>OX578139.1:164393215-165042715 GCA_951213105.1 Amaurobius ferox
TATATATATATATATATATATATATTTTTATATATATTTATATATATATATATATATATTTTTATATATATATATATATTTATATATTTATATATATATATATATATATATATTTATATATATATATATATATATATATTTATATATATATATATATATATATATATATTTATATATATATATATATATATATATATATATATATATATATATATATATATATTTATATATATATATATATTTATATATATATATATATTTATATATATATATATATATATATTTATATATATATATATATATATATATATATATATATATATATTTATATATATATATATATATATTTATATATATATATATATATATATATATATATATATATATATATATATTTATATATATATATATATATATATATATATATATATATATATATTTATATTTATATATATATATATATTTATATTTATATATATATATATATATATATATATCCGAGTGAAAAGGAAGAAAGTAAAAACGTTGAAAGGGGAGAACCAAATGTGTTGCATATAATGGCAGGGGAGGATTGCGACTCCCCTTCCCGTTTAAAGCAGCTTTTACAGCCCGGGCAACGCTCACGGTACCAATACAATACAATGGTCAGACCCCTACATGTGCATAGACAAAGGCACCCGTATACAAGAACAAGAACAACATCGACGCATAAGGAATGGACGTAAAATGAAAAACGATCCAAGTACCAGAGCCTATATATCAACACTTACGCATGTGTGCCAACACACCAGTATCGCATAAATCACAAAATTTCAACCAATTCCTGTTCTGTTTTTACGAATCGTACCAAAAACTAATTAGCACCAGGGTCACATCCAAGTGACTTACCTACCAAATTTTATGAAATTCGGTCCATTAGTTTTTGAGTTAGAGTAGATACATACATTGCACAGACAGACAGGCAGGCGCACAGACAGTCACACAGACAGACGTCACGCAAAAAATAGTTTTTTCGTATTTTAGAGGTCTCGAAACGTGTAGATCCGTCGAAAACTCGAGTTGTGATTTTCGGCATGATGCCAATACTTTCCCTATACATTACCATGTATTGCAGGGAAAGTAAAAATCAGGGAAAGTAAAAAGTAAAAAGCAGCACATGACTTTAATTCATTAGATTGAGTTTAATTGCACCAAATAACACTAAATTCGAATTTTTAATTCAATTTTCGTTTTTATTTGGTAATCGGACATATTTTCCGATAGCTGCGTAACAAAAATGCAAGAAATCTCAAATATCTTGAGAACGAACGGTTAGTCCTAAAGCATAATGGAGTGTGTTATATTCTTTTCTCGTGAAAAATTGCGTGTAAAACAAGAATTTAATTGATACATTTCAGCATACGTAGTCTTTAGATTTTGGCGATTTTTGCAGGCCATTTCGTAAAAAAAGGCAGGTTGTTATTTTCCGAATCATACCAAAATCGAATCAGCACCAGTGTTCCACAGGTAACTTTTCTACCAAATATTGTGAAATTTGGCCAATTAGTAATTTAGCTAGGGTGGATACATAAAATTTTTGCGGACCATTTCTTAAAAAAAGGCGAGTTCTTCTTTTCCGAATTGTATCAAAATCGAATAAGCACCAGAGTATCCAACAAGTAACTTATCTACCAAATTTTGTGAAATTTGGTCAATTAAGTATTTTAGCTAGAGCGGATAAATGAAATTTTTACGGGCCATTTCGCAAAAAAAGGCGGGTTCTGTTCAGGACAGTCAATCAACGCTGTCGCTATTTTCTTTGGCATTGATCATTCGGTAATTTCTCGATTATGGGAACAATTCCAAACGAGTCAAATAGTTGTCCTGAGACCTGTGCCCGATTGTCCAAGGGTTACCACCGCATCTGATGAGTGGCGTATTGCTATAATGGCCAAGCGAAATCGACGAGCGACCGCCACAACTGTTACATCCATGGTTACAGCGGCACTTGGTAAGACAATATCTGCCAGTACTGTGAGTCGAAGGCTCCACGTAAAGGGTCTGTCCACTAACCTTCCAAGCCAGAGGGGCAAGATTAAAGTGGTATCGTCAACATGTCAATTGGACTGTCTCAAATTGGTGCAACGTCCTGTTCACGGACGAATCCAAATTTGCCCTGGAATCAGATGATAAGCATGTAAGGGTCTGGATAGAACGAAGCACACGCAATCAGGTCAAGAAAATCATCGAACATCACGCATTCAGAGGTGGTAGCGTCATGGTGTGGGCTGGAATTTCAATGGGATATCGCACAGAACTGCACATCAAAGGCTCTTCTGTGACTGCTGCGCGGTATCGGGATGAAGTCCTAGACTCTATTGCGAGACTACGCTGCAGCGGTTGATCCTGATTTCCTCCTTATGGACAATAATGCCCGTCCCCATCGAGCTAACATCGTTGACGAATACCTGGAAAGTGAGGGCATTTCTCGTATGAAGTGGCCGGCGTATTCCCCGGACCTTAATCTCATTGAAAACCTTTGGGATGCCCTCGGACATGCTGTCTGCAAGTTTACCACCTCCAGCCAAGAGTTGGAAACTGCCTTATTGGAGGAATGACCGTTGCTCGCATCTGCGATGGTTGATCACCTCATTGAAAGCATGGAAAGTTGTTGTAAAGTTTGTGTGAAGATCCGGGGTGGTCACATACCATATTAATGTGTGTTTTGTTTGCCTTTAAACATCATTTTGTTAATGACCCAAATGTGACGCCATCATATAACTTATGAAAGTAAATATTTTTTTCATCTTTGTACATAATGCTTGTTTTCTTTAATGCATAAACACATTTGCTACTTTCATGTACAATTTTGGGTTAATCAAAGCTTTACTTTTCTATTTTTATTGATTTTACCGTCCATCAGGCGCGGCCATTAAGGGGCGTCGCGGGTACGCGCGACACCATTGAGTAAACACCTCAAATTATTTTTTTAGTTATACAGATTTATTACAATTTCTATTAAAAAAATCTGAATTTTTGTTCAATTAAACCGAGAATTATTAAAAATAAGTTATGAAGTATGTCACTAGATAGCAGCACTACAGCTTTCTTCAAAAAAGGAGACTCGCGAAAGCTGTAATGCGTAGAATTTTCAACACATAAGGGGAAAATTCAGGGATATTTGATAAAGCTGCGTCCCTAACATCTCGATAGTGAACGAATGGTATAGGAACAGTATTAGAAATTTGGCATGAAAAAAAAATAGACATTGCAGATTTACTAGTAGATTGTGTCGCGGGTCTCCGAGCGCCTCTAGCCAAAAAGAAATAGAAGAGTAGAAATACATGAAGAGGGACCTCTCAAATTGGCTTAGTTTCGCTAATTTGGCTTCAATTTTCTATATTTTAGAATGTGTTTGTTCTCATTCACATCTTTGTTATAAATTTGGAAGTTTAAATAAACATTTGAACAAATGAGTGGATTAAATGTACGGGTGTAGTGATGGGAAGGGGGGGGGGGTGTTATGATATTTTAGGGGTTTCTGGCCATCGTGAATAAAATATATTGTTTAGGACACTCACTTTGAGGGGGGTTGCTCTTAGTCCTCTGGACGAGTCGGACGGTCTGGGTCTTCAACTCACTTTGAGGGATCACTTGACCCACCCAGCTGTCTTATTTATTGAAGTGGTTTCGCATATCGTCATTTCTGATGTAGTGTGGTTCTGTCCTATGGGAAGGGGGTTATTTCTGATTTGGGGCAATTCTGTGCTCTGGTTGATCTGTTGGTGACGAATTCCAATATGACTCCAAATTAATTCTTTAAACGTCTGGAGTTTCCTATTTTTAGCATATCCTCGATCGATAGGCTATTTTTAGTGACGCTTCAGAAATATGTTGTTTCGGATATTTAGTTTGAGGGGTCACTTGATCTACCCAGCTGTCTTATTTTTTCAGCTATTTAACATTAAAAAATACTTAAAAATTAAAGAAATTTTAAATATTTATTAAAAAACTTTAATATTAAATTGTCATCGTGGTTCTTTTATTTGTGTCGTTTCCCTCGAAATTTTGACCCTGGGCTGGCAACTGTATTGCTCAGATACCCCGTGGGCTTAAATTTTGCTTGAAGTAGCCCCCAAATTTCTTATCTCGGTTTCTAATTTAGCGATTTTGATTTTAACGATGGTTATAGTCTCTGCACCCTCTGTACGTGTCATCTGAATATACATATTTTGTGTCAGCCCCCTGAGCGTAACTTTTAGTTTAATTAGCCCCATAATTATACATTTTTAGCGAGCATTTTTCCCTAATTGAGCGAATTTACTTTTGCTAGTGGCTATAGTTTCTGCACTATTTGTATATGTCATCTGGTTATGCGTCTTTGTTTTGACAGCTCTCTAAGGATAACTTTTACTTCAATTAGCCCCCCTCCCCAAATTTCCCATCTCACCTCCTAATTGAACGATTTTGCTTATACTGATGGTTGTATCTGCACCATCCGTACTTCTCAGTTTGATACACATATTTGACGGATATATAATATACATGCGTTTTTTGTGTCAACTCCCTGGGCGTAATATTTAGTTTAACTAGCCCCCATAATTTTACATCTCAGTTCCTAATTGAGCGATTTCGACTCTGCTGGTGACTATGTAGTCTGAGCAACATTTGTACATTTCACTTGGATACCCATAGTTTTGTGTTAACCCCTGGATGTAGCTTTTAGTTTAACTAGTCCTCACAATTTTACACATCTGCTCCAAATTGAGCGATTTTGGTTCGGCTTGTGGCTATTGTCTATCCACCATTTGTATATGTCACCTGGATATGCAACTTTAACGTGGCAAATCCCTGAACGTAACTCGTACTTTGGTCCCCCCCCCCCCCCCAATTTTCCATCTCGCCTCCTAATCCACCGATTTTGATTTTACTAGCGGCTATAGTCTCTGAACCATCAGTACGTATCATCAGAATATGCAGATTTTTTTAGTTAACTCCCTGGGCATAACTTTTAGTTTAACTAGCCCCTACAATTTTACTTTAATGTAAATTAGGACTATGTAATGTTTTTCCACTAGGAAGGATACGTTTCATGTGGCCAGGATTTTTATGAAAGCGAGAAGATTCCAGGTACGTTATTTTACTTAACACATCCGCCATTTATATTTTTAATACACCCGTTGCTATGCCCAAAATACGTATATGTATATATATATATCAGTGGCGGCCATTCAGAGGGGCCGTGCGGACCCCCTTGATCAAGCACTTCAAATTATTTTAGTTATATAGGTTAATTACAATTTTTAAGGAAATTATCTGAATTTTATGTCAACTAAAATTCGAATTATCGAAAATAAGTGATGAAATTGTCACTAGATGGCAGCACTAAAACTTTGAAAGAGCTCTTTTATGATGCTCTTTTCATACTATATTAAGTCTATAGGGGAAAATACTGCATTACAGGGAAAGACGAGGGATTTTTAATGAGGCCGCGTCCCTGTATTGCCTCTGGGCAGATAGAATGAACGGTATGTTAATATAACGGCAATAGAAATTAAGAATTAAAAAAACAGACATTGTAATATTTCAATCCGATGAGAGCCGCGGCAGCTCCCGCGGCTCGTCGCCAAAAAGAAACGAATGCTGTGAACGACTGACTCGAATTGGCAAAGTTTCGCTAATTTGGCCTCGAATTTTTCTTGATAAATGTGTGTTTTCTCTGTCACTTCTTTTTAAAATAATAAATTTGGATGTTTAAATAAATATTTGAAAATAAATTACTGTATTTATGTAATTCTGATTTATTTTATTGATTCTATTGACCTAGTTCTTTCAGTTTTGGTTAATGGCGAAATAGTTTAGTATTAGATACAGAAAATAGAAATCCAAAAAAGTTTCGATACATATTTTGTGCTTTTTACTTAATAAGTGGTGGTTATTTGTGGTATTTTGGGGGTTTCTGTTCTTCGCCTTCGGTAGAAAAATGCATTGTTTGGGGCACTCAGTTTAGTTTTGACCCACCCATCCGTATTACTGAAACTGTTTCACTCCGTAAGCGTCCGGTGTGGGGGGGGGGGGGGGGTCATTTCTGATGTAGGGTGGTTCTGTCCTTCGGAAAGGGGATCATTTCTGATTTAGTGTAGTTCTATGCTTTGTTTGTGACGAATTTCAATGCGTTTGACCTCTTAATTGTTTAAAAGCCACGAGAATTGTATTTGTGGCATACCCGTGGATATTTTTAGTGAACACTTTCAGAAATGTGTTGTCTGAGGGGGTGGGTCTCTTGACTTACTCAGCTGTCTTACTTTTTCAGCTATTTAACATTAAAGATTGAAAAAATTATAAATATTTGTTAAAGAATGTTAAAAAACAATTTCAACCAGATACTTGATTCTTTGATCTGACGCTGTTTTCCTTAAAATCTCCCCCCCCCCCTCCCTTCACCGGAAACTACTCAATCTACCTGGTTTTGCTTCTAATTTCATTGAAGATCAATACTGCTCCGATACTCCCTAGGCGTAAATTTTACTTGAGGTAGTCCTAAAATGTCTCATCTAGCTTCCTAATTAAGCGATTTTGAATCTACTGGTTTCTATAGTCTCTGCACTATCTATACGTGTATCGCCTGGACATGCATATTTTTTTATTCAAACCCCCTTGAGCGTAACTTTTAGTTTAACTAGCCCGCACGGTTTTACATCTTGGTTCCTAAATTGAGCGATTTTGAATCTTCTGGTAACTACAGTCTTTATACCATTTGAATATAAATCTCTTTCGTATCAATCCACTGGGCGCAACATTTACTTTAAATAGCCCCCCTCTAATTTCACATCTCGGTTCCTAATTGAGCCATTTTGATTCCGCTGGTGGCTATAGTCCCGGCACCATTTGTATATGTGAACTGGATATACATATTTATTGTGTCATCTCCCTGGGCGTAACTTTCTGTTCGGTTAGCCCCCCAACCCTCCCAAATTTCTTATTTCTCATTCTAATTGAGCGATTTAGATTTTGCTGGTGGCAATCACTTAGATATACAACCTTATTATGCCAACCCCCTGGGCGTAACTTTTACTTTAAGTAGCCTCAATTTCATATTTCGGTTTTACAAAAAATGCATCGCCTTGGTTCCTGAAATATCCGTGTACGATATTTCAAGGCCGTACGAGGTTTACATTTTCCGCTACAGACCTTACACACACATCGACACACAAATATCGTCTGTTATTATGTAATACTAGCCGCCTTTGGCGACCAGCCTGTTCGCTACCCTTGAAAATTCTGACCGTGACAAACTCGTTGGCGCGACCTACCAGAAAGGTGTAAGGTAACTGCTTGGAAGGCCAGGAAGTGCCACCCAATTTAGACCGGAACCCAATGGGGGAGGCATCCAAAGAGACCGTACCCTCCTTCCCCTACCACAAACCTCTCGGAAGGTCTTGCAGTCCCACACGTTTAACGTGATCGTACTCCGCGTGAACACGGCTGCAGTTTTGGCAATGGCGGGAATCGAACCCGGGCCTACCGAGTGAAATTCCCGCGCGCTAACCACTGGGCTACCGTGCCATCCGCGACAATCTCCATAACTTTATTTTTATTCGGCAATTTTGGGAATCGAACCCGGGCCTACCAAGTGCAAATCCCGCGCACTAACCACTGGGGTACTTCACCCTCCGCGATATTCTTCATAACTTTCTTTTTATTCACCCAATTTAGACCGGAACCAAGTGGGAGAAGCATCCACAGGGACCGTACCCTTCTTCCCCTACCACCAACCTCTCGGAAGGACTTACAGACCCACATGTTTAACGTGATCGTACTCCGCGTAAACACGGCGGCAATTTTGGGAATCGAACCCGGGCCTACCGAGTGCAATTTCCGCGCGCTAACCATTGGGCTACTTTGCCCTACGCGACAATCTCCATAACTTTCTTTTTATTCATCCAATTTAGACCGTACCCTCCTTCCCCTACCACCAACTTCTCGAAAGGACTCACGGACCCACATGTTTAACGTGCTCGTACTCCGCGTAAACACGGCGGCAATTTTGGGAATCGAACCCGGGCCTGGTAACTGGTTGGACGGCCAGGATGTCCCACCCAATTTAGACCGGAACCCAGTGGGGGAGGCATCCACAGGGAACGTACCCTCCTTCCCCTACCACCAACCTCTCGGAAAAACATACGGACCCATATGTTTAACGTGATCGTACTCCATGTCAGTGGTGGAAATCGAACCCGGGCCTACCGCGTGCAATTCCCGCGCGCTAACCACTGGGCTACTTCGCCCTCCGCGACAATCTCCATAACTTTCTTTTTATTCACCCAATTTAGACCGTACCCTCCTTCCCCTACCACCAACCTCTCGGAAGGACTCACGAACCCACATGTTTAACGTGATCGTACTCTGCGTGAACGTGGCGTAAGTTTTGGCAGTGGCGGGAATCGAACCCGGGCCTACTGAGTGCAATTCCCGCGCGCTAACCACTGGGCTGCCGCGCCCTCCGCGACAATCTCCATAACTTTCTACATATTCACCCAATTTAGACGGGAACCCAGTGGGGGAGGCATCCACAGGGGCCGTATCCTCCTTCCCCTACCATCAACCTCTCGGAAGGACTTACGGACCCACATATTTAACGTGATCGTATTCCACGTAAACACGGCGGCAGTTTTGGCAGTGGCGGGAATCGAACCCGGGCCTACCGCTAACTTCCCGCGAGCTAATTTGCAATTTAAAATGACCATATGCTTAATTCCATCATCCTCATTCCATTGTTTCATTGTTCCATCATTTAAAATATCCATAAAATTAAAATATCCAAAAGTTAAAATATACATTTAAAAAATCCAGATCGTCCCATCATTTAAAATATAAATATAATAATTTATATAGAGCAAAGGCGCTCTATTCAGAACCGTGACGTCACCTCCACCTTGACGTCCCCACCCACCACCTTCCCTGCTTCAGCGGGGGAGAAACGAAGCGTCACGCCGAGCGGAACGGCGAGAAATTTAAAATCATGACGTCTTTAAAATTGCGATCCTGAAGGCAATTTTCATTATTTCTGGACCAGATTAGACTTGTAAGAATGCCAGATGTTTGACCTTTCTGAAAATGTAAATTATTAGTCGAAATTATGAGTACTTTTCACGATGCGAGAATTTAAAAACCAAAAATCGTTTTCTTGAGCAAAAAGTGACTTTTGTTTTAAAATCTTTAAAAAATATTAGAAATCGAAATTCAGATTTGAAATTGATATATTTTTACTCGAAATTCTCTGCTCTTTCCGATGGTGTAATTTGTTTTTTTCTACGATGTCTGGATCGTGGAGAAAAAAGGGCAAAAAACGGTCGAAATCGCATAAAACATTAACTAAATAAAAAAATAATTAAAATTTTAAAAATCGGTTTTCACGTGTCCCCTTCCCTCCCCCCCGGGTCTCCGATTGCCAAATTTCGTAGCTCTCCGACGCGCGGTCGCGAAACGTATAGTGTATAAGACAGACACACAGACATTGCCTTTTATTATATAGATGAAACAACCGTGGTGAAAGAGGGGAGACCCTCCTCTTTTCCATATTTGCATTTTTATCTATCTTAGTGACTTTTGCTCCGATTTTGATGCAATTTTCACACTGTATTTTCTACTCTACAATGGACCCACTCGATCTGCTCACTCTAAACTTTGATCCACTTTTGTTGCACCCGCGCAACGAGCTAACCACTTATTGTTATAAAAACCGATTGCTATATATAGTGACTGCTAGCAGGCAAAACTCGCTAGTATCATTTTAAAGACGAATAGAGATAAGCATAAAGCATAAGAATTTTCTGTAAATTCCAAATTAATTATTGTATTAAAAATAGTTCCTTTGTTTCTGCATATAAACGGCCGTAGATTTAGTTGGTTTTCGCTCTCGAATTATGTTACTGTTTGAGTTACAAGGACGATCAGGTATATAACTATTAGCCATAGTGTATATGAGAAAAATTGTGTGCATTTTGGGTGTAAAAACATTTGCGCTCATCATAAAAAATACTGGACATGTATACGACTGAAAGTATTTAATTTTTACAAATTTGATACAAATTTATTTAGAAACGTATTCAAATAATTTCCATGGTTGCAATAGGCTCTTATTCATTTCAAGGAAGCTTGCACAACGTATATCAGCGCAAGTAAAATAATAATTTGGCATATGGCTGTTTCGAGGTAATGCGGGAACCAATTTATCGGTGCCGGACAAACGACGAACTTGAAGTCTAAACGACGTAGTTGGCACAAACTGAGGGATATATATACATAAATACATAGATGAGCGCCTCCCTCAACATATCGCTCACGAGCCGCCACTGATATATATATATATATATAATTCTCGGGTATATATTACAAGTAAAAATCAATACCTTCAATTATTTATATATATATATATATACACATTTGTATATATATATATATTACTAATACATATATAGGCATAAATACATAGATGATACATAGATGAACGCCTCCCTCTACATGCCGTCCATGCTTAACTTTTGGAAGCCAGTGTATAATTTATGAGTTCTTATCTGTATAAGGTTTAGTGATTGATAATCTGTCACTAGTTCAGTAAAATACCATAGGGTTGTGTAGGTTGTAAAGTGGCGCGTTCTTTTCTTTCAAGTAAGTCAGCAAAGTATTTTAATTGAATGGGTATTGCAGATATTTTCTTGGTATGATGTCAGGTGGCAATATAACTGATGTTTTCTGCTAAAATTCTGATTACGAATGGGGATAACCACTCATTGATGTACTGCATCTTTTTGGGGTTTTAAAGAAAAGCGAAGAGTGTGGTCTCGAATGCCTCCAACCTGTTAATACACATTGCTGGAGTGTGTGCCGTTATTTTGGAAAGAAGTGTGCTTGCTGCTTCCCGTTGGAAGGGAAATGAGGTGTTCGAATCGATCGTCTGGCACGCTGCCAGCGCCTCCGTTACGCGTATCAAAAGCTCATATTGTTCTCTTTCGCTCATCAGTTCGGGTCGCAATTTGTAATTTTTTTTTGAAAATATGCAATATTTCATCGCGAACCACCTTCGCACGTGGGGCCGGTTTCAGCAAGTCCTGAGCCCTGTTTCGAGGAGATATTTTAAATTAAATTTTGTTTCCACAACAGGCGTTCCACTCGCATGGCGCGAATGTGCGTGATATGCAGCAATGCATTGGGCAGCTTGAACATCGTGAGCGCTCCTTAAACCGGTGTGTAGGCGTACCATTTTTAAATGCTGCTGTAAGAAGATGTCCGCATTCATATTCCACAAAGCGTACATTTGCAGTAATTTTTGTTTTTCAGTTTTTAGAATTTTAAAATTTTTGGTTTATTAAATGGACGACATTTCTATGAATTTCGTCTAATGTGTGCTAATATATACTAATACTATTTACAAAATATAAAAAAAACTTTTTAAGTTAAGTGTTTAGTAAAATGCACTAAAAAGTAAAAAATAATTTCTAGCTATCACAAAATTCTTGGTCCTATGCGACTCAACATACATCAGTGGGGCTCCCACAAAAGAATTATATTTAGACATTAAAAGAATTTTGAGGAACAATAGAAGTGATAACATAGAAATGACATATATAAGAATGACTACATTCAATTCATTTAAATGTTTCTTTGACAATTTTGATTTAAGAGTTCGTCATTCACTGGCTTCCAAAAGTTAAGCACGGACGGTAAAATCAACAAAAATGGAAAAGTAAAGCTTTGATTCACTCAAAATTGTACATGAAAGTGACAAATGTGTTTATGCATTAAAGAAAACATGCATTATGTACGAAGATGAAAAAAATATTTACTTTCGTAAGTTATATGATGGCGTCCCATTTGGGTCATTAACAAAATGATGTTTAAAGGCAAACAAACAAAACTTACATTAATATGGTTTGTGACCACCCCAGGCCTTCATACAAATTTCACAACGATTTTCCATGTTTTCAATGAGGTGGTCATTCCATGCTATTTCAACAAATTGATTTTAAATTGGCGGTTGCTGCACCATTTTTTATATTTTGCGCATGTATTTATACATGTTTAAAGAGTTTAAAACCATTTTTAGAAAAGAAAAATTTCGTACCGTGTGGCAAAGAAATCCCCAGATGACGCTTTAAATATGTACATTTTTTGATTACAAGCATTTGTGCGAAATGGTATAACTTTCCTCCTAATTGAGCAAATTAAAAATTAAAAAAAAACTTTTACTCAGAATAAAGTGCTGATAATTTTGTTTCATCATTTGATATATTTTTGAAAATTTAATGCTAGTCAAAATTTACCATTGAAATTTGCATTTTCTCATTTTCCAAGTCTGTCAAGCCTTCACTGGGAAGGGGACAATACATTTAAACCAAATTTATTTTGCAAGTACTATAGTAATAGTAGATTTTTTACCTGAAGGGAGAAAACTGGAGTGTTATAAACCCTTCCAAAATTTTTTCACTGGTGAAAATGTGCTTTTTCAAAAAATTCAGATTTCTCAAAATCTGTATCTCCAGTGGGGTTCACAGTACAAATCTGAAATTTATATTACTGAGGCTTATATTAGGTAACAACATCATAATAAAATTTGGTCACTTTGTTTTCCATAGTAACAAAAATATGAGTTCAAAGTTGTGAATAAAATCTGCTGGAGTTTTTTGTTTTGAAGGACAATTATAACCCTTTTTATAACTAATGAAGTATGAATATATTTTCATTTTTATTTGTTGTAATAAAAACCAAATGAAAGTGTTAAAGACCAAGAAAAAATATAAAAAAAAACATACTACACAAATCATAACTGCTAAAGCAGCTGAGTTCGTGGAATGTCTCAACTTGTGCAATCTTGTTTAATGTAAAAGTGTACAAGTTGAAACAAGATATAACTTGTTTGATCCAGAAAAAACTTTCAGAACTCACAGGCAAGTGTGAGTTCTGCATTTGCATTGTGTGTCAGTTGGCTTTTGATTAGTATATTTTTTTACTTTCCCTGCAATACATGGTAATGTATAGGGAAAGTATTGGAATCATGCCGAAAATCACAACTCGAGTTTTCGACGGATCTACACGTTTCGAGACCTGTAGAATACGAAAAAACCATTTTTAGCGTGACGTCTGTGCGTGTGTCTGTGTGTCTGTCTGTCTGTCTGTCTGTCTGTCTGTGTGTCTGTCTGTGTGTCTGTCTGTCTGTCTGTGCAGATTTTGTATCCACTGTAACTAAAAAACTAATCGACCGAATTTCACAAAATTTGGTAGGTAAGTCACTTGTGGCCGGGGCTAGTGCTGATTACTTTTGGGTACGATTCGGAATAAAATAACCCGCCTTTTTTTGCGAAATGGCCCGCAAAAGCTTGCATCCACTCTAACTGAAAAACTAATGAACCGAATTTCACAAAATTCGGTAGATGAGTCACGTATAGGTCACTCTGGTGCTGATTAGATTTTGGTACGATTCGGAAAAAAATAACCTGCCTTTTTTTGCAAAACGGCCCGCAAAAATCTTCAAAATCTAAACTAAACAACTTGGTATACTTAGATATATCCATTAAATGCCCGTTTAATACGTAATGTTTAACGACGAAAAGAATAAGACCAACCCCATTACACTAGGACTAGCCGTTCTCGAGATATTTTAGTTTTTCGTACTTTCCCTACGCCACCTTTGAAAATAAGCCCGGTTACCGAATGAGAACGAAAATTGAATAAAAGTGAAATAAATGTAATTAAAATAAAGAGAACGTGGATATAAGTCTGCAGGGAAAGTCATGTGCTGCCCACATCAGATTTTTTTTATATGTGTGATAAAGTGAGAGTAAAGATGATGTGTGTTGGAGCTAAAGTTAATGAGGATTGTCATAAGACTACTTATGGGTCAATTTCACTAACACTAAAGAATTTTAGTGTATTTAGCAATGGAGAAAAAACTATTTTGGACTAAAGATTAGGAGACTTTGAAAATGTTTGCCAGTGTCATGAAAAGAAATATCTTGTTAAATCCAATCACTTATATGGAAAGAACTGTTCTGATCCTTTTAGATGTCATGCAAAGTTACAAAGAAAGATCTTACTGCAATATCTTTATATGTGGCTCAAAGCCATCCAAACCTAGGATTAGTTTCAGGTAAAAGTTTTTGCATTTCTTGTTTGAGAAAGATTTATAGTTTTAATAAAGACCATCATTGGTTCTGTTGTGACTCGTCACAACACGTTATTATTTTTACTATTCAAAATTAATATTTTTTTATAATTCATTAAATATTTTATTTTACTTTAAATTTATTATTCAGAATTATTTTATTCAAAATTGCTTTTATTTTATATAATCATTAATAGGCCAATTGTCTCTTTTCATAAATTAAATTATAACACGCTGCTGTATTCATATTTTCATGTACGATCTATGCCCTCTTTCAAAACTGCGGCAAAACGACATCCCTTTTTTTTTTTGATGATTGGCAAAGAAACCTCCCCGGTTCAGTGAGAATTTAGTTTTTTTTGGTATGGCAACATCCGGTTAGCGCGGGAGAAATTGTGCTGACTTGCTCTTCTCTCAAAGTTTCCTGAAGAGTGTAGGTTGTGTTAAAAGAAAGGGGTCCCTTCGGGGGTATCTTTTCGCCATTTTCTATTTCTTAATATACCATGTGACAACTGAGTATTTTTTTAGTGTGTGCACGTCAATTCTCCAAGCATCAAGTCATTTTGTATAGTTCTTAAATAAGCTGTAATATTTGAAAATAATAAATTTCAGTATGTCGAAGTTGTACAAAAGACATCGTATTCTCTCAATGCTGTACTCAATAACTCTGGTATTTTTGATTCAGAAAAGAATAAATTGCTAAGAGGGAGAAATTTAGAAATTTCAAATTTTTCTTTTTGTAAAATTGAAAAGGTGGAATCAAGGCATGAAGAGGAACAAATCATATTTTAGCACTTTTTCTAGGATTGAGAAAATGCTGTGGTTATTATCTTTTCTAAGTGTGTCTAGTGCAGAAGTGGAAGAGATGGTTAAAATGTGTATGGTCTGTGAAAGATAGGCTACAAGGCAGATTTTATTTATGTTCATTCATTGAAATTTTGCTCAGAAAGGAAATTTTCAACAACTGGTGATTTGCTCATCATTTTTTTAAAGGTTTATAATGTTCATATATATATCCAATTCCAAGAGAAAATGCTGTGGTTAAAGTAATTTTGACTTTAAATGCATATACAACATAAGTATACTAAAGAACTTTGAAAAAACTATTTTAAAATTTAATGACTGAATAATTAGTTGACTAATAGTTACAAGATGAATAATAATTCTGTTTGTAACATTGATAAAAAAATTAGATTGAATTAGATCAAGTTACAGGTAAGGAATTTTAGGCGCTCACATACAAATGGTTATTTTTTATATTTTAATTACACAACGCATTGTTATTATATTCTAAATTTTATTCCCCACTGTACGGTCCCATTCTCATTAAAAATTAACTATTAAATTAATTAATTCCCTCTTTTAATTGTATGTGAGTGACCAACCCAACTAGATGTGTGATGGGGATTGTAAATTAACTTTTATATTTCTTTAAGATCTCTCTTTACAGTCCTTATCACAACAGGTTCTTTAAGAAAAGAACCAATGATGAGACATTTAGTCGAGTGTATTAGACATTAGATAACAAAAATGTTGAAATGTGAACCTCTGGGAGTTTCACCTGTTAAAATTCAAGACCAAAAGTTTTTTTTTTTAAAAGTAGGAAAAGTTACATCAGCAATTAAAATTAACTAAGTGCAAGTTTTGATGCAAGTTTGAATGAGTCTTTCGGAAATAATGAAGCTGATCTGAAGGAAGATGAATACATCATTTTCTTAAATAACTGGGTACGAAGTAGTTTTACATGTTGTCATCCAGAAACCATTTGTACATTTTAACATTACAAACACTATGCCATGGATTTTTTTCATCACTTTTTTACCGTTAAAGAAGTAAATTCATTGTATTATATAAGGGAAGTCATGTGCTACACACATCATTTTTTTTTTTTTTAATAAGACTAAATGCATGTTTTAAAATATAATTAGGTTTGAAAGAAAAAGTAATTTGAGGACACTTATGTTTATTATTTTCCTTATTACACTAAGTGACAGTGAAAATAAGACACCAAAAAGGAGTGGGCAGAAAGTGATGAAAATCAGCAAACAGAGAGAGACAGCAACGAACAATAAGCGATGTTTATTGCAACATGATACTATACACTAAGCAATAACACTATCTGATCAATAGGTTGTAGGACCACTGTGGTCGACGATACAGGCAGCAACACATCTAGGTACAGAATCAATGAGCATGCGGATGATGTCCTGAGGGATGGCTGCTCATTCCCTGTCAACCATTTGCCAGAGTTCGTCTTCTAAACGCGACGGTGGCAGCGCACGCAAGCGATGTCCAATCACGTCCCAGACGTGTTCCATTGGTGAGAGTTGTTACTGTTTTGCAACCCAGCGCCATTCTGCCATCCATGTGGCTCTATCCTGTTACCACTGCAAATGAAGGCATCTGTGCTGTTGGGTCAATGCAAGTCTTCTTAACGGGCGCCGTGAGTGCAGGTCGCTGGAGACCAATCGGTGGATAATGGTCCTGGTCGATATGTGAGCATCAAGGGTGTCCTGCACATGCTTCAAAAGGGCGACGGAAGTGGCCTGCTGGGCCACCGGTGGATACGTCGGTCCACACCTACTGTGGCCGTATCGCCACCCCTCTGTTGACTTAAAAGCAGTTTAAAAACTTTATTTATTGCACATAACCAATTTTTGCAGAGATAGCCTTAGATTTTTATCAAGTCATTGAAGTAAAGAGACTACGTGAAATAACTGCTTTATTTTCATGAAACATTAAAATATAACATACATGATACACGTTTCCATAACTTCGATACGGTATCTACCTAAATTTAGACATTGTCTGGAAAATTTAAACATCAGACAATAAATAGGCCTAAACAAACTGGCCACGCACGTTGCCGGTTATCGGCAATTATGCTTAAAAAGCTTAAATTACAACATGCATAACGCAAGTACAATTGGGATAACTTCCCATGAACAGAATCAGAAAAAGCAAGAGCAGCAACAGCAGTAAACCAGTAATACACAGTATAACCTCATCTCTACTGACACATCCACAAGTTTAAATAGTGCTGCATCATAGAAGTAGAAGTTAATGTTTCCGGAGTATGCCAATCTCTAATTGGATGAAGTAGAAATTAGCATATTCTGGATACCGGCGTCTTAATTTGCAGGAATATGGAACATGGGGTTAAAACTTATTGACAAGCCATCCTAATGTGATTAGCCAATCAGGAAAAAGTAACATTTGGGATTTTGACCGTATGTCAACCGATGTACACATTGCTTGTTTACATTAAGTTTTCTAACAATCGGCCCTCTCTTGCAGATTGAGTTGCTTAACCACAAAATACAAGATCAATACAATCAAATATAAATTCACATTCATGTTGAAAATACACTGCTTTATAGAGTTTCAAATATCATGTATAAATTTTAGTGTATAATTATATTTAAGACAATGTTTTAAAAAGTATAAACATGATATAGTTTGCATGAAAACAAAAAGTTAAAATATCTCTGTGTTAAAAACAGGAGATACCATTTTAAATTCAAAAACTCTTAAACCATCGCCACACAGTATAAACTTAACAGTACATAAACTACATGTTGAGGGAATGTCAAAATGTTTTTATATCACATTGAGAAAAATTTTACACTTTTAAACCTTCACCATACAGTTTAAACTCATTAGTATCTAAACCACTAAATGAGGGATTGGAAAAAAGTGGTATAAGTTAATTTAGTGTATATAAAAAAAAACCTTAAACTCTTCGCCACACAGTATAAGCGCATTGGTAACTAAACTACACAATGTGGGTTTTGAAAATGGGTTAAAGTTTATTTGAAAATAAAACTTTACAATTTAGACAAGTTAAATTTTTGATTTCAAATTACATTTTTAAAATTTTTAAGAAGTTTTAAAGATTTCACAGAATTTAAAAAATTGCTTCCTTGGTATTAGGTTTTGTAAAACCATCAGCTTTGTTATTTTTGATCTTTACAGATTTAATCTCAAAAAGTGTCTTTTCAACTAGATTTCTCAAAAAATGATATTTAACATCAATGTGTTTTGTTTTATGATTCTCAATGGGTGAATTGGAAAAGTAAATGGCTGCTTGGTTGCCACAGAATATTATACTGTTTCCTAACTGAATGCCAAGCTTATACATTCCAGTAGTATGTTTTGTACCCACACCATTTCTTTTGCAGATTCAGTCAATGAAATATATTCAACTTCCATTGTAGATAAACTCACACATTTATGCTTAAATGTCCTCCATGAAATAGGTATACCCTATCTACAAACAATATCATTCCTCCCATCGATACTCTATCATCCCTATTTGCTGCAAAGTCAGAATCAGTAAAACAATTTAAATTTATAGTTTGAATATTAGATAAATTTAATTTAAAATCCCTTGTTTTATCTACATACCCTAACTAGAAGTTTAAGTAGAACATCAATCCCAGTGTTTAATGCCTGGGTTTTCCTGAAATAGGATAGGATATTTACAGCATAGCTTATATCGGATCTAGTTCTGCTGGCAAGAAATGATAAACAACATAATAAGCTTCTGTAAAGTATATTTTTCATTTATTCAATTTCAGAATGATTTGCCAGACAATCTGCTTTGCTTAAAACTACACCTATAGCTATGGGTAAACTTAAAACAGGATATTTAAATTTTGAAAATTTATCACAAATTTTAGTAATGTATTGATTTTGATGTATAAAATGTTTATTATGTTTCCCTCAAATTCAGTATCAAGTAACATTTTTGTTTTACCTAATACTTGAATATCAAATTTAGACTTTAGAAGAGAAGTTATAGAATTTAGATCATTTTGATTTTCGGCAAATAATATTATGTCATCTGCATAAACAACTAATAAAGCTTTATTGTTAAAATTATATGCACAATTGCACCACCTAAACTTTATGAAATTTAGTTTTCTGAGAACCTGGTCTAACTCGAGATACCATTTTCTGCCGCTTTGGTGCAGACCATAAATTGCCTTATTCAAATAACATACATATTTACTTTTGTTTTTGTCAAAAAATCCTGGGGGTTGACTCATGAATATGTTCTCACTTAGATTGGCATATAAATATGCACATTTGATATCAAGTTATATATGGAACCATTCTAATAAACATACAAAAATAGTGTAAAACATTCTAACAATTGTAAAGTTAATCACCGGGGCTAAACCCCTCTTCATAAGTTTGCCCCTTTTCCTCGTTAAACCCCTGTGCCACTAGTATAGCCTTATACCTGCTAATTTCACCCTTTTTGTCTCTTTTGACTGTATATACCCAATGTTAACCCATTTGTCGGAAATGGGTGCAGGCACTAAGTCCCAGACACCTCTTTCCTTCATGACACTTAATTCATCTGCCATGGCTGTGTTCCATTCTTTGGATTGGGGTGAATTAGCCGCTCCCTTGTAGTTCCTAGGGATTTGGATCTCTACAATGTTTGCTTCTGGCTGGTTCCCTAATCTCCCTTGATCCACCTTGAAATTGAAAAACATTTTTAGAAATTTTATTTTATTTTTCTCACAAGAACTTTTTACTTCTTTTAATGACCTTAATCTTTGTCACTTTCCTTTGTAATAGTAATATACATCCTTTCTATGATCCTGTCATCCTTGAAATGACTTTTCTGATCCAAGTAATATCTGGATCGAGAATTGGATGATTATCACCAGAGGACCCTGTTTCCTCACTGTTTTCTGCAATGTCTTGATCGTCCTCTGATGAATAGTCTTTCTCTTTCCACATACTCCTCATCAGACGAGTCTAGATATGTAGACTTGTGAGATGAAAAAGTGAATTTTTCTACTGGTTTTGGTTTCTCATTAGTATTGGGTTCCAGAGCGCCTTCCTCTGCGTTGCACTCTTCATTATATTTTACAGTGTTGGTTTCGACTACCTTCCCCTTATTCAAGAGCAAGATCCTATATCCTTAAGTTTTTAAAGCATACCCTACCATAATGCCCTCTTATGCCCTCGCCCCTCATGTCAAACTTCCCCCTAAGCTGTTTAGACTTGCTTACAAAAACTTGGCATCCAAATGCTCTGAGGTGAGCAATTGATAGTTTTCTGCCGCTGTATAACTCGATCGGTGTCAGATTCTTGAACTTGTGGCAGATCTGATTCTTAACATATGTAAAACAGAGTAAAGCTTCTGCTCAAAAGTTGTCTTTTAAATTACTGTCATTTAACATTGCCCTAACACAATCCAAGGCTGTTAAATTAAACCTTTCCGAAACCCCGTTGTGTTCGGGTGTGTATGTGTTAGTCCTTTTTGCTTTAATGCCTTGTGTTTCTAAAAACTTTTCAAATTCAGTGTGGCAAAATTCCATCCCATTGTCAGTCCTGACACTTAAAATTTTGGAATTCAAAAATCTTTCCAATCTATGATGAAATTGTTTAAATCTATCAAGAACTTCTAACTTTCTTTTCATAGGACAAACTGTTACTTTACGCAAAAAATCATTGGTTATGCTAAGGAAGTATCTAGCTCCTCCACACGATGGTTTTGGCATAGGTCCACAAACATTCATATAGATTAGTTCCAATGATTTATCAGATCTAATTCTTCCTATGGGTTTAAAAGAAATTCTTCTTGTTTTAGCTAATTTACAGCATTTGCAATTGATTTTTCTAACGCTGATGTTTGGCAATCCATTAACAGCAGATACTTTACATGTATGGTGTAAATAGTCAAAGTTAATGTGACAGTACCTCTTATGCCATAGGCTTGTATTTCCCCCGACTTCAGTGGATGATTTTAGATGATTAGAACTCTAAGATACATCTTATTTGAAAGGCTTGTTAGATTTAAAAACACTAACACTAGAATTTACAACTTTACTTTTAAAAACTTTACTGGCATTTCTATTTATACTTTGATTTTAACATCACTGCAATTGTCATTACTTTTTACAGGTTTACAAGTCTTAAAATTACTATTCACATTTAGATTTTTAAAAGAAGTACAAGAATTTTTAAAATCATGATTATCATTTTTAGTTTTACAAGCATTATTTTACTTTTACATTTAAAATCACTAGAAATTTTAGACTTAACATTTTTAGCTTTAGGCTTAATAATTTTACTTTTCTGTTGACTTTTCAACATTGAAATTCTTGACTTTTATTTCATAGCCATTCTACCTTTTGTCATAAAACCATTTGCTACCATCTGGTTTGTAAAAAGTAATGGTACCATTTATACCAGTTAAACTGCAATTTTGCTCTTCTAAGATTGAAGCAGCAATTAAGTTTCTCCTCAACTTAGGAAAATACTCGGTTAAGTGAATTGCATTTTTAACTTTATTCATATTTACGTACATACTGATCGAGCCAACACCTTTGATTGGTCTTTCGTGATCACCGCCAGCTAAGGACATTGTTCTCCCTTCAAGCTTTTTTAATTTGTCAAACAATTCCAAATGGTTGCAAAAATGTCTAGTTGCTGCTGCGTCAACAACCCAACCGAATTTGTCGGGCGATTAAGTGTAACAGTTTTTAATGCATGATTGAATCTCACTTAATTTAGCCTGATATAATTTATATTCTACTTTTAGGTGACCATATGCCTTACATACATGGCAACGGCCTAATTGTTTATTTGAATTCACATTTCTATTATTTACATTTTTAAAAGTATATATTTTTGAATTTTTAGAAACGTTTTTAGAGTTACTACAGCATTTAGGTTGAGGCATACAGTAAGCTAGAGTTAGGCATACCATACTTCCCTTTTGTTGCTCATCATGTTTTTGTTGGGCAATTCGGTCCTCCTCTGCTATTAGTTCAGTCTCTATATGCTTCAGAGTAAACTGGTCAACAGGTAGTCTGTAGAGATTCTGTACTATTCCCTTGTATTCATCACTCTAACATATAGTCTGGAACGAAACTAAGACCTCGGCCATTGGTTGGCCAGTATTCTTCAACTTGGACACTAACTTTTTTATTCTTGAAATAAAGAGTTCAATTGGTTCACTCAATATTGGTTTTTCGTTGAAGAAATTGTTAAATAACCTCATTAGTCCAGCCCTGTATTTGGACTCGAACTGTTCCTTCAGAATTTCCTATGCCATCAGCGGTTCATCTATTGAAGAAATTAGGTCACGGTACTCATTTTCAAGACTGTAGTATAATATTGACGAAGTCTTTTCTTTACACCTCTGATATTCCAATCTTTCTTTTCTTGTTGTGTCCTCTCCTGGTTTTTCCTCCGTTTCCGTAATGAAGCCATACAAACCATCATTCATTAGCGCAAACTTTATATTAATGCTCCACGTCGAGAAATTGTCTCTACCCAGCCTCTCGATTTCAGACGTTGCTATGATTCTCGCTTACTACGCAGTTGCGGCCCCCATCTCAGAGCTCATTCACACTTCAAAGATCACTTATAAGAACAGCGTTTTCAGTGGCCCGTAACCACTTGTTGGCCATACCTTGCTCTGGCTGTACCAGCACCCCTCTGTTGGCTTAAAAATTAAAAGCAGTTTAAAACGTTAATTTATTGCACATAGCCATTTGTTGCAGATGTAGCAGAGATAACCATAGATTTTTATCAAGTCATTGAAGTAAAAAGACTTTACATGAAATAACTGGTTTATTTTCACGAAAAAAACATTAAAATGTAACATAAATGACACATGTATCCATAATTTCGATACGGCATCTGCCTAAATCTAAAGTGACATTGTCTTAACATAAATAACACATGTATCCATAATTTCGATACGGTATCTGCCTAAATCTAAAGTGACATTGTCTTAACATAAATGACACGCGTATCCATAATTTCGATACGGTATCTGCCTAAATTTAAAGTGACATTGTCTTGAAAATTTAAACATCAGACAATAAATAGGCCTAAACAAACTGGACACGTACTTTGCCGCTTACCATCAATCATGCTTAAAAAGCTTAAATTATAATATGCGTAATGCAAGTACAATTGGGATAACTTCCCAGAAACAGAAAAAGCAAGAGCAGCAACACCAATATATCAGTATTACACAGTATAACCTCATCTCTACTGACACAACCACAAGTTTAAATAGTGCTGCGTCATGGAAGTAGAAGTTAATGTTTCCGGATGCTGACGTTTCAATTTGCAGGAATACGGAATATTAGGTTAAAACTTATTGACAAGCTATCCTAATGTGATTAGCCAATCAGGGAAAAGTAGCATTTGAGATTTTGACCGTACGCCAACCGATGTAAGCATTGTTTGTTTACATTAAGTTTTCTGACACCCTCAAACGTGTCACATTCTCTTATTCCAACCATCGTCACAGCCGGTGGACCGTGGAGACATGTAAGTGGCTGTCCGCTAAGATTTGGTGTATAGACCAACCTGCCCTTCTGAGTCCGGTCACCTCCTCATAAAATTGTCTGTCTACTGGAACTGCCTCGATTGGCGGCGACCTGGCATTCTCTGTTACTACACATAAAAATCCTTTATTATATTTTCAAAACATTCCATTTCATTGTTCTATTGTATTTCAAGTATCCATTGTATTGGGATTCATTGCAAAAGTGCTCAAAACGACCTTTTGCTACATCTGTTTAAACCTTCTAATTTTAACTTTAACTATATTTAAATTGCATAATTATATACCTTGATATGTTTACTACACTAAATGATATGTTTTTAGCCATCCCTGTTCCTGTATATATTGTAAATTTGCATTTTTAAAACTGTTGTTTTTCACTTTTGTCATATTCTGTTTCCAATACTTCGAATCCCCCCTTACTTTTGATAATGTACCTCTCCCTTGTCTTAAACAGCAGGTGTTGGAATATTCCTCCTTTACTTTTAACCTGTTGTCCTCTTCTTCTCTTGGTCGGCGATTTTTCGCCTCTTCTTCCCTGTAAAACTCACTCTCATTGAGTTTCCTATTGAATTTTCACATTTTATTTTTTAATTTAATTAAAAACTTATATATTTCTTATCCGTTCGGCATCAAGAGCCCGATTGCCATCTTTAATCTTCTAAAAAAGTTTGGAACTTCTGGCACTTCGAGTTCGATTTTTCTTTTGTGGCAACAGTAAAGTTTAATCATTTCCGTCACATTTTCGTCATTTCTGTCACGTCTCCGAAATGTGTCATTTCTGTCACGCTTTTAAATTTTGTCATTTCGGTCTCAGCCTCTGTGTTGTCATTTCAGTCGCGTCTCCTGAATGACTTGCTTGTCGTTCCTATCATTTCTATATCGTCATCCCGGTCACGCATTTATTTTCACTCTTATTGATTTTTAAACATGTTTTTGTATTTTTTTTATGTATTATTTTGTTATCTACAGTGTATAGTATTGATTTAAAGAATATGGATAAACAGTGGGAGTCAGAAATTGAGATAAAATTGCTAACCTCTTCGACACCTCAGATTTTAGATACGGAATCTTTTTATGGTAAACTTCGAGTTTTCTTTCTTTCTAGCTTATTCATTGTAAATATTGTATATTGTTAAATTGATTATCATCATGAATCCCAGCACGTACTCCCCTTCTTCAGAAGACTTTCCTCCTCTCCAACCTACTGTAGTGCATACCCCGTTATCCCTGGTCACTGAGAGAACCGCTGCTCCTGATTCTATTACTTTATTGTGCTCAACAGAAAATACTCCAATTGAAACAACTCCCACAACCGGAAATCCTGGCATTAAATTTTCAAACTTCAAAAGTGTTCCTCGAACCTCACAAGTTTATGACTCTGCAATTTTCTCTCATTCCATCCTGCCTCCTCGTCTTCCTCGACAGTCCATCTTATCTCAACCTTCAACATCTTCTACAATTCTTGCACTGTTTGGATCCTCGAAAACAACTAAAACATATACCAATCCAGTTTCTAACCCATCATCTAAACCTAGTATACCATCTACTAAACCAATGTCTACTGCCATGCTTAAACCAGCTACTTCAAGAGTTCTTCACCCGGCCAGCAAACCTCCTCATTCCACTTTGCCAGTCTTTCCTCCTCCGCCGGTCCTTCCTTCGTCTCCTTTCCTGCTGCTGCTGGCTCTTCCTCTTCTCCAGTTATTCCATCTTCTCCTGCTCCAACTTCTTCCTTCAGGCCTGATGATCCTTCTTCAACTCCTGCTCCTTCGGCAACTTCCAGCCCTGGTTCGAATGTCACAGTCCTTGAATTCCCACAGATCAACATAAATAACGAGCATGTTGCCAGGATCCTTCTAAACATCTCCAGACTGGAAAAATATATAGCCAAAAATATTAAACTTAACGCAACTCAGAAACTCTATACTGAAGATAAATTCAAAGATATTAAGATCTCGTGTCATACTCTTGAGAGTAATGTTTCCTCCTCCTTGCCATCTCCACGCTCTCGACTGGCGGACACAGCTGCATTGGAATCTCTCCAAATCTATCAATGAAAACCTTTCATCTTTTCAAAACAAAATAGACAATAGTCTTAAAAACTTTTCTTCATCTATTTCTAAAGAGATCCCACTGATTATCAAGAACCATCTATCATCTTCAATTACTAAAGAGATCCCACAAATTATCAAGAGCTCTGTTCAACAAACTATTAGGAAAACTGCTCCGCTTGGAGGCACTTCAACTTCTTCTTCAATCCCTTCTGTTGATCCTGCTGGCAACAGACTTTATTCAAGTATCCTCCTTCAGGGCAGAGACAGAATTAAAGGCAATCAACAACTTAAAAAGGATCTTTTCTCGCTCTCCTGTCCCCAGGAAGTAAATATAAAAAACATTTCGACTCTCCCTAATGGAACTCTAAAAGTTACCTGCAAAGAATCTCATCCTGAAAATCTATTGCCCATCTTCCAGAACTCCAACATTAAAGAAAAATTCACCTTTAAACTTCAAGAAGACCGTCGCCAAGCTCTTATTATTTTCAACCTCCCTTCAGACTTTTCTGAAGAGAATGTTAAAGCACTTATATGCCTCAATCATACTACCTTGAAATCTGGAGACATTCGTATTATCAAAAACTTCAAGACCAGGTCCGGTTGTGTTAATTGGGTTTTCCTGGTGGATCTTCCTTCAGCAAATCGCATTCTAGACTCAAAAAAACTATGTCACCATTTCAGGTCTTTTTCGGTGAAAAAATACATCTCTCTGAAAATGTGCCATAAGTGCCAGGGATACGGGCACGTTGCAAACTTTTGTCATTATCCCATTGTCAACTGCAGCCATTGCACGTGTCCTGGACTTACCTTTAGGGAGTGTTCAGCTAAATCATCGCCAATCTGTGTCAACTGCACAACTTCCAATGACGATAATCCTAGACTCAATTACGATATATACCATAACACTCATGACAGAAAGAACTGTCGCACGTACATGGCTGAAATGGCTAAAATCCGCTCCCTTCAGAGGGAAGCTTGATTATTTTGCCTCCTTGTATATAGTTATGTGTTCTTTTGGTGTTTTTAGTGTATTTATGTATTACTTTGTTTTTCCGTATTGTATTCACCTTTTATTGTGTTTTCCCTCCCTCCGAGCTTTGTCCTTTTGTCTTCCAGTTTCTTATTTTTTTTCTTAATTCGTCTCTCACTCTGGTAATGGCTTTCCTGACCTTTCCCTGTTAAATTATTCACTGTTTGATTCTTTACATTGCTGGGAGGTCCTTTCGAGTGACACCCTTAGCGATCATAAATATATAAAAATTACTCTTAACTTAGTTCCCCCCCCCCCCCTCCTAATTCTTTTTATCTGAAAACACGTTATGGAATCGGCAAATTTATATATAATTTCAAATCAAACCTTAATTTACTTAATTCCCTATTGGACAACATTGGTGATACTCATTCCTTGGATTCATTTTTTAATATATTCATAAATATAACGCAAAATTGTGCAATTAAACATATTAGGAAGAAGAAATCAAAAACAATTAGGAATTTTACTTGGTGGAATAAGGATCTGTCGAAACATAGAAACTTTGTTACAGCCCTCTATAAAAGAATTAAGTCACTCGAGAGGAATTCCGCTCCCCAGTCCGAAATCTCAGCTGCCTTGATTATATATAAACTTAACAGAGCAAAGTACAAATTAATGATAAAAAAGACAAGATTAGACTCCTGGAAATCCTTTTGCTCTAAATGCAGTGAAACTTTCGGATCCCTTTTCAAATTTACTTTCCACAAACATAAAAAATTTAACGATATAAACCTTCACTTTCCAGACTCTCCTTCCCTCTCCCATGATGAAAAAATGAGACGCTTGTTGGACCATCATTTTAAAGAAGATAAGGACTTCCTGAATTTTCCGTCCTTCACTTTGCCATCTGAGGGTCTTGGAGTTATTTCGGATGAAGAGCTTCTGATTGTCTTTCAAAATTTAAAAAATGGCAAGGCACCGGGCCTTGATAATTTGGATTTTACAATTTGGAAACATCTATATAAATCTTTCCCTTCTCTCCTATCCAAAATTATAAACCTCTGTTTCAAATTCTGTCATTTTCCCTCCTGTCTTAAAAATGCTAATATCTTATTTTTCAACAAACCCGGAAAGGATCCCTCTCTTTGCTCCTCTTATAGACCTATTTGCCTCCTCCCCACCTTTGGAAAAATCCTTGAAAGAATATTTGTAAATAAACTTAATTTTTGGCTTTCTTCCGCGGGAGCTCTCCATCCTCTCCAATTTGGCTTTAAAGAACTTTCCAGTTGTGAGGACGCCGCTCTCAGGCTGATTGAAACTGTTTCATCACATAAATCTAAACATTTTGTTTCCTTGACCACCGTAGACATCTGCGGAGCCTTTGATAGTCTCAATTGGAACATTTTACCTTTAGCTCTTACAAAAATTAATCTTCCCCTTACTTTTCAACATTTTATTTTTTCGTATCTTTCAAACAGACAAATTTCCCTTTCCATTGGTACTTCCCTTATCAACAAATTTATCTCCATGGGTGCTCCACAGGGCTCGGTTTTATCGCCCTCCCTGTGGAGTATTTATTTTAATGATATTCTTAATCTGAACAATGATCTATATCACCTTCAGGCTTTCGCGGATGATCTCGCGGTGGTCACTTACTCCACTAACCTTAAATCACTCCGTTTAAATACCAATAACCTTCTTGATCTCATTTCCTCCTCTCTTTCAAATTTGAAATTATCTATTGCCCCAGAAAAATGCAAATCCATAGTTTTTAACAAAAACAGATCAAAAATTAGACAGCGTCCCTCCTTTAAAATTCAAAATTACAGAATTCAAACTTCTAGACAATTAACCTTTCTTGGATTAACAATCGATGATAATCTTAAATGGAGTTCCCACATTTTTAACCTTAGAGAGAAATGTTTTAAGTTTGCCAGTACCTTTGGGTGGGTTACTGGCAATAATTGGAGAATAGATAAATCCTTTTTAAAAACCTGGTATCTTTCGGTTATCGAAAAGATTATCATTTTCGGCGCGGGAATTTGGGGACAAGCTTTGACTGGGGCTCAGGTCAAAAAACTTTTATCTCTCCAAAGGATTTTTCTTTTAAAAATTTCTTCTAGTTTTCGGACTACTTCCAACATTTCTCTATATTCTTTAACTGGTATCCCTCCCATACATTTTGTTATAAATACTCAATATAAAAAATATAATTTTTGGAAACTCCGGAATAACCTTTTTACTGATCTGTCCCTCCCCCCCCCCCCCTTCAAACTTCGATTTTAATTCTCCCTCTTCACTTATCCCCCCCATCTTCGTATTGCTAACCTTTTACCTCTTGTTCCCTCCACCTTTTCTGATATCAATGTTTACACCGATGGCTCTGCCATTGACGACAAAATTGGCTATGCTATTTGCATTTTTAATAAAGACACATTAGAAAACACCTTTACTTTTCAAACTCAACCTTGGGAACACAGTTTTTCAGGCGGAAATCGCCGCTATCCACTTTGCTATCAAATGGGCATCTTCTAATAATTTCAAAATTAACATCTTTTCAGATAGTCAATCCTCTATTTCGGCCCTTAAATCTATTAGAAACAAATCTGACTTTCTGTCCAAAATTAAACTTGAAGCTAATATTAATAAACATTTAATCAACCTTTGTTGGGTCAAGGCCCACTTAGACATCTCGGGTAACGAGGCCGCCGATACAAATGCTAAACTTGCTACCTCTTCCGGCACCTCCACCTCTATACCTTTTCCATAGTCCTTATTAAAGAAACACTGTAAACTTGACATCCTAAATTCTTGGCAAAACTATTTAAATGATTATATTTCCCCCAGAAACCACGATCCAGCTAGAATATTAAAATTTCTCCCGAATGTTAACTTTAATACCCGCATAACAAATAAATATCTTGTTTACTTTATTACGGGCCACGGTCCATTCCTCGATTACTTATACTTTTTTAAACACAAAACAACTTCATGCTGTACTTGCGGATCCTATGGTGACGCAGACCACTATGTTTTCACTTGTCCCCTTACAAAACCTTTCCACCATTCTAAACCTTTTGCTGGAAACTCCGCGGCCTGGTTCTCGAGTGTCTGCTCCAACAAAACTTCTATTAACAAGATCAAAAACTGTGTTCTCATAGCGAGAGAAATTTCTAATAAAATTACATAATCAGCCTGGGAGCCTCTTCTGCTTTTAACATTTTTTCTGCTCTCTGGACCCCCCTGAGGTGTCGCTTTTTTGGTGGAGGTTTTTGCTTTGTTTTTGTAGTTGGTTTTGTTTATGTGGTTTGTTTTGTTGTGCTGTTTATATAGTTCCTTGTTGGTTATACTTCATTTGTGCTTGGGTTTTTTTCCCTTCGGGGTTTTCCCCTCTTTCCTTTTTTTCTTTCTTATGTCTCTCTTGTGTTGTATTGTATAGTTTTTATGTTTTGTTTTGTCGTTGCCATTCTTTTATTTGTCTTGTTGTAACTGTGTTGTGATTCAATTTTAACCTGTTTTGTAATGTTTTGAATCTAAAATAAAGTTCCCTGCCACACACTTAGCTACAGTAAACCTTCGGGTCTGTCGTGTGGTCTGGGTTTTCAACACTTCAACATTTCCTCTGAGACCAAAAAATTGCAAAATGGTTTCTGTAGCAGACAGAGCAGCACGACTATTGCTGATTCTGCAGGTTGGTTCTCTTATATCTCACTCAACGTGCACGGGACAGCAGCACATTTCGCAACATTTACATAACTTGGTGAGCTGTGTCTACTTTTATTCTGCCCACTCCTTCTTGGTGTCTCATTTTCACTCTCACGTAGTGTGCATAGTATAAGGTATAAGGAAAGTAATGTGACGGGGTCAAAAATTCTTATTCGAGTTTTTGATGGGAGAGATGTTTCAAGCATCCCTGAACACGAATCAAATGTTTTTGAGATGATGCCTGTGTGTGTGTATCAGTAAGTGTGTGGAGACGATATCGTATGAACGAATGGAGCGATTCGAACGAAATTTGGTATAACAATTACAATCCTTGAATACTGGAAGCCTATTATTTTTTAACGCAATCAAATATTCAGAACCCTCCTAAATTTTTGAGTGAAATTTTGAAAAAATCAAAATCTTTAATAAAGTTACGCAAATAGTCTTTTCTTGTGTAATTTTTCATTAGAAAACGATGGACATAAACTTTAAAATGCTAGCTTGAACCATTTTCGAGATATTGCACATTTAAAAAATAAATTTATCAAAAAATCACATAAATTAAAAAAAAAGTTATTAGCTATTTTGAAATATGTTCACTTTTCATATGTAATATCATACGATAAATTTGGTGACCTCATTCTCATGGATCTAGCTCATTCCATTCGTGAGAAAAGATACTTCGGGTAATACTTTTGTATTTGGACGCTAATAGTCATTTATCTGCATGTTTCTCCATCCATAATGCTTGGCAAGATTTTGGCGACGAATTTGGCAGAATGTCGTCAACTTTTGTAAATGTTGCCATATTAACGAAAATTTCGCCAAATTGATAAAAATGACTCTAAATCAATGAACATGATGACTAATTGATGAAAATTCAATATCTTGGAAAGAATATAAGAATCTATTATAAGAATAACTTATTATTCCATCTGCTACTTTTGGCAAAATTTTGGTGACGAATTTGTTGGAATATCTCCAACTTACTGACTTTTTAAATGTTGCCAAATTGACAAAAATGTCATCCAATTGATAAAAATTCGCCAAATTGATGAAACTCATCAATTTGGCGAATTTTTATCAATAAAATGATGACTAAGTGATGAAAGTTCAATATCTTGAAAAGAACATAGACTAAGTAGACTATAAGAATAACCAATTTCTCCGTCCATCCATAATGTTTGGAGAGAAATTTAGCGAGACGTCACCAACTTGGCGATGTCCGGTAAAAAAAAAGATATTGATATTCCAAAATATATATTAAATCATTCAAAACATTCTGAATATTCCATGTTTCCAAAACCTAAAGATCATCTAAAATATATCTGAAAATGTGCCAGTTGACCAGTTATTCCTAAGTTTACAAATACGTAATCCTGTAAAATATAAAATGGCACTTTCCTAAAAATAAAAATGCATTAAAGTAAAAAGAAAGAGAACACAGAGTTTAAAGTTTTCAAAATCTAACATTTATTAAAATTTTACTTCACTTTTAAAGAATTTTCAAAACAATTTACAACTTTTTAAAACATCTCATTAACTAAATGAATTAGATTAAGCATCTTAAATTAATTGAATTTATACAGAGGCCGGTCGTATAGTGATAGTACAAACGATAAAATATTAAATTTAAAGTTAACGATGTTAAAATTATACAATTGTTTGCCAAACTACAATTTAGAATGAAAAGGACATCAGTTAGCCAAAATGGAAATTTTAACTACAAGTTAAAGAAAACCTCAGGTTCTTGTGACCTAAAATATATAGGTAAAGGTGTCTTATTCAATACCAACTCAATTTAACTTTAAAAACTAATGCAGAAGTAAAATAATTAGAATTTGAAGGAAAAAGAATAACTTCACGGGCTCCAAAATAAGCTTCAGAGATCTCCAGGAGAGGACTTCACAGGGAAAAGTCACTAAAGTTCTTATAGAACACACTCATGAAGGGCGGAACACGGTATAGGAGGGCCATGTCCATCAGCAGCCCGGAAAATCTCCTGCTGGATCCGAATTCCAAAGGGATATTCCAAATAGGACGTTTAGCAATGATGAAATAACAATTTCTCCACACAGCTGCACTGGACCTTTGACCCCAGAACTGAATACATAGCACACCTCCGGTGCTTTTAATCAAAAATGACTATCCCGATCTTCATAATAAGAGCAGCACAGCCAGGGAGAAACAAACACTTAGCTGGCCGGCAAAACCCTCTCGGCAGGCAACCTAAACAAATCGGAATTTCTTGGATCAAAATTAGAGAACCAGAAACTAATTAACAACTCTTCCTTCTGTGTGTCTAGACTCAACAAACGCCCGGCTCTCACAGCTTCCAGACGAAAACACCATCAAAGAGCACTGGAGAAGGATTTAAGTAAAAATGCGGCAAAGGACTGCTGGTTATAAACTAAACGCATCAGTTTACACCTTGTTGAAGACACATCACGGAATTAGCAAAGGATAAAAGAACATTTTGTTCCTGTGGAACGCGTGCACGCCAAAGCGCTAAAATTAACAACTTAACAGGACTAAATTTTCAGTTCGATTTGGAGCTTGGACTTCGTACTTGTCGGTTGGATTTTTGGTTGCTCTTCACCAACATGCTTTCGGTAAACGAAGTCCCGGTAGCACCGGGCAATGCCATGGATTTGGATCATGCTTCTGCTACTATTGTCAGTGAGCTAGATGAGAAAGTTTCTGCTAATTTCTTAGGTGATAAACTAATTAGCATTGAAGATGTTAATAGATTGAAATCAATTTTGAAGGACTTGGACCACAAGATACAGATTGCTTCAGCGAAGGCTGGCAAGACCTCAACTGATGAAAGCTGACTGCGCAGAGATGCTGCTGAAGAGGGAAGGACTGGTGCTGGAACTCCTAAGGATAGCCGAAACCTGCAATGTCGGTATCTATAATTATTTACATCCTCCCCCCCCCCCCCCCCCCCTCCTGTTGTACCCGAGACTTCTAACATCTCACCTAAAATCGCTGTTAATCTTAACTCTAATTCTAAATCTAAAAGTGATTCAAATGCAAACCCTAACGAAAACTCGACTTCTAAAAGTAATGAAATTATTACTGTAAATACCTCTAATGGTAATCTTAACGAAAACGTGAATCAGATGACCCAAGAGGTCACCTAACAAGTAGGGAATTTAAACCTTGGCAATAATGCTGATAGAATTTCTGAGACTCAGGATAGAGCCAGTGCCCCAAGCACAGGCGAAAAACGTAGTCGCATCGAAGAGGATTCCTCTGAATCTGATCTCGAGGGAGGACCCTGGATTGAGTGTGTGAGAAAAAAATAAAAGTAAATCCAAGATAAATTAGCTGATTATCAAGCAGTAATTAATCTTAAGAATAGATATGAATCTGTCAGCAATAACTCTGACAGTATGGGAACTGGAATGGGCGCCGAGGCCTTTGTACCCCCCCCCCTACCCCCCCCAGCTACGCCACCAGTTCTTATTAGTGCCAACCAGCCTGACTGACCATCTATCCTCTTTAGCTTAAAACAAATAGCTAAAATATTAATCCTAAACTTGAGGGTAGATTTTTCAAATTGTTTGCTGACAATGCAGTTGAATTCCGCAATTGCACCGATTTTCTTAAGAAATCTGGTGTACAATTTAAGACCTTTAGTTTATAAGAGGATCACCCCATTAAAGTCGTAATCCGAGGATTACCAGTGGCGACCGAAATTCCTGCTATCACCGAGATTATGGAAGCCATGGGCTTCTCAGCTTAGTAATGTAAGATTAACTAGAAGGGGAAGCAAATACTACCTCCCCCTCTATTACCTCCAGCTTAAACCTGGGACTAACCCAGAGGATTTGTTTGCTATCAACAGAATATTAGGCACAGAAGTGAAGCTGGAGCCCTACACTGGCAGAAGAGGATATGCTTCGCAGTGCCATGGTTGTTGTGACTATTACCACTCTAGCCGAGTATGTACACTGTTACTGAGATACATGCGATGTGCAGGGCCCCACTCCTCCAGCAATTGCAAAGCAGATTACCTGCTTTGTTGTAACTGCAATGGGCAGTATGCTGCTAATTGGCGCGGTTGCCCTAGAAATCCGGACAACTCGTCTGTGCTTAATAAGCGTAGGGCCCCCCAAACGAATCAACCCCGTAATAATAACAGTAATTTTAATCAGGCTAGGATCCCAGCCCCCCCCCCCCCCCCCCCCAGCATATAAAGCTGACAGTCAAGGACTCTCATTCCAGTCAGTTAGCATAAGTCCGAGTGTCAATTTTCGTCAGTGGTATATGGACATACCCAGGCACCTGTAGCCCTCCCTGAAATTGTTAACTTATGCTCAAGAAAAGGTAGTGAGAGCGAAGCAGAAGCTATTTTCATTGGGATTCCCAGAGCCTCCAATAGAAATTCAGAACATGGACCAAATGCAAAAGCCAATCAGAGTGCTCCATCCCAACTTGAGAAGAATGTTGATTATGCCTCGTTTCTTTCGTTCTTATTGGCCATGAGACATACTCCTGATAAAGATATTCTTTTAAACAAGCGTTACCTGAGTTACGGCTAGCTACCACCAAGATAGATATGGTATTTTATATCTATAAGCTCTATGATGCGCTACTCAGGTAAGCCCCATCCCACCTTTACCTTTCTGGTCTCGCCATGTTCTCTCTTTCGGAGTGAATCCTGTAGCAGTCCTTGAAAGTTGGCTTTTGGAATGCCAATGGTGTGCGTTCCAAGCTCGACGATGTACGTGATTATGTTGTAAATAATAACTTCGACATCTTTATGATTAATGAGACCCATTTGTCTTCGCCGACCTCCCCTGCTATCTGCAACCAAGGTATTTAGAAAGAAGGTAAGTCAAACAGCGCAGGAGAATGCCATTGGTTCCATCTCCGTGACGTTATATCGGGACTGAAGGGAATTTCTTCAATAGTTTCTATGCGTTTTTGAGCCCTGGTACGCTTTTCAAATGATTGCAAATTTCAATTATTATTGAACTTATAGAAAATAATTTTATATTATCACTGATTTATGAATAATTTTAGCCTATGTTTTAATGAATTATCACAAACTTGCATGTTTAAGATACAATAAACACGATTTCTCTATTTGGAAATGATAGAACAAAAATAATTAATAATTAATTAAAAAAAACTTAAATAGAAATTCCTTCTCTGTAATTGGAATTGATTGAACAATGATTGTAAAATAGAGCACAACGGTAATACCGTGTATTTCTTATTTTCAATGAAGTACAGGGTTTAATACTAAAATAATGTATTTAATATATAAATTTCTGCTGTCACTTTTTGAATTTACAGGATTCACATCCTATTAGAACATAATAATATCATCCCACTAGCTTAATGAAAAGCACTCCATACGGCTATCGACTCATTATAACTTTTGTTATACAGCTAATTTTAACTTTTGTCTAATATTAATTTTGTAACTAATCTGTCATATGAATCACTGGTGAAGCTTGAGTATTTTTATAAATTACACTTAATATGAGAACAAAATTTTCTGGCATTCGATTTAATAGCAGGAAAATTTGTGATTAATTAGTAAAATGAATCCAATCATATATTGCATTACAATAAAAGTTTTATTACTTTCCTTATATACATAGTATAATGTATAAGGAAAGTATTGTGATGGTGTTGAAAATTCGAATTCGAGTTTTCGACTGGAGAGCACGTTTGAAGCATCCCTGATCACGAATCGAACATTTTTGAGGTGATGTCTGTGCATGTGTGTGCCAGTGAGTCTGTGGAGACGATATCTCACGAACAAATGAGGCTATTCGAATGAAATTTGGTATAAATTTGCAATCCATGAATACTGGAAGTATATTGTTTTTAAACACAATCGAATGTTCAGATCCTCCTAAATTTTCGAGTGTGAAAAAAATCGAAACATTAAATAAAGTTACGCAAATAGACATTTATTATGTGATTTTTCCTTAGAAAATGATTGACATAAACTTTAGAACCCTAGCATGAACCGCTCTCAAGATATTGCACATTTTTCAAACAAATTTATCACACACACCCCCCCACACCCCCACCCCACCCCACCCCCCAAAGAAAAAAAAATGTAACTTTTGAGAAACATGTTCACTTTCCATATATATGTAATATCATGCGAAAAATTGGGTGACATCATTCTCGTGGATTTAGATCGTTCCATTCCTGAGAAAAGATACTAATTGAGTAATACTCTTGTATTTGAATGCCAACAGTTATTTATCTGTTATAAGAATAACATATTTCTCCGTCCATAACGCTTGGTGAGATTTTGGAGACGAATTTGGCGGAATGTCGCCAACTTGGCGACTTTTTTAAATCTTGACAAATTAACTAAAATCTCGGCAAATGTATAAAAACGATGCTAAATCAATGAAAATGATGACTAATTAACGAAAATTCAATATCTTGGAAAGAATACAAGTATCTCCTATAAGAATAACCTATTTTTTTTACTGTAAAAGTAGTAAATTCATTGCATTATATAAAGGAAGTCATGAGCTGCCCACATCAGATTTTGCATTTATGATTGGCTTTTTTTTTTAAGAATCTAGTTTTTAAAAGGTGACGTTACTACATTTTTAACATGTATAATTTTAATTTATATCTGCAATTAATTCATTAGTCCTGTTTTGGTATTTATGTTTTGTTTTGTAAAATAAAATATATTCAACTATTATTACTGTAACTTTTAAAGACAAGTTTTTAAAAGAGTTATGTGTTACACGAGCGTATACTAAAATGAAAATTGCTTCGCTGAGAAAATATTTAGATATTGCTACTGTTCATGTAGATTCTAAAGCGAACTGCAATAAATTGGTATTATTCCCGTATATCATTGATTTGTGGATGCTTTAAAATTCTGCAGAACCAATAGTGGAATTCTTTGAGACTGAAGATCCCAGTAACTATTTAAATCAAAAAGTATGATGTGGTAGCACACAACTAGCCCTATATAATGAAATTAATTTAACTTTTTTACAGTGAAAAAATGATGTATAAGATCCACGGCACTGGTTTTTTAATATAGGATAGTACATTTGACATTTTTCCGGATCATAGCTATTTCGCAATACCCAATTAACTTATATTTCACACAACTCTAAATTGGCAATTATCAATATTGATGGCATCAGCAATAAGCAATGGACTCTATATATTTTAATATTTTAAGAATTAATCCATTAATTTGGCGTCATTTCTGCAATTTTTACGACAATGGCGATATTTCGCCAAATTGGGACCAAGTTCGCCAAAATTCTCACCAAGTGTCAAAAACAACAAGATGAAGTGAACAGCATTTCTTACATATAAATGACTGCTGTTGAATTGTTATACGTCAAAATGCAAAACTATTACTCAAAGTATTTTCTCTCGCGAATGGAACAAACTAGATTCCCGAGAATGATGTTAACAAATTTATTGCATATTATTACATATGTAAATTGAACAATTTCACAATAATTTATACTTTTTAATTTTATTGGATTTTTTTGATAAATTTATTTGAAACATGTGCGATATCTTGAGAACGACTCCTGCTAGAGTTTTAAAGTTTATGTCATTCGTTTTCTAATGAAAAATTATATAGGAAATGATCCTTTGTGTAACATTATTAAAAGTTCTAATTTTTAAATGATTCTTTCAAAATTTCATTCGAAAATTTGTGGGTGTTCTAAACATACAATTGTGTTTAAAATCAATAGGGTTCCAGTATTCGCTAATTTTAATATTTGCACAAAATTTCATTCGAAACGCTCCGTTCGTTCAGGAGATATCGCACAGACTCACGGACACACACATGCAAACATCACCTCAAAAACTTTCAATTCAGGAATAATTTAAACTTGCTTTTTCGTCAAAAATTCGAATTCGAATTTTCAAACCAGTCACAATATTTCCCAATGCATTGTACTATGTATATAGGGAAAGTGATGACTACATCACCGTTTTTTTTCCTACCAGAATTTCATTTTTGAAAGCTGAATTAATCATGGAATGGAAAATGCCTTGAGCATATTGTAATACAATTAAAAGTAATTTTTCCTTTCAACTTTTAATTAGCCATTCATTTTGTAACTTTGGAGCTTTAAAAACTTATTCAAGCTTACATCCACTACTTTGTTAACACTTTACAACTAAGTTGAAAAGTGTTTATAACTTTGTTCATTCTGTCTGTCTGTCTGTTAGCACAATAACTGCCATAAAAAGGACTTAATCAAAATGAAATTTTAGTATGTTGTTCAGACCAGTGGCGGATTTTGGCCTCTTATTTGGGAGGGGGGGGGCGATTTTGTAGATCGAAATGTTCTCGGAAGTTTGTTCACTTAGGATTTTCTTAACGTCTTCCTATATACGGATATTTGACATTTTTGAAATAACTAGAACAAATTCGGAAGTTTATAGTAAGTTCTTTGCAGCTTATAAAATACGGTCTATCATTTTTTTAAGACCAAAGCAAAACAATGAAGATTGGAAGAAAAAAAAATTACGTGACTATATAAGGAAACAAACTTATTGTTGAAGTCGAAACAGGAAACTAAATTATATTCTGTATTAAGTTTACACAAAAGTATACACAAGTAAGAGATTTCCATGTGAGAAGATTAATACTGAATATTAACTAAATAAACACACATGTGCAAAATTTTTCAAATATTTTTTGTTTTGTTAAGCCTTTAAAGTTCTTCGATTTCGCTCAAAAAGGGTTTTTCAGGGTATCCGTGCATCAAAAGTTGTAGGGTATTGAACGTCGTATCCCATTGAAATAACACGGAAGTGATTCCATAATTTTTGCCAGGGGTAGTACCTATAACACTATTCAAATGTAATTGCCAATTCAGCTTATTGTCGATCATTATCCTTAACAGCCTTACGGAGTCCATCGCAAAAACCCTGGCACCTCCCAGGAAGAATCATCATTATAATATCAACTCAAGTCTTCTTGCTTTTTCTTTAGCAAATCGATCTAAAATTGTTACTGGTGAAATTGCAATGTCATAATGCACATGCAACAAAGCCAATCCCACTAGCCGATCTTCTCTAATTGTAAGGTGACCAATTTTTTTACAATGAAAAGGAGGACGAAAAAATTTAAGAAAAAAGTACAATGTAAATAAATGAAACATTTTATTAATTCAAACAAAAATACACTAATTATGCTTACATCCCTTTTAATTATTTACTTAAACGATTATTTTTCCATTGAATGACTATTTTTTGTCAATATATCATTTTCTAACAGTAACAATATATTGGAAATTTCGGAGCAAGAAATATCCTTCATATTGAATTTTACGGTAAGTGCTGCAGCTAGAGTATCAACATTCAATCTTGATTACACGAAGTATAATATAGAGATAAAGTAAACAAAGTGAAGGGCACAATGGTGCGAGACATGTGAAGTTCTTCTATGCACTGCGCATACGTTTCATAATCGCGTCTTTCCGAACTGTACCGTCACATGACGTGTAACAGTTCGGCACGGCATCTCTGAAGAATCTCAGAGATTAACAGATTAGTATTAAAATATCGAAAAGGAGGACAGGTAGGAGGACACTTTTCGAGGAAGGACAAAACCTACAAAAGGAGGACTGTCCTCCCTAAAGGAGGACGATTGGTCACCTTACTAATTGTGTTTCGAAGCCATGTCTTCAATCGTTTTAGTGCTGAGAAGCTACGCTCGGCGGTTGCTACAGTAATTGGTAATGCTACAAGAAATTTCAGTAACACGTAGATCACATGGTACACTGCCCGATCACAGTTCTGTAGTGCTTCAAAAGCAGACTTGGGTACTTTGCCGGTATCGGTATTTTCTCGCATCCATTTGGTTCTCCAGTTAATCACCTCAACTTGAAGTGTACTGTTCATTTCTTCCACTCCCAGTTCGGCTATTCTGTGATACTTCTTGCTTAGCTCTGTCCAAGATGTGAGGAGTGACTGATTCTTCGTCCGTGTTGATTTTCGCTAAAAGAGTCAATGGTACTAAATCTTGTAAATATAAGACATCCAGGCGCAGACTTTTGACTTTCATTATGGGGGCAAGATTTCGTGGATAAACTGAGGGAGGGAGAGCATGCCCAAAGTATCTCCCTAATGATATATATATTTTTTAATTTTATAATTTATTTGATAAAACGTAGACGTTCGTCAGGCGTTTGGGGGGGGGGGCATCGCCTCGATCGCCCCTCCTGAAATCCGCCACTGGTTCAGACGATCTGCAGGACCTATGGGAATATAAATGAATAATATCACCCAATTAGTTTTGGATTGAACCTGGGTTGAAAAAATTAAATACATTGAGCCCTATGGGACCTAATTTTTCAAACATTTTTTAAGCGGATTTAAAATCCACAAATTGCTTCGAAAATTTTAGGTAATATTCAAATTGTTCCATAAAATATATAAAAAAAATTCAGCAAAATATATTCAGTAGTTTTTTAAATAAAAATTAAAATAATAATAACACTTCTTATATGAAGCGATCACGTGACCCACTTCAAAATAAAATATGGCATGCATCTTGTGTCAAAATCGTGATTTTTTAAAGTTCTTTTTAATTCATATTGAGTGTTGTATCCATCCTAAAACCACTTTATTTTTGCCTAAATTCTGTGCATCTACATACTGAAACAATGCAATGACAATAAATTTGAGTTTAAATGCTCATCCAAATTTGATTATTTCTGCAACGAAGCCTATTTTTCACCTATGTAAAATGCAAACAGCAAAATATGTAGAGTCGTATTAGAATTGCTGTATTTCTTTAACACAAAACCATTTAGTTCATGGAGTCTGCATAGCTGATATGAATGATATATTCATTGATTTTACAAAGAGCAGGACGATTTTTTTCGATGAAGTTTTACGCATAAAGTTTAATTACTTGTAGCTCCATGGTCTTAATTTTTAAATAAAATAAATTATTATAGTATTGTGATGAATGACATGAATGGGAAATTATTTATGAATGAAATGCTGCTTTTATAGAGAGAACCAGGCGTGTTATTTTTTCTATGACGTCATTGGAATGAATTTCAGTTGTTTTCGATGAAGTTTTCAAATATAATAAATTATCGTAGTACCGAGGAATGTATCGCATTTTAGAGATGTTTAAACCAGGCAATTTATATTTCAATGCTGTCATTTGAATGAAGTTCATTTTTTTCGATGAAGGTTTAAGTTTTCAAATATAATAAATTAATGTAGTATTGTGATAAGTTTTAAAATATTACCGAGGAATGCATCGCATTTTAGACATGTTTAAATAAAATTGCATTGAAGTTGGAAAGTGTTTCATAATCAATGCTTTAAGCATGATTGATCTCTCTTGTTTTTCTTCATATAGCTATAACAGTAACAGTAGTACCGTATAATTCATCATTGCTCCATCAATATTATAACTGTTATAAAAGCTAATTAATTACTTGAAAATAATTGCAGCTCAATTAATTTTTCAAAGATAATAATATATATTATTGCTGTATATTCAATCAAAGCTCTTAGACTAAAGCAATACTAAAAAAGAACAGAATTATTTAACAAAATATAGCCTACAATTTCCATAGAATCCTCATATCTTCCTCTCTGCTTGTCCCGTTGTGATGTCAAAAATGTCAAGTCTCCTCCCACCCCTAAAAGCGGCTTTCGTGCGTTTGATGTTTGACCGCCCCTGATCTGCAACTATACGGGATACTTCTCGTATAGACAGACCCCAGGCCCACCTTAGAAATTTATCCGCCGGTACTGCACTCTATATCAAAAATAATATACCACATCATCGACTGAATGTCCCTGTCTTCACGAAGCTTGAAGCCATTCTCATTAAAGTCACTCTTCCAAATCTTGTCCCGATTGCATTTGCTTCGGTGTATATCTCTACAGTAACTCAAACTTCTTTTCCAACCAACGAGCTCAGAGCACTTTATGGACTATGCAGTAATATGGTCATAGCTGACGATCTAAACATACGCCATAGCAACTGGGACATAGCGTCAAACCGTTATGGCAGTGCTCTAAATCGATTGGCTCAGTGCACCAACTGGATTGTAGCTCCGCCCACTCCGATTCACTTTCTCACAGGAAGGAACCCCACTACAATTGATCTGGTAGTCTTTCAAAATATTCCTTTTGATTATACAATCAGAACAGATGCAAGTCTGACTTCTGATCACCTTCCTGTGATACTGCCCTTAAACTTTGATAAAATAATTTTGGATCGTCCTTCAGAGCTACACATGAATTGGGACATTTATTGTCATGTTCTTCAAAATTTTAAAGCACCCCTCCCTCAAAATTGCCAGCACTGATGACATTGAAAACTTAAATATGAATCATATACTACTTGAGGCAGTAGCTGCAGCCTCAGAACCTAAAAAATCACGACCTAAATATCACGCTCTTCCAGGTGATATTAGGGACAAAATTAAGCAGCGTAATTGGTTACGGAAGGATTAGCAGCGCACTAGGTACCCTGTTATGGCGCACAATTCCGTAAACTTCATCACAAGATCAAGGCTTTGATTAGAACACACACCCAGCAATGCTGGCGTACTCACCGTGAGGGTCTCACACCAAAGAATCACAGTCTCTGGCGAACAGCTAAAACATTACAAACCACGATAATTGCAATTCCGTCCATTAACGGCTTACAAGAACTCACCCAAACTGCAGAGTAAAAAGCTAATGCTTTCGCAAACAGCTTGGAACTCCAATTTTCGCTACATATTGACCACAACTTCATCCATACATACACCAAAACTGAAACCAACCTACAGCAGACCAATCACAATGCTCTACACCTACAAACACTAAACGACTTGGAGAGAATCTCTCTGGCTGAAATCCTACATATCGTTGATGGATTGAATGTCAAAAAATCCCCCGGTCTTGATAAGATTAGTAATCGCATCATTAAGAATCTCCCGGACCTTTACTTATGTTGAATAACCATGCTTTTCAATTATATGTTGGACTATCGTTTTTTCCTCAAAACTGGAAAACTGCCATTGTTTGCCGTATTCCAAAAAATTCTCAAAATCTCTCGCTTCCTGAGAACTACAGACCAATAAGTCTGCTTTCTAGTTTCTCCTAAATTTATGAATTGGTGTTGCTTAAACATTTGGATAGTTTCTGCCAGTCGTAAAATATCATTTCAGCCAATCAGCATGGATTTCGAACTAAGCATTCTATGCATTCTCAGCTTATGCAGGTTGAAGACCCAGACTACACGACCAACCCTAGGGTTTACGGTAGCAATATGTGTGGCCGGAGCTTATGCAGGTTGTAGAAACTATCCATAGAAACCTTGCCAACAGGCAGTATACTTCTATTGTATTTTTCGATGTGGCAAAAGCCTTTGATAAGACGTATTTGCCTGGGCTCATTACCAAGCTGGTGCGACTTGGAATTTCTGGACAACTTTCGGCTATCATCGTATCGCACTAATAGATACTTCCACGTACGGGTTAATCAAACTCCCTTTACTATCAGACCAATCAGGGCCGGGGTTCCTCAACGAGGAAATCTCAGTCCACTGCTCTTTAACATCTACATTAACAATATTCCATGCATACCACAAATCAAGCTGGCCATCTCTGTAGATGACACAGCGTTAATTGCACGTAGTTGTTCACAATATAATTCTATAAACACACTACAAAGCTACATTAAACATAGCCTTGAGCACTGACTCGTTACCTGGAGAATCCAATTTAATGCGAAGAGTGCAGTCATTATATTCAAACCCCACTACCGAGAATTAAATTATAACTTTATCCTTAATATTTTTAATCAGCCCATCCCCTTTTGCAACTCTACTAAGTATTTGGGTGTTACCTTGGACTCACATTGACGCTAAACTTGAATCAACTAAAAAGAACTATCATGCCCTCTTGCATATTCTCGGTAGAAAATCCCACCTTTCCCTTAATAATAAATTAATTATTTACAAACAGATCATCGTACCTGGATTTTTGTACACCTGCCCAGTATGGGAGGTGGCTGCCAAAGTCCATATACAGAAACTGCAAGTTTTCCAAAATAAAGTTCTGCGTTGTATCACTAATGCACCCAGGTATGTCCAGAACGAAGTAATACATCATGATCGCAAAGTCTCTGGAATTATCGAGCATATTCGGAAGCTTTCACTAAATTTTAACAAAAAAAATTCTAATAGACCCTGTATGAGGGATGTACGAGGCATGTTTTTTATGTAAGTACCGTTTTGCGATTCCGCCGCCGCAGCGCTACGGTCGGCGTTCCGCGCATGCGCGCTGGTTACCTACATCTCTTGTCTACGCACTGACGCCATTACAGTCTGATTCTTCATTGTATACGTTGTTTACTGAGTGTTTAAGATGCCTCCGACAATCGTGAGTCCTGCCGATTGTGAAGTACGGGCTGTTATACGATTTCTTAGTGCTAAAGGCGTAAAACCGATCGATATTCATCGTGAGATCTGTGAAGTTTACGGACAAAACATTATGAGTGATGGAATGGTAAGGAAATGGGTGAGAGCATTTAAAGATGGCCGCACAAATGTGCATGATGAAGAACGGAGTGGGCGTCCTTCGGTCTTTAATGAAGATTTGGTGCAGAAAGTGGAAGAAAAGGTGAGAGAAAACAGACGCTTTACAATTTCATCAATGTGCGACTGGTTTCCTCAATATTCTCGTAGTGTTTTGTATCGCATTGTGACCGAGAACTTGAATTACCGGAAATTGTGTTCACGTTGGGTTCCAAAAATGTTGACGGATTTCCACAAAACCCAACGTTTAGGCAGTGCATTGACTTTCCTTGAGCGGTACCACAATGAAGGTGAAGATTTTTTAGACCAAATTGTTACTGGTGACGAAACATGGGTGGCCTACGTCACACCAGAATCAAAACAACAATCCATGGAATGGCGACATTCATCATCACCCAAAAGAGTGAAGTTTAAGCAAACAATTTCTGCCCGGAAAATCATGTGCACAGTTTTTTGGGACAAAAAAGGAGTATTGCTAGTGGAGTTTCTGCCTCGTAATGAGACAATCAATGCAGCGTCTTATTGTGAGACATTGAACAATCTGCGTCGTGCAATCCAGAACAAAAGACGTGGCAAGTTGAGTAAGGGTATCGTTTTGCTGCATGACAATGCCCGTCCACATGTGGCTAATCGGACCAAAGATCTCATCAAATCTTTTAAATGGGAAACTCTAGATCATCCTCCATACAGCCCTGATCTGGCGCCCAGCGACTACCATTTGTTCCTGCACTTGAAGAAACACCTGGGTGGTCAGCGTCTTCAAGACGATAACGAAGTCAAAACAGTTGTGATACAGTAGTTAACAAGTCAGGCGGCAGAATTTTATGAGGAGGGTATTCAAAAACTGGTGCCACGTTATGACAAGTGCCTCAATATTCACGGAAATTATGTGGAAAAGTAGATTAAGGTACAGGCTTTCATGTAGAAATAAAATTATTGCGATATCTTTGCACGTCTTTTTTTAATTCCAAAACGGTACTTACTTAAAAAACATGCCTCGTAGATTAGACGTACAACCCTATCCTGCCTTCCTATCTCAGGAAGCCCAGACCTAGGCATTTTGTGTCTGGCTCTCAGAGTGCCAAATAGAAGAAGAAACGCTATCTCGTTCCTCAAACAGGAGTCTCTTAATTCGAACGAGCGATAGATGGTGGCACCTTACCGCCACTCCATTTCCGTTCCAGTACGTTGGTCGGTTCTGTGTGAAGCTCCTGGCACGTCTGTGCCGTATCTCCAATCTGTTAGATGAGCAATCATGTTGAATGACATTCTCTGCTTTGCTTGAAGGAATGGGTATGAGTTCAAGGTTGCCGCCCAAAAGTGGGTGGAGCGATGGGAAATGTTCTGCCTCCAGAAGGTCAGGGAGGATGCAAGTGGTGCTCAAAAAAGCACCCGGGCTGAAGGTACATAAGAAGAATACTAACTTGCTCTGCAAAAATAATTAATACCTATTTTAGGGACTATTAGGCGATTTTAGGTCTGATAACAGTTTGATTATGTTGAAGGCCTTTTGCATGGGATCTGCTTCATCTCTTATGATTTGAATAATATTACACAGAAGGGTTTTTGTGTCATTAACATTAAAGTGGTTTTCTATTTCCCTGAAGAAGTTAATAAACTCAAGGAAGAGGTTACCTTGAACTGTTTGCGAGTGGGCCACGTGCTCTCCGATGCTAATGCACTCCGTCTCGGTACGTGCCATCGCCACATGATTTGTAGTAGTTTTGGGGTTTGGGTTGTTTTGGAGCGGAGGGAAGTTTTCCATTCCTAGATTAGGTGGGATTTTGGGATTATTAGTTTGAGGGTTTTGCTGCCTAACGCTTACAGTTTGAGAGTTTTGCTGACTAAGTTTGGTTTCCTGGAACTTTTTAGGGTTCCAGGGGTTTCTGGGACACAGTCTAAAGTTGGCAGGGTGGGCCCCGTCACAATTAGCGCATTTTGCTGGGAGATGTCTTGGTTTTTGGCAATCACGGGTTAGGTGGTGTTCACCACATTTTAGGCACCTAGAGGGGAGTGAACAATTATCAAATCAGTGGTTATAATTTTGACAGTTATAACAGATTTTTATGCCTTTTGATTTGAATGCTTGGACAACTACTCTCATGGAGAGAAAGGAGGTAATGTTGTTGTTGAAACCCAGACCGTCCGACCTACCAGAAAGGTGTAAGGTAACTGTTTGGACGGTCGGGAAGTGCCACCCAATTTATACCGGAACCCAGTGGGGGAGGCATCCACAGGGACCGTACCCTCCTTCCCCTACCACCAACCTCTCGGAAGGACTTTCGGACCCACATGTTTAACGTGATCGTACTCCGCATGAACACGACGGCAGTTTTGGCAGTGGCTGGAATCGAACCCGGGCCTACCGAGTGCAACTCCAGCGCGCTAACCAATGGGCTACCGTGCCCAAGGAGGTAATGTTGTAAACCCTCTCCCATTCCTCGGTCGGCTCTAGGCAGATCAAGAAAATGGGGAGGGGGATCTGTCCCTACCGCTCTTAAGTTGAGATACTCTGACTATCTTAAATGCTTTACTGATGATAGACTCTTTAAGAGAGTCTATATTAGTATTTGTTGGAAGACTTTTGATTACGATTTTTTGGGGGCAATCTGGTTTAAGGCTGATGGATCTAAAAGGTATTTTGGCCCGGGTTAGGTGAGCCTGAACACTCCGGTAATCCTCAACGGATCCCAGAGTGATCCTGATCACCCTCCCCATAAGCTGGCCCTCAATTTTGTTAGCCAGGATTTTATTTAGTTCCTCTATGAGGACTGCCCAATCGCTTGCGGAGTTCACATAGAAGGACGAGATGTTAGTTTTTTTTGTGGGGGGGGGGGGGGGGACTAATTCCTCCATCTCAGCATCGTTAACTTCTAAACCAGTAAATCTGTTCTCAGTAGAGATTTCCTGAGTAGCTTGAGTATCTGCAATAGATCTCTTTTGTTTTTTGGCCTTTTGACTCTGAAATCCTAGCAAAATATTGGGCATTTTAAGTTTGAAATTATCGTAGAGCTCTTTTTCATTTTTAGATTTCCTCTGCCTAAAGGTTACATCTACTAGCTCGTACGAGTCGCACTTTACAAGGTTATTGTAGTCAGGGGACCTAAATAGCAAGTTAGAATCTCTTATACTACCTGTTAGGATGAGCTCCAAGTGTTTCCTTTTTTCACTATCCGTTTCTTCTTCAAGTTCTTCTAGCGAAGCGATGATAAAGTCATATATCTGGAAGTGGTTGTAGATTTCTTTTTCAATGACTCCGTCCAGGGTCCCGATCTCTTTCAGTTATGTGCTTGCGAAGCTAGCAGCTTCTCTTCGGGGGCCAGCATATTGAGCCGGCTTCTCAACATGTGCTTGCATCTCAAGGTCCGAATTCCTTTCTCTGAGTTCCTCCATGATCTCTGCCCAGCTGAGCTTTTCTTTTTCCTTTTCTTTTCTATGTCACTCGAAAAGATTTCTCTCTTTCATCTTGGATTGGCCTTCCTTCTCGCTATCCTCGGTTGCCTCTACATATCCAGTGACCTTTTGGGCCGCTGCACTTTTCTTTTCCATCTCATCTTTATGCCTTTCATAGCCTTCCAACACCTTCCGCCTAGCCTCAGGATCAGACTTGATCGTTATTACCTTCTCTCTGCTCTTGCCCAACATGTTCAACCGTAATTGTGATGAGCTGTGTGGTGACCATTTCCGTTCATTTTTAATTCATGGCCCAGCCACTGGCCAATTAGATTGCTTGTCTTTGCCTGCATTTATGCTATGCTAGACCAGTACTTAAAATTCATCCACATTTTCCTTCAATGTAAATTAAATGTAAATCAATTTGTGTCTCTTAATTGGGCCTCTTTTTTGTTATGTACGGAGCAAACCTAAACTGTAAGACTTAAATTTTTAACCTAAAAAAAATTTTTTTTACCTCTTAACTTTAATTTTAACTTAATTTTAACATTAACTTTAATTTTATTCCCTTGCTTGAGAGCTTTTTGCGCTCTTTTCTATTTTAATTGTAGCTTTCTCTTACGGTATTTTTGCCCCTTCCCTCCTTTCCCTTTCCACGACTTGCAGGCTGACAGCCGTCCAAGACATTCATCTACCAATTGAAATTCATCTTCTGGCAACCAACCAACCAACCAGCACCCTCTTCAGAGCTGAGTGCCTAGGTAATCCCACATATATGCCACACATAGAAAGGTTTACATATTGCTATATTTTTCGATGTGGGGGTAAGTGCTCTTGCACAGGTACCCCGAAATGATGCATCTTGGCTTGGCATTTTCAGTTCCAATCGATGAGAAGAGCAGAGAAAAAGAGCTCGAATGTATTTATATACTGCAAAACATCGCTGCCACACATTGTAAACAAAGTCATCGATGAGTGATAAAATAATTAATGACAGACAATTTTAATATTAAGGTCAACCAATCAAAAACTCGAAATTTTTAATGAAGAGAACAGGAATTTTAAAGCAGATGAAAATTAAAAGAAATGAAGTGAAACGATTTAAAATATAAGAATTCGATAATAATTTTAAAATGAACGATTCTGAAATATATAAGCTGAAAGTAGAATAAAACTGAAAAATCGTGATAAATCAACAAATTCTTAACCGAGAACAACAAATTTAGAATTAAATTAAAGGGAATAAAAAGGGCAATAAGTGGAATTACAAATTAACCAATTTAAAAAAATTTAAATTGCCGAAACTTAAAAAGAATGAAATTTCTCCATTTTGAACATAACTATGGAATAGAACCTATTTGGAACAGAAGAATATCAGAAACCTAAATAATTGGAAAATGAATAACTAAAAGAGAATTATTACGTAAATAATACCCCTGAATACGTTTAGATTAAAAACAAACTTCCTAAAATTATTAAATAGCCAAAAATAACCCAACAGCGACTATTTAAAATGTTGCCAAAGTGACAAAAATTACGCCAAATGGGAAGTAATGTTTTTTCGCAAATTCTGATTTCCATCATGTGATGGGAATACCTTCTAGTATGTAAGAAATGTTCTCTCTCTTTGTCTGTAACACTTGATGATGCATGTAGCGAACTTGGCGAATAACCTAGCAAAGTATTGCTAACTTGGCGATATTTTGCCCCAGATTGATGAAAATATCATCAAAATTGCAAATGACATTTAAATAATGAAAATAACACCTAATTGATGCATTAATTGTTAAAATATTTTAATATATGGACTATATCGCTTATTAAGGATGCTATCAATATTAATAATTGTTTATTTAGAGTTGCGCGAAATATAAGTTAATTAGGTACTTTGAAATAGTTTTATATGTTGTCATCCAAAGAATTGTCAAATGTACAATTTAAAGTTAAAAACACGGTACCGTGGATGGCAATATATAAGGAAAATCATGTGCTACCCACATAAGATTTTTTTAGTATGTTAGCTTTTTTTCTTTTTCTCCCTTCGAAAAACTAAAAAGGTTTTGCCAGAGCAAATTTTAATCTCCATTTGCTTTACTCGAACTATCTTTTAAATTATAAAAGATAAACAATAAGCAACAAGAACGTTTAGTAGGAAATTCAGATTCTAGATTAATAATTTGTTTTTATAGATCTATAATTTTCAAAGAATCATATTATCAAGTTAAAAGGAAAGATTAAAAATTTTATATGTTTCAAGTCAATAAATGCATTTCTCATAAATTAAAAGTGGTAGCTATGAATTATATTAGGTAATTTCTAGCCCTCTGAATGCCATATAAGAGTATATAATTGGATTTGGGATGGGATTCTTAGTTTTTAAAATATAGTGGCAACAGTTTCAGTATTTTAATATTTTGAAAAGGTGGTTCTAATTTTGATATTTTAATATTTTAAAAAGGTGGTTCTAATATTGATGTTTTAATATTTTGAACTATTTTGAAAAAGTAGTTCTAATTTTGATATTTTAATATTTAAAATTGTTTTGAAAATGTCAAAGAACATAAACTACCTGCATAGAAATATGTTATTCAACACAAAATCATGTCGGCTCAAGCTATGCCTGAGTTTTATAATATTGTTTTGGGTAAGGCTCGAATTTAGCTTTTAAAAAGTATGGCTGGGCTGAACATATTTAATTTTTCAAATGAGTTTTAATTGACTACATGAAGTTATTGTTTTATTTCAGCTTTGTTTAGATAAATGTTTAATGTTTTTTTTTTTATCTCAATTCTTCATGGAAAACTTTCCCACATTCATGTTTTTAGCACATGTGAATGTACACTGCTGGGCAGTTGTTAAGGACGGATGACACTATCACCCATAGCAACAACCACAAAATGAAAGGAAGCAAAATGTAAAAAATTAGAATAAGTGCGGGATACAGTAAGAAGAGGTGGGCATATGCAAATTTTTCATTTCCACGCCTGTTCGTCACATGATAGCACTGATAAAAGATTTAAAGGATTTGATACGTGTGGACAGTTGTTGTTCCAAGTGAAAGTTTTATGGGAAAGATTTAATTTATGAACTTGAAATTTTTGGTATGTCTTCCCGATATCACTTAGATGATTTACACGTGACCGTATTATTGGAAAGATCGAAGAAGGGTGAAAAATAACAGATGTGGCCAGGGAGTACGACATCGCCCACAGCATTGTTTCACGGCTGTGACATGTATTTAAAACAACTGTAATCTGTAGCAAGCATCATGGGGGAGGTCGTGTTGGAAGTACGAGGCCTGCAGGAGACAGGTACATTGTCCTATCGGCAAAAAGGGACCGGCACACCACAGCAGGAGGCAAACCAGTTTCTTGCTACCACAAGACAACCGATCTCCCTAAAAACTGTAGCCAGATGTTTGGAAGAAGAGAACTATATGCCCACAGACCTGTTGTGTGTGTCCCATTGTCCAGACTGCACCATACCGTCCGTTTGGTGTTGTGAGCATCGCAATTGGACCAAACAGGACTGGACTTGCGTACTATTCTCAGATGAGAGTAGATTCAGTCTCTCATCTGATTATAGGCGCCAACTGATCTGGCATGAGAGTGGTACTGCTTATCATCCAAAAAATATCCAGGAAAGGGATCCATATCGGACATGCAGTATCATGGTATGGACCGGCATCATGATCAATGGCCGCACACCCCTACATATGGTTGCAACCGGCCAACGATACATTGATGAAGTTCTACTGCCTTATGTTCACCTCTTACGTGGTGCTGTCGGTGATAAATTTGTTTTCATGGACGACAATGCACCATGTCGTCATCGAACACTCACTGTTCAGGATTGTCTAGTCAACGAGGGTATTCAATGCCTCGTATGGCCAGCACGTTCTCCAGATCTAAACCCCATTGAAAATGTTTGGGATGCTTTGAGGAGGCGACTTGCTGGTCGAAAATATCCTCCAACAAACAAGAGCACCCTCATCCGTGCACTGACAGAGAAGTGGGATAACTTGCCTCAACAGCTGCTGGATAATGTTGTCATCACACACTCCACGGTGGACATAATTATTCCATACTGACACCTTTCTCAATAGTGCCTTCTGTCATTCATATGCATTTTTCCATTTCTCTGTACACAGCATCAAATGAACATTTCCCCCCTTTCAGATGTTTCTAAACCTTCTGTATTTTCCAGAACAATAAATGATCTTTATTCTAATGTCTGAACACTGTGGCAACAATATTTTATTCTGTTGGGCCTCCACCCCCTTTTAATGTTGTGCTACATTGCAATTTGTGATCTATCCTTAGCAATTGTCCAGCAGTGTAAGTTATTTCAGACTGTATCAGGCTCAGACTCAATGGTCTTCGAGCCGGATTTAAGCACTGGTATTGCCTTGCTGGGCAGGGGAGAAATATATATATAAACGATTCTTATGCATGCCTTTAAATAATTTAAAAGTTCTACCTTACCTCACATGATGGCAAGTTATTTTCATACTATTGAAATTTCATTTCACAAAACTTATTTAATAAACTTTGCATAAAATGCAAATACATGTAAAACATAAATCTTTATCTAAGTGCTTAGCTTTGTTCAACAATCTGGGCTTGGCTGAATGAAGATCGCATGCTTTTCAGCATTCTGCAGAAAAGACATTTTTCTGATAGTCTTAAATTACTTGCTCAATTAAAGACTCTTAAGTGAACAAACACATACTAGGCTTACTTTCCAAATCCCTGCACAATATTTCAGTATTTTCTCCTGCTGTTTTTCCAACTACATAGTGAAGAAAAGAGGTTTTATCCGAAGAACTCTTATCAGAACCTAATTGCTCTTCCATGGTTTTGTTTGCAAAAATTTGTACTAAAAATAATCTGCACTCACCGGGTGTAAGATCTGTGTCTCCAAATTTCCTCAATAAAAATGCTGACAAAGATTGGGAACTTCCTGGACCACCCTCATTGACATCGCCCTCACCTATGTGGCTCACTTGTATTTGAATGGGATTTATGGCACTGCAAAGAAACCATTGCCCCATGTTCATCAGATGGCTTTGATTCAACATGGATATCAAGGATTTTGTTTCACCAAAGAGAATCTGTGATTTTGTAGTGGGCATTTAGAAAATTGAAGTAAAAAAAAATATTTTAAAAGTGAAATTTATGATGAACAAAACCCACTCCTATTTGGATTTATTTTTCGAATGATTGCCAAATTTTCTGACTGTTTTGAGTCAGCGGGGAGGGTTGACTCTACCCCCAGTACTTACATCCCTGGATATAATTACTCCTGTAGTTCTTGTCCATGCAAATTCTGCAATAGATTAGAATAGGAAAGACATCGGCCTGAAAAATAGTTGTGTAGTTGGCAAGTGTGTAAGATAATTTTGTGCCATCATCTGAATAGCATACACCAGTGCCAATACTAAGACCTAGCTTGGAGCCATCCATGTACTATACAATGCAATTCCTCTTGTTGTAGGTAAGAGTCTTTTTCCAGTCATCCCATGACCAAACCTGAGTACCATGAGGACTGATAGATAGCTAAAGGATTCTGATCTTTATATCAAATCTGTACCTACAGTTTAAAATCTTCTCATGGATATTTAACAAAGTCTTGACCATTTTAAAGATCTAGCTTTCCTGTAAAGTGAAATCTCTATTTGGGCAAAAAAAGGAATCGTTTATATTAAACATTGCTAATCCTCAGCAATTCTTTTCTTTGTTAATGAGTTTGGAGGATTAGGCAAAGCTCACAATGTGATAGTTACTTTTATTCATCGAGCAAGTCTTTATTCAGGGGTTGGATGGTGTAAAAGGAATTGGCCATGACATCATTTATTGTCCTGTAGGCATACATGAAGTGGTGAGGTGTAGGTTTTAAGTAAAAATTACATTTAAAAGATTAAAAGAATTAGAGAATGTTTGTAATTCCTCAATGGTTATTAGTAGTTAGGGATGACAGTATAGAAGAGCGTGATTTAGCATGATTTTACTGTATATTGCTTTACATATTTATGACTAGAATATTCTTGATTGTCAATGCATTGAGTACATGAAATTAATCTTGTAAATTTTTCCAGTTTGTACATACTTCTTGATTTGTTTATATTTAGGTTGAAGAAATCCGAGAGAATATTGAAAAAATACAAGGCAATGTGGAAGAAGTAAAAAAAAAACACAGTGCTATTTTATCAGCACCACAAACAGATGAAAGTTAGTACACAGTTGCAGTTTTCTTTATTTTAAAAAAATATATATATTATGCAATATTTTTTACTTTAATAATTCAGAAAATATGCTTGCATAAATTAAATACTATGTTTAATTCCCTTTGTGGCATAATTCAATTCCCTTTGTGGTTTAAATTGTGATTATGTACAAATATTATTCACCATAATGGAAGAATCCATTTATGGTAGCCCATACTACCTACTTTTAGGGTAAAAAATGCTAATATCACTTGACAGTGCATTATACTTTATATTGAGCACACTATCATTAAAATTATATTCAATATGGAAACAATGTATTATACTTAAATGACTGACATGTTGTGTAGTACTTTTCTCCTAAAGATTTCATTTGATTTTCTGAGATATTTTATTACCTTCTCTTTCTCATTGCAACTTTCTAAAAACTCAAAGACCCTTTAGTAATTAAAAAAAAAATTGTGAATCTTCAGCTTTGTGCCATACATGCCGACTAGCTTCTCTCACATTGTTGCAATGTACCAAAATTATTTTTTTTTAACATGGTTTCAGCTTAACTAATTGATTTCATATTAAATAAGATTAAGGACTCAACATTTAGACAGAAGGTCTTTTATTAAAAAGACATACAAAGTATTACAAATGCCAGAGCACTTTCGAGCGTTAATACGCTCTTCATCAGTGGCTACATGCAAAGTAAATATGGATTGTACATATAGACCAGTAACATAGCAAATTTGCATAAATAAATATAAAATTAGTAAATGAACAGACTATTATCCAAGAAATATACACAGAAAATATAAAATATATTTTAAACATTCAAAAAATGTAAGTATATCACGAGAAAAGTAGAATTGTAAAATATTATTTTATTACAAGAAAAATGCAAATTCGAAAGGACAGTCAAGTCAAGTCCAACCTTTTTGAGAATGACGTCAAAGATAACTATGACGAGACTTGAATTGCGTAGAGTCGAGAATGAGTCACCAAGCATAACTTAAAATTTGAACATGATCAAAATTACAAATCGACGCACGGTAGATATAAATAAAAAGGGATTCATAAAGGAGAGTATTACGTGGGTTAGTACAACGTGTTAAAAGGAAAGTTTTTTCAAAAATGGGCAGGAAATTATCATTAACTACATATTGAGCAAGAGCCGTAGAAAGTTTACCACCTTTGACATCACGAGTGTACTCTGCTAGGAGCCACTTACACCCCAGCATGGCTTTGAAAGTTATCAATATCCCCAAGTTTATCAGAACAAATACAGTTAAATAAAGTGGTAATATTAGAGTGAGCAGGCTTGAAAACAAATTCATGACAGAATTCAATAAAGGAACGGAAGATCTTAGGATGGTAAGGAAAACTAGATTCATAAGCTAAACGATCTTTTAAAGCAACAAATTTATTATCAATTTGAGTAAATTTACGGCGAACATGGGTGAAAATCTTATGTATAAACTCAAAAGAATAAAACATTGTGTCCTTAATCTTATTTAGTTGAAATCAAATATGATACCAAATTATTTATTTAGACTTATTTACTGGTGCTTTAAAATGTTGTGTCCTTAATCTTATTTAGTTGAAATCAGATGCGATACCAAATTATTTATTTAGATCTATATACTGGTGCTTTAAAACGTTGTGTCCTTAATCTTATTTAGTTGAAATCAGACGTGATACCAAATTATTTATTTAGATCTATACACAGGTGCTTTATGTTCTTTCGAATTTGAATTTTTTCTGTAATAAAATAATATTCTACAATTGTACTTTTCTTGTGATATACTTACATTTTTTGAATCCATTTAAAATATATTTTATATTTTCTGTGTATATTTCTTGGATAATAGTCTGTTCATTTACTAATTTTATATTTATTTATGCAAATTTGCTATGTTACTGGTCTATATATGAACAATCCATATTTACTTTCCATGTAGCCACTGATGAAGAGCGTATTAACACTCGAAAGCGCTCTGGCATTTATAATACTTTGTACGTCTTATAAGAAGTTTTAATAAAAGACCTTCTGTCTAAACGTTGTGTCCTTAATTTTATTTAGTTGAAATCAGACGTGATACCAAATTATTTATTTTATTGTGATTTCATATTAATTTGAAAAATGTTTAAATACCTTAACCAGGATTTAACAGAAATTTTATTAATTATAACATATACATTTTTTGTTATTCGTGAACCCCTCTTACAGGGCCATTCCGAAAGCCAAGTAGCCCAAGCGATTGCTTGGGACCTCATGCTTGCAGAGGGCCTCAAAATTTTGCACATTATTTTTATTTGCCCTCTCACATCTTTTTAAAAACTCATTAGTGCAGTATAGCTAATACGACTTTATTATATACTAGATAGACTTTTAAACTACGGACTACAATATAGATAGACTTTTATACTAGATTTTATACTACATTTCTTTATTATTTAACCCTTTCGGGACGGCAGCATTCCGGAGCTGTCGCGGCCCAAAAGACGAAGCGCTTCGCTTCCGAACTGGTCGAAAAGGACGGCGCATTTTTTGCGCTAAGTTTAACTCTTGAAAAAAATTCACTAAAAATCACCTATTCAACACAGAAATCTACTTTTTTCAGGAATAAAAGAAAAATTTATGTTCTATTTGATGTATAATTTTCATACAAATCTGAATACAAAATACTCGTTAGTTGCTCCCATTCTTTTATCCGAAATAAACTAATAATTTCACTGCCTCTAAAACCCAAACAAAAAAAATACTCTCTTATATTCCTATGATTCACCAACGAAATCATAACCGCTGAAATAAAAATAAAAACCGAAACTCAATTATAAAATTGTTGATGCTACGAGAATTGATCTGTTTGTTTATGTTACAAAATGATTTTCACCGCTCCAAATGGAGAAATAATTCATTTGATCCTCTTCTGCCAAGGTCATGCCTCCGCAAAATACATTGAAGTTAGTTCCATGGACAAGTAACGCCATCTAGTACACAAATTAAAACATTCCGCATGGTGGCACTTATAGGTGCCACTATCCGCTTGCGGTAAAATTTCCTCTGGCCCGAGTGAGTGCCGTTCGTCCGTGAATGCAAGTTCGCAGCTGGCACGTGGGCGTGCCGATCGTCGCGAAAGGGTTAAATTAGAAAAGATTTAATAAAAATCATCTGTTGCATAAAGAATCATCTGTTGCATATGGAAATGTAAAAGAATAATATCACCCAATTAGTTTCGGATTTAATTCAAGTTGAAAAAAATTAAATTGAACCCTATGGGATCTAATTTATCAAACATTTTTTAAGCTGAGTTATAATTCATAAATTGCTTCGAAAATTTTAGGAAATATTGAAATTATCACGTAAAGTGTGTAAAAAAAGTTTCATCAAAATATGTAAAGTAGTTTTTTAAATAAATATTGAAATAATAATTACATCCATATTATATGAAGCGATCATGTGACTCATTGCATAATAAAATATAGCATCCATTTTTTTTTCGCTGTGTGAAAATTATGACTTTTAAGGAACTTTTATATTTATATTTAGTGTTAAAATCACTTTTATTTTGCATATTATCTGTGTGTCTAAATTCTGTGCCTATGCAATTACAATATTTTTAATTTTAAAGAGTCACTAAACATTGATTATTTCTACAACGATGCCTAATTTTAATGTACACAGAATGTGAGCAAATCAAGCAATTGTAAGATGAGTTGTATAAGAATTGCTGAATTTTTTTAACATAAAATTATTTACCTCTGAAGTCTAGAATATAAGTGATATGATTGAAATATTCATTGATTTTACATAGAGAAGCAGGCGGTTTTACATATAGCATTGCCTTTTTCTGATGAAGTTTTAAGTTTTCAAGTTTAATAAATTATTGTAGTACTGTGATAATTTGAAAAATATCGGTGCTGAATGTATCGCATTTTAGAGATGTTTAAATAAAATTGCATTTCAGTTGAAAAGTGTTTCATAATCAATGCTTTATGCATGATTAATCTTTTTTTTTTTTTTTTTTTTTTTTTTTTTTTAATTTAAATATTTTTTTTATATTTAATAAATGTCTACAAATGTAAGTGATTAAATTTAAATATATAGTAAGTGTAATAAGTAAAGAACATTTTATTTTAAAATGTTTATTTATATGAGAAACAAGGAAAATCACATTAAATTGAATTTATTTTTTTTAATATCTAGCTTTAAATTTATACATAAATTTTGGAATAACTCAATTCTCTAAATATTCAATAAAATCAGTAAAATTATGAATGAAATCACCAAAACTTATCAGTAAAACTAAATAAGAAATCACCAAAATGTAATGAATTTTCTGTTTTAGCTATATATCAAATTTAAGCCTTTATTGTTCTTATAATGAGAATGAGAATCAACATTTTTTTTATTTTATATATTATCTCACATATTAAAGAATATTTTGAAGAAAGAAAATTAGCTTTCAATCTGTAGTGTCATTTGTTATATAAGTATGTAGGAAGTTTAAATTTTCAGGATTTTCAGAGTTCTGTTTCATAAACTTTTTATGCCAACTTTCGTTAAAATCTGAGTGAGTTTCATTTAAGAAAAAGTAACTGGATGATTTGACATGGAATGACCCTTCCCCCATTTTAGCATAAAATCAAATAACAATTCTTTTAATTTGTATTAATTGCCAAAAATAATTTTTTTTTTAAATTAAGGTAATCATTGCTGTGTTTTTTTAATCACACAAAAAAAAATAAAAATCATCTTCTCCTATGTACTTTACTACTTCTCTATGAGATTCCTACTTTGTCCCAGCTGCAAATTAATAAATTTATATATCCTATATTATAGTAAAATAAAATCTTAAAAGAATAATGAAAATAAAATAATGAATATGCTTCTATTTTATTTTTTATTTTCGATATTAAAAATTGATTATCTGTAAATATTATATTATAATACAATTTTGTTAGTTTAATAGAAAAAGTAAATTCTATTAATGTTTTTTTTTTTTTTTTTTTTGTGATTTTATCACATTTCAATATACAAATGTTATTTGTTAGCTATAATTTATTATTTACTCTTGCTTTTTGTTAACTTTTGTGGATTATTATTAGTTTTACTTTTATTTTTCAAGAACATCGATTATATTTTTATTAGCACTTTACAACATAGTTTAAAAGTGTTTATGACTTTGTTCATTCTGTCTGTCTGTCCGTTAGCACTATAACTGCCGTAAAAATGACTTTATCAAAATGAAATTTTAGTATGTTGTTCAGACTGTCTATGAAGCCTATGGGAATATAAATGAATAATATCACCCAATTAGTTTTGGATTGAATCCAGGTTGAAAAAATTAAATACATTGAAATTTTTCAAACATATTTTAAGCGAATTTAAAATTCACAAATTGCTTCAAAAGTTTTGGAAATATTCAAATTATCCCATAAAATATATAAAAAAAATTTCAGCAAAATATATTCAGTAGTTTTTAAAATAAAAATAATAATTACACCCTTTATATGAAGAGATCACATGACCCACTTCAAAATAAAATATGGCATCCATCTTGTATCAAAATCATGATTTTTAAAGTTCTTTTTAATTTATATTTAGTGTTGTATCCGTCCTAAAACTGCTTTATTTTTACTTAAATTATGTGCATCTACATACTGAAACAATACAATTACAATATATTTAAGTTTAAATGATTATCAAACTTTGATTATTTCCACAACGAAGCCTAATTTTCACTTATGGAAAATGTAAACACCAAAAGATGTAGAATGAGTTGTATAAGAATTGCTGCATTTCTTTAACCAAAATTATTTAGCTCTTAGAGTCTGCAATATACCTGATATAAATGAAACATTCATTGATTTTACACAGAGAACCAACCAGACAATCTTTTCGATGAAGTTTTAAGCATACAGTTAAATTACTTTAACCTCCATGGTTTTAAATTTTTAAATAAAATAAATTATTATAGTATTGTGATTAATGAAAGGATTGGAAAATTGTTTATGAATGAAATGCTGCTTTTATATAGAGGCGATTTATATTTCGATGACATAATTTGAATAAAGCTCATTTGTTTTCGATGAAGTTTTCAAATATGATAAATAATTGTAGTATTATGATAATTTTAAAAATATTACCGAGGAATGCATCGCATTTTAGAGATGTTTAAACCAGGCAATTTATATTTCAATGCCGTCATTTGAATGCAGTTCATTTTTTTCAATGAAGTTTTAAGTTTTCAAATATAATTAATTAATGTAGTATTGTGATAATTTTAAAAATATTACCAAGGAATGTATCACATTTTAGAGATGTTTATATAAATTTACATTGAAGTTGGATAGTGTTTCATAAATCAAAGCTTTTTGCATGATTGATCTTTCTTGTTTATTGTATTGGAGTTTGGTGCATGTCGAAAGCCTGACCAACCGACTCGTCCGAGGAGAGTTTGGTGCATGTGATTAATTTTAGGATTTGATAAAACTAGACATACCATTTGAATATTATGTAACTTTTTATGTTTTCTTTGTCGAAGTTTAATATTTTATTTAACACTTAGAGGTTAAACAAGAATTGGAAGATCTTATGGCCGATATTAAGAAAACTGCAAATCGAGTTAGAGCTAAATTAAAAGGTATGTATATTGTATGGTAATATTTTTGTGCGATTAATTTATACCATTTTAAAACATTACATATGATAATTTGAAAAGGACTGTGCAATTTTGAAAGCATATGGAAATTTGTTCAGAATATGTTCAGAATTGGTTTCTATTAATTTCCATTCCCATTTCAAGTTTTCAAGTTGTATTAATTTGTCAGACACATCAAGTTTTTCCTATAGGATTTCATTAAAGATCGAGTGTTTGTTCCAAGATTATCTGCAAATCTCACTGAACTCAAGTTAAATCACCTCTGCAGTTACAGAAGGAACAACAAATATGCTGCTTAAAATTTTTTTAAAAAATTGACTTTAAGTAGGATTTCTGCCATACCATCATTGGCAGTCTTATCAAATCAAAATTACCATTTGAGTTAATTTCCATGTGATTGATGGTCTGAAAATTTCCGTGCAGGTGACTGGCTTCCATTTTTAGGGTCCCACAAAATACAGCGGTGCTCATAGAGTTTTGTAAGTTTTTTCGGATAAGCTGGTCAGGACGGCCATGGGAAAATAAAATTGTGTGTAATTAGAATTACTTTAAAGAGTATCATTTCCGATAAAACCCCTCGATATTTAACCGGTTTTGCAAAACTGGGAAGGTATTATATTTTTTAAATAATACAAAATACTTTTGAAATCAAATATAAAAAAAATACAAAACACATACCTTCAGAAAAAAAGAAAATACAATATATTTATTGGAAAGTTAACAGGGTCATAAAATTACAATGCTTGTAAGGCAGTGACGTACAAAACTTTCTTGGAGAAAGCAGGCATGTTAGTTAGGGGACAGTTGTTTTGATGGCATTATAAGTCCTCTTCTTCAGACCAAAAGCAAAAGTAGAACAGTGTACACCCTTAACAACCACTAAGAACGAACTGTTTGTTTGCTGAACGGACAGTTCCTTCTTATTCTTCACTGTGCTTATTTATGACGTATCAAAGGCATTTCTGTATTATTTAAGTAGCTGGAGCTTATTTTTGATCTCCGGAACGCCGGATAATTCATTCTAGTATTTAATAATTTTAGGTAGTCCAAGCTAATATACATATGCAGTACATATGACAGTACATTTATAAGTTTTATATAGCTATAAAACTTATAAATGTAAGGTAGACTTTGTTTTAACAAGTTTTAATAGTATTAAAACTTGTTAAAAACAAAGAAACTAACAAAAAATGAAGTTGCAACTGTTTTCTTAATAAGTTTTATTTTGTTTAACGATGCATGGTACTTCAAGTGTTGAAAATATTCGTCTTATCTGAAAATTGGTTCTATTCAGTTATACCCCGCTGTTGACTCCATAAGTGTATAAAATTTCAGCCTTTTAGGTCACTGAGGAGATGAAGGATTTGGAAAGTATGTTTGACCTCTTAATTTATTTATTTTTTGTTGTTGTTCGCTCCAACAAGAGAAACTAAAAATTCAACTCGAACGTAGATTAAAAGAATTTATTGGACTATTCTGATTTTGAATTTAAAATATGAAATAGCTCATTTATTCATTCAAATTTTTCGCCAAGACATTCCAAGAAAAATGTAGATATTTGAAAGCCATTTTCCTTATAGTTGCTATCATATCTTTTATGAAAAGGACACATTTAAGAATAAATTTTTATGTAAATTTTGTAAATCCCATGTTTATTGTTCTTTCAATTTTGCACAGCAGATTTGTTAAAATACTGTCATTTTAAGCTTAATCATCTTACACTAGATGTAAATAAAAACTTATCTAAGGCAGTGCTGTTTGTTTTACTTTAATGAGTACATTGCATGATTTTTTTTTATTGTATAATTATGCAGCAGGATAACAAACAATAAATTTTCAGTTTCATTTAACTTGCAGTAATTTTAATTCAGCTATCATTGTTTTGAAAATTTAATATCAGAGTTCTACTCAATCGTCAATACTATAACTAAGAAGATGGAATATATTTAATTTTTTTATTCTATGAGTGTGCAAAGATTCAGCTTTCTAAGTCACCAGGAGTGGTTTCTAGAGGATCTTAAAAGATTTTTCAAATAAAAAAAAAAAACCACATTTTCTCCACCCTGGGAAGTAAATTAGGTTCTGTACAATAGTCGATACTATAAGTTTTCTAAGATTCAGCATTTTAGGTCATAGGAGGAGCTTCTGGAGAATCTGAAAGTACATTTTATCTGCCTCCCCCTTTTCTTCACTCCCAGGAGGTAAATCTAAAATATGACTTCATTATTATATATATGGATGTGCATATTTTTAATATATCTTTTAAACTATGTATTACAATGGTAAGCTCAAGTTGTATTATAGGCATAGCAGACCTGCCAACTGTTACAATTTAATCGTATTTAGTACGATAAATCACGAGCAGTACGATAATACGATTGTGCCACCAAAAGTACGATTTAAAAAAAAAAATTACGTTTTTCCCTATTTTTTTTTTTGCTTTTCCCTTTTTCAGACCGAAGTAGGGAATTTCGAGAGGCTTTGATTTCTAATGTAGACACGTATTTGCAGTATTGCCAGTTTTGCGATTTTCCCACTCAATTGAGCTAGTTTTGGCGAAGCGAAGAGCTGGAGGAAGTGCGGGAGTTTTGGCGAAGACCTGGCAATACTGGTAGTAGCTATTGCCGTTATCTGCGGGAAGGAGCATCATGCGTGGAGAGACCACGTGACCCATGCGCGGAGGGAGCACGTGATGTTTTGTTGATATCTTCCGATGCTTGTTTTGCTGAGATCAGTTTAGTTTATATAGTTAATCAATTGAATGATGTCTACAAAGACGAATGCCCGATCTCAAACGTTTTCCGAAAAGTATTGCAGAGAGTTTGAATTTATCAAAGAATCAAGAATAAGTGCATCTCTTGCCTTTTGTGTTGTATGTAACTGTGATATCTCCATTTCTCATGGCGGACATAGTTAAACATTCGAAAACGGCCAAACACGTGGATAAATTCAAGACTTCCAAATCTACGAAGTCTATAAATGAATTTTTAACTGTGAATAAAGAATTGCAGACTACTAAAGCGGAAGTTATGTTCACCTCATTTATTTTAGAACATAATCTTCCGTTAGCTACTGCAGATCATGCTCGCCCATTATTTCAAGCGATGTTCCCGGATTCGAAAGAGGCAAAGCATTATTCCTGTGGGCGAACAAAAACAGCTTTTATTATTAAAGAACTAGCCAGTTCATACTTTAGATGCAGACTCTAGTTTGCTGTACCCCTCCCTAGCTTTTGGGAACTCGCTTTTCGTTGACAAGCTTTCACAACACTTCTGCTACTAGGCACATCTCTTGCTCAAGGCTCAAGGCCCTGCGCCCCTAGGGGCGCCCCCAGTCTATCCCCCTCTTTATTCTTCTCTGTTGGGAACCCGCTTGGGCCCCAACACCGCAGTTTTCTGAAGACTTGGGAAAGGGCACGACCTCGGTCGCCCCCCCCCCCCCCCCCAAGCATCTCTTAGTTGATTAAATCACCTTTTACTACTTCCTTTTTTCTGTCTCTTTTCCTTTTCCTCTGGAGTTTAAAGGAAGGAACTCTTCCTCTCCTGGGCACTCCACTAACCCTGTCCTTGAGATCCTTGAGAACTAGCCAGTGAAAATCAAAAACAAATAATTGCAGCTACTAAAAATCCATTTACGGTGTCTACTGATGGGAGTCATTGTGGCGATGATCAATTGTATCCAATCGTTTTAACGTATTTTAAAGAATCATCAAATGGAGTGAAAACTGAGCTCTTGTCTTTGCCAAAATTAATGGAATCCCCTACTGGGGAAAACATTGCCAAATTAATAAATGAGGAATTTCAACGCTACGGAATTCCGTGGGAAAACTGCCTTGCTCTATCATGTGATAACGCACCTGTTATGATCGGCAAGAAAAAAGGAGTTTCAGCATTTTTAAAAAGTAAGCAACCAAATTTATTTGCATTTGGATGTTTATGCCATTTGATTAATTTGGCAGCACAAAAATCTGCTGAAAGCTTACCTATACTAATTCATGAACTTTTAATTGACATTTATTATTATCTAGAAAAAAGTTTTAAAAGGAAACAGGCTTTAAAAGAAATTCAAGAGTTGTGTGATGTTGAAACACAAAAGATTTTAAGACATGGCTGCACTCGGTGGCTTTCTCTTGGTAGATGCCTTGAGAAATTATTACAGCAGTGGCATTGCTTAACTTTATTTTTTAAAGAAGAGTGTTCTAATGTAAATGAAAAAAAAATTGGTTTCTCCCCAAGAATTTCTTTGTATACCATCCCAAAACTTGATAATTCAAAATCAGAAAGTTGTAAACCCAACGAAACGTTAAAGAGGAAAATTGTGAATTTGACTTCTGTTAATAAGAAATTTAAAATGAATGCAATTAACACTGAACATGATAAAAAATCTTCAGCACATCTAATTAAAAAGAAGCAACAAGAACAGTCTGAAAAAAGTCTCTCAAGAGATGCTTTAAATAAGCAAGAGAGAATTTTCTTTACATTAAGTTCTACTGTGAATCATGCTTATTTCTTTGCTTTGTGAATCATGCTGTGAATCATGCATTATTTGTTTGTCATGTTACAAAAGTTTTTGAAAAATACAATATAATGTTTCAGCAGGAGGAACCTCGTGTGCATACACTCAAATCTGATATCGAATGTCTTTTTAATGAACTCTTAATTAAATTTGTAAAGGTAATTGCTATTAAGCAAGCAAAATCAACATTTTATGTTAAATATAATGAAATAGAAAACCAGAAAGAAAATGAAGAGTTATCAATTGGTTTTGAAACCAGAAAATTGGTTAAAACAGTTAGCACTGAGGAGCAGAAAGAATTTTTTTCTAAAGTTAGAAATTATTTTATTACTGGCTGTGCTAATTTCTAAATTTCCATGGAATCTGGAAATTTTAAATTATGTCCAAGTTGCTGATATTTCTAGAAGAGAGCAGTTTAATTTTTCATCAATTCAGTATTTAGTAGATATGTTCCCATGTCTCCTTGTAAGATGTGAGAATGAAACATTTTCTGAAGCTGTTGATGTTGTAGAAAGTGAATTTCTAAATTTTGAAATTGCAACTTTACCAGATAACATTTTAAATAGTAAAAGTATTAGTGAACAATGGCGTTTATTATCAAAAGAAAAGAACTCCGATGGCAAATTTATTTGTAGCAAACTTTCTAAAGTCATGTTAGGCATTTTTACCTTGCCTCATAGCAATGCCTCTTGTGAAAGAGTTTTTAGTTTAGTAAAGAGAAATAAAACTGATGTAAGAGGCTCTTTGAGCACTTCAACACTTGAATCACTTTTGATTGCAAAATCCTGTATGTCTGGACCTTGTTTCCAGCAAAAATATTCTTCTGGGTTTTTAAAAAAGGCAAAGTCAGCCACATATGTTGGTTTAAATAAAAGTTAGATTTATTAATGCTGTTGTAATGTGCAAAAATTGTGTCCTTACCTTTCTTTTTAATAGAAATCAAAAATCCATGATGTGCATTATAGTTTTCTAATTGTTTTATATTGATGCATTTTACTAAAGAATTAATATTTTTATTTAATTTTAAATGTTTAATTTAAAAATTAACAACATAAAAATGTTTGCTGTGGATTGTAATAATTTAATTGGTTTCTCAATAGAATTTTGATGTAGGGGAAAAAAATCCCTACAGCCTGATTATCAAGAATTTACATAGCTGAAATGTACCGCACGTACAGTATCGCGTACGTCGTTACGCTTTTTGGCTCTGAGAGGTTGGCAGGTCTGGCATAGCTAAGAACTCAAAGAGAAATGGTCGAGTTCTGAATTTCATTTTTCAGTATAAATCCCTTTCAAGAATTATTGCAATTTTTTCGCCATTGGGGAGGGAGTAAAGTTATGACACCAGTCCTGCCTACGCTACTGAATTTTATACATTCTCCATGATTTAAAATACTTCTAATAACATAACTAAACTTTTCTGTATGCTTTTGTTTTAAATTTTGAAATATTTATTTTATAATAATCCAAGTTTAAATATTCTAAAAGTAAGTTTAAACTAAAGTCTAAGTTTAATGTAAATCTAAAGGTAAGTTTAATCTAAGTTTAAACATTCTAAAGTAACCTAATTTATGACCTCTTTCATGTGTGAATAAAACTTAAATTCACAGTCTATTTTTGTATTAGATCATTAAATAATTATAAATGTATATTAAACATTAATCTTCAAAATTTTGAGCCAGCTGTATTTGTTTTTCTCATTAAAATATCACTGTAAAAATGATTGATTTTCAATAGAAAGTATATGAGAGCATCGCAATGCAAGGAACCCCATTTATGGTCGCCATCTGTCGATTAGCGATTGATGATCTCCTTCCAGCCCACCCTCCCAGCAGTGCTACATGGCTTCCTTATACAATAAGAGATACAGGACCTCGCCTGATGATTTCATCCTCGTAGAACTAGGGTCGCTGTCTTAAAATCTTACCCCCCCCCCCCCCCATCTGCCATCCAAACCTGATACTCTGAGACAATCTAACTTGATTATATGCATTTATACTGGAAGAGGGATCCTTTAGTCCTAAAAATAGAGTTCTTGAAACATCACAAATGTATAGCAGAAAGAATGAATGATGAATAAAAATTTTGATAAAATTTTAAAATACTGAATATTTACTGTGAAATTAATTGCTTTACAGTTTTAATTTTAGTGAAGTTTTTTATTTTACTGACTACATACATCAAAACACTTTCTGTGAATCAAACACTCACAGAGCTTTATTGCTTTTCTTTTTGAAACCCTTGAGGTGAAACCTAAGAAAAGGAAAATCCCTTTTGGCATTCGAATTTTCATGCCTTTTTTGTTTACAACATATTTGTTCTTTCTCGGATTTCATGAATTTTTAGGTCGATATAGAAGCATTTTAACCAAATATAGAAATATTTTTAATGTACGATTTAATGTTTATCATATCTGTAAGTGCTTTATATTAAATACAGACTCCAAGCTAAAAAAGTTTTGCAGTGTATAATATATATGCTTTTTGCAAAAGTTTTGCATACCTTTAAAAACATATAAATTATCTTCAAAAATAAATTACAGTTTTTGCTCTTGCACATCATTCTTTGTAAATTTATTTATTATATAACTTTTAAATTGTCTAAACCAGAAATTAGTAATGAATTCTCAATAAAATAATATTGCAGATATAAGAATTTAATAAAACATAAATGGTATTTGAGTGAATAAACATGCCAAATATATTCTTTAACTTGCCTGTTTTGTACATGGTGGGTGAATATAACCGTAGCAAATAGAGCATTAGATTCATGCAGTTGAGACTTTTTACCAATACCATAGAATCAAGTTAAGTTGTCTTTGAGTATCTATATAATAAGAGGCAATGTCTGTGTGTCTTATACACTATACGTTCAGCGACCAAAATTTGGCAATCGGAGACGTGGGGGTAAGAGGGTGGGAAGGGGATACGTAAAAACCGATTTTTAAAATTTGAATTATATTTTTAGTTATTTAATGTTTTATGCGATTTTGACCGTTTTTTGTCTTTTTTTTTCCACGATCCAGACGTTGTAGAAAAAAACAAATCACACCACCGGAAAGAGCAGACAATTGCGAGTAAAAATATATCAATTTCAAATCTCAATTTCGATTTCTAATATTTTTTAAAAATTTTAAAACAAAAGTCACTTTCGGTTCAAAAAACTAACTTTCATTTTAAAATCCTCCCATCGTAAAAACTACTCATAATTTCAACTAATAATTTACATTTTTAGAAAGCTTAAAGATCTGGCATTCTTACAAGTCCAATCTGGTCAAGAAATAATGAAAATTGGCCGCAGGATCGCAATTTTAAAGACGTCATGATTTTATATTTCTCGGCGAAGATCCGATTCTTCCCCGACAGCCCGCCCAGAAATGAGGGGACGTCACGCTGTTGCATCGGTTTAGAGTGATATTTTCTGCAGAAGTTTTTTCCATGTTTCCACGGAGACCGCGCTTTCGGTTTTAAATGAATTAAGAGCTTAGCATATGTGTTGTATACATCGGATGAAATTATTATATTTATATTTTAAATGATAGAACAATATGGATTTTTTAAATGGATATTTTAATTTATGGATATTTTAAATGGATATTTTAATTTGGAATGAGGATATTTTAAATGATATTAATGAAAAGCTTAAACACTGAAGAAATAAAAAAATATATAAAAAGAAAGTTATGGAGATTGTCGCGGTGCCTTAAAATTTCATTATTAGTTTTAACGTCATTACACTAAACCAAACTTTGTTAACTCCATGGGGTTGAGGGCACTGTAGCCCAGTGGTTAGCGCTCGGGAATTGCACTCGGTAGGCCGAGGTTCGATTCCTGCCACTGTCAAAACTGCCGCCGTGTTCACGTGGAGTACAATCACGTTAACATGTGGAACCGTAAGTCCTGAAAGCAAATTTCTCGTGAACGACACCTTCCGTTCACCGGTGTGAACCGTGACGTTTTTCCATCATGAGGAGTCATGCAAATCAGATTCCCAATGCATACGCATCTCATTTGCATATCCGGGGGCGTTTCCGGTACGGTTCATTATCAGGTATATAAGATGGAACTTTCTTGAAGCATTATTCAATCTTTTAAGCCGGATGTGTTCTATTTATAACACAGACTTGTAAGTTCTGTTAAGTGACGGCATTTCGATAAAGTTGCATGCAGTTGTTCACTACGTTAATTGTCTGAGTTCATTAACGGTGAATAGTATGAAGTCATAGTGTATCGGTGCTTCAAGTTATTGAATCTTTCCTGCCCAGTGTGATACCAGTGGTGGTGGCTTCGAACAAATACGCACGTTATCAAAGTAGTATAAGTTTTCTTATATACTACAAAAGATGCTTCAAGAAAGTTCTAGAACCCAACTCAATCCTTACAAGCTTTCGAGCTTTATGTATATAATCTTGTTTACGTTTTGGCATGGATTTTACTAAGTGATGTAAATTACCTAAATATGCTTTACTTCACGAATAAAGTGAATTGAATTTCTACTTAACATGTTTCATCTGTCTTCAATTTACAAATGAACATTTTTCACTTGAGGTTTTACTGTGTGTGTCTCTGCTTGAACAAAACCTAATTATCTCGTTCAAATTTTCATCATACCTTCAGAAGGAAATTAAATTTCCGAATTGAATTTTAAATTTTTTCAGCAAAAGGTTACGGGCCTAGTTTTACCGCCCAAAAACCACAGTGAGTGTTAAGTGAAATTCCAAGTGCGTAGAGGTATTCAGATGGGGGCAGCAACTGGCACCATTTTGATCTACGGACATTTGTAAACAAGTGTGCAAGAAACTTGTGTTTGCTTCTTCCTCATCTTTCTACTAGCCATGGAGGGAAATAGAATCGAGCCGCTGTCCCGAGACAACTACGTCACGTGGAGCACGGAAATCTCATTCGCCCTTAAAAGAGAAGGGTGCTTCGGTCACGTAACGGAAACCTTGAAACCACTCGAAAAAGATGCTTCTCGCTGCGATTTTGATGACTTCTATCGTCGGAAAGACAGAGCTCTCACCATCATTTATCAAAGTTTATCACCAGAATTTAAAGAACTTGTTAATGTTTCTGATGAACCAAGTCAAATCTGGGAAACTTTGAAGCTCCGAGTAGAGCGAATCTCGTTAGACTGCTAGATGCTTATGTGGCTTTTCAAGCAATTCGATATTTGCCTGAAGAATATCAAGGAATTGTCCAAATCATATATAGATGGTCTGATGCGAATTTCAAGCTAAACAAGATACAAGCCGAGTTGTCCTGTGAAGAAAGCAGACTTCGTCAACAGAGTGCTGACATGGCAAAAACTGTAAGTTTCAATTCTGCTTATTTTACATCTAAAAGTGTTGTAAATAGTGCAAAAAAATCTAATTTTAAATTGCCAAGTGTTAGTACCTCTAGAAATAATGTTAATACTAGAAATGTTTCTAAAACTAAGAGTAATGTTGTAAAACTAAGAGTAATGTTGTAAATATTTCTAAGAGTAGTAATGTGGTGTGTTTTTACTGTAAACAGGCAGGTCATATAAAAGTTAATTGTCCTAAAGTTAAAAAGAGTGGATCAAGTATTATTGAAGTTTTTAGGTCTCCTAGTATCAAAGCCAATACTGTTATCGATCCTAACGATAGGCCCAACTGGGTACTAGATACTGCTGCTACACGACATTTTTGTAATAATAAGTTATTCTCTAAATTTAATGAGTGTAAAGGCACTTCAGTGTCGCTAGCAGTAGGGGATATCGAAAGTCCAGTTGAGGCTATTGGGATGGTGGAAATGTACATCCAGTTTATGGACATTAAAAGTGTTATTGTGCTAAATGATGTGATGTATTCGCCTAAACTTAGGCGTAATCTATTATCTGCCTCAGTTCTAGAAGAACAAAATTACAGTTTTAGGGGAGCTAATGGGGTACTTTGGTTTTTTACACCCAAAGATGATAAATTTTTCTATGCTAAAAGAAAAAATGGGTTATATTTTCTAAAACCTCAATATAGTACCGGTGACCCAAATAACACAGAAAACCGTGAATCTAAGGATAAGGATCGAAAGGGAGAGGGAAAACCTAAAAAGGATAGGAAAACTAGTGAAAGGGATACTAGTTCTATCAAAGTGTAAATACTGTAAATATAGTACCTAAGGAAAATAAATCTGATTCGGAAAAAACTAAGTAGAAAAGAAATATGACTAAATCTAAATATAAGCCTAGCATTTCAATAACTGAGGTTAATGATGCAAACTGTCTATGGCATAAGAGATATTGTCATATAAATGCTGACTATCTTTACCAAACCAGCAAAGTTTCTGCAGTAAATGGACTTCCTAGGCTTAGATACAGGAAGATAAATTGTAAGCACTGTAAATTGGCCAAGTCGAGGAGAGTTTCATATCAACCTATTGGTAGGATTAGGTCCACTAGACCATTAGAATTATTACATATGGATGTCTGTGGTCCCATGTCTACAGTTTCATATTATGGAAATAAGTATGTTCTATCCATCACTGATGATTATAGCCGAAAAGTTTTTGTTTATTTAATGAAACAAAAGTCAGAGGTTTTTAAACATTTTAAAGAGTTTCAAACCAGAGAAGAAAGGCAACTAGGTACTAAGATTCTATGTATCCGAACAGATAATGGAATGGAATTCTGTCTTGACAAGTTCAAAGCTTATCTGAGTAGTATTGGAATCAAGGCAGAACGAACTAACACTTATACACCACAGCAGAATGGTGTGTCAGAGCGATTTAATTTAATCGCATTTGACTGTGTTAAAGCTATGTTGAACGAGAGTAAACTCAATGACAGAATGTGGGCGGAAGCCATATTGTGTTTTACATACACTAAAAATAGAATATGTCACAAATTTAAAAACAAAACTCCACACGAACTCTACAGTGGTAGAAAGCCTTCAGTAAATCATCTTAGGACTTTTGGTTGTAGAGTCTATGTAGGTAAACCTAGTCAGCTCAGAAAGAAATTGGATATGAGAGCTACAGAGGGAATTATGGTAGGCTATGCTACTGGAACCAAAGGCTATAGAATTCATTTGCCAGGGGGGAAACGTACCGTTGAAACCTGCAATGTAAGATTTGAAGACAGTGAAGTAGTGGAAGGCATCCTGGGCCCAATTTGTCCCAAAACTATCTCCTTTAAAATGTCTAAAGATGACAGTTCAGAATATTCCGAGGGGGAAGTCTGATGGAGGGGCAGGAGAGAGTGAAGACACTGGTGAGGATCTGTCTGAATCCAGTGAGGAAACAGACTCTCCTGCTGATTCCAGTATGACTCCTTGCTCGGATATTACTTGGCAGTGAAAGGCAGTACCAAGACCCGATGGGAGTAGAACTGACGTACATTATTATGCTAAGGGAGATGATAAAAGGCTGAGATCACATAATGATGTAAGAAAATATTGTACAAAAAGAAATATACAAAATGATCAGCAGTTATTTAATTTTCGGCAAAAGCAAAATCTAAGAAGGGTCAGAGGCAGGCCAGAAGCAAGCAACATTGAAATTAAAATACCAAGGAGTTACAATGATGCTATTAAATCTTCCCAGTCCAGTAAATGGTGTAATGCAATGGATGAAGAGATAGCCGTAATGCAAGAGAGGGGTGTCTGGGAACTAGTTCCTGCATCCACCTCACAAAAGCATATAGGCAATAGATGGGTACACCATTGTCAAAAAGGACGAGAAAGGGGCGATTAAAAGATTTAAAGCACGCTTGGTGGCTCAAGGATATGGTCAGAAAAAGGGAGAATCATACGATGAAGTTTTCAGCCCTGTGGTGAACTTCAGTATAATTAGAGCATTTTTCTCAATTTTTGTATGTATGCTTGGTTGGATGCATTTCCAATTAGATATCAAATCAGCTTATCTCTATGCTAAATTAAGTCAGAAAGTTTACATGAAACAACCTCGAGGCTATGTCAGTCAAAAATATCCTGATTATATTTGTTTGTTGAAAGCCATTTATGGTCTTCATCAAAGTGGAAGGGAGTGGTTTATTGAACTTGACACCAAATTAAGGGAATTGAAAATTTTAAAACTTAAATGGTGTAATTGTGCTTATATACATAACAACAATTGAAAACTCCAATTGAAAACAACAGGACTAAGCATATTGATGTAAAATATCATTTCCTATAAAACTTAATAGTCAATAAGTTATTTAATGTCAAATTTATAAGTAGTAAAGATAACTTAGCAGATCATTTTGCTAAACCAATGACTAAAGAAGGAATATTTAAATTTTGTAGTAAAATATTTGAAAAATAAATGAACCTTTTTAGGGTTAATGATTTTGTCCAAACTTTAAAAGCTAAATTTGAATTTACAACTTTAAGAATTTTTAAGATGTTATATATATTATTGTTTAGCTCAACCTCATTGATATAAGCTAATATATCTTGAGGTTAAATTTTTGTAATGTTGAATCTCGTCCACTTTAGACTATAGTCTATATACATCTTTTTTCAATTTCCCACTTAATGCCAGTTAGTAGCTTATGTGTATACATTTTTGTAATTTTCAAGCTAGTTGAAAGTAAATGTTGAAATTTTTATGACGGACAATCATTATCTGTTTATTCATATATTTTTAAAAATCTTTTAGTATATCGGTTCAATTTAGTAGTATTAATCATGTATACTTATCTTGTATTAATAGATTAAAAATCTTTTATACTAAACATTAAACATGCTTATGCTTAAAATTTATACTTTAAATTTAAACTAAATTTTTGAATGCCTATACTTAAATTTTGAAATGATGTTGCATATGAATTTCTACTGGATGTAAATGTTGATTTTACAATGTAGTTTACTTTACTTAACAATTTTTCATGGCTGTAGGTATTTATGTCTTTGACTTAAATTTTTGTAATGATGTGTTTTTTTAAAAAAATTTCCTGCATTTTGATTTTGGTAGGATACTGGAGACCTAGGTGTTTATTTATAAGTCTTGGTTTTTCAGAATAAGTTTTTGTAGCGTATGCATTGAGACTCAGGGGTTAGCATGAGGGGGCCGATTTTTGGAAAAATCGAATGTAAACATCGCGATTCACGTTTCCCGTGAACGGACATTCATGCAAATTTCTCGTGAACGACTCTTTCCTTTCACCGGTGTAAACCGCGACGTTTTTCCATCATAAGATATCATGCAAATCAGATTCCCAATGCGTACGCATCTCATTTGCATATCCGGGGGGGCGTTTCCGGAATGGTCCATTATCGGGTATATAAGATGGAACTTTCTTGAAGCATTATTCAATCTTCTTCTATTCGGATTCCATTGGATTCATTCCAATCATACTACGATCTGTTAGGACGATGCTAGCAGGCTATCGCTAACATATTACGATGATAAGACGGACTTAGTTCTTAGTCGACATGTTTGATATTCGAGTTTAAGCCGGATATGTTCTATTTATAACACAGACTTGTAAGTTCTGCTAAGTGACGGCATTTTAATAAAGTTGCATGCAGTTGTTCACTACGTTAATTGTCTGAGTTCATTAACGGTGAATAGTATGAAGTCATAGTGTATCGATGCTTCAAGTTATTGAATCTTTCCTGCCAAGTGTGATACCAGTGGTGGTGGCTTCGAACAAATACGCACGTTATCAAAGTAGTATAAGTTTTCTTATATACTACAAAAGATGCTTCAAGAAAGTTCTAGAACCCAACTCAATCCTTACAAGCTTTCGAGCTTTATGTATATAATCTTGTTTACGTTTTGGCATGGATTTTACTAAGTGATGTAAATTGCCTAAATATGCTTTACTTCACGAATAAAGTGAATTGAATTTCTACTTAACATGTTTCATCTGTCTTCAATTTACAAATGAACATTTTTCACTTGAGGTTTTACTGCGTGTGTCTCTGCTTGAACGAAACCTAACTATCTCGTTCAAATTTTCATCATATCTTCAAAAGGAAATTAAATTTCTGAATTGAATTTTAAAAATTTTTCCAGCAGTGGTAGGGGGAGGAGGGTATGGTCCCTGTGGATGCCTCTCCCATTGGGTTCCAGTCTAAATTCGGTTAATAAAAAAAAAGTTATGGAGATTGTCGCAGAGGGTGCGGTAGCCCAGTGGTTAGCGCGCGGAAATTGCACTCGGTAGGCTCGGGTTCGATTCCACTGCCAAAACTGCTGCCGTGTTCACACGGAGTACGATCACGTTAAACATGTGGATCCGTAAGTCCTTCCGAGAGGTTGGTGGTAGAAGAAGGAGGGTACGGTCCCTGTGGATGCCACTCCCACTGGGTTCCTGTCTAAATTGGATCAATAAGAAGAAAGTTATGGAGATTGTCGCAGAGGGTGCGGTAGCCCAGTGGTTACTTGAAATTTATTGGATTTTATCCATTCGAAAAAGAACCAGATGTTAGTAGAGTGTCGTAGCGGATATAAGCAGAAAAATAGTCAACGTGAAAAAAAAACGAAATTTATTTTCACGAACTCAAGACATTAAAATAACATAAGACTTTATCACTTTCCATAACTTGGAAAAGATATTTGCAAATCATTGAATAAACACAAGTCTTGAAAAACTTCAGTAGACTTAACAGCAGTTCAGGCCTAACAAACATCGGCCATTAATATTGTCATAGCTGACGTACATGAAGATACCGATCAAATGTAATCATGATGTTATATCACGAAGCGATAATCAACATCAACTGATACAAGCACTAGCTTAAATAGCCCAGTATCATTGAAGTTGTAGTTAATGTTTTCCTTCCGGAGTATGCTAATCTCTTATCAGTTGAAGTAGAAATTAGCATAAACCGGAAGTTGGCGTCTCAATTTGCAGGACCACGGACCATGGGAGTAAAACTTCTTAACAAGCGATCCAAAAACGATTAGCCAATCATAATGAAGTGTCTTTTGGATTTTAGACCATACATCGACCGATTCACGTACGCGCTTGTTTACAACCGAAGTTTTTCTAACAAGCGGCCCCCTCCTGCAGATTGAGTTATCTCTTCACATAAATACAAGTAGTAATCAAATTTAAATTTCAGTTGAACATATACTACATTATAAAGTTTCAAAATATCATGTATAAATTTCAGTGTATATTTATATTTTAAAGACAAAATTTAAAAAAGTATAAAATACATCATGATACAATTTACATGAGAAGACAAATTTAAAAATATCTGTGTCAAATACAGGAGATACAAATTTTCAAATCTTATATACTTTGCCTTGCAGTATAAACTCAACAGTATCTAAACTACATGTAGAGGGAATGTAGAAAAAGTTTGTATATTACATCGAAAATCTTAAACTTTTAAATACTTCGCCACACAGTTTAAACTCATAAGTATCTAAGCTACTACATGAGAGATTAAAAAAATGTATAAGTTATTTTTAGTTTGTATCATAAACTTTAAAATCTTCGCCACACAGTATAAACACATTGGTAACTAAACTATGCAATGCGGGTTTTGAAAAATTGTTGAAGTTAATTTTTGAAAAATACAACTATACAATTTAGAATTACTTTAACTTGTTTACATTAGATTTCACATTAAAACTTCTTAAGATGTTTAAATTCTAAAGATTTCACAGAATTTAGAGATTGCTTCTTTGGTGATAGGTTTCATAAAACTGTCAGCTTTGTTATTTTTGCTATTTACAAATTTAATCTTAAAGAGATTCTTTTCCACTAGATTTCTTAAGAAATGATATTTAACATCAATGTGTTTGGTTCCATGATTCTCAATGGGCGAATTGGAAAAGTTTATGGCTGCTTGGTTACCACAGAATATTATACTATTTCCTAACTTAACGCTAAGTTTAGTACATTTAAGTAATATGTTCTGTACCCATACCATTTCCTTTACCGATTCGGTTAATGAGATATATTCAGCCTCCATTGTAGATAAACTTACACATTTGTGTTTAAATGTCCTCCATGAAATAGGTACCCTATCTACAAAAAATATCATGCCTCCCATTGATACTCTATTATCCCGATTAGCTGCAAAGTCAAAATCAGTAAAACAATTTAAATTTACAGATTGAATGTTTGATAAGTTTAGTTTAAAACTCCTTGTTTTATCTACATAATTAGAAGTTTAAGTAAAACATCCCAGTGTTTAATGCCTGGGTTTTCCTGAAATTGGGATAAGATGTTTACGGCATAGCTAATATCAGATCTAGTTCTGCTGGCAAGAAATGATAAACAACCTAATAAGTTTCTGTAAGGTATATTCTTCATTTATTCGATTTATGCATGATTTGCTGGACAACCTGTTTTGCTTAAAACTATACCTTTAGCTATGGGTAAACTAGAAATAGGATATTTAAACTTTGAGAATTTGTCACAAATTTTTGCGATGTATTGATTTTGATGGATGAAACGTTTATCATGTTTTTCCTCAAATTCAATACCTAATAACGTTTTTTTTTTTCCTAACATTTTAATGTCAAGTTTAGTTTTTAGTAATGAAGTTACAGAATTTAGATCCATTTGATTTTTGGCAAATAATATTATGTCATCAACGTAAACAATCAATAAAGCCTTATTATTAAAATTATATGCACAATTGCACCACTTAAACTTTATGAAATTGAGTTTTCTGAGAACCTGGTCTAATTCAAGATACCATTCTCTACCGCTTTGGTGCAAGCCATAAATCGCTTTATTTAGCTGACATACATATCCACTTTTGTTTTTGTCAAAAAATCCTGGGGGCTGTTTCATGAATATTTTTTCACTGAGATTGGCATATAAATATGCACATTTGATGTCAAGCTGAGTATGGAACCACCCTAATAAACACACAAAAATAGTAAAAAACATCCTAACGATTGTAAAGTTAATTACCGGGCTAAACACTTCTTCGTAAGTTTGCCCTTTTTCCTGGTTAAATCCCTGGGTTACAAGCCTAGCTTTATACCTGCTAACTTCACACCCTTTCGTTTCTTTTGACTGTATACACCCAACTGCAACCAATTACTTTGTCGGAAACAGGTGCAGGCACTAAGTTCCAGACACCTCTTCCCTTCATGACACCTAATTCGTCTGCCATGGCTGTATTCCATTCTTTGGATTGGGGCGAGTTAGCCGCTTCCTTGTAATTCCTAGGAATTTGGATCTCTACAATGTTGGCTTCTGGCCGATCCCATGATCTCCCTTGATCCCCCCTTAAAATTGAAAAACTTTTTATCAAATTTTATTTTATTTTTCTCACAATTTTCTATATCTTTTAGTGATCTCAATCTAGGTCCCTTTCCTTTATAATAGTAATAAACATCTTTTCTTGTTCCAGTCATTCTCGGAATGACTTTTCTGATCCAAGTAGTATCTGGATCGGGAACTTGACGATCATCACCAGAGGACCCCGTTTCCTCATTACTTTCAGTAATATCTTGATCTTCTTCTGATGAATCATCTTTTTCCCTCTCCACATACTCCTCGTCAGAGGAGTCTGAATAGGTGGGTTCGTGAGATGAAAAAATAAAATTTTCATTAGGATTCTGACTTACATTGGGTCCCAGACCGCCTTCCTCTGCGTTGCACTCTTCATTAAATCTAACATTTTTAGTTTGCACTATTTTTCCTTCATTCAAGAGCCATATCCTATACCCCCGAGTTTTCAGTGTGTATCCCATCATAATGCCCTCTTGTGGCCTCATATCAAGTTTCCCCCTAAGTTGTTTAGGCCTGCCTACAAAAACTTTGCATCAAAACGCTCTGAGGTGAGCAACTGATGGCTTTTTGCCGCTGTACAACTCGATCGGTGTCAAATTCTTAAACTTGTGGCATATCCGATTTTTAACGTATGCAAAACAGAGTAGAGCTTCTGCCCAAAAGTCGTCCTTCAGATTGCTATCGTTCAACATTGCCCTAACACAATCCAAAGCAGTTAAGTTAAACCTCTCGGAAAACCTGTTTTTTGGGGGTGTGTACGTGTTTGTTCTTTCCGCTTTGATTCCCTGTGTTTCTAAAAACTTTTCAAACTCAGTGCTACAAAACTCCATACCGTTGTGAGTCCTGACACTTAAAATTTTGGTATTTAGAAATCTCTCTGCTCGATGTTGAAATTGTTTGAACTTATCAAAAACTTCAGATTTTCGTTTCATAGGATACACAGTTACTTTGTGTGAAAAATCATCGGTTATGCTAAGAAAATATTTAGCAACTCCACTTGATGGTTTTGGCATTGGCCCGCATACGTCCATATGGATTAGTTCCAATGGTTTTTCCGATCTTATTCTGCCTATGGGTTTGAACAAAATTCTTTTGGTTTTTGCCAATTTACAACATTTACAGTTGATTTTCCAAATACTGATTTTAGGCAATCCTTTAACAGCTGACACTTTACATGTGTGATGTAAATATTCAAAATTGATGTGACAAAACTTTTTATGCCATAACCTTGTATTTCCCCCGACTTCAATGGGTGATTTTACATTGCTTGAACTTTTAAAAACGTCAAACTTACAGGGCTTGCTAGGTTTAAAAATACTAGTATTAGAGTTTACAATTCTACGTTTAAAAACTACTGGCTTTTCTATTTACATTATTCCTTTGATCATTATCACAATCTGCAACTTTACAAGTTTTAAACTTACTTTTGTTACTTCAATTTTTAAAAGCATGATCATTATTTTCAGTTTTACAAACAGATGACTCATTTTTATTTTTACTTTTAAAATCACTAGACTTTTTAGAATTTTCATTTCTAGGTTTAGGTTTAGCATTTACATTTCCTTTAGACTTCTCAACATCAAAATTTTTAGATTTTGTCTCGTATTGAGGTCGAAGGAAATACAAGCCGTTATGTCTTTTGGCATAAAACCATTTACTGCCGTCAGGCTTGTAAAAAGTAAGGAAAACATTTTTCCCAATGAAATTACATTGTTGCTTTTCTAGAATTGAAGCAGCAACTAAGTTTCTCCTCAATCTAGGTGAATACATTACATTTGTCAAATGAATGAAATTTTTCACATTATTGATTTTAACATACATACTGATCGATCCGACACCTTCGATTGGGCTTTCTTGATCACTGGCAGCTAAGGACATTGTAGTTCCTTTAAGCTCTTTAAATTTGTTAAACAATTCCAAATTATTGCAAAAATGATTAGTTGCTGCCGTATCAACAACCCAACCGTATTTGTCGGTCGATTCAGTATTACAATTTAAAATACTAGACTGTATTTCACTTAATTTAGCAAGATAGGATTTGCAATTAGCTTTTAAATGGCCATATGCCTTACATTTATTGCAAGGGCCTACTTGTTTACTAGAATTTACATTTTTGGAAGAAGTACTTTTAGATTTAAACAATTTTGTAGTTTTAGAGGTACATACATTAAATGCTAAAGTCTTACTTCCGTTCTGTTACTCGTCATGCTTTTGCTGAGCTATCCGGTCCTCCTCGGCGAGCAGTTCAGTCTCTATGTGCTTTAGTGTAAAAGCATCGTCCGGCAATCTGTAAAGGGTCTGCACTATACCACGATAGTCCTCATCGAGATGTCTAATTGTTTGGAAAGCTACCAGGACCTCGGCCATTGGGTGGCCTGCGTCTTTCAGCTTGGATACCCATCTTTTAATCCTTGCGATGAATAGTCCAATCGGTTCTCCCGGCACTGGTTTCTCACTGAAGAAGTTGTCAAAGAGCCTCATGAGTCCATCCCTGGATTTTGGTTCGAATTGGTCTTTCAAGATGTTCCATGCTGACACAGGTTCCTCCACCGATGAAATCAAATCGCGATACTCCGCCTCTAGACTGTAGTAGAGTGTTGAAAGCTCTCTCTCTTTACGACTTTGATATTCCACTTTTTCTTTCCTGGTCGTTTCCGCATCCGGTTTTTCCTCCGTACCCGTGACGAATCCATAAAGTCCTTCGTTCATTAACATGAACTTTATATCCGTACTCCATGTGGAGAAATTATCTTTCCTGACCTTCTCCATGTCCGGTGTTGCCATTTTCGTACACTGCTGCTGCGGCCCCCGTCTCGGGGCTCGTTCGTCTTTCACTTGATGTTTTGAAACTACTTCGCTGGTACTAGTTTGCTGATATACAAGGGCTGCTAAGGCCCATAACCCCCTGCTGGTTACTTGAAATTTATTGGATTTTATCCATTCAAAAAAGAACCAGATGTTAGCAGAGTGTCGTAGCGGATGTAAGCAGAAAAATAGTCAACGTGAAAAAAAAAAACGAAATTTATTTTCACGAACTCAAAACATTAAAATAACATAAGACTTTATCACTTTCCATAACTTGAAAAAGATATTTGCAAATCATTGAATAAACACAAGTCTTGAAAAATTACAGTAGACTTAACAGCATTTCAGGCCTAACAAACATCGGCCATTAATATTGTCATAGCTGACGTACATGAAGATACCGATCAAAAGTAATCATGATGTTATATCACGAAGTGATAATCAACATCAACTGATACAAGCACTAGCTTAAATAGCCCAGTATCATTGAAGTTGTAGTTAATGTTTTCCTTCCGGAGTATGCTAATCTCTAATCAATTGAAGTAGAAATTAGCATAAACCGGAAGTTGACGTCTCAATTTGCAGGACCACAGACCATGGAGGTAAAACTTCTTAACAAGCGATCCGAAAGCGATTAGCCAATCATAACGAAGTATCTTTTGGATTTTAGACCGTACATCAACCGATTTAACAGTAGGCGTGCGGGAATTGCACTCGGTAGGCCCTGGTTCGATTCCCGCCACTGTCAAAACTGCCGCTGTGTTCATGCGTAGTACGATCACGTTAAACATGTGGGACCGTAAGTCCTTCCGAAAGGTTGGTGGTAGGGGAAGGAGGGTACGGTCCCTGTGGATGCCTCCCCCACTGGGTCCCGGTCTAAATTGGGTGGCACTTCCTGGCCGTCCAAACAGTTACCTTACACCTTTCTGGTAAGTCGCGCCAGCAAGTTTGCCACGGTCAGAATTTTCAAGGGTAGCGAACAGGCTGGTCGCCAAAGGCGGCTAGTAGTAAATATAGCTGCCAACATAATGCTGATGTCTACTCTAAGACATATTGAGTTCTTGAGGTAACTCTGCATGCACGCTTTTTATTCTACTTTTAATTGTGACATTTCAATAGCTCTGTTCTGCAAGAAAATTATCATTATGCTGTCAAGCAATTTTGTCTTATACATATTTTATTGTATATAAACTTAGAAATCTCTCCCTCTGAGAAATTATAGCAATCCCTGAAGTATATTGGAATCAAACCTTTGGATTTATTATATAAGATGAAATCTCTTTGTTTTGTAATTGTCTCTGAACCTCCCAAAATTATTTATATCAATTGTTATTTATATTTTTTGATGAAACATTACAAAATTTTGTTGATACCAGAAAATTGTTACTGAATTAGAAGTCTTTTGACACTGATGGCAATCTTATTAGTAAGAAAAAGTGCAACGAAAATCAAGTATTACAATTCTCTTAACTTTCAAATAACTTTGAAATATTTCCCTTGTTTATAAGCATCTCCCCCTCCCTTCCTTTTTTTGTCAATTTCATAAATTTTATTTAAATGTTTTCTCAGTTATTTAATTTTTAAAGCTTCTTTAAGCAGAAAATAATGAAAAAAAAAATGATTAAATTAGAGACAAAATGGCTAAATATTTAAAGAGTAAAAATTAAAATGACCAAATATTCTCAAACCAGATAAAATGACATTTACAGACTTTTAAGAAAACAAAATATCAAAATAACATAAATTATCAAAAAGTTTAAAATTATCGAATTTAAAAATTGTGTTGAATGAAATAATGTGTTGCATGAATTTAAATATTGTGAAGACAATTCAATAAAATAGAAAAAAAAATTAATTTGAAAAAGCAAAAAATAATGATTTTAATTCAAAATAATACCATGTTCAAAATTTCAAACAAATACAAATAAATAAATAAGAGTAAATACACACATAAATAATAACCGGTCGTCCAAATGGATGCTTTATGTCTTCGGATGAGTCGGACGATCTGGATCGTCAACACATAAATAATAAAATAAAATTAATTTTTTCAAGAATGTAATAAAAGGAAAGAGTTTTAAAGCAATGTACAATTAACCCATTTAAATTTTAGTTGATTTTAATGCTGTGTAAAATATGCATACTTTAAAAGTAGTTATTATGTGAAATTGTAAACAATTAAAGTAATTGTTTTAATCTTATATTTACTAGTCATCAATACTTTTTCATTGAGTCTTTGCAGTATGCATGAAATTACACATCTAGAAAATGAATTACAGTCATATGTCGAAAACCCAGACCTTCCAACTTGTCCTAGGACATGAGCAGCAGTTTGGACGGCTGGTAACAGTTGTATGTTGTTGAGACCTAGACCGTCCAATCTACCAGAAAGGTGTAAGGTAACAGTTTGGACTGCTGGAATGAGCCACCCAATTTAGACCAGAACCCAGTGGGAGAGGCATCCACAGGGACCATACTCTCCTTCCCCTACTCCCAACCTCTTGGAAGAACTTACGGACCCACATGTTTAACGTGATTGTACTCCGCGTGAACATGGTGGCAATTTTAGCAGTGGAGGGAATCGAACCCGGACCTACCGTGTGCAATTCCCACGCGTTAACTACTGGGCTACTGCGCCCGGTAACAGTTGTATGTTGAAAACCTAGACCATCCGACGCATCTGAGGACATGAGCAGCTGTTTGGACGGACGGTGGTAACAGTTGTATGTGGTAAACCTTTTTCTTTTACCTCGCTGGTAGGTTGATTTTATAACTAATTTTAATTATTAATTTAATAAAACTCAGGTTAATCAAATTCTTCATATTATGTCAGAATTTTTAGAGTTATATTGCTGGTCGTATGCTCTACATGGTTTTTTAAACAAAAATTTGGGAATTTTACATGTGTTAATATAGTAACAAAATTATTGTTGGCCAATGTAAATATTAAAATTGAAAATGAATCCTTTAATTCATCAAATATATTTATAAAGATAAATCAGTAAATATTAAAATATAAAATAAATCCATTAAATTGTAAAACATATTTTTAAAGACAAATCAGTAAAAATAAAGAAACCATAATACACGAGAAGCCACATAAAAGGGTACATTTATGCATTATATCTATTTTTATTTCAAAGCTTCAACTGTGCAAATTTATCTGTAAAATTTTATATTGACCTTTCATGAATTTTATATTCTTTACTTTTATTCAAACTTTGATAAAGATCAAAATGTTTGAAATGATTTTGATCTTAAATAATAAAAAAGAATATATCTACATACAATGCAACAGAATATCCAAGTTACATACAGCTATTAAATTTGGTACAGAAATACTTAGACATATTTTACCATCCTGCATACCCCAAAACACCACTATTAATCTGGATCTCGTAGAACTTTGTTCAAAAAAGGAAAAGGAAACTGTTGTCAAGGCTAAAGGAATAGAAACAATTAAAACCTATTTGAGGTGTGATTTAGTACAGATGTACACCGATGGATCCTCAGACGAGACAATCCTTAGGGAAGGAGCTGGCATTCACATTACTATGCCAAATGGCACAAAAAGACTCCAGAGCTTTGGAGCAGGTAATATTGCTTCCAATTTTACATGTGAACTAAGAGCATTCATAAGGCCTTAGGCATTTATATCTTTCGAAGATGTAGACAAAGATAGTGCACTTGTAATTTTCTGCGACTCTAGAGCTGCCCTGGAGGCAATGAAACATGGATGCTCAGGGCTCTCGCAACGCATTCACAAACACATGGATACAATTAATAAAATGGGAAAGCGTTGCATTCTACAGTGGATGCCTGCACATGTAGGTATTGACGGCAATGAGGCAGCCGATGATTTAACTAAGAGCAATTCATAAGGCCTTAGGCATTTATATTTGTTTCGAAGATGTAGACAAAGCTATTGCACTTGTAATTTTCTGCGACTTTAGAGCTGCCCTGGAGGCAATGCAACATGGATGCTCAGGGCTCTCGCAACGCATTCACAAACACATGGATACAATTAATAAAATGGGAAAGCATTGCATTCTACAGTGGAGGCCTGCACATGTAGGAATTGACAGCAATGAGGCAGCCGATGATTTGGCCAAAGAGGCAAGGAAATTAAATAAAGACAACTCCAGCACTATCACTCTTTACGATGCTAATGCTATCGCTATATACAGACTTGACTGAAACCAATAAGAACCACCAGGTCTGTGTAATAAATGCGAATAGGGAGATCAGCAAGACAATTGCGAGACTAAGAACTAGACACCTAGGTGATATGAAAATTAATGCGGATGGCACTAGAACCTACAAATACTGTAGAAACTGCCCGGATGAAGAGCTTACACTGGAACACATATTTGATTGTCCAGCAATACTTGCGGCGTTACAAAGTATTGGGGAATTCCCTTTCCAAGGAAATCTTTATAATGAGAAGATTGTGGATCTCGCTAAGGCAGTAATTTCTGCACATGGTTCAGTTTGACCTCTTATGGACACGACACCAACCCAACCAAATACTTAGACATGTCTCATGATACTTCAAAAAATGTTTTTTATTTGATTTAGTTTTTTAAGGGAAATTTTGATTCAAAAGAAGGCAATTGGAAGAAACTCAAAAAACCCCAGAAAATATTTTTAAGATTTTGTCTAACTTTTGAGAAGTCATAGACCAGCTGGGAATTCAAAAACAAAACCATTAAGACTGTTATTGCCAGTTGAATATGCTCAGGGAGTCAAAAATACATAACTATAAAAACAAAAGAGGAAACAATTCCAAACCAAAATACCTCGAATACCACGTTGGGATACCTAAAAGCTGTTTCAGAATATTTTGTTCATTACTTCTTCCAAAACTAAGAAGAAATGAAGATTGTAAATTTTTACAATGACCCCCATCCTTCCCAGTGCAGACCAAAAAAAAAGAAAAAAAATTGTACTTTTTTACATGTTTTTATATGCTCTTAATATCCTTCTTCATTTGTTTATATGTGTTCTATTTTTTGACCAATTTTAACCCCTTCCCCCCGCAAAGTTAAATGTTTCATATTTTTATCAATTTGTTGTTATTGGACCTCTTAATCTGCAATTGCACTGAATCTGATAAAAAAAATAAACATATATTTAAGAGCAAGCAATGATAAAATTCAATTTTTAAAACACAACAATAGATGAAAATGAAATGTATTAATTTATGATGAAACCATAAAGGAAAAAGAAAATTTATGAACAATAGGTTCTGAGATGGATCATATTTAATGATTAAAATTTTGTATTTATTTATCACTTTCCTTATATACATAATGTATAAGGAAAGTATTGTGACAGGGTCGAAAATTCGAATTCGAGTTTTCGACAGGAGAGCACGTTTCAAGCATCCCTGATCATGAATCAAACATTTTTGAAGTGATGTCTGTGTGTGTGTGTCAGTGAGTCTGTGGAGACGATAGCTGACGAATGAATGGACCGATTCGAACGAAATTTGGTACAAAAATCACAATCCGTAAACACTGGAAGCCTATTGTTTTTAAACGTAATCAAATGTTCAGAACCCCCCTAAATTTTCGAGTGAAATTTTGAAAAAATCAAAACTGCTAATAAAGTTACGCAAATAGACATTTCTTATGTACTTTTTCATTAGAAAACAATTAACATAAATTTTAGAACGCTAACATGAACCTTTCTCGAGATATTGCACCTTTTTTAAAAAAATTATCAAAAAGTCATAAAATAAAAAAATATATATTTCCTATTGAGAAACATGTTCACTTTTCATATGTAATACCATGCGATAAATTTGGTGACATCATTTTCGTGGATCTAGCTCTTTCCATTCATGAGAAAAGATACTTTGAGTAATACTTTTGTATTTGAACACCAATAGTCATTTATCTGCTAGAAGAATAACTTATTTCTCCGTCAGTAAAACTTGGCGAGATTTTGGCGGAATGTTGCCAACTTGGCGACTTTTTGAAATGATGTCAAATTAACGAAAATCTGGCCAAATGGATTAAAATGACGCTAAATCAATGAAAATGACGACTAATTGTCGAAAATTCAATATCTTGGGAAAAAATATAAGTATCTACTATAAGAAAAACCTATTTTTTTTACTGTAAAAGTAGTAAATTCATTGCATTATATAAAGAAAGTCATGTGTTGCCTACATCAAATTTTTTTATTTTACAGACAGAGTGAATTTTTTTTCTCTTTTGACTAGACTTGTTAATTATTTAAGATATTTTCTTATGGGCTTCCTATCCTGCATTGAATATCACGAGATACTTATTACAAAATACTTAAGAGTATATTTAAGCTTTGAGCATTCGTTTCCATCAGCAACTTCTGCTATTTTTTATTAAATAACTTTCTTTTAAAAGTTTAATAGAAAAATACCAAAATGTGACTAATCGGGCTGTTCAACTGTTCCTTTTGCTTCATTAGTTACATATGATATTAATTTTTTTTATTGCATTACTACTAAAATTAATGCAGGAATATGTTGAATGCTGCAAACGATGGGATAAAAATTTACCTACTCTTGATATTATGTCCATTTTACCTTAAAAACACTTAAAACTACCATTAAAAATAATCCTTGAATTGATCAAGTTCATTTAAATGTTATGTGTCTTTGTTAAAAATGAAACTTGCTTTAAAATGTCTTCATTCTTAAGTGTTATTTCTTTTTATAAATCTTCATTTATTTTCAGTCTGTGTGCTTAGGAATTTTTGTTACTGGCACTTTTTTCTGCTTTTTATGTTTTTTTTCTTTTTAATACATTGATTTCTAATATTTATGTCTTGTTCTGTAAATTAAATATATATGTGTAATTCTATGGCAGATATTAAAAACTAAATAATGGTTTTAAAGTAGAGGTCTTTGGATATGTATTATATTGAAATGTTCTGTGAATGTATATTAGATGAGAAATATTCAAAGGACGAAAAAAGAAAGAAAATTGTTGGTTTAAAGTATCAAAATATTGTTGTATTCATGGACTACTTAAATTCAAATTTTAAATAATATATAGTTGAAACTTTTATGTGTGTGACTAGATATATTTACATATTTTATTTATAAACTTAATGCACATGTCACACATATTAATATAAGAATAGTTATATTCACATATCCATTTTTAAATTTATAGTTTGTATAAAAATGAGTCTTAATATTCTTCAGTAAAATATTTTTTCCACGTGAGTACGAAAGCGCTTTGCTAGACTCGGGTCAGTAGTTGGGTAGTGGCATCGCAAGAAGGAACTCAACTTTTCCCTTGCCGAATAACCTTGCCTATGTAGGGACCTTAGTCTACAGTAGGACCACTAGAAACGTACCTACTAGAAACGTATGTCTCAGCTTTTTCAGGTGCAGTGTGTTAGCAGTGGCGCCGGAACCCATGGATGCAACTTGCACCCACAGGAATTTGAAAATAATTTAATATTTTTTTGTTGCTAAACATCTTTAAATCCTATTGGAATGAGATTTTTCTGAAAAAATATTGAAGTGAAAATGGCGTGAATGAACAATCCAACTTCACAGTTCAGAAAACAGGTGAGAATTATTTAGGCTGAAGCAATTACTTACGCACCCTATCCCACTTTGACTTTGAATCCTGTGTGTTTAGCCCATGAAGAGCCTGAAATGTTCTGTGGAGTTGGTGGTCGGGTTGAAAAATAGAGTTGTTGAAAAGTTAGCTCCCACACTCTCGGGATAAACTTTTCGGACAATTGTAGTATTGTTTGCCCCACTGTGGGTGCATTATCATATCTAAGACAATCCTGTTTAAATAATTTGTAATAAAACCTAGGGTATTGGTGCTAAAAGGACTTAAAATTACCAGATAAATCTGCTATGGATGCGTTACATCGTTACCCCTCCCGGTAGCAAAGATTGCACACCCACTGCAAAATTTTGCACATATATCTTTTATTGTTGAAGAAAATTATACTACTCCGTTTCAGTGGGTGCAAGAACAATATTGATAGAAAAATTCAAACTATTTATAGACAAAATTCAAAATGCATGTGCTAAATATTTGTATGATATCTCTCTATATTAAAAAATCTGATGTAGGCAGCACATGACTTTCCTTATATAATGCATTGAATTTGCTACTTTTACAGTTAAAAAAAATGTTATTATTATAGTAGAGACTTATATTCTTTCTAAGATATTGAATTTTCTGCAATTAGTCGTCATTTTCATTGATTTAGCATCATTTTTATCCATTTAGTGAGATTTTCGTTAACTTGGGAACAATTTAAAAATGTTGCCAAGTTGGCAACATTCCGCTAAATTCGTCGCCAAAATCTCACAAGTGTTATGGACGGAGAAATAAGTTATTCTTACAGCGAATAAATGGCTATTGGCATTCAAATACAAAAGTATTACTCAAAGTATCTTTTCTCGTGAATGGAATGAGTTAGATCCATGAGAATTATGTCATCAAATTTATTGCATGATATTACATATGAAAAGTGAACTTGTTTCTTAACAGTTAATTTTTTTTTAATTTATGGGATTTTTTGATAAATTTATTTGAAAAATGGGCAATATCTCAAAAACGGTTTATGCTAGCATTCTAAAGTTTATGTCAATCATTTTCTAAGGAAAAATTACATAAGAAATGTCTATTTGCGTAACTGTATTAAAGGTTTTGATTTTTTGATGACTTTTTCAAAATTTCACTCGAAAATTTAGGGGGCGCTGAACCAGGGTTCCCACTAAGTCAGGAAAAGAGGGGGAGAATTTCTCTCCTTCCAAAAAATTTTGTTAGAGAATTTCTGTTATAAGGAGAGACAAAATTTCATTTTTTTTTTTACCATGCTAATTTAGAAAGTAATAAAAAAGAAAGCATTAACTATAACTCATATTCTTCGACATTTAAATTTTTTAATTCTTAAAACTAACATTCTTTTAACATTCTTACTAACATTCTTTTTAAAAATTAATTAGGAGTCGTTTAAGTATTAATTAAGCACATTTTTGGTAATTTTATAGCTCCCCCCCCCCCCCCCACACACACACACTTGTTAGCAAAAATACTCAGATTCCTGACTTCCCCCATGCTTACGTTATGATTTTATTTGCTGACATAAAAACGTCTACATGGGTTATTTATGTAAAATGACTCACATACGAATTTACGATTTTTTTGTCTGTAAACTGCAAAAGTCGAGGGCCAACTGTATTTACTTTATATTTTGATTTTTAAAATCATTTTATAATCAATTTTCATGCAGCAATAGCAATTAAAAATTTTAACGATTTTTGATTGCCGAAGGCGAATATCGACGAAAACTATATCACTAGGCAAATAGAATTAGGTAATAAATTTGACTTTATGCTTGAAAATGGATTTTTTTTTTTTTTTTTTTTTTTTTTTTTTTTTTTTTTTACAAAACTTGCAGAACATAAGGATTGCATCGTCCTTTTGTTGAATCTCAAGCCAGTCATGTGATTTTAGCCATTTTGTTTGACTCGACTTTTTTCTTTTCAAAATAGCCCTTTATTTCATAAATAATACGTTTGTAAAATAATTTTTCTGTATAAAACACGAAACAATTACAAACACTGTAGTCGATGCAAACAGATTGGAAAAGTGAGAAATATTTTTCAAATTAAACGAGGTATGCCGAGGATAGCGTACAATTGCAGATTTTCGTGATGCTGCTGCAAAATAACCTTTCATTTTATTAATAATACTGTAGAAAAATGGTTTGGTTTTTATTATTTGTATATTAAACGACATAATTATAAAAAAATTCAGTCAATGCAAATATATTGTGAAAATGGCAAAAAGATATTCATTGGTCATCTCTCCTCAGAAAATGTGGGAATCGCCGTATGCGAACGCCGTTTTCGCAATCGCGGAGAAACAGATTTTCAGATCATGTAAGAAAGGAACGTCTCTGATAAAAAATTCGTTGCTTTGTTCAAATTTTGTAACATTTTTTGGGCATATATGGCCAATTTCACGACATTTTCGGGATTTTTGTAACCTGCAGACATACTGTGTACGGGGGAAAGGATTTTTGTCTGCGGAAAGAAGAAAATTTCTCGAGCAAAACACAAAAAATGCGGGAAGTACGCAGAAAGAGCATAATTCAAATCCATGAAAGAATCCTATAAAAAAAAAAAAAGCAAAATTTTATTTGATCGAATTTGCCACCCGCGCAAGCTGAGGGGACACTTATAGTTTTCTATAAAATATCTCTCTAATTAGAAACACGTAGTACTTTAGTGTACCCAAATCGCGATTGACTGCGATTCAGACGTAGCTACGAAATTGCGGTCCGCGACCGCTCGGCAATCGGCCCGTGATTCGCAACAACGAGGCAACTGATCGCGATTTGCGGGCGCGAAGCAATCGGCCCAATTGGGATCTAGCATCGGATTTCTCGGTATCCAATTTGAAGGAAAAAATAATTTTAGGCCGGAACTGACGGAAATATGTATCATATCCGTAAGTTATATATTGAAAATTAACGTATAATTAAATTTCTGATGAAGCTGGTGATAGAATAACTATGAGCCACGAAATTCTGGTTCCACAACTTCGTTGAAAATTTAAAAACAGAGTGTTGCAGCTATAACAAACGTTAGATAGTAGTTGTAGGAATACAAGTAGCAGTAGAAGTGTTAAATGAGAACAGTTCCAGTTTAAATCAAAATCACTTTTATTGAAGAGTGAATCCATTGTATTTGCTTACAGTATATATCATGAAAACAGGTAAGCCAAATAACCAAAGCATACTATTTACAAAACATGAGCACTACAGCTCATATGAAGGTTTTTCAGTGTAAGTTCCATGCCTAGACACGTTTCTGGTTAACGTATTATTTACACAAGTAAGTGGAATAAAAGCATTTCACACTTACGTGACCACGTGCACTTTCCGATGCCACCACTAGCTGGGCACACGCTATGGCAAAAACTTTAAACTTTCCGGATCAGCACTATAAAGTCCACAACACGGGAAACATGGTCTCCTTAACTGAGAACCATCAAAACTACTAAGTTTAGTTTAAATATCCGCGTTCACCAATAAATACTTTATCGTAACTTTCGACAACATCGAAACATGACTTTACGAAGATCCGTCTGCCCGATCTAGATCCTTCTAGATCCTTCCATCGATCAGTATAAGCAAGCTATCCAACGAGCTTTCCAAGCGATCGATCCGTCGATCTCCATTAAAACCGGTCTGACTTAAAAGCGATCTACTTCAAACCAATCTGACTGAAAACCAGAAAAGTGTCTAGCCTTTATACCCGAAGATGGGTGCGCTCCGGAACATAACCGTTGCCGGCAACGCCCTCTGGATATGCAAAACAGGATGCGTGAGCGGCGAGAAAGGTGATTTGCATGATCAGCCAAGTTTTGTCCACATCGCGATTCGTTCACGAGAACGGAATAATCATTTTAATAATGACGTCACGCTCCCGCGAAACGAGAATCGCGATGTAAACAAAACCAAGTTTCTAACAATCGGCCCCCTCATGCAAAAACACCAACTCTCGGCGCCCATGCTTTCATCCAACAAAAGGTTATTCTAAGAATCAAAGTTCTTAGTATCCTAAAAACATAATGTATGCATACACAAAATTTTATACATTAAAGAAATTTATAACACTTATAACATTTAGAAAGTGAATAGCCTTTTCTCAAAATGGCAACAATCAAATGAGTACAGTTATCTATTATGCAGATCATAAGCATTCTTTAAATTACATGTTTAAGGATAACATAGTCAAAGAAAACAGTATAACCATACTATTGCCCTTTCTTAAGTACTAGCTCATACTGAAGAAAGCTATTTCTTTACTATTTTGAAAATTAAAACAAACATTAAGTTTAAAATTTAAAAGTCTAAAGATATCAAAAATTTTAAGCTCTAGAAAAATTTTAGGTATAGTTATCAATTTTTAACATTTAAGATTAAAAATTTAAATCTAAACATCAAATTCAAATTTGTAGAAAATTTAGTGTATAACTATGAAATTTAACATTTAAGATTAAAAATTTAAGTCTAAACATCAAATTCAAGTTTGTAGAAAATTTAATGTATAACTATGAAATTTAACATTTAAGATTAAAAAATTTAAGTCTAAACATCAAATTCAAGTTTGTAGAAAATTTAATGTATAACTATGAAATTTAACATTTAAGATTAAAAATTTAAGTCTAAACATCAAATTCAAGTTTGTAGAAAATTTAATGTATAACTATGAAATTTAACATTTAAGATTAAAAATTTAAGTCTAAACATCAAATTCAAGTTTGTAGAAAATTTAATGTATAACTATGAAATTTAACATTTAAGATTAAAAATTTAAGTCTAAACATCAAATTCAAGTTTGTAGAAAATTTAATGTATAACTATGAAATTTAACATTTAAGATTAAAAATTTAAGTTTTATTATCTTAGCCCATGACTAGTATACACACTAAATACCCAATACAATGGCAATGATAATAAAAGATACAGAAGGTAAATATACATATGAGATAAACACAGATTAAAAATTTTATGTTTCATGTGAATTATATCAATAATGTACATTCAGATAACATTTTATTCACATAAGCGAAAATGCATTATGCGTGTAGTAAAAATGGATATATATATTTTTTTTTCAAGTGTAATGTGAGAAAAGTAACAGTTCATTGTCACATAACAATATATACTCAAGATACATTTCATTTGTATCAATGAGAGAGGAATAAATTATAAAATACCCTAACCATTTATACTTTGAAAATATGAAAAAAAATTTAAAGTAAAAATTTTATTTGAACAGTTAAATTTTATATTTTAAAGATATCATTACTAAATTTTAAAACTCTATCTTTAGTCATTGGCTTCGTGAAGTAATCTGCTACGTTATCTTTAGTATTAACAAAGTTAATTTTAAAAGACTCGTTTACAACTAAGTTCCTTAAATTCCACACCCAAAAGTCTTTTGACTTTTCCCAATTCTTTGATATCAAATTCTTTACTCAAAAGTGAAACTGTATGGTCTATATCATTTTGTTGTTTAGCAAACAAAATTATGTCGTCTACGTAAATCAGCATTAATACTTTATTCTGATATATATAAGCACAGTTGCACCATTTAAATTTTAAAAAGTTTAATTTTTTCAAAGTGGTGTCAAGCTCTGTATACCATTCCCTTCCGCTTTGGTGAAGGCCATATATTGCTTTGTTAAGCAAACAAACATATTGAGGCTGATTTGGATCGACATATCCATGTGGTTGTTTCAAGAAAATTTTATCATTCAACTTTGCATAAAGATATGCGGACTTAATGTCCAGTTGAAAATGTTTCCATTTAAGCATGCAAACGAATATGGAGAAGAAAGCTCTGATTAAACTAAAATTAATCACAGGGCTAAACACTTCATCATATGAGTCCCCTTTTATCTGGGTATATCCTTGAGCTACTAGGCGAGCTTTGAATCGTTTAACATTTCCCCTTTCATCCTTCTTAATGGTATAAACCCATCTACTTCCTATAATTTTTTGTTGTGAGATGGGTGCAGGCACTAAGTCCCAGACACCCCTCTCTTGCATTGTAGCTATTTCATCATCCATGGCTTCTTGCCATTTATCGGACTGGGGAGATTCTATTGCCGATTTATAGCTCTTGGGTATCAAGATCTCAACATTGCTTGCTTCTGGTTTCCTTTTGATATCACTTACCCCCTTTTTCTCTCTAAAATTAAACATTTGCTGATCATAATGAATGTTAGCTTTCCCACAAAACTTTCTGACATCATTATGAGATCTCAGCCTTTTATTGTCACCTTTTACTGAGTAGTAAATATCCGTCCTACTCCCATCAGGCCTAGGTACTGCTTTCCGTATCCAGTCAATATCTGAGCAGGGTGTCAGACCAGAATCAGCAGGAGAGTCCTCATCCCCACTAGATTTACTAGTGTCACGGCTCTCACCTGCTTCTTCCTCTGACACTCCTCCTAAGCATTCTGATTCCGAGTCAATCGACTGAGTAACGTTCGATTTTCTCAAGGTGATTCCTTTAGGGTAATTAGGGCCCAGGACGCCTTCCGCTGCCACTCCTTCCTCGAACCTTACATTAGAAGTTTCCTCAACTTTCTTTTTACCCGCTATATAAATCCTATAGCCTTTGGTGCTTTCGGCATATCCGACCATTATTCCTATTTGGGCTCTCATATCCAACTTATTTCTAATTTGTTTGGCTGTGCCCACATAGGCTTTGCACCCGAAAACTTTGAGGTGAGCAACGGCTGGCTTCCTTCCATAATATAACTCGTGTGGAGTTTTGGTTTTGAACTTATGACATATTCTGTTCTTGGTGTGTGTAAAACACAAAATCGCTTCTGCCCACATTCTGTTATCAACCTTGCTTTGATCAAGCATAGCTTTCACACAATCTAGTGCAGTCAGATTAAATCTTTCAGAAACCCCGTTCTGTTCGGGTGTATATGCATTTGACCTTTCTGATTTAATCCCCAATTTATTTAAGTATGCCTTGAACTGGTTGTGACAGAACTCCATACCATTGTCCGTACGGATACACAAAATCTTTTTGCCTAGCTGCCTTTCTTCCTTAGCTTGGAATTCTTTAAATATCTTAAACACCTCTGATTTTTGTTTCATTATATAAACAAACACTTTCCGGCTGAAGTCGTCAGTTATTGTCAAAAAGTATCTGTTTCCGCCCATTGAAGCTGTAGGTAAGGGACCACACACATCCATATGGAGTAATTGTAAAGGTTTAGTGGACCTTATCCTACCAATTGGCTTAAAAGAAATTCTCTTAGACTTTGCTAACTTACAGTGTGTACAGTTAATTTTTGCATATTTTAGTCTAGGGAGTCCATTAGCCGCGGAAACTTTACTTGTCTGATATAAATAATCAGAGTTAATGTGGCAATATCTCCTATGCCAGAGTTCCGTTTTATTCAAAACCTCAGAAACCGCACAACTTGGTTTCTCATTAACCTTTTCCTTTGACCTCGACTTCACCTCAGAGTTACGTTTACTTTTATTTATTCTAGGCAAATTTTTCATTTTGTCAATACTGCTTTTCTTATTTAGGGGTTTTCTATCTTTCTTAGAATTTTTATCCCTACCCTGATCCTTTCCTTTAGTTTTACGGTCTTCAATATTGCTATTTGCAGTCTGAACTTCGTATTGAGGTTTTAAAAAATATAACCCTTCTTTTCGCTTAGCATAGAAGAATTTTTCTCCCTTTGGAGTGTAAAACCACAATACCCCATTAGCCCCTTTAAAAGTATACCCCTGTTCCTCAAGAACAGATGCGGCTAATAAGTTTCGTCTTAACTTAGGCGAAAACATTACATCAGACAAAACAATATTACTTCTTATGTTCTGAAACTGAACATACATTTTGACCGTGCCGATAGCCTCAACTGGGCTCTCAATATCACCCACTGCTAGCGACATAGATGCACCTTTGCTTTCCTTAAATTTTGAAAATAAATTAATATCATTGCAAAAGTGCCGCGTAGCAGCGGTGTCAATTACCCAGCTGAGTCTATCGCTAGGATCCTGCACAGTATTAGCTTCAACTCTAGCAGATGAATACAATTCAATTATATTTGAGCTAGACTTAAGAATAGGGCAATTCTTCCTTAAATGACCGGCCTTCTTACAAAAATAACATGGTCCTATGACCCTTTTAACTGGTTTAACACTTTTAAACACTTTGTTATTTTTACACTTTACATTTACATTACTCTGAGACAAGAATACAGATGAATTTTGACTTACATTGTTTCTATCACTACGGAGTTGCCGGATACGTCCTTCTTCCGCAGACAATTCATGTTGGATTTTCTCCAAAGTGAAATCTTTGTCCTCCCATCTGTAGATTAGCTGAACTATTCCTTGGAAGTCATCAGAGAGGTATCTTATGGCCTGGAATGCCACATAGACGCTTTCCACCGGGTGCTTGACGTCCTTCAATTTGGTGACCGCCTTCTTCAAACGCGTACAGAAGATATCCACCGGTTCATCTGGCTCCGGACGTAGGCTGAAGAAATCATCCAGTAAACGCACCAGGTTGGCGCGAGTCGGCGCGTCGAAGTGCGTTTTTAACTTATCCCACGCATCTGCCGGATCGTCGTTAATGTCAATTAACTCTTGGTAATCAGATAAAACATTCTGGAACAGGATTGCTAACGCGCGGTCCTTTCTTCGCATGTGATCTTCATAATCACGGCGTGATGTTTTTTCATCCACCGGTAACGCTGTTCGGTCTACAAATCCGAAACAGCCCTCTCCTTTAAGAGCGAATGAGACTTCATTCCTCCAAGTGACGTAATTGTCTCTAGTTAATGCAGTAATTTTATTTCCCTCCATGGCAAGGTGGCCTTTTGGAACTGAGCTGAACAGTTGTTTTGTTTACACTTTCGTCGACATGCAAATGGCGCCTTCCGCGGCCCCCGTCGACAGGATTCGTTGCTGGAACTCTAACACTTCTAAATTTTTAACGTTGTTATGGGGAGCACTGGGCCCATAACCTTTGACGGAAATATGTATCATATCCGTAAGTTATATATTGAAAATTAACGTATAATTAAATTTCTGATGAAGCTGGTGATAGAATAACTATGAGCCACGAAATTCTGGTTCCACAACTTCGTTGAAAATTTAAAAACAGAGTGTTGCAGCTATAACAAACGTTAGATAGTAGTTGTAGGAATACAAGTAGCAGTAGAAGTGTTAAATGAGAACAGTTCCAGTTTAAATCAAAATCACTTTTATTGAAGAGTGAATCCATTGTATTTGCTTACAGTATATATCATGAAAACAGGTAAGCCAAATAACCAAAGCATACTATTTACAAAACATGAGCACTACAGCTCATATGAAGGTTTTTCAGTGTAAGTTCCATGCCTAGACACGTTTCTGGTTAACGTATTATTTACACAAGTAAGTGGAATAAAAGCATTTCACACTTACGTGACCACGTGCACTTTCCGATGCCACCACTAGCTGGGCACACGCTATGGCAAAAACTTTAAACTTTCCGGATCAGCACTATAAAGTCCACAACACGGGAAACATGGTCTCCTTAACTGAGAACCATCAAAACTACTAAGTTTAGTTTAAATATCCGCGTTCACCGATAAACACTTTATCGTAACTTTCGACAACATCGAAACATGACTTTACGAAGATCCGTCTGCCCGATCTAGATCCTTCTAGATCCTTCCATCGATCAGTATAAGCAAGCTATCCAACGAGCTTTCCAAGCGATCGATCCGTCGATCTCCATTAAAACCGGTCTGACTTAAAAGCGATCTACTTCAAACCAATCTGACTGAAAACCAGAAAAGTGTCTAGCCTTTATACCCGAAGATGGGTGCGCTCCGGAACATAACCGTTGCCGGCAACGCCCTCTGGATATGCAAAACAGGATGCGTGAGTGGCGAGAAAGGTGATTTGCATGATCAGCCAAGTTTTGTCCACATCGCGATTCGTTCACGAGAACGGAATAATCATTTTAATAATGACGTCACGCTCCCGCGAAACGAGAATCGCGATGTAAACAAAACCAAGTTTCTAACAGGAACTGGAGAGAGAGAAATTCTCGCGCAGTCTAAATTTTTACGCGAGATTTTTCATGGATTTTGTTGGAAAATTTAAAATTTGAAGAAGCAAGATGAACAGCAAAGTACGCACTGGCATAGAGTCAATAAGTGTTGGCTGGGTCATAAAAGTATGCAGATCCAGTTTCAAAGAAAAACATTGTTCACTTTATTTCGTGAGAAACATAACTAGGCAAGTTACACATTCCAGGTTTCCATGCCACAAAACATCAAAAAATACTATGTACAAAAAGTTTGCAGTTGTAAATAACCAGACAGAAATTCCTTGAAGCATGGGTAGTAAGTAACTATACTACCTCTATCACTTGCGTGTATTTGCAGCCACCATTGAAGGTATCACACTTGGCAAAGGAAAACCAAAGGATAAGACATCAGAATAATATTTAACGTAATTTCCAGACATATGTAAGTAAATTTAATGTTCAATACATACTGGTCTAAACTGACCATCTCTGCGTCCGTCTCGACTAAAAACCGTCGTCAAACGATATCCCGCAGTGCTTCTGTCTAAAGCATTTCTGTCTGCCTGCATCAGACCATCAGTGTCTATGTCTTACAAAGCCTTCTCCGCTCCGTTCTGGATCAGACTGAGTGGGAATTCTCTCTGATGATGATTTGCTTCAAGAAATCTCTGCCTTATATATCCGAGAATGGACTGTTCCGGAAACGCCCCCGGATATGCAAATCAGATGCGTACACATTGAGAACTGATTTGCATGAAACCTCATGTTGAAAAACGTCATGGTTCACACCGGTGAACGGGAAGAGTCGTTCATATTAAATTTGCATAAACGCCCGTTCACGGGAACGTGAATCGCGATGTATTGATTTTTTCCAACAATCGGCCCCCTCATGCAAATCCTTAAGTCTCAATGCATATGCAAAAGGAAACTTACTCTGAGAAACCAAGGTATATCAATAAACACCAAGGCCCCCAGTATTTTATCAAACTTATAATGAAGGAATAAATTTAAAGTATTATATCATTACTAAATTTTAAAATTAAAAATGCATAAGTACTTATAGCATCTGAAAAACAGTTAAGTATTGTCGACAATATTGTAACAACAACATTTCACATCAAGTAGAAATTTATATACAACACAACTTCAATGCTTAAGTATTATCATTCAAAAATTTAAATTTTAGTTTAAGTTTAATTATAAGTATCCAAAATTTAAGTATAAGCATATTATTATATTTAACAAGTCAACTTTAAAAGATTAAGATTTTGTATAAGCATAGAATTTAAGTTTACTTTAAATTTGAGTATAAACACTATAATTCAAAAAGCTTAAAAAAAAATTTAGTCTATTAATACAATACAAGTATACATAATTAATACTATTAGACTGCATTGATATACCAAATATTTAAAAATATATGATGCAAGTAATCAGATAATAAAAAATCCTTTATCAAAACTTTCAACGCATACTTTTTACTAAGTTGAAAACTACAAAATTTTATACACATAAGCTACTATTTAGCATTATGCGGGTAATGGAATATGGATGTATATACAAAGGTGTAAAGTGAAAAAATTCAATATCACAAAAATTTATACTCAAGATATACTATCTTAAATCAATGAGGTTTAAGATAAACAATAATGTATATATATGACATCTTTAAAAATTCCCAAGTTGTAAATTCAATTTAGTATTTAAAATTTTCTTTAGACTAAACATTTAATCTCAAAAAGTTTGATTTAGTTTTTAAAAAAAAAATTTATTACAAAATTTAAGTATTATTTCCTTAGTCATTAGTTTAGTAAAGTGATCTGCTAAGTTATCTTTACTATTTACAAATTTAACATTAAATGATTCATTGACTATTAAATTTCTTAGGAAATGATATCTAACATCAATATGCTTAGTTCTATTGTTTTCAATTGGAGAGTTAGAAAAATTAATGGCTGCTTGGTTGTCGCTAAAAATAACACTGTTACTTTTATTAAAGTTTAACCCAAGTAAATGACACTCTTCAATTATGTTTTGTACCCATACCATTTCCTTAGCGGCTTCAGTTAGTGATATATATTCAGCTTCCATGGTTGATAAGCTGACACACTTATGTTTAAAGGTACGCCAAGAAATAGGTACATTGTCAATAAAGAGTATCATGCCTCCAAGTGAAACACGGTCATCTCTGTTTGCAGCAAAGTCAGAATCTGAGTAACAATTTAATTTTAACTCCTGAATGTTAGATAAATTCAACATATAATTTTTAATCTTTTCAACATATCCTAAAAGTCTTAACAATGCATCCCAATGCTTAATTCCAGGGTTTTCTTGAAATTGAGATAATATATTGATGGCGTAACAAATATCAGGTCTAGTTCTACTAGATATAAAAACCAAACACCCAATTAAGCTCCTGTAAGGAAAACTTTGCATTTGCTTTATTTCTTCACTTGTCTTTGGACAATCTATTTTACTTAGAATATTCCCTTTAGAAATGGGAAGTGAAGTAACTGGATATTTATATTGTTGAAACATTTGACATACTTTATCTATATATTGACTTTGATGTATAAAAAATTTATTGTCACACTCTTTAAATTCCACACTTAAAAGTTTTCTAGTTTTTCCTAATACCTTGATATCAAATTCTATGCTAAGTAATCAAACAATGTGGTCTATGTCTCTTTGATACTTTGAGAAGAGAATTATATCATCCACATAAACTAGCATAAGAACTTTGCTATTGTAAATATAGGCACAATTACACCATTGAATTTTTAAAAAATTTAATTCTTTTAATTTGGTTCATTAAACCATTCTCTTCCACTTTGATGAAGACCATAAATGGCTTTCTTCAACAAACAAACGTAATCAGGCTGTTCCTGATTAACATAACCTTGAGGCTGTTTCATATATACTTTTTGACTCAATTTAGCATAGAGATAGGCAGATTTGATATCTAACTGGAAATGCATCCAGCCAAGCATGCATACGAAAATTGAGAAGAATGCTCTAATTAAGTTGAAGTTAACAACAGGGCTAAAAACTTCATCGTATGATTCTCCTTTTTTCTGACCATACCCCTGGGCTACCAAACGAGCTTTAAATCTCTTGATTTTCCCATTCACGTCTTTCTTAATAGTGTAGACCCATCTATTGCCTATATGCTTTTGTGAGGTGGATGCAGGAACTAGTTCCCAGACACCCCTCTCTTGCATTATGGCCATTTCTTCATCCATAGCTTTACACCATTTTTCGGACTGGGAGGATTTAATAGCAGTGATGTACCCTTTTGGTATATTTGTTTCAATATTGTTTGCTTCTGGTCTGCTTTTGACCCTTTTAAGACATTTATTTTCCTGAAAATTAAACAGTTGCTGATCAAATTGTATATTTCTTTTATCACAATATTTCTTAACATCATTGTGCGACCTCAGCCTTTTATTATCTCCTTGAGCGTAATTATACACATCGGTTCTACTCCCATGGGGTCTTGGAACCGTCTCTCGCTGCCAAGCAATATCCCAGCAAGGAGTCATACTGGAGTCAGCAGGTGAGTCCGTTTCCTCACTGGATTCAGACGGATCGTCACCAGTGTCTTCACTCTCTCCTGCCCCCCCATCAGACTGCCCTCTCGGATATTCCCCGTCGGAGTATTCTGAAAGGTTATCTCTTGATATCCCTAAGGAGATATTTCTGGGATAAATTGGGTCCAGGATGCCTTCCACTACCTCACCCTCATCAAACCTTACATTGCAGTTCTCAATTATTCGTTTTTCTCCTGACAAAAATATCCTATAGCCTTTAGTTTTAGTAGCATAGCCTACCATCACCCCTTCTGTAGCTTTCATGTCTAACTTCTTTCTGAGCTGGCTGGGTTTGCCTACATATACTCTACAACCAAAGGTTCTAAGATGACTGACTGAAGGTTTTCTACCACTGTAGAGTTCATGTGGAGTTTTAGTCTTAAATTTGTGACATATTCGATTTTTAGTGTATGTAAAACACAATATTGCTTCCGCCCAGAATCTGTCATGCATTTTGCTCTCGTTCAACATGGCTCTAACACAGTCAAATGCGTTTAAATTAAATCGCTCCGATACTCCATTTTGCTGTGAGGTATATGTGTTAGTCCTTTCAGCCTTAATACCGATATCCCTCAGGTAATTTTTGAACTTATCATGGCAGAATTCCATTCCATTATCCGTCCGGATACATAGAATTTTAGTACCTAATTGCCTTTCCTCTCTGGCCTGAAACTCTTTAAAATGTGAAAACACTTCTGACTTCTGTTTCATAAGGTAAACAAAAACTTTTCTACTATAATCATCTGTTATAGTTAAGATATACTTATTTCCACCGTATGAGGCTGTAGGTAAAGGACTACACACATCCATGTGTAACAATTGCAATGGTTTAGTGGACCTTATCCTACTGATGGGTTTATACGATACTCTCCTAGACTTAGCCAATTTACAAGATTTACAATTTAACTTTTTGTATTTAAGCCTAGGAAGTCTGTTTACAGCAGAAACTTTGCTGGTTTGGAGGAGATATTCAGCGTTTATGTGGCAATATCTTTTGTGCCAAAGACAGTTTGTACTGTTAAGTTCAGTTACTGAACTGCTAGGTTTAGATATTAAACTATCCACATTTTTATTCTGCTTAGTTTTTGTTTTGTCAGATTTAAATTTAGTTTCTTTAAAATTAGGTGCTATTTTTACTTTATCTATTTTTCTGGAAGCACTAGGATCCCTATCCTTAGATTTCTTATCCTTTTTGCGTTTCTTGTCTCCATCTCGATCCCTATCTTTAGATTGACGTTTTTCTATGTTATGTTGTTCCTGGGTACTATACTTAGGCTTTAAGAAATACAACCCATCCTTTCTTTTTGCATAAAAGAATTTCTCCCCTTTGGGTGTAAAAAACCATAGCACCCCATTAGCTCCTTGAAAACTAAAATTTTGTTCCTCAAGAACAGATGCAGCTAATAAATTTCTTCTAAGTTTAGGAGAAATACATAACATTTTCCAATTTGATAATACTTTGTTTATCCTTAAATTGGACATACATCTCCACCATCCCGATAGCCTCAACTGGACTTTCGACATCCCCTACTGCTAGCGACATTGAAGTGCCTTTGCACTCATTAAATTTGGAAAATAAGTTAATGTTATTACAGAAATGTCGCGTAGCAGCAGTGTCTACTACCCAGCTGAGTCTATCGTTAGGATCGATTACAGTATTAGCTTCAATATGTGGAGATCCAAGAAATTCCACAATACTAGATCCATTATTTTTAGGGTAATTAGCTTTAGTATGACCTAGTTTGTTACATTTAAAACACTTAATTTTACTTTTAGAAATATTTACATTATGACTAGAAGTATTTACATTAGACACATTTTGAGATACATTTTGAGATTTAAATTCAGACACTTTTACTCTATTTACACATTTCTTAGAAGTAAGATATGCAGAATTTAGACTCACAGTTTTGGAGAAGTCACTTGCATGTTGACGAAGCCGGCTCTCCTCAGCTGATAGCTCTGCTTGTATTTTGCTGAGCTTGAAGTCCGAGTCACTCCATCGATAAATTAATTGAACGATGCCCCGGTATTCTTCCAGAAGGTATCTGATAGCTTGGAATGAAACATATAGGTCCTCAATGGGGTGATTCGCGTCTTTAAGCCTCGTCACGGCCTTCCGAAGTCTTGAGCAAAATATGTCAACAGGCTCGTCTTGCTCCGGCTGGATGTCGAAGAACTCGTCTAGTAGGCGCATGAGATTAGCTCAGGAAAGCGCTTGAAAATGTTCTTTTAAAGTATTCCGTACTTGACTAGGTTCGTCAGTGACGTTTATCAGCTCTTTGTATTCCGAGGATAAGCTTTGGTAGATGATAGCAAGCGCTCGGTCTTTCCGTCGATAAAAATCATCGTAGTCTCGGCGACTTGCGTCTTCTTCTATAGGCTTAACAGATCCGTCTACGTGTCCGAAACATCCTTCTCCCTTGAGGACGAATGAGATGTCGGTGCACCAGGTGACGTAGTTGTCTCGCGTCAGCAACTCCGTTCTACTTGCCTCCATGTGGCCACTCGTAGATTTGAAGAAGCAGAAGTAAAAGTCTTTTGTACACTGTTTACGTTTCATTTTTGTTATTCACACGTACTTCAAAATGGTGCCAGGCACGGCCCCCATCTGAACATTGGAACAATGATTCTTTAAAATACTTGCACTTATGATTCTATTGGGCGTTAAACTGGCCCATAACTGTTTCTTGTTGGAAAATTTAAAATTTGAAGAAGCAAGATGAACAGCAAAGTACGCACTGGCATAGAGTCAATAAGTGTTGGCTGGGTCATAAAAGTATGCAGATCCAGTTTCAAAGAAAAATATCGTTCACTTTATTTCAAGAGAAACATAACTAGGCAACTTACTCATTCCAGGTAATTTCCATGCCACAAAACATCAAATAATACTATGTACGAAAGTTTGTAGTTGCAAATAATCTGACAGAAATTTCTTGAAGCATTGATAGTAAATAACTATACTACCTATATCACTTGCGTGTATTTGCAGCCACCATCGCGAAGGTATCACACTTGGCAAAGGAAAACCAATGGATAAGACATCAGCAAATTTTAACATAACTTCCGAACATATGTAAGTAAATTTAACATTCAATACGTACAGGTCTAAACTGATGGATCATGGATTTTGTTGGAAAATTTAAAATTTGAAGAAGCAAGATGAACAGCAAAGTACGCACTGGCATAGAGTCAATAAGTGTTGGCTGGGTCATAAAAGTATGCAGATCCAGTTTCAAAGAAAAACATTGTTCACTTTATTTCGTGAGAAACATAACTAGGCAAGTTACACATTCCAGGTTTCCATGCCACAAAACATCAAAAAATACTATGTACAAAAAGTTTGCAGTTGTAAATAACCAGACAGAAATTCCTTGAAGCATGGGTAGTAAGTAACTATACTACCTCTATCACTTGCGTGTATTTGCAGCCACCATTGAAGGTATGACACTTGGCAAAGGAAAACCAAAGGATAAGACATCAGAATAATATTTAACGTAATTTCCAGACATATGTAAGTAAATTTAATGTTCAATACATACTGGTCTAAACTGACCATCTCTGCGTCCGTCTCAACTAAAAACCGTCGTCAAACGATATCCCGCAGTGCTTCTGTCTAAAGCATTTCTGTCTGCCTGCATCAGACCATCAGTGTCTATGTTTTACAAAGCCTTCTCCGCTCCGTTCGGGATCAGACTGAGTGGGAATTCTCTCTGATGATGATTTGCTTCAAGAAATCTTTGCCTTATATATCCGAGAATGGACTGTTCCGGAAACGCCCCCGGATATGCAAATCAGATGTGTACGCATTGAGAACTGATTTGCATGAAACCTCATGTTGAAAAAAGTCATGGTTCACGCCGGTGAACGGGAAGAGTCGTTCATATTAAATTTGCATAAACGCCCGTTCACGGGAACGTGAATCGCGATGTATTGATTTATTCCAACAGATTTCGCGAGAATCTCGCGGGTTCGCGCTGAAATGGGAACCCTGCGCTGAATATTCGATTGTGTTTTAAAACAATAGGCTTCCAGTATTCATGGATTTTGGTTTTTGTGCCAAATTTCACTCGAATCGCACCATTCGTTCATAAAATATCGTCTCCACAGACTCACTGACACACACACACACACATACTTTGACATACACAGACATCACTTCAAAAATGTTCGATTCGTGATCAGGGATGCTTGAAACATGCTCTCTCGTCGAAAACTTGAATTCGAATTTTCGACCCCGTCACAATACTTATACATTATGTATATAAGGAAAGTAAAAAAAGTAGCTGACACCTCCAGCGCTGTTTGTCAAATTTCTCGAGATTCTTTGCTTCATATCGCAAAAATTTGTGCATATAAAATACGAAATTTGGCACCTTTGTAGAAAAAGTTTTGGGGAATGCGTTGAAATAAACCATTTCTTTAAATATTTCTTAAACAACAATATATATAATGTCAAAGACAAAATATTGGAGCTGCGAGTTTGCATCCTAGATAGACTAACAATAGCAAGACCACAAATTTTTGCTGGCAGGTGCCTACATGAGTGAATTTTTGCAAGATTGAGCCCCTTTTTTTTAATTTCGATATAATTTTTAAGATATTTTACTTTTTATGCACTTCTGAAGTGACCTTTTTTTTTTGTATCGGCACGTCTAGTGATTTCTCTGTCTCGAACTGTAAAAACTATAGTATACAAAAGTATGAAATGTGGTACATTTATAGAGAAGTAATAGGGTAACATGATGAGATAAACTATTTATCAATTTAAACTTTGGTTTGGCATGAAACAGCTCGTGAAGCTAGCTCATGATCAAGGAAATCAGTTTTTGGATTCCCTGGGCTAAGAAAAATCCCTGCTTTTCCCACCTGCGGAAAATAGGCAGGGATAGAAAAGAGATTTTTGAAAGTAGAATTTTTAGAAAAGATTGATATAAAGCGAGCTCTACAAACTCAGCGAGTAGGAAGCGAAGCCTCCTGAAGGGGGTTGGGCAAGCAGAGTGAGTAGGGGGTAGATTCCCTAGTAGAATAAACAAAGATTAGTGTGAAAATTTTCAGAATTTTACATGGATTAAAACTTTATTCTGTTTATTTAGTGCAAGCGGTATTTCTCTATGTTAAAAAAAAGTAGCTAATGCCGCCTCCGCCATTTGACAAATTTCTTGTTTCTCGAGATTCTTTGCTTTGTACCGTAAAACTACTGCATATAAAAATATGAAATTTGGTACACTTGTAGAAAAGCATTGAGGAATACACTGAAATAAAGCATTTTTAACACTTTACAACAAAGTTGAAACCTGTTTATGACTTTGTTCATTCTGTCTGTCTCTGTCTGTCTGTCTGTGTCTGTCTGTCTGTCTGTCTGTCCGTTAGCACGATAACTGCCGTAAAAATGACTTAATCAAAATGAAATTTTAGTATGTTGTTCAGACGGTCTGTAGAACCTATGGGAATATAAATGAATAATATCACCCAATTAGTTTTGGATTGAACTCGGGTCAAAAAAATGAAATACATTGAGCTCTATGGGACCTATCACACAATTAGTTTTGGATTGAACCCGGGTTGAAAAAATGAAATACATTGAGCCCTATGGGACCTAATTTTTCTAACATTTTTTAAGCGGATTTAAAATTCACAAATTGCTTCGAAAATTTTAGGTAATAGTCAAATTGTTCCATAAAATATATAAAAAAAAATTCAGCTAAATATATTCAGTAGTTTTTTAAATAAAAATTAAAATAATAATTACACCTCTTATATGAAACGATCACGTGACCATGATATGAAACGATCACATGACCCACTTCAAAATGATATATGGCATCCATCTTGTAAGTTCTTTTTTAATTCATATTGAGTGTTGTATCCGTCCTAAAACTACTTTATTTTTGCTTAAATTCTGTGCATCTACATACTGAAACAACGCAATGACAATATATTTGGGTTTAAATGCTCATCTAAATTTGATTATTTCTACAACTAAGCCTATTTTTCACCTATGTAAAATGTAAACAGCAAATTATATAGAATGAGTTGTATTAGAATTCCTGTATTTTTTAACACAAAATAATTTAGTCCATGGAGTCTGCATGGCTGATATGAATGAAATATTAATTGATTTAATAAAGAGAAGGACGATTTTTTTCGATGAAGTTTCAAGCATAGAGTTTAATTTTTTGTAGCTCCATGGTCTTAAACAAAATGTTTAAATAAAATAAATTATTATAGTATTGTGATGAATGAAATGAATGGGAGACAGTTATGAATGAAATCCTGTTTTTATAGAGAGATCCAGTCGTGTTATTTTTTCTATGATGTCATTTGAATTAATTTCAGTTGTTTTCGATGAAGTTTTCAAATATAATAAATTATCGTAGTATTATGATAATTCTAAAACTATTACTGAGGAATGTATAACATTTTAGAGATGTTTAAACCAGGCAATTTATATTTCAATGCCGTCATTTGAATGAAGTTCATTTTTTTCGATGAAGGTTTAAGTTTTCAAATGTAATAAATTAATGCAGTATTGTGATAAGTTTTAAAATATTACTGAGGAATGTATTGCATTTTAGACTTGTTTAAATAAAATTGCATTGAAGTTGGAAAGTGTTTCATAATCAATGCTTTAAGCATGATTGATCTTTCTTGTTTGATATATGTTGTAATTTAAGAAATATTTAATGTCAAAGACAAAATATTTGAACTGCAAGTTTGAGTCCTGGATAGACTAATGATAGCATGACCACGAATTTTTTGCAGAATGGAGCCCCCACCCCCTTTTTTTTAATTATGATGTATTTTTGAGATATTTTACTTTTTATGGATTTCTGAAGTGAACATTGTTTTTCGTATCGGCACATCTAGTGATTTCTCTGTCTTGTACCGTAAAAACTATAGCATACAAAAATATGAAAGTTGGTACATTTATAGAGAAATAATAGGGTAAACGTAGTGATTGATTACTCACAATACAGAGCTCTAACGGATTTATTTTTATGGAACTCTGGAGAGCCTCCCTGAAGGAAATTCCAGACAACATATATGCTTGGAAATCTTCTGTAATATGATGATAGAGGTGGTCTGTGATTAATATACTAGTTTATCTACTCTAATAATGGCGTTAAACTGTTTTATAAGGGTAAAAGGTAAGGACACTATGCCGGAACCTTTCTTTTTTTGTAGGTGATCTGGTAGAAGTCCAGGAATGCTTTATTAGTTTGAGAATTATTTTTGCAAATAATTAATAATTCTCAAATATTTAATTTTTTCGAGTTATTGAAAGTGTTCTGCAAAAACTCATATCATTAACTAATTTTTAAAAAACCCAGAGTTCTTGGCTACTAATTAGCTTTGTAACAAAGGAGACACAGATTTTCAATATTTTGTTTATTTTTAAAAATATAAAAATTTATTGAAATTTGTTTAATATTTGATATTCGCAAATATTTCACATTTATAGCTTTCAATAAAAAAAGAGGGAGTGGAAGATTTCAGCATAAAAATTAATGAAAGAGAAAACGTTTGAGAAAATGTTGTTTTGGAGGGATATTTAGAGATATTTTGTAAAAAATTAAATAATATTTTTTTCAAATTTTCGAAAGTTTTCTGTAGATGCTCAACGAAAAGTCCACTTCAACGATAATAACATTTGAGTCCGGGTAGCTCAACGGTAGAGCATCGTCTGACCAGTAAGAACATCGGTGGTTCGGTTTAGTTGAAGAAGCAAGGTTTTATACAATAACTCCTGAACAAATTAACCCTTCATGTTAGTGTAATGATGTCTGGGGGGGGGGGTCTGAAAGTGGCCCTAGTACGATTGGTACAAATTCAGTGGACTCTGGTATTGAGGACCAATTTCAAATCATGATGTCAACGACTACACAGGGAGCTAACCTGGGGATAAAAATAGCTGCAAGAGAGGAGGCTAATATGAGGTAAATCTAGCAGCAGGTAGTTAACCAGATTGTTAAGATACCTGTCAATTTGGCATTAGAGGGAGGCGAATGCAGAGTCCATTTCAGCGATAAAAGCTTGCAATTTCGTCCCAGTAGCTCAATGGTAAAAGTTCAGCTGGTCAGTACAAAGATCCATGTTCAAATCCCAGTTGGGACAGCAGGTTTCTTTACAGGTTTTAGGCTAAGTATTAGATTGGTGATAACCATGACATAAATTTCATCTTTAGAGATCATTTTTGAAAGTTTTGGAAAAGTGCTCGGAGCATTAGCACACTTTAAATAAAAACACGAGGTTCTAGTCCTTATTTAAAACAGTTTATTCTGAGTTAAATTGCAAGGCCTGCATCTTATCGCTTAATCTGCAACAGATCCAGTTTCTTGAAAACTCTTTACTTAGTACGTAATTGTTGGATAATTGGGGGTTTTAGAACATTAGCATTTCTTCTGAATCTATTCAGTGACACTCGCATAAGAATGCTTAAAAAAATATTTCTATAATATTCTGTCACTCTTTTGGAAACGATTGGCTCTTCGATTGATAAAAATGGTGATATGTAAATATCGTTTGACGTATTAAAAACAACAGATGATATTTTTTATATATTTTTATGAATTTAATAGTGTAATTTAACAGAAAAGAATTATGTTCTATTTTAATTTCTTGGTACATTATATGATTTTAACATTGAGCAACTTTTCGATCACATATGTTCCCTCATAATATGTTTTTCTACAAATTCTGCTGTGTGTTCCTTTGTTCTTACTGCAAAAACGTAGAATAATTTATTAGAGTCGACGATAAAGTAGTTCAATAGTAAGATTTGTGAAAAATATAAAATTCTTTGACCTAGAGATATCTTTAGTTCAACTCGATAATGCCTGTTTATCACACGTTCGATCATCAGTTTCTTCATCTTACTATGCAATTAGGAATCCGATGCAAAACTTGCTAAATGGATATTATCGCGTTGGAGCTGAAAATATTGCCAAATTAAGTGTACTACCTTTGCTACAGTGTACTGATGTATACAGAAAGTCAGATTAAAATGAAAGCTGTTCATCTTAATTCCTGTGTATACTTGCGATAATATAGTACATTGTTACTTCAATAAAAGAATCTGTCCAAGTCAATAGATTATATATATATATAAAAATATTATTAACTAGCCGCCTTTGGCGACCAGCCTGTTCGCTACCCTTGAAAATTCTGACCGTGGCAAATTCTAACCGTGGCACACTCGCTGGCGCGACCTACCAGAAGGAACGACCTACCAGGAAGTGCCACCCAATTTAGACAGGAACTCAGTGGGGGAGGCATCCACAAGGACCGTACCCTCCTTCCCCTACCACCAACCTCTCGGAAGGACTTACGGTCCCGCATGTTTAACGTGATCGTACTCCGCCTGAACACGGCGGCAGTTTTGGCAGTGGCGGGAATCGAACCCGGACCTACCTAGTGCAAATCCCGCGCGCTAACCACTGGGCTACCGCGCCCTCCGCGACAATCTCCATAACCTTCTTTTTATTCACCCAATTTAGACCGGAACCCAGTAGGGGAGGCATCCACAGGGTCCGTACCCTCCTTCCTCTACCAACAACCTCTCGGAAGGACTTACGGATCCACATGTTTAACGTGATCGTACTCCGCGTGAAAATGGCAGCAGTTTTGGCAGTGGCGGCAATCGAACCCTAGCCTACCGATTGCAATTCCCGCGCGCCAACCACTGGGCTACCGCGTCCTCCGCGACAATCTCCATAACCTTCTTTTTATTCACCCAATTTGGACCAGGACCCAGTGGGGGAGGCATCCACAGAGACCGTACCCTCCTTTCCCTGCCACCAACCTCTCGGAAGGAATTATCGACCCATATGTTTAAGGTGATCGTACTCCGCATCAGTGGCGGGAATCGAACCCAGGCCTACCGAGTGCAATTCTCGCGCGCTAACTTCCTGCGCGCTAATTTAAATTTATAACGACCATATGCTAGGCTCTTAATTCCACCATCCTCGTTCCATCGTTCCATCATTTAAAATAGCCATAAAATTAAAATATCCATTTAAAATATCTATAAATTAAAATATCCATAAATTAAAATATCCATTTAAAATAAAAAAATCAACCATATCGTTCCACCAATCCATAAATATAATAATTTCAAATACATCACCACAATTCAAACCACCATAATTCAATCACCTACCGAGTGCAATTCCCGCGCGCCAACCACTGGGCTACCGCGCCCTCCGCGACAATCTCCATAACCTTCTTTTTATTCACCCAATTTAGACCGGAACCCAGTGGGAAAGTCATCCACAGGGTACGTACCCTCCTTCCTCTACCACCAACCTCTCGGAAGGACTTACGGACCCACATGTTTAACGTGATCGTACTCCGCGTGAACACGGCAGCAGTTTTGTCAGTGGAGGGAATCGAACCCGGGCCTACCGAGTGAAATTCCCGCACGCTAACCACTGGGCTACCGCGCCCTCCGCGACAATCTCCATAACTTTCTTTTTATTCACCCAATTTGGACCAGGACCCAGTGGGGGAGGCATCCACAGAGACCGTACCCTCCTTTCCCTGCCACCAACCTCTCGGAAGGAATTATCGACCCATATGTTTAAGGTGATCGTACTCCGCATCAGTGGCGGGAATCCAACCCAGGCCTACCGAGTGCAATTCTCGCGCGCTAACTTCCCGCGCGCTAATTTAAATTTATAACGACCATATGCTAGGCTCTTAATTCCACCATCCTCGTTCCATCGTTCCATCATTTAAAATAGCCATAAAATTAAAATATCCATTTAAAATATCTATAAATTAAAATATCCATAAATTAAAATATCCATTTAAAATAAAAAAATCAACCATATCGTTCCACCAATCCATAAATATAATAATTTCAAATACATCACCACAATTCAAACCACCATAATTCAATCATTTAAATTATTTAAAATATCCATTTAAAAAAATCCATTTAAAATATCATATAAATATAATAATTTCGCCCGATGTATACAACACTTAAACCGAAAGCGCGGTCTCCATGGAGACGGGGAAGAAACTAATGTGGATGGGGGGAAAATGGCGTTGAGGAAATGAGCCGGTAGCCGACAAATTTAAAATCATGGCGTCTTTAAAATTGCCATCCTGAAGGCAATTTTCATTATTTCTGGACCAGATTAGACTTGTAAGAATGCCAGATGTTTGACCTTTCTGAAAATGTAAATTATTAGTCGAAATTATGAGTACTTTTCACGATGCGAGAATTTAAAAACCAAAAATCGTTTTCTTGAGCCAAAAGTGACTTTTGTTTTAAAATCTTTAAAAAATATTAGAAATCGAAATGGAGATTTGAAATTGATATATTTTTACTCGAAATTCTCTGCTCTTTCCGATGGTGTGATTTGTTTTTTTCTACGATGTCTGGATCGAGGAGAAAAAAAGGCAAAAAGATCAAAAAAAGGTCGAAATCGCATAAAACATTAAATAAATAAAAAAATAATTAGAATTTTGAAAATCGGTTTTCACGTGTCCCCTTCCCACCCCCCAGGGTCTCCGATTGCCAAATTTCGTAACTCTCCGACGCGCGGTCGCGAAACGTATAGTGTATAAGACACACACACACACACACACACAGACATTGCCTTTTATTATATAGACTAGCCGCCTTTGGCGACCAGCCTGTTCGCTTCCCTTGAAAATTCTGACCGTGGCAAAATCGTTGGCGCGACCTACCAGTTTTGGCAATGGCGGGAATCGAACCCGGGCCTACCGAGTGAAATTCCCGCGCGCTAACCACTGGGCTACCGTGCCATCCGCGACAATCTCCATAACTTTATTTTTATTCGGCAATTTTGGGAATCGAACCCGGGCCTACCAAGTGCAAATCCCGCGCACTAACCACTGGGGTACTTCACCCTCCGCGATATTCTTCATAACTTTCTTTTTATTCACCCAATTTAGACCGGAACCAAGTGGGAGAAGCATCCACAGGGACCGTACCCTTCTTCCCCTACCACCAACCTCTCGGAAGGACTTACAGACCCACATGTTTAACGTGATCGTACTCCGCGTAAACACGGCGGCAATTTTGGGAATCGAACCCGGGCCTACAGAGTGCAATTTCCGCGCGCTAACCATTGGGCTACTTTGCCCTACGCGACAATCTCCATAACTTTCTTTTTATTCATCCAATTTAGACCGTACCCTCCTTCCCCTACCACCAACTTCTCGGAAGGACTCACGGACCCACATGTTTAACGTGATCGTACTCCGCGTAAACACGGCGGCAGTTTTGGAAGTGGCGGGAATCGAACCCGGGCCTACCGAGTGCAATTCCCGCGCGCTAACCACTGGGCTTCATCGCCCCCAGCGACTATCTCCATAACATTCTTTTTATTTACCCAATTTAGAACGGAACCCAGTGGGAGAGGCATCCACAGGGACCGTACCCTCCTTCCCCTACCACCAACCTCTCGGAAGGACTTCCGGACCCACATGTTTATCGTGATCGTACTCCGCGTGAACACGGCGGCAGTTTTGGAAGTGGCGGGAATCGAACCCGGGCCTACCGAGTGCAATTCCTGAGCGCTAACCACTGGGCTGCCTCGCCCTCCGCAACTTTCTTTATATTCACCCAATTTAGACGGGAACCCTGTGAGGGAGGCATCCACAGGGACCGTACCCTCCTTCCCCTACCACCAACCTCTCGGAAGGACTTCCGGACCCACATGTTTATCGTGATCGTACTCCGCGTGAACACGGCGGCAGTTTTGGAAGTGGCGGGAATCGAACCCGGGCCTACCGAGTGCAATTCCTGAGCGCTAACCACTGGGCTGCCTCGCCCTCCGCAACTTTCTTTATATTCACCCAATTTAGACGGGAACCCTGTGAAGGAGGCATCCACAGGGACCGTACCCTCCTTCCCCTACCACCAACCTCTCGGAAGGACTTACGGGCCCACATGTTTAACGTGATCGTATTCCGCGTGAACACTTCGGCAGTTTTGGCAGTGGCGGGAATCGTACCCGGGCCTACCGCTAACTTCCCGCGCGCTAATTTACAATTTAAAATGACCATATGCTCTCTAAGGTCTTAATTCCATCATCCTCATTCCATTGTTCCATCATTTAAAATATCCATAAAATTTAAATATCCATCGTTCCATCATTTAAAATATCCATAAAATTAAAATATCCATCGTTCCATCATTTAAAATATCCATAAAATTAAAATATCCATTTAAAAAATCCATATCGTTCCATCATTTAAAATATAAATATAATAATTTCTACAGTGCATATGTTAAGCTCATATTTCATTTAAAATCGGAAGCGCGGGAAACGGAAAGTAAAAACTAATTCGGTTTCTTATTGTCCCACCCATCGCTATGCATATACAGAACCGTGACGTCACCTCCACCTTGACGTCCCCACCCACCACCTTCCCTGCTCAGCGGGGGGAGAAACGAAGCGTCACGCCGAGCGGAACGGCGAGAAATTTAAAATCATGACGTCTTTAAAATTGCGATCCTGAAGGCAATTTTCATTATTTCTGGACCAGATTGGACTTGTAAGAATGCCAGATGTTTGACCTTTCTGAAAATGTAAATTATTAGTCGAAATTATGAGTACTTTTCACGATGCGAGAATTTAAAAACCAAAAATCGTTTTCTTGAGCAAAAAGTGACTTTTGTTTTAAAATCTTTAAAAAATATTAGAAATCGAAATTCAGATTTGAAATTGATATATTTTTACTCGAAATTCTCTGCTCTTTCCGATGGTGTAATTTGTTTTTTTCTACGATGTCTGGATCGTGGAGAAAAAAGGGCAAAAAACGGTCGAAATCGCATAAAACATTAAATAAATAAAAAAATAATTAAAATTTTAAAAATCGGTTTTCACGTGTCCCCTTCCCTCCCCCCCGGGTCTCCGATTGCCAAATTTCGTAGCTCTCCGACGCGCGGTGGCGAAACGTATAGTGTATAAGACAGACACACAGACAGACATTGCCTTTTATTATATACTAGCCGCCTTTGGCGACCAGCCTGTTCGCTACCCTTGAAAATTCTGACCGTGGCAAATTCTAACCGTGGCACACTCGCTGGCGCGACCTACCAGAAGGAACGACCTACCAGGAAGTGCCACCCAATTTAGACAGGAACTCAGTGGGGGAGGCATCCACAGGGACCGTACCCTCCTTCCCCTACCACCAACCTCTCGGAAGGAATTACGGTCCCGCATGTTTAACGTGATCGTACTCCGCCTGAACACGGCGGCAGTTTTGGCAGTGGCGGGAATCGAACCCGGACCTACCTAGTGCAAATCCCGCGCGCTAACCACTGGGCTACTGCGCCCTCCGCGACAATCTCCATAACCTTCTTTTTATTCACCCAATTTAGACCGGAACCCAGTAGGGGAGGCATCCACAGGGTCCGTACCCTCCTTCCTCTCCCAACAACCTCTCGGAAAGACTTACGGATCCACATGTTTAACGTGATCGTACTCCGCGTGAAAATGGCAGCAGTTTTGGCAGTGGCGGCAATCGAACCCTAGCCTACCGAGTGCAATTCCCGCGCGCCAACCACTGGGCTACCGCGCCCTCCGCGACAATCTCCATAACCTTCTTTTTATTCTCCCAATTTAGACCGGAACCCAGTGGGAAAGTCATCCACAGGGTGCGTACCCTTCTTCCTCTACCACCAACCTCTCGGAAGGACTTACGGACCCACATGTTTAACGTGATCGTACTCCGCGTGAACACGGCAGCAGTTTTGTCAGTGGAGGGAATCGAACCCGGGCCTACCGAGTGAAATTCCCGCACGCTAACCACTGGGCTACCGCGCCCTCCGCGACAATCTCCATAACTTTCTTTTTATTCACCCAATTTGGACCAGGACCCAGTGGGGGAGGCATCCACAGAGACCGTACCCTCCTTTCCCTGCCACCAACCTCTCGGAAGGAATTATCGACCCATATGTTTAAGGTGATCGTACTCCGCATCAGTGGCGGGAATCGAACCCAGGCCTACCGAGTGCAATTCTCGCGCGCTAACTTCCCGCGCGCTAATTTAAATTTATAACGACCATATGCTAGGCTCTTAATTCCACCATCCTCGTTCCATCGTTCCATCATTTAAAATAGCCATAAAATTAAAATATCCATTTAAAATATCTATAAATTAAAATATCCATAAATTAAAATATCCATTTAAAATAAAAAAATCAACCATATCGTTCCACCAATCCATAAATATAATAATTTCAAATACATCACCACAATTCAAACCACCATAATTCAATCATTTAAATTATTTAAAATATCCATTTAAAATATCATATAAATATAATAATTTCGCCCGATGTATACAACACTTAAACCGAAAGCGCGGTCTCCATGGAGACGGGGAAGAAACTAATGTGGATGGGGGGAAAATGGCGTTGAGGAAATGAGCCGGTAGCCGACAAATTTAAAATCATGGCGTCTTTAAAATTGCCATCCTGAAGGCAATTTTCATTATTTCTGGACCAGATTGGACTTGTAAGAATGCCAGATGTTTGACCTTTCTGAAAATGTAAATTATTAGTCGAAATTATGAGTACTTTTCACGATGCGAGAATTTAAAAACCAAAAATCGTTTTCTTGAGCAAAAAGTGACTTTTGTTTTAAAATCTTTAAAAAATATTAGAAATCGAAATTCAGATTTGAAATTGATATATTTTTACTCGAAATTCTCTGCTCTTTCCGATGGTGTAATTTGTTTTTTCCTACGATGTCCGGATCGTGGAAAAAAAAGGGCAAAAATGGCAAAAAACGGTCGAAATCGCATAAAACATTAAATAACAAAAAAAATAATTAAAATTTTAAAAATCGGTTTTCACGTGTCCCCTTCCCACCCCCCCGGGTCTCCGATTGCAAAATTTCGTAGCTCTCCGACGCGCGGTCGCTGAACGTATAGTGTATAAGACAGACAGACAGACACACACACAGACATTGCCTTTTATTATTTAAGACTAGCCGCCTTTGGCGACCAGCCTGTTCGCTACCCTTGAAAATTCTGACCGTGGCAAACTCGTTGGCGCGACCTACCAGAAAGGTGTAAGGTAACTGCTTGGAAGGCCAGGAAGTGCCACACAATTTAGACCGGAACCCAATGGGGGAGGCATCCAAAGAGACCGTACCCTCCTTCCCCTACCACAAACCTCTCGGAAGGACTTGCAGTCCCACACGTTTAACGTGATCGTACTCCGCGTGAACACGGCTGCAGTTTTGGCAATGGCGGGAATCGAACCCGGGCCTACCGAGTGAAATTCCCGCGCGCTAACCACTGGGCTACCGTGCCATCCGCGACAATCCCCATAACTTTATTTTTATTCGGCAATTTTGGGAATCGAACCCGGGCCTACCAAGTGCAAATCCCGCGCACTAACCACTGGGGTACTTCACCCTCCGCGATATTCTTCATAACTTATTTTTTATTCACCCAATTTAGACCGGAACCAAGTGGGAGAAGCATGCACAGGGACCGTACCCTTCTTCCCCTACCACCAACCTCTCGGAAGGACTTACAGACCCACATGTTTAACGTGATCGTACTCCGCGTAAACACGGCGGCAATTTTGGGAATCGAACCCGGGCCTACCGAGTGCAATTTCCGCGCGCTAACCATTGGGCTACTTTGCCCTACGCGACAATCTCCATAACTTTCTTTTTATTCATCCAATTTAGACCGTACCCTCCTTCCCCTACCACCAACTTCTCGGAAGGACTCACGGACCCACATGTTTAACGTGCTCGTACTCCGCGTAAACACGGCGGCAATTTTGGGAATCGAACCCGGGCCTGGTAACTGGTTGGACGGCCAGGATGTGCCCCCCAATTTAGACCGGAACCCAGTGGGGGAGGCATCCACAGGGAACGTACCCTCCTTCCCCTACCACCAACCTCTCGGAAAAACATACGGACCCATATGTTTAACGTGATCGTACTCCATGTCAGTGGCGGAAATCGAACCCGGGCCTACCGCGTGCAATTCCCGCGCGCTAACCACTGGGCTACTTCGCCCTCCGCGACAATCTCCATAACTTTCTTTTTATTCACCCAATTTAGACCGTACCCTCCTTCCCCTACCACCAACCTCTCAGAAGGACTCACGAACCCACATGTTTAACGTGATCGTACTCTGCGTGAACGTGGCGTAAGTTTTGGCAGTGGCGGGAATCGAACCCGGGCCTACTGAGTGCAATTTCCGCGCGCTAACCACTGGGCTGCCGCGCCCTCCGCGACAATCTCCATAACTTTCTACATATTCACCCAATTTAGACGGGAACCCAGTGGGGGAGGCATCCACAGGGGCCGTATCCTCCTTCCCCTACCACCAACCTCTCGGAAGGACTTACGGACCCACATATTTAACGTGATCGTATTCCACGTAAACACGGCGGCAGTTTTGGCAGTGGCGGGAATCGAACCCGGGCCTACCGCTAACTTCCCGCGCGCTAATTTGCCATTTAAAATGACCATATGCTTAATTCCATCATCCTCATTCCATTGTTTCATTGTTCCAGCATTTAAAATATTCATAAAATTAAAATATCCATTTAAAATATCCAAAAGTTAAAATATACATTTAAAAAATCCAGATCGTCCCATCATTTAAAATATGCTCTATTCAGAACCGTGACGTCACCTCCACCTTGACGTCCCCACCCACCACCTTCCCTGCTTCAGCGGGGGAGAAACGAACGGAACGCCGAGCGGAACGGCGAGAAATTTAAAATCATTACGTCTTTAAAATTGCGATCCTGAAGGCAATTTTCATTATTTCTGGACCAGATTAGACTTGTAAGAATGCCAGATGTTTGACCTTTCTGAAAATGTAAATTATTAGTCGAAATTATGAGTACTTTTCACGATGCGAGAATTTAAAAACCAAAAATCGTTTTCTTGAGCCAAAAGTGACTTTTGTTTTAAAATCTTTAAAAAATATTAGAAATCGAAATGGAGATTTGAAATTGATATATTTTTACTCGAAATTCTCTGCTCTTTCCGATGGTGTGATTTGTTTTTTTCTACGATGTCCATATCGACCCATTATCGACCCATATGTTTAAGGTGATCGTACTCCGCATCAGTGGCGGGAATCCAACCCAGGCCTACCGAGTGCAATTCTCGCGCGCTAACTTCCCGCGCGCTAATTTAAATTTATAACGACCATATGCTAGGCTCTTAATTCCACCATCCTCGTTCCATCGTTCCATCATTTAAAATAGCCATAAAATTAAAATATCCATTTAAAATATCTATAAATTAAAATATCCATAAATTAAAATATCCATTTAAAATAAAAAAATCAACCATATCGTTCCACCAATCCATAAATATAATAATTTCAAATACATCACCACAATTCAAACCACCATAATTCAATCATTTAAATTATTTAAAATATCCATTTAAAAAAATCCATTTAAAATATCATATAAATATAATAATTTCGCCCGATGTATACAACACTTAAACCGAAAGCGCGGTCTCCATGGAGACGGGGAAGAAACTAATGTGGATGGGGGGAAAATGGCGTTGAGGAAATGAGCCGGTAGCCGACAAATTTAAAATCATGGCGTCTTTAAAATTGCCATCCTGAAGGCAATTTTCATTATTTCTGAACCAGATTGGACTTGTAAGAATGCCAGATGTTTGACCTTTCTGAAAATGTAAATTATTAGTCGAAATTATGAGTACTTTTCACGATGCGAGAATTTAAAAACCAAAAATCGTTTTCTTGAGCAAAAAGTGACTTTTGTTTTAAAATCTTTAAAAAATATTAGAAATCGAAATTCAGATTTGAAATTGATATATTTTTACTCGAAATTCTCTGCTCTTTCCGATGGTGTGATTTGTTTTTTCCTACGATGTCCGGATCGTGGAAAAAAAAGGGCAAAAATGGCAAAAAACGGTCGAAATCGCATAAAACATTAAATAACAAAAAAAATAATTAAAATTTTAAAAATCGGTTTTCACGTGTCCCCTTCCCACCCCCCCGGGTCTCCGATTGCAAAATTTCGTAGCTCTCCGACGCGCGGTCGCTGAACGTATAGTGTATAAGACAGACAGACACACACACAGACATTGCCTTTTATTATATAGACTAGCCGCCTTTGGCGACCAGCCTGTTCGCTACCCTTGAAAATTCTGACCGTGGCAAACTCGTTGGCGCGACCTACCAGTTTTGGCAATGGCGGGAATCGAACCCGGGCCTACCGAGTGAAATTCCCGCGCGCTAACCACTGGGCTACCGTGCCATCCGCGACAATCTCCATAACTTTATTTTTATTCGGCAATTTTGGGAATCGAACCCGGGCCTACCAAGTGCAAATCCCGCGCACTAACCACTGGGGTACTTCACCCTCCGCGATATTCTTCATAACTTTCTTTTTATTCACCCAATTTAGACCGGAACCAAGTGGGAGAAGCATCCACAGGGACCGTACCCTTCTTCCCCTACCACCAACCTCTCGGAAGGACTTACAGACCCACATGTTTAACGTGATCGTACTCCGCGTAAACACGGCGGCAATTTTGGGAATCGAACCCGGGCCTACCGAGTGCAATTTCCGCGCGCTAACCATTGGGCTACTTTGCCCTACGCGACAATCTCCATAACTTTCTTTTTATTCATCCAATTTAGACCGTACCCTCCTTCCCCTACCACCAACTTCTCGGAAGGACTCACGGACCCACATGTTTAACGTGATCGTACTCCGCGTAAACACGGCGGCAATTTTGGGAATCGAACCCGGGCCTACTGAGTGCAATTCCCGCGCGCTAACCACTGGGCTTCTTCGCCCCCAGCGACTATCTCCATAACATTCTTTTTATTTACCCAATTTAGAACGGAACCCAGTGGGAGAGGCATCCACAGGGACCGTACCCTCCTTCCCCTACCACCAACCTCTCGGAAGGACTTCCGGACCCACATGTTTATCGTGATCGGACTCCGCGTGAACACGGCGGCAGTTTTGGAAGTGGCGGGAATCGAACCCGGGCCTACCGAGTGCAATTCCTGAGCGCTAACCACTGGGCTGCCTCGCCCTCCGCAACTTTCTTTATATTCACCCAATTTAGACGGGAACCCTGTGAGGGAGGCATCCACAGGGACCGTACCCTCCTTCCCCTACCACCAACCTCTCGGAAGGACTTCCGGACCCACATGTTTATCGTGATCGTACTCCGCGTGAACACGGCGGCAGTTTTGGAAGTGGCGGGAATCGAACCCGGGCCTACCGAGTGCAATTCCTGAGCGCTAACCACTGGGCTGCCTCGCCCTCCGCAACTTTCTTTATATTCACCCAATTTAGACGGGAACCCTGTGAGGGAGGCATCCACAGGGACCGTACCCTCCTTCCCCTACCACCAACCTCTCGGAAGGACTTCCGGACCCACATGTTTATCGTGATCGTACTCCGCGTGAACACGGCGGCAGTTTTGGAAGTGGCGGGAATCGAACCCGGGCCTACCGAGTGCAATTCCTGAGCGCTAACCACTGGGCTGCCTCGCCCTCCGCAACTTTCTTTATATTCACCCAATTTAGACGGGAACCCTGTGAGGGAGGCATCCACAGGGACCGTACCCTCCTTCCCCTACCACCAACCTCTCGGAAGGACTTACGGGCCCACATGTTTAACGTGATCGTATTCCGCGTGAACACTTCGGCAGTTTTGGAAGTGGCGGGAATCGAACCCGGGCCTACCGAGTGCAATTCCTGAGCGCTAACCACTGGGCTGCCTCGCCCTCCGCAACTTTCTTTATATTCACCCAATTTAAAGACCCGTCAAAACTTACCTCTTACCGACCCATATGTCTGTTACCCACTTTAGGAAAAATCCTGGAGAAACTCTTTATTAATAAATTAAATTTTTGGATTGGAACTAGTGAGGCTCTTCATCCTCTACAATTCGGATTTAGAGAACTCGTGAGCTGTGAAGACGCTACAATCAAGCTGGTCAATACAATAAAAGATTTCAAACCTGGTAACTTCGTCTCCCTCACCACTGTGGACATCAGCGGTGCTTTTGACTCATTAAACTGGAACATACTTCCCCATACTTTTCAGTCTATCAACTTACCTCCTGAATTCCAACGATTCATCTTTTCATATCTCGAAAATCGCCACATCTCCTACTCGGATGGTATGCATACTTCTTCTAAATTTATTTCATCTGGAGCTCCTCAGGGCTCAGTTCTCTCTCCAGTTATATGGAATATATATTTTAACAAGATGTTACTTCTTAATAATGATAAATTTTATTTACAAGCATTCGCGGATGATCTCGCAGTGGTGACTAAAGGGGACTCCATGAAAATGATTACTCTGAACACCAATACAATACTGGCATCTGTTTCTACCTCTCTGGACTCTCTCCTACTTAAATCTTCCCCTGAAAAATCCCAATGTATCCTTTTTAATAAGACACGTTCTAAACGTAAACAAAATCCCCGTTTTAAATTATGCGACAAACCTGTAAAAATCACAAGACACCTTAAATATTTAGGAATACTAATTGACGATAATCTAACCTGGAGCCCACACGTATTTTATCTAAAAGAGAAATGCTTTAAGCTCTCTTCTACCTTTGGGAAAATCTCGGGTAATAACTGGGGCATTAACAAGACTTTCTTAAAAATCTGGTACTTAAGGCGGATTTAAACCGATCCGAAAAGTTACCTTTATCCGATAGATGGCTCTGAATATCGCAGGTTTGGCGAGATCTGAACCTGCGCCAAACAGCGATTATTGTTCAATTTGCGGTAGCCCTTATTTCACTTCCGGATTAATCCAGAAACCGGATGTTATGAAATGCATTCAATCTCAAAGACAGAGCCTGTTTTTCTCGGCTAATAAATTCAAATAATGGACTACTATACATAAAAGTATGTAGAAACTTTCTTTCTATAAAATTTCATGTTTATATTGCATGTTCTTACGTATCAGTACAAATCTTAAAATCTTATATGCGTATTGTTACTGTAATAAATATTGATATATAAATAATGAGTGTTGATGGGAAACTGACGAGTTAATTCATATATTGCTGTTGAAGTATATTTGAAATTTTAACACTTTAAATGGATTTGCTTGTCGTGCCTATCATCTGCACTCTTAAGCATTTCATATTTTATTAGCTCTATTTCTATTGCTCATGGGTTAGCAAAATTCATTGTACCTGCATTGGTAATGTTTTATATGCGTTCATAATGATGTGCTTATTGTTTTATGCTTAATTCTAAACTATTTCAGGAAACAGGAATAAATTGGTTTCTGGTGAAACTGAGAGATTCCTATTTATTGTTATTGGAGTGTATTTGAAATTTCAGCAATTTAAATATTTTGCCTTTTCTACCTATGATGTATGTTCTTAACTATTTGTGGAGCTACTTTGTATGTTGTTTATATTCTCTTAATAACATAACAAGCCAAATTCTAAGAAATGAATACTTCATCATCATTTTATAAGGAAGTTGCTTTACTCATCTTGAACCAAAAGGTGAATAGTAGAAACCACTTCCTTATTGTGGCCCTGCATCAGTGCTATTAAAACACACAGACTTAAATGAAAAAAGAACAAAATGAAAGTTGATATTGGCTTGAAATGATATTGACAATTTCATCCCTTTCCTTATTTCCTATAAACCCAGTGTTAGCGAGCATTGAAATTTTTTTCTGTTTGATTGGAAATTCAACTGTGTGCATTTTAAATTCAATATATTAGCGGAGTCATAACAGTAAATATAATGTTCAACAGTAATTGTATTAGGGATCTATGTTCCCTGCTCTCTATACATAACCCATATATGTGCGCACAGGGGTTAAACAGGTATATTAAAATCTTTAACAATTTTACTAAAATCTAAAATTATTTTAGAATTTTCCTATTTTTTTATCCAAAGTGCTAGTCTTGATTTTTTTAATATTAAAGTGAAATAGATATAAATGTTTATCAATTACTATAGAATTATCTTTAAAATATAAATCACACTAAAATCTCAAATGTAAAATCATACTAATATGGTAATATCATTTCAACCATGAATAGCAGGTGCTAATTATCAAATATAAATAGAATCATAGACTAATTTAATATTCCAGAAACCCTAATGCCAAAATCTATAGAAAATTGGATTCCCTTCAGAAAATTACCAGATGCATATTATCTCTAACATTAATCATAATTTGCTATCTTCACAGCTCAAAGTACACGTCTCTATCCCTAGTCCCTATTCTTTACCATTGACCAATTTTAACTAATAATAAGATATGCAAATTTAAAAAATTTCACATCCTTTTCACTTTAATGCACAATAGAAATTCCTTTCACTCAAAATGCTCATGCTATCCAGAATCCTAGGACTAATGTTGTGTTTATGATTTTTAATATTTTAGTTAAAATGGCATGTTTTAACAAGATTTCTTTTGGGAAAATGCTAAATAAAACTGGCACAGTTAAGACATTGTGTACACATCAAAGTTAAGGTGGCTTTAGAAACACCCACTACCAACCAAGTCATCTTTTGTCAACAGATGATGCTGAATATTGCAGGTTTGATGAAATGTGGCAAAAGACGATTGTTTAATTTGCAGTAGCACTCTTCACTTCTTCCGGCCACACATCTTGCTACCATAAGCCTTCGGGTTCGTCGTGTGGTCTGGGTTTTCAACTCTTCACTTCTAATTTAATTCTGAACAAAACCCGATATTAGGGGGATAATCAAAATCAACACTCAAAATTTTTTCTCCGAGAAGTACTCAGCTTTATTTCAACATGTTTCCGAGTGTTTTTCAAATTATTTTGTATATTAATGGTAGGGTATGGCATGAAATATAGGATAACTATAGGTTTCGAAGAAGCAATTGCCTAATAAAAAAAGTAAGTTTTATCTTTTTCTTTCTTATTGATAATATTTGATGTTTACATTATATGCAAATTATCTTGAGCCCATAGAAATAAAGTAAAATGTTGTATAACAACATTTTACATGTTCTTATAATAGTATTGAATATTAGTACAAGAACTGATGCAAAACTGACAAGTTGATTTTATTGAAGTGTATTTGAAATTTCAACACTTTAAATATATTTACTTGTTGTACCTATGTTTTGTTTTTAAGCATTGTTTGTTAAGTTTTGTATATTTTAAGAGCTTTTATTTTCTAATGCACATGAGGTAGGTAAATTCCAGTATTTGACCTAAATAATATTTTGTTTATTTTTTATGCTCAATTCTAAACTGTTTCCGACAACAAAAGTTAATAGGTTCATACAAAAATGTCAAATATTTTTTGTTGTTTAAGTTTATTCAGCATTTTAAATATGTTTGCTTGTATGTCTGCATTTTTTCAAGCTACTTCCTATAGTTAGCTTTGTATATTATATTTTGTCTTGATAATATAAGTGAACAAATGGAAATTCTGTAAAATAAAATCTTTGACCATCATCATTCTATGAAAGCATAGCCGGACTCAAGGGATTATTTCCGATAAATTTGCTCAATGAATATCACAAGTTTTTACTAATTGAAATGCAGCTGTTTATTTGGTTATACATTTTTTATTTAATAAAATAGCAGAGTTTTAACAGTAAATGTAATAAGAATATACCAATAAAATAAGAAATTTGTCAAAATACAGCATACATTACATTTTAGTAGTCAACTGGCTAAAATTTAATGTATGCTGTATTATAAAGTTTATATTTTGTTTTTTACTGCATAGTTTTGAAGTAATTTTGACAGAAAATGTAATAATCGACACACTGTATATTAGGGACCTATGTTCCTTACGCACTATGCATAACCCTATTTTTTTGTACTTCAAAATTTAAGCGAAAGCTCTATATCTTTGTATTCTCAACAGATTTGGCTAAAGCAGATTACCATATCTTGGTTGTAATGAAGGTCTGGGGTGGGGGGATTATGCTTTTTTCCAGTTGTGAACCATGGAATTTACTTTTCACTTCAACAATAAATGTTAAGGAAACTCTCCCTTAAACTTGAAAATTCAAATGTTCATTTAGTGGCAAGCGCCCAATAGGCAGTTTTAGTTTAGTAGCCACTGTATCACAATTTTTTTGTAAAATCAGTAAGTGTGGTTACATATACTTAATATATATATATATATATATATATATATATATATAATGTGTTATATATATATAGGTATGAGGGATAAGAATTGGGGAAATAATAAACAGTTATCAAACTTTTGGACAGTTTTCTGATTAAAACAGAATAGAAGAGGGGTGATGTGGCCTAAAGTTGTTTCATTTAATCACCACAGTGCATTGTGTAATCAACCTGTGGTAACTGGCTAGTTCCTATTTTCAGGGTTATTCTAGGATAATATTGTAAACTTGCATTTTAATTTTTATAAAATTTCTCATACCCCCCACCTTCCTTTTTTAATAATAAGCCCTTCCTATTTTTATCTGCTTATCCACTGTTTTTTCCACACTTTTAGTATATATTTTTTAATTTTCTTTTTTCTTTCTCTTATTTGTTTTTATTTGTGGTGAACGTATATTTAGTTTAAGGATAAAAGAAAATATATTAAGGAAATGAAAGCAATGAAATAATTTTGGCATGAACTCGGTCATATTCTGTATCTACTTTAAATATGTTTGGTTGTATATACTTCAATTTTCAATGCATGTTTGTTTTTACATATTAAAATAGTTTTAAACCATTATTGTCTTTCTGTAGTTCTGCACATGAGGCAAGAACCCCACTTTATAAGTAGGGCTCTGAATATTTCTTTGGTAGGATTTAGTACCCATAATCTCAGATACAATGTAGAATACCATGTACATGTGAAAAATCACTGGGAAGAGTGATAATGTAACTTTGCACATTGCTTAGTCCCCTAAGCTTCCTTCTAGCTCTGATTATGCCTTACTTATTTCAGGAGTAGTCACAAATTACAAGGTGTGTTACATTATATTTTATTTACGTATAATGCAGTATCTTTTTACTAAGAAATATATATAATTATATGCAAGAAATATAAATTTATTGTAATTAATAATCTTATATATATTCTACTTTCATGTTTTTGTTTCCATTCAGTGTAAGGTTTATATAAAGTATTTTGATGAAATTAAAAATTTCTAGATGTAGTTTTAATAGATGCTTTTGTAACTAGGTAACGAAAGTACAATAGACCTCTGGTCGCTATGTTAGGCTCTCTTTAAGCCACCCACCTCTAAGTCATAAGTCAACTAGGTAAAGAACATGTTTGGGGAGGATGGTAATGAGGATATATGTGATGAGTTAATTTTTGGTTCAAACAGAGCAAAAACAGTTACGAATAATGGAATGCTCGGGGAAAAGTTTCTTGTTATAAATATGTAATAAGAAAGATTGTAATGGGTTTGAAAATGTAATATACAGCTTTGATTGCATATCCACATTTTGAACCTCGCACATTACAAATTGAATGTGTATTAAATCTTTAAATGTGAAAAGTGAGTATCTAATCTGAATATGAAAAAATATATTAATTTTCATTTGTATATAGTACCATTATAAGTTGATAAAATAATACGTTCTTCACTTATTATTGACATTTATATCCTGTGAAATATCAGTAATGCTAGACATTTACCTTTGGTGAATGAAATCTAATTTTTAATCTGAATTGGAGTAATTACTGATTTAAATCAGTTTTAAGATATCAAAACTTGAAATGTTAATGGAAATAGAATATTTTTTTAAACTTAATAAAATTGTAAAGATATAAAAAAAAAATTTTCACTGCTGTCAAAAAGAATCATAAATCTACAACTTCATTAGAACACAGCATCACCTTTGTTGGGATGATGCTAATGCTGTATCTCATTTATCATGACGAAGAAGGTTCTTTATTGCTTTTGAAACCGGTTGATATTTTTTTTACAATTTTTTATGTGTTGCTAATTTTTTTTAAAGACATTTATAGCTGGGCTGCTCATAGAAATTACGAACCCACTACAAATATTTACCATGCCCCCACCCTAATTATGTTGGATTTTCTCCTCTTTGTAAACTTTTTATGTTTTCTTCAGCCTCAAAAATATTGAGGTTTGGGACCTTCACTCAAGTGGTATATGCACCACCCACCTATGGGCGGCCTGTTAATAGAATGTAAAAATTATTTAAATTAAATGATATGACTAAATATTTTCACTTTTTATTTTTGATTTATGTGATGAAAAGGATATAAGCAAATTAGACATCATTTCATACTCAAAGTCTTTATAAGCAAGATAGAAAAATACAAATTTTTTGTTAATTAAAAAAATATTTAACTTCTTATTTTTATTTTAAATTAACAAATTTGCCATTTAAATATTTTGATTTAAAAAATATGTTTGGATGTTTTTATTAACAATCCATTGTTAAAATTGCATGACAAATGTCGAAAATATATTTAAAGCAAATAAAATAACATTGATATTGAATTCACGAATACGTTAGCTACAGCTGTGCTATCATCCACTGTCTGCATAAAGGGAATTTATTTTAACATTTGATGTAATTTACAGAAAATTATGAAATAGATTAGGTGTAGAGAAAGCATAAAAATTTATTTTCTTGGTGAAACACATATGAACCATTTGGTGAGAAAACAAAATAGAAGTAGGCCTATACACTATTTAAGAGAAAGTCCAGTGAGGACTTACATTCTCTATATATATTTTTACTTTCCCCCCTCTCTCTCTCTCTCTGCAATACTCCTGCAATAATAATGTATAGGGAACATATTGGAATCGTGCCGAAAATCGCAACTCGAGTTTTCAACGGATTTACACGTTTCAGGATATCTAGAACACGAAAAAACTATTTTTAGCATGACGTTTGTGTGTGTCTGTCTGTCTGTGTAATGCATGTATCCACTCTAACTCAAAAACAAATCGACCGAATTTCATAAAATTTGGTAGGTAAGTAACTTGTGTATGACCTTGGTACTGATTAGTTTTGGGTAAGATTCGGGGTAAAAGAATCCGGCTTTTATTTCGAAATGGCCCTCAAAATTCGTCAAAATCTGAAATAAAAGATTACGTATGCTCAAATATGTCAATTAAATGCTTGTTTCACAAGTAACTTTTGGTGATGAAAAAATAAAGATCGACCCCATTACTCTAGGACTAGCCGTTCTCTAGATATTTTAGTTTTTTCACATTTTTGCTGCACTGGTTTGGAGAATAAGTCCAGTTACCAAATGAAAACGAAAGCTTATTTAAAAGTGCAAATTTAGTGTCATTTCAATTAATTATGCGTGCTCTTTAATGCAATTAAACTCAATTTAACGAATTATTAATGAAATGAAGTGGAAATGACTTTGAGTCTGCAGAGAAAGTCATGTGCTGCTCACATCAGATTTTGTAATTCACTAATAAAGCTTTACCGAATACGATAAGAGGTCTTTCCAAATGAGTTTCCACTCGACTTTTTATATATATTTACTAATATTCCATATTATTTACCCTGTCCATATAATGAAAAAGATGTCTGTTTGTGCAGTCTGTAGCGGAAAAATCTAATCTCCGTACGGCAATGAAATTAGATACAGAGATACCTCGACTCCTGAGAAAAAACGCCTAATAAAGATTTTTTTTTTATCGGATCGAGTGCAGCCCCATGAGTTCGCGCAGCGATCGACTACGTTTTTAGAAAAATTGGATGAATGAATTTAATTAATTCTTGCTTTAAATCTCGAGCAACGTCGGATACATTTTCTGCGTGGTCGAGAGCTACTGCAAGGATGCTGTTCTAATCAAGCTCTATTAGAAAAGCGCAGCGGTCATGGTGTAAATTTAATCAAAGTTTTGCATCTTAAATTCCGAGCAACGTCGTTTATTTGTTTGAGACCCAAACCGTCCGACCTACCAAAAAGGTGTAAGGTAACCAATTGGACGACAGGGAAGTGCCACCCAATTTAGACCGGAACCCAGTGGGGGAGGCAACCACAGGGACCGTACCCTCCTTCCCCCCTACCACCAACCTCTCGGAAGAACTTTCGGACCCACATGTTTAACGTGATCGTACTCCGCATGAACACGGCGGCAGTTGTGGCAGCGCGCAAACCACCGGGCTACCGCACCCGAAATGTGCCAACAGCACGCGGTGTTTCCAGGTGGTCACCCACCCAAGTACTAATCGCGCCCGATGCTGCTTGACTTCGGTGATCTAACGAGAATCGGTGTTTTCGGCACGGTAGGGCCGTTGGCGGCCCGAGCAACGTCGTGTACATTTTCTAGTATATATACAAGTTTCCTCGATTTTATGAAATTTAAAACTTAAATTACTTTTTAAAGGCGAAAATTTTTTAATTTACGTCCTATATTCTGTAAATGCACTTTATTTGGGACTTCTTATTACTAGTATATATTTTGATAAACTCGTGTATTGCCCATTTTTCCTTCTTCAACATCTTTGACGGTCTCGTTCTCAGCTCCCAGATCATGTAGGGAGCTAAGACTCGACACACAGTTCATCTCGCCGAACAGTTTTATTTATTAAATGTTCAAGGCATTGCGTTGCATCGTTACGTCATTTACGTATGTCATAACAATGTCCCCCTCTTTTCATGTTTTTTTTTTCTTTGCAAATTGCTGCTTAGAGTTTTCAGATGAAATGTTATTTTGCTTATTACGCATCGATCTTATCTATGTATAATACTGCATAGATTTGAAAGCAGATTACGTAAAAAAAACTAAAGTATATGCTATAATATAATTAATGAAATATATACTATAATATAATTAATGCATAATATTGTGATGGTTTCGAATTCGAGTTTTCGGTTGATTTACATGTTTTAAATATCCCTGAGCTCGTTTTTGAAGCGATGTATAAACCTTCCATGGGCGAGCGATATTTCACAAACGAGTTGAAAAGAGTTATTTAAATGAAATTCGGTACGATTATTACAAATGGTGAATAACGCAATAACAGGATATTATATAATATTAAATAAATAATTATTTTTATATCATTAGAAAACACATGTATGTAGAAAATGCATGCTTATTCAAGCAAAACATTAGGGTTATATCTACATATTGCCCCGTAGATATATCTAGATTTTGTCTAGCTTATACAATAGCTAGTTTTTGTCTAGCTTATATATAGCTAGTTTTTGTCTAGCTTATATATAGCTAGTTTTTGTCTAGCTTATTGCCCCATAGATATATCTTTCTAAATACCTTGGATATATCCCATACATTCTTTATGGAAAATGGAAATGGGGTGGAAAATCTAAAATTCAAATAATTTGTGATCTAATAGTGCAAATTACAAAATATTTGATTTAGTTCTGGTTTTTTTTTACGTAATATCATGACAAAATAAGATTTCATAGCGATGCAAGCATTTGTTTTTAGCTTAGTGTTCATATTTCAGAGACACACACGCACACATGGATATCGAAAAGTGTTCGAAATGTGTTCAGGTGGTCTTAAAACGTGCTCTCCCTCAAATTATCAAATTTAAGAATTTTTGAGTAAATAATACTTACTACATGCAACATCATACTATTATATACCATAAGAAAAAAATCTGATGTGGGCAACACATGACTTTCCTTATATAATGAAATGAATTTACTACTTTTACAGTAAAATAAATAGGTTTTTCTTCTAGTAGATACTAATATCCTTTCCAAGATATTGAATTTTCGACAATTAGTCGCGATTTTCATTGATTTATCGTCATTTTTATCCATTTGGCGAGATTTTCGTTAATTTGGCAACATTTCAAAAAGTCGCCAAGTTGGCGACATTCCGCCAATTTCGTCGCCAAAATCTCGCCAAGCGTTATGGACGAAGAAATCAGTTATATATATATATATATAACTTATTGAATTTTCCACATATATTATATAGCTATTATTATTATATATTTATATATTATATAACTTATTAAATATTGAATTTTCCACAATTAGTCGTCATTTTCATTGATTTAGCGTCATTTTTATCCATTTGGCGAGATTTTCGTTAATTTGGTAACATTTCAAAAAGTCGCCAAGTTGGCGACATTCCGCCAATTTCGTCGCCAAAATTTCGCCAAGCGTTATGGACGAAGAAATAAGTTATTCTTACAGCAGATAAATTGGCGTTCAAATGCAAAAGTATTACTCAAAGTATCTTTTTTCATGAATGGAACGAGCTAGATCCGCGAGAATGATGTCACCCAATTTATCGCATGATATTATATATGAAAAGTGAACATGTTTCTCAATAGGGAATTTTTTTTTTCTATTTTATATGACTTTTTGATAATTTTTTTGAAAAATGTGCAATATCTCGAGAACGAAATGTTAGCGTTCTAAAATTTATGTCAATCGTTTTCTAATGAAAAATTACATTAAAAATGTCTATTTACGTAAATTTATTATTGGTTTTGATTTTTTGACGATTTTTTCAAAATTTCATTCGAAAATTTAGGGGGGGGGGGGTTCTGAACATTCGATTGTGTATAAAAACAATAGGCTTCCAGTGTTTACAGATTGTGATTTTTGTACCAAATTTGGTCCGAATCGGTCCATTCGTTCGTCAGTTATCGTCTCCACAGACCCACTGACACACACACATACACACACACAGACATCACTTCAAAAATGTTTGATTCGTGATCAGGGATGCTTGAAACGTGCTCTCCCGTCGAAAACTCGAATTCGAATTTTCGACCCCGTCACAATACTTTTCTTATACATTATACAACTTACGTATAAGGAAAGTAATAAGCTTACCAAATTTCGAGAAATTCACTTGATTATTTTGAGATATCGCTTTTTTAGGAAAAGCAAAATTTCAAATATCTGGAGAACTATTTATAAAACTACTCATACATAAAGCAATACTATTCATACTACTTTAAAAAGTAAAAAAATAAGTAATTTTAAGGAATTTCTTAGGACCTAAAACACTTTTTAATTTGTATTAAAATAATAAAATATGTCTGCTTAGAATTTTTGGCACTAAAATTCGCGATATTTCCGGCGAAGCACTCACTCACCTTCACAATATTTTGGGAAAAAACATTAAAATTCATTAATTTTGAGTAATGATTCTAAAATTCACAATTTTAAAGAAAAGCGTTAACATTTGCAATTTTAAAAAAATGCCCAAATGTATATTTTTATTTAAAATCGCTAAAAGTAGCAATTCTATTTAAAAACTTTAAAACTTGTAATTTTAAGAAAAGCTAAAATGTAAGAAAATGTGTAAAATTAAAAGTACTTCCATTCGCGAATGTCCCAGAGAACTGCGCTGATTCTAATGTTACATAAAAAAAAGAAAGAAAATATTTTGTCTGGCCTTACATTACTATCTTTTACAGTGACTGTACCTCTACTGAAAAAATTAATTGCTTACGTGTTGCAACCACAGCTGCTGCTCGATAGTTTTGAGGAAGCAGTTCTAGTATTTATCAACAATCTTAGTCGCGGGAGAATCCTAGACGCGGGAAATTAAAGAATACCTTTTATCATTGAGTATGCGGTAGAAGTCTCAAGCTTTGTTTTTAACGTTTTATTTGGAACGCTCCGACCGGTTATATTCATTGAGAAAATTTTAAATTAATTTTAAGGGACGCGACAGCCCAGTGGTTAGTGCGCGTGATTTGCACTCGGTTGGCCCGGGTTCGATTGCCGCCACTGCCAAAACTGTCGCCGTGTTTTCACGCGGAATACTATCACGTTAAACATGTGGGTCCATAAGTCCTTCCAAGAGGTTGGTGGTAGGGGAAGGAGGGTACGGTCCCTGTGGATGCCTCCTCCACTGGGTTCCGGTCTAAATTGAGTGGCACTTTCCGGCAGTCCAAACAGATACCTTATACCTTTCTGGTAGGTCGGACGGTCTGGGTGGAAGAAGAAGAAATTAATTTTAATTAAGTATATTAAATTACTGTGTTTATTTCAGTTACGTAGATATACATGCTTAAAAACAAACTTTTATCTCAATTCTTCATAGAAAATTTCCCCACATTCGTGTTTTTAACACATTTGAATACAAATCATATCGGGCTGAGACTCATTAGTCTTCGGGTCGGGTCGGATCGTGAATTTATATTTTTTAGATTCGGGCTGAGTTTAAACACTAGCATTTCGGGTCTGTCCGGGTGAAAATCTGGATTTCGGCCTTGCAGACCGCTTATGTACGGATACGGATAAATAAATATAGATGAACACCGAAAACCTAAAATAGACTGAAAAAATCGTATCCGAGAACGGCTCGAGATGACTTCTGAACAATGTTGTTCATTAATTTCAGATTAAAAATATTTACAAAACATTCATTCATTTGACAATAGTGAGTTTTTTCGATGTTTTATGAATTTTCTTATTTTGGATCAAAAACGGGATATATCGCGTGAACGGCGTATGTGTGCATCTTGTAAATGATAGTATTCGCATTTATATAAATATCCACATAAATATAGGAATTTTTGTAATATTTTATAACGTAATTATGTTTCTATAACATTTTTATCGATTTTCGGAATGAAAAGTTCGTTATGTCGTGAACCTATACCGACGCATCTCATTCTCAATTTATATATATAACAGCTGATGTTATTTTTTATGTATCTATTATTTTTACTTTCCTTATATACATAGTATAACGTATAAGGAAAGTTATTGTGACTGGGTCGAAAATTCGAATTCGAGTTTTCGACTGGAGAGCACGTTTTAAGCATCCCTGAACACGAATCAAACGTTTTTGAGGCGATGTCTGTGTGTATGTGAAAGGATGTGTGTGTTAGTGAGTCTGTGGTGACCATAACTGACGAATGAATGCACCGATCCGAATGAAATTTGATACAAGAATTACAATCCGTGAATTCTGGAAGCCTATTGTTTTTACATGCAATCGAATGTCCAGAACCCACCTAAAATGTTAAATAAAATTTTGAAAAATCATCAAAAAATTAAAACATTCAATAAAGTTGCCTAAATAATCATTTCTTATGTAATTTTTCATTAGAAAACGATTGACAAACTTTAGAATGCTAGCATGAACCGTTCTCGAGATATTGCACATTTTAAAAATAAATTTATCAAAAAATCACATAAAATTCATAAAAAGTATTAACTATTGTGAAATATATTCACTCTTCATATGTAATATTATGCGATAAAATTATTATCATTATTCTCGTAGATCTAGCTCGTTCCTTCATGAGAGAAGACGCTTTGGGTAATAGCATTCTAATTTGACGCCAATAGTCGTTTATCTATTATAAGAATAACCTATTTCTGCAACCACAATGCTTGGCTAAACTTTGACAATGAATTTGGCGGAATATCGTCAACTTAGCAAGTTTTTAATTTTGCCAGATAGACGAAAATATCGCCAAATTGATAAAAATGTCACCAAATTGATAAAAAATGGCGCTAAATCAATAAAGACTAATTGATGAATATTTAATATCTTGGAGAGAATATAAGAATCTCCTATAACAGAAGATATTTTGGTTTGTATTTGGACGCCATTAGTCGTTTATCTACTATAAGAACAGCCTATTTCACCGATCATAATGCTTGAGGAAATTTTGGCGACAAATTTAGCGAATATCGCCAACTTGGCGAGTCTTTTAAATGTAACCAAATTTATGCAAATGTCGCCAAATTGATAAAAAAAATGTCGCCAAATTGATAAGAATGTCGCTAAATCACTTAAAATAACAACTAATTGACGAAAATTCAATATTTTGGAAAGAACATAAGAATAACTTATTTCTCCATCTGTAACGTTTGGCGGAATTCTGGCGACGAAATTTGGAAAATATTTCTTCCCTATTAAATTCATTTGTCACATGATGTTATGAAACATGACGTACATCGGCGTTGTTTATTTATTTTGCTGTATCCAGGCCAGAACATATTTTCTGTTACTGTAGTTTCAAACAACTTGAATGTTGGGAAGAGCAATTTTTCATTTTGATTTCAGAATATCGTTGAATAAATAAGTTTTCAATTTCTTATCTAGAATTATAATTTTTCTGTATCAGGTTCTAATTTATCCATCCACATTCTTCGTAGGGCAAACTTACTACTACTTAATATGGGGGACAGGGAGATTTTCATCCGCTAATTGAGAATCTTATTTCATATGTAATTTCAAATTTTTCTCTTTCAATTTTGGTCTATTTTTGACTTTATTATTTATTTTGATCCAACCCGACCCGAATATAATAAAACATGTCCCGGTCGAGCATACCGTTAATTTAAGACCCTTGAGATTGATATAAACTTAACTTAAAACTGCTCCCCCCCCCCCCCCCTCAAATTGAATTTCAAAATACGCCACTGCAAGTATTACAGACAGACGGGGTGTATAGATAACTATTGAGAATGAGTATAAAATTACAACATTATACAAAGTATCTTTTCTCGTGACTGGAACGACCTGGATGCTCGAGAATGATGTTAACAAAATTGTCGCATAATATTGTATATATACATATTTCACGATAGTTAATACGTTTTAATCTTTATTTTTGATAAATTCATTTGAAAGCGTGCACTATCGAGAGAACTGAATAAAAAATTACATACGAAATGATCATTAACATAACGTTATTGAAAGTTATGATTCTTTTAATGATATTCAAAATTTAAATCAAAAATTTGAGGATCTTGCTTAAAACTAATAGGGTTCCAGTATTTACCGATTGTAATACTATATAATAAAAGAAGTAAATGAATTTGAGCCAATAGAGTAAGTCATATGGTGCACACATCAGATTTTTTACTCTGCCTACATAATGTATACGGAAAGTATTGTGGCTGTGTCGAAAATTCGAATTCAAGTTTTCGATGGAATACGTTTCATGCATCGAACGTTTTCGAGACAATGTCTATACGTATTTTCGTGGAAACGATATCTTGACAAACGAATTGGGCGTTTCAAACGTAATTTTTCGCGATTATTAGTGAATGGATGTGGATCCCTATTAATTTCTTCGTTTGGTCGAACGTTCGGAAGACACCCAAATTTTCGAATGAATTTTTGAAAAAAATCTGTACATTCAATATTGTTAAATAAATTATTATTTTATACGCAATTTTTATTATAAAATGAATGATATACAAGCTTTAGAACGCTAGCTGGGACCGTTCCCGAGATATTGCATGTTTTTACAAATACATTTAGCTGAAAAATTGAACGGTAGTAAGTCAAATGTATGTCAACGGTAGTAAGTCAACTAAGTATTCTAAAAAAAAATAATAAAAGCACGGGGGAATAAACGAATTTACGTCTAGCTGTAGAAGAACTCTCATGCAGACCAACCCGTGTCCTTGAATAAGGAATGCAGGAAATGGGGTGGTTATTTTTTTCTTTTAGGGGGGTGGGGAGTGCTCCACATGTACTTTGTTGCCTAGAGGCTTCGAAAAGCAATCAAGATTCTAGCTCTTTGTCTAGAGGTCAAAACTGACCTCTCGCTTATCTCCCGTAGGATAGAGAAATTTGGAAGTAATATGAATGAATTTGCATCTACATCTACACATGATTATAAGCTAATTTGTGGAAAGCGATCACAGGCCCTGTTGTGGCCAGTGCGTCTCTGAGTCCGCTCGCTCTCTCACGCACTTTTTTTACTATTAATTAATAATTATTTACTAATGATTTTTCTTCCTACCAAATACATTTGTTAGTTTCCGTATTTGATTCTAAAATGTAATAGTTCTAATAGATGCAAAATGTAGGCCCTAGCATGGTTTTTATTTCTAAGCGACATTTTGTACTGCACAAGCCAGCATTATTAGCAACAAAAGAAGTGTTACTTTTAAAAATGACTATTAAAATAACTAATAAATTTAACTATAAAGACTGACTGTCATTATTATTATTTTTTTTACTTTACATTTTCACTAGTCCTTTAAAAAAATCTAATGTGGACAGCACATGACTTTCTCTGCAAACTCAAATTCATTTTCTCTTTATTTCTTTAATAATTCTTTAAATTGAGTTTCATTGCACAAAATAACACTGAATGTGCACTTTTAAATCAATTTTTACTTTCCCTGCAATACATGGTAGTGTATAGGGAAAGTATTGGAATCATGTCGAAAATAGCAACTCGAGTTTTCGACGGATTTACGCGTTTCGAGACCTCTAGAATACGAAAAAACTATTTTTAGCTTGACGTCTTTGTGTGTGTCTGTCTGTGTCTGTGCAATGTATGTATACACTCTAACTCAAAAACTAATAGGCCGAATTTCATAAAATTTGCTAAGTAAGTCATTTAGGTGTGACCCTGGTGCTGATTATAGATTTTAGTACGATTCGGAATAAAAAAAACCCTCCTTTTCTGCGAAATGGCCCGTAAAAAATGCCTGTATCCACTCTAACTGAAAAACTAATGGACCGAATTTCACAAAATTCGGGTGATAAGTCGCTTGTGGGTTACTCTGGTGTTGATTAGATTTTGGTAAGATTCGGAATAAAATAACCTGCCTTTTTTTTGCAAAATGGCCCCCCAAAATCGTCAAAATCTAAAATAAAAAACTACGTATGTTCAAATATATCCATTGAATGCTAGTCTTATGCGTAATTTTTAACGTAGAAAAGAATAAGTCCAACCCCATTACACCAGGACATAGCCGTTCTCGGGATATTTTAGTTTTTTCGTATTTTCTCTACGCTACCTTTGAAAATAAGTCCAGTTACTAAATGAGAACGAAAATTGAATTAAAAGTGAATTAAACTAAAATAAAGAGAACATGGATATAAGTCTGTAGGGAAAGTCATGTGCTGCCCACATCAGATTTTTGTTTCTATTTGGTAATTGGACATTTTTTCAAAGGCTGCGTAACAAAAATACGAAAAAACTCAAATATTTCGAGGATGGTTAGTCTGGAATAATGAAGTTGGGCTTATTCTTTTCCTCGTTAAAAATTACGTATAAAGCAAGCATTTAATTGATATATTTGAGCATACGCAGTCTTTTTAGATTTTAGCGATTTTTGCGGGCCATTTCGTAAAAAAAGAAGGTTCTTCTTTTTCGAATCGTATCAAAATTTAATCAGCACCAAGGTTTTCCCCAAGTGACTTATCTTACCAAATTTTGTGAAATTTAGTAAATTAGATTTTTAGCTATAGTATAGACACATAAGATTTTTGCGGGCCATTTCGCAAAAAAGGCGGGTTCTTTTATCCCGAATCGTACCAAAACTAATCAGCAACTGGATCACAAACAAGTGACTTACCGACCAAATTTTACGAAATTTGATCCGTTAGTTTTTGAGTTAGATTGAATACATACACTGCTCAAACACACACACAGACGTCACTCTGAAAAAAAGTTTTCGTATTCTAGATGTCCCCAAACGTGTAGATCCGTCGAAAACTCGAGTTGCAATTTTCGGCATGATTCCAATAATTCCTTATACATTACCATGTTTTCTAGGGAAAGTAAAAAGTGTAACTAGGGGCACGCACGAAATAGGAGATCCAGATTTGTGTGTGTGGGGGGGGGGGGGGGGGTAAGTTTTAGTACAATCTCGCACTCTTTTTATGTAAGTGCAATAGCTTGATTGTAATAAGAATTAATAACAGTTAAATAATTTTTCACAGAAATATTCAACATTGAAGCATTTACTTAATCACACTGGGAAATAAACAAAAATAAAAAACTGCATAAATGACTATTTTTATATTTTCCATACAGTAACTTCATTTGCCGTGGGTATCTTATCTTCCTTGCATATTCATCTACCACTTCTTCTGGATTGATTAATACTGATCTATGGATGTACAAAAATACAACTAACAAACCTAAAATCAATGAGTGTTGTGTACTATAGTGGGTAAGACATCATACAATATAAATCAAAATGCTATTTTATCTAGTTGTTGTTGTTGAGACCCAGACCGTCCGACCTACCAGAAAGGTGCAAGGTAACTGTTTGGACGGCCGGGAAGTGGCACCCAATTTAGACCGGAATCCAGTGGGGGCTATTTTATCTAGTGTAAGAAGATTTCATCTGGAGGGAGGGGAGATAATTAAGTAATTTATGCATTTTTACTTTCACTGCAATACATGGTAATATATAAGGAAAGTGTTGAAACCATGTCGAAAATCGTAACTCGAGTTTTCGACGGATCTATACGTTTCGGGATCTCTAGAGTACGAAAAAACTATTTTTAGCGTAACGTCTGTGTCTGTGCAGTGTATGTATCCACTCCAGTGTATGTATCCTCCAACTAAAAAACTAATAAACCAAATTTAATAAAATTTGGTAGGTAAGGTACTTGTGTGTGAACCTGGTGTTGATTAGACTGTAGCTCGATTCGGGATAAAAGAACCCGCCCTTTTTTTCCCCTCTGCAAAAATCTGATGTATCTACTTTAGCTAAAAAACTAATTGACCACATTGCACAAAATTCAGTAGATAAGTCACTTATAGCTTACCCTGGTGCTGATTAAATTTTGGTATGATTCGGGAAAAGGAACTTGCCTTATTTTGCGAAATGGCCCTCGAAAATAGTATGTGCCCACTTTAGCTGACAAACTATTTGACCCAATTACACAAAATTTGTTAGATAAGTAGCTTGTGGGATACTGTGGTGCTGGTAACATTTTGGTACGATTCGAAGAGAGAAAAAAAAAGAATCTGCCTATGTTTGTCTGCAATTCTAAAATATACGATCTAAAATAAAATACGACATATGCTCAAATGTATCAATTTAACGCTTGCTTTACACGTAATTTTTGACGAATAAAGGAAGAAGATCTACCCCATTACTCTAAAGTGAACCATTCTCGAGATATTTAAATTTTTAATTTTGAGGAAATGAAGACTATTTTCACTGTAGTTAAAAAACTATTTAATAAATTTTTGTAAAATTTTGTAGTTAAGTCCCCTGATGGGTATCCTGATGCTGATTCGATTTTGATACAATTCGAAAAAGTATAACTGACTCTTTTATGCGAAATGGCCCGCAAAGATCGTGGAAATCTGAAATAAATGACAAAAATTGTTGAAATATATTAAGTACTTGTTCTTCAGGTAAATTTTGACAACTGAGCAAATAAGACTGATCTCATGACTGTAGGATAAACCGTTCTCAAGATTTTTTTTCTTTGGAATTTTGTGGAGCTCAAGAATTTAAAGTGAATTAATTTGCCAAATGAAACGAAGATGCAATAAAAATGAAAATTGGGTATAATATCAGAAAAGTATCCATGTTATTTTCTGTAATTAAACTCAATGTAATGCATAATGAAATAAAAAATTACAAAGTGAATTTGAATCTGCAAGGAAAGTCATGTGTTGTTCACAGATTTTTTAAAATAAACTAAGTCATAAGCATGATATTTAGACATAATACTTGTGGATAGCCTTCTTTTAACGTGCAAGCTGTCTGAAAATCTATAACCCCCTTACAGTCACTTAATGATTGAAATAGTTATATCAAAATTCAGATGAATCCAGTAATGTCGACAGATTTTTTTTCACTATCTGTGTGTCAGTGGTTTTGGTGTGTGTGTGTGTGTGGGGGGGGGGGCAAGGTATTTAGAAAGGTATTCACTGTGTGGTGGGTGGGGGAGACCAAGTATTTTGTTTCCCATTTATCTATCATTTTTCCGAACATCAGTGGGGTTCCTGGCTACACCACTGTTTGGATCTCTCAATTTGTTCGAGATATATCGTGCCCACAGAACTTCACATCCTGCGAGATAACTTCTTAAATATTTATTCCATTATTTTCTATTCCCCCCCCCCTCCCCCTTTATAGTTCTGCATCCTTCTCCCCTGAACAAAAAATCGATTTTTCCTGCGATTTCTCTGACATTTTACTCCACTTTCAAATTCCCGATTTCCAGAGTGCGCAAGAACCTTGAAAAAAAAGAATTCGCGGAGTCCAACAATCTGGTTCCTCCTTCTTTCCCCCCAACGTCTAACACGTTACTCAAACTCACCAATGAAAGAAAATAAACCCTAGCTTTCCCACCAGCGTCATGCTGCATCTCCCTTCGAGGGGGGGAGGGGGAATCTATTTTTAGAATAGGATCGGCCACGTTAGTGAGAGCACGAAATACTATATAATATTAGTCTGTGAGTGAGAGAAACCGAAAATAAACATTCATCGCATGGACTCGTTACAAAACAAATGGGAAAACCCGTGTGGAAATATTTTCATCACTTATTAAAATATACTCTCGATCTCAACTGATTAAATTATTATTTTTTTAGGAAATTAATGAAAATTTTAGGAAAATGAATATTTTAGGAAATTAAGGAACTCAGAAAAAAATAAGAAATTTTAGGAAAAATGCGATCCCTGTATCATACCCATAGACAGTGACAGAACTTCATCCTGCCTTCACTTGCGAGTGCGACAGTCTAGACTTAGCCCTTACTAACTATAACTTTCTAAATATTTAGTCCACAATTTTCTCTTTATTCCCTCCGTAGATCTGTACCCCTTGCTCAAATAGATAAAGTTAAATAAAATAATTTTTGAAAATACAAATGAAATAAGAAATTTATAAAGAAATCTTCATAGGTTGGCAAGTAGTGTAATTTGCACAGTAATGACTGATATGGATTCAGTATTAAATTCTGGAGTGGAATGGGATAATTGACTAAGGATTTCCACTTCCTGTTATGCAGATGCCAATTTAGATTCAAAATTGTACATTTTTTTTGCAACATCTATTTTTCAAGACCATCTACAAATAGCATAGATGACCACTGATATGGATGTAGCATCAATTTCAGAGAGGATAGAGGATTCACTAAAAATTTCCACTTTCGATTTAAAATCCCCCCCTCCCATGAAACACTTAATTGACTAGAGATAGAGCTTAGATGATGACTCATGGATTTAGCATCAAACTCCATGGGGGAAAGAGGTTTACTAAGGATTTCCACTTTTTTCTTTTTGACACATCTGTTTTTCAGAATTGGGTTAGATGATGACCGATATTAATTCACTATCAAATTTTAAATGGGTAGAGGGACTCACTAAGAATTTCAAATTCAAGTTAAAATGTTCCTTGAAGCATCTATTTCTTAGAATTGGCTATAAATGGAACTTAGATGATGCCTAATATTGATTCAAATTGAAACTTCAGAGAGAGTACGAGGGTTCACTAATGATTTCCACTAGCGGTTTTCACAAAAAAATGTATAACTGTACGAAATAAATGTGCGAATGAATATAACAATTTTTAATAGTTTCGTCAAAAATGGAGTGTACACAGCACTTGCTACAATATGAAAGCTTCTTCATAAATGTCTTGTTAAAACTCTTTCTGTTTATGTAAATGTACTAAATGTGATGTTTAAGAGATTTGAGTGGAGCCTTACACTCTGGACATTTTTCATTTCATATCAAAGACCATGCAATATCTTGAAAACAACATTATCACTCACTTTTAAATAAAACAAAATATATATATATATATTTTATCCTACGTCGGGGCGGAGACCAAATAGGCCATGAGCCCTCTGGCAGCTCAATAAAAACCAGTCTTGTTATAAAAGTAAAACAAATATGTATGACTCACTGCTTTTATTATTGTTTATAAAAATTATTTTTTTTTTGTAATCATTTCTAATTTTAAATTTTTGAGAAACTAATAATTGAAAAATTATGACTGTGTTTTATGTCAGATCTACCTGAAAGTCCTCTTACTCTCGCTACTTGATTGAAATGACTATCGAAATTCATCTTAATTTCTCAATTTATTTAAAAAATATTGTGCCAACAGCCATTCGGAAATGCAAAATAATCACATTCATACAAAATTATTCTTCTCCTGATAATGAGGCTAGTTCATTCTTAAATATACCTTTTTTTTTTAAAGATAAAACTGAAAGGAACAAATAATGACCCACAAAGGGCTCTAGTATCAATGATGATCATTATTTAGTTTATATATATATATGCGTGTGTACTATTTTGACAGAAATGGCACGTTTGGAATGCTCCTCGGACAACATAATTTAAAAAATACCAGGCAAAAGAAATTGTTTGTCATTAATGTTATTATATTTATGTGAGTATACATATATTTCTATTTATTAACAAAAATATTCATATTCGGTGTACGGTCATGAATCTCTGCATCTAGCAGAAATAGTACACATTACCTAGTATTTTAAAATGCTGGGTTAGACAGACAGCATTATAAATACATCATTTGTTCCAAAATCGATTTTGTTAGATAAGAGAAAATAGTCAACAAAATTTCCTTGAAGAAAGCAGGCATATGTCAGTTAGGTGATGACAATTGTTTCAACTCTGTATTGTAGTCACTAGAATAAGTGTGCAAAGATTCCGACTTCTAGGTCAACAGAGGAGGGTTTAAAAGTACTTATTAGTTTTTATTATAGTTACAACTAGTATAGCATCTCTTAGACAAGGAAAATAACACTCATAAAAAATGAAGTTGGAACTTTTTTTCATATTTTATTTTGTTTAAAAATATATAACACTTAGCACTGAAAACAGTTGTTAATCAAAAATTGGATCAGTTAGGTTCTGCCCTGTTGTCAATACAATAAATATGCAAAGTTTCAACTTTCTAGACTCTTGGTGTAATGTGCTTCTAGTGGGTCTTGTAAGGCATAAAAATTAAAATTATTTTCTACTCCCTGTGTGATTCCATGCAGTGAAAGATAGTATAAGTGTGTAAAGATTCAACCTTCTAGGTTATCAGTGAGCTTTTGGAGGTTATGGAAAGACTTTAACAAAAAATAAAACTCATATTTTGTCACAGGAATGTGTGCGTATGTGTGGAGAATGACAAATATCCTGCTTCGTTAAGTTTTGTCTCATAATTAATACTATAAGTGTGCAAAGATTCAGTCTTCTAGGTTACCAAGGGCCTTCTGGAAGGTCTTCAAAAAAGATAAACTTTCAAATTACAATAGTTTTGGTCACATATTTTAATCATAAAGTAAAGCATTTAACTTTTTATATGGGCCTTTTACAAAAGAAGCATTTTTAATTAGCAAATTGTTCTTTATGCAAAGATGTTTTGAAAAAAATCTAGGTTTTGGTTTTCTAATATAAGAAATCTGACGTGAACAATAGTCAAAGTTATAGGACTTAAGACTACTTTCATCAGATCAAATGAAATGGTTAAAACATAGATTTTAGTCTTACAAAAATTGAATTTTATTAGGTAAAATTTGCATTCAAAAACATGAATATCTATCTTTAGCAAAAGTTTTGTTTAGTTAATTATAATTAATACTATAAGTGTGCAAAGATTCAGTCTTCTAGGTTACCAAGGGCCTTCTGGAAGGTCTTCAAAAAAGATAAACTTTCAAATTACAATAGTTTTGGTCACATATTTTAATCATAAAGTAAAGTATTTAACTTTTTATATGGGCCTTTTACAAAAGAAGCATTTTTAATTAGCAAATTGTTCTTTATGCAAAGATGTTTTGAAAAAAATCTAGGTTTTGGTTTTCTAATATAAGAAATCTGACGTGAACAATAGTCAAAGTTATAGGACTTAAGACTACTTTCATCAGATCAAATGAAATGGTTAAAACACAGATTTTAGTCTTACAAAAATTGAATTTTATTAGGTAAAATTTGCATTCAAAAACATGAATATCTATCTTTAGCAAAAGTTTTGTTTAGTCCTCTATTACACACAAAAAACTTTAATGATATCTTTAATATGATAATGAAAACTTTTATTTAATGATAATTAAATTATTTTATGATATTAATTTTATTTTATGGTAATGAAAACTTTTATTTGATGACAATGGAACTTTTCTTGTTTAACTAATTTTGATATAGAAAATATTTTTATAATTGGCAATTATTTTAAGGGTTCATATTCAAACTTGACAATGAAATTCACTCAGTCTTCAGAAGAATTTTAGCAAACTTCCATAGCCTGAATAACAATTATCTACTCACAACATTTTGTAGTATAATAGTTTTATTTAGTGAAATTAATAACACAAAAATTAAAATGTAAATATAGCCAATTTAATGATAAAACACAAAATCAAATTTTGCAAATCAAAACTTTAGTTTTAATTGCAATAATGTAAAGAATCTTTAGAAAAAAAATTAATTGTAGCAATAATCAAAACATCAAATGCTAACTAGACAAAAGTTAATATTTGTTTAGGTTTTCATTAATTCTTTTTCTTTCATTAGATTATTTGCTAAAACATACAAATGGCATCTAACACAATTTTGTATTACTCCCCTCCCCCCCATGTTATCTAGAAAAAATAACAAATGTTATTGTTATAACAAAATAATGATTACAATTAAGGGTTAAAAAATCACATTAAAGGTTACAAAAAATAAGAAAACAAAATTCAAGGGTAAATATTATATTTAATACACTTAAAACACAACTCCAATGGCTTTCATTTATATGTCATAACAATATAAAGATTACAAATTTAAATTTTTGTGAATATTATGTAGAATGGAGAATTTTTGACCCTGATGAAGATAGACATGGTACATATAGGATAAAATTATAAAAATTCTACTTAAATTAAGTTTGAACAGATAAAAAACAAATTGTATCTTGGAATTAGAAAACTATTTGAAAATGAAAATAAATTCCTTTAAAAAGAATTTATATTTTAATGAAATGTTTTGCTTAAAATGACATATTTGATTAATATCAGGATTGAAGGTCAATAAAAAGTAATGCACTGATCCATATTTGCTATACATATGTGTAGCAAATATTATACACTTGCTATACTTCAAGCCTCGGCTAAGGTGGTGTTTGTTCCCCAACCTGTGGTGTCAAATGCATATAAAGTTTAGCTAATTAAAAAAAAATAAATTTAACAGTTTCCTTTTTGTAAAATCAAAAATATATATTTATTTTGTAAATATATATTGCCCAAAATCAAGTAGAATAAACTAATTTGACAAATCAGAGTTTTTTCTCTCATAAATAAGACCTGATTTAAACCAATGATTTAAAAAAAAAATAAATTGATTTAAATTGTTACTCTAATCATGATTTAAATCAATGAATCCTGCTTCTAATTTATAAATGAAAATCAGAGAATATAGGTGAAATCTACTCAAATAAAACATCTGGATATCTTAATGTCTCATATTTTTAAAAAATCAGCTCCATAAAAAATCGATTTTTTAGTGAAAACTTACATGAGAAATGATTATTTATGAAACAATATTGAATGTTTTTATTTTTTGATGTTTTTTTCAACATTTTATTCGGAAATTTGGCAGTTTTCAAAATATTCGATTTCATTTAAAATCAATAGACTTTCAGTATTCACTGATTGTAATTTTTATATCAAATTCATTCAAAACACTCCATTCGTTCATGAGATATCATCTCCACAGACTCACACACACACCACCTCAAAACTGATCGATTCGAGTTCAAGGATGCTTGAAACCTAAACTTCCATTGAAAACTTGAATTTAAATTTTTGACCCAGTCACAATACTTTCCTGACACATTATACTACATATATAGGAAAAGTAAAAAACAGTTCCTTCCTTCTAGCTTAGTCATGCCTATCAAAGAAATGGCGAAGCATAGGTAGAAATTGCATGCACATTTTTATTTGGTTCTATTTCCAATAGAATATCTTCTGACATAGGTAGACTGAGAGAGATTTGTCTCTGCTGAAAATCCCAATTGGCACTTAGAGGAAACAAAACAGGAGGCTTTGCTACTGTCTGTAATAGCTCTGTATACAGGGTGTCCCAAAAAGATTGAAATGTGCTTTAATTCTTTACCTTTTGGAGATAAGTGGGCAATGCAAATTGCAAAAACGTTGAAAGTAAGGTAGGAAATAAGACTATGTTAATGAAATAGTCCTCCCATTCATTTTCAAAAAGTTACATTTTTTCAATTTTTATACTACCCCCTTAGACAAATTGGGTCAATCAGAAAATTTTTATTTTTAATGCAACAAGATCATTAAAAATGACAGCATATCTGCATCTTTAAAATTGAGCGAGTTATATTTAATTGAAAATTGAACATTGTGAATGGGGGCCATATATTGAATTAAAAATGTAAATTTGTGACATATCACAAAAAAGATAAAACTGGATGATAATACATAGGAGACATTTTTGCAAATTCCGCTTAGACTCACGATGCAATCACGGATTCTTAAGTACTTTTCACATTGAGACATGCCATTTTTTATTTGAAACAATTAAAATAAATAAATAAACAAATGCAAGTATGTATTTGATTTTGAAATTTAATATAATTTTTCGAAATGAAGAATAGAACTCACAGATGATTTTTTCTTTCCTTTAACTTTAATTTAGCCGTTTCAAACGTTTATAGTAAAATAATTTTAAAAAACTGAAAACTGAAATTTTGACACATATTAAAGTATTTTTAATCTAAACAATTTCCATCGTCAATTTGTTTATGATCCCTATTTTTACTGATGAAACAGCCTTTCACATGGTAAGGAAAAGTGGCATAAGTCAGATTTTTTCCTTTATCATAATTCAGTTGATTTTAAAGATACAAATATGCGGATATTTTTAATGATCTTGTTGCATCAAAAATAAAAATTTTCTGATTGACCCAATTTGTCTAAGGGGGTCATATGAAAATTAAAAAAGTGCCTCAAGTAATCTTCACGAGCAGATCTGAAGAATAAAATGTCCTGGTCTTGTTTGTAAACAAATTTACAAAATATATGAAGTGGAATAAATATATGCAAAATAAAAGTGCTAAAACTGTATATAACCTGTACTACAACTTACGAGTTTCTAAAATCTTTGTCAAAATAAAACAGATAACATAATAAATTGAAAATATTAATAATCCAGTAATCTTAAAACCTAAAGGCCGTAATTGATTCCAATAGATGCCAAAATATGTGCTAATATAACCGGGCTTTTAATGTTTGTTCTACTATTTCGTCTTTACACAGTGAAATTGATTTCATCCTTAAACTTGGTCAGGATGCCGGTTACTCTTTTGAGTTTGTTTATAAAATCTTTTCAAATATTTGCCATAATTTTATTCAACCCAATTCTAAACTCATTCCCATTAATGAATGTTTGCCGTTTAAAGCTAGTTTTCCGTGCCACCAATAAATTTTTTATCCCCTTATCAAATTCAAATTTTGTATCGAGTTTAATTTTAGACCCACTCACTGATAAATTTTGGGATAAAGAAAACTTTAAAAGCCATGCTGTGGTATATGTAGTATCCCTTCTTTTCCTAGATAATATTTATAAGTTTCATATTGGTAGCACTAAACACTAGGTTGGTATACAGTTGGCTGAACATAATAGGGATGTTAAGAAAGGTAGATAATAGACAGCTCTTGCCCAATTAGTGATTAGTGATAACTTTCAATCCCTTTTCGAAAATTCTTTTCTTTTGATCAGCTGTAATAACTCCCAGTCTATTTTACTCTATGAATTCCTTTTTATTTATCTATATCGCACCTCTATCTGCAATTTCGACCCTGTCAATGTTTTAAGTTATGCCTGGTGACTCGTTCTCGACTCCATGCAAGTCAAAACTTTACAAAGTTACCTGTAAAATATAAAATATTAAAAAAAAGAATAATAATTTTTGTTTTCTTACTTATGTATATTTGTGTTTAAACTGGATTATGACAATTTGTCTTTCTTGTATTTGTAAAATTTAAATCTGTTTCTGGTGATTTTGTGTGGATGCATTAAACATGGTTAGTAGTGATGCCAATTTTGTAATATGTAAATTCAACTTGCCGGTAGTGGATGGATATAAGCATATTAGCATAATTTTTTATTTAATGCCACTGAGAAAGGGTATGATGATGAAAGCGCTCGGGCTTTTATATTATATGTACATCTGATGGATGTTTTAATAAAATGACGATTAAAATCTAATGATTTGTCATTCATTTATTATTTAAATCGATGACAATTAACACATGAATTTTAAAATTCATCGGCAAATAACTATATAACTAAATGAAAATGTTTTTAAACTTCAAATTGGATATAACAAATAAATATCTATTTTTGCATTTTGTATAACGTGGAATGATATTCAGACTCATCTTAAAATAAATGGTATCCATTATTTTAAATCATTTGTAAAATACATCGCATACCAGATATATATATATTTGTTCCAGAAGTGAAAAATTTGGCATCAAGCAACGTAAACAGATAGGTATCAGTACAGATAATGAAGAAACAGAGCCTTTAGTGTCAAATTGCATATTATATTAAACAAGACTAATTGCTAATTGAATGTGGCAAAAGTGTCTGTATGACTCAATGTTGGTCAAATGTTCACATGCAGCTGATGATGGTGCAGGGGTACTTTGTTCAAAAAAGAAAACACTGAAAAATTTTAACGTCCAGAAAAAAAGATAAAATTATTTAGAATAAACTGGTTCAGTTCGACAAATTTTTCTTCTATTACTGAAGGAATCCATATTTATAGAATTAATATTTCAAGAATATATTTTAATGCCACGTTTTATATAAGGCTATATAATTTATGGATACGATGATTAATGCTGGAATGTTAAATCCTCATGGACCATGGCAATGTAGTATTAAACTTTTCATATATTTGGTTTAATATAATAGTATAAAAATGCATTGAAACGCTTTCAAGGGCGATAGCAGGATTCTATAAAATGTGATGAACGTATTATTGATTGATGTTTGTTATGGATATTATATTATTCTACAAGGTTCAATCCTTGGCTAAGATAGTATTGGGAGACTGTGCATCTTGATTACTCTATAAAAAACGGTGCGATTTTCGATTATAGCTCTTGTTTTTCTCCCGTTGTTTAAATTTGAACTCTTTAATTAGTTGCTTCACTGTAAAATATTTAACCAATGTAGTCAAATAACTATAAATAAATTTTTCATTCTTAAATATTTTCAGATAAATAAGTAAGTGCAGCACCAGCTTGCACTTATATTTGTATCTTAGAATATTGGTGTTCATGAAGTACAATTTTGGGAACGCCGACTGCAAACTCTCCAATGTTTTCATGCAATATTACCTACTGTTAAAAAAAATGTGTATTGCACGCATTTATTACCATTTAACATAATCTGTCTGCAAGTTACATTTTAATGCATTTACTGATAAGGTGCAAAGCTTAAGAGAAATTTTCTAACGTACAGCATCCAAAACTTACAGAAAAAAAAATTTCACTTTGTATTGCCCTTATTTGACTGCTGAAACAGAGTCCAATAAATAAGCAACAGCGTTATAAGAATTACAATCTTAAGTTTTATAGGAATAGTGGAGTTGTGCTAGAAATGTATCAAATATAATACTTACCCTTATTTACATTTTTTTTCTATATTTTTGAAGTAACAAAGTGTTTTTATTTACATTCACAGCTAGGGTTGCTGTGCTACTGATCTTACGCCAATATTGTCGGGCATTGGCTGCAAAAATGACCGAAAGTTCGCCAGCCACTGTAAATCGCATTATCATATAAACGGGCAAATTACTGAATAAAATATAAAAACATTGGATTTACATGATTAAGCTAAACCCCTATTTTCTCCTGTAGTCAGAAAATGTAAAATATTCGGTGTAGGAAATAAGAAAACGGCTTTTAAAGTACTCCATTCGCTGTGCGACGCCTCTATAGCGCCATCTATTTCAGAGCTGTTGAACTAAAACTTTATAATTTTGTTTCAGTATTTTATTTATAGATAATTAATTAATTGATATTATACGAATTTTCTGACTACACAAGAAACTACATATATCATTCTATCACTCGTACAAATTCCAAAAGGATTTGCACAGCCGTTCTTTTGCGGTTATGATAATAGGAATGGCCTATACTTTAACATGGGTGGAAAACGACCGAAAACCACCTTAACTGTTATTGAAAAGATTATTACATATGGATCCGGGGTCTGGGGGGGTAACTTGACTGGGGAGCAGACTAATAAATTACTTTCTCTTCAAAGGATTTTCCTTGTAAAAATTGCTACCGGATTTAGAACAACTTCAAGCATTTCCCTTTACTCCATCACTGGTATCCCCCCTGTCCACCTTGTTGTCAACAACTTACATAAAAAATTCCATTTCTGGAGAAAAAAAGCTGACCTGTTCCAGGAAACCTCCCTCCCCCCTCCCCCCCTTTTTGACTCCAACATCCCCACCTCTCTTGTACCTATTTCCCAGCGCATCGTTTATCTACAAACATCTGAACCCTCCTCCTTTTCTAACATCCATATTTACACAGACGGATCTAAAATTGATAACAATACAGGATTTTCTGTCTGTGTTTTCAAAAATGAAATCCTTGAAGAAACCCACCTTTATAAGCTTGGAGAGGGTAATACAGTGTTTCAAGCTGAGATCACTGCTATCCAATTCGCCATGAAATGGGCTATAGACAACAATCAGAAAGTAAACATCTTTACAGACAGCCTGTCCTCCATTTTGGCATTTAAATCTATTAAAAATAAATCAAAATATCTTCACGAAATTAAACTTGTTGCTCTTTCGGCTTCTAAATTAATCAATTTACAGTGGGTAAAAGCCCACGCTGGTACGTTGGGAAACGAAGTCGCGGATACCCATGCTAAAACTGCTACTATATCTGGCACATCTATTTCTATCCCTCTCCCATACTCCTATCTTACTCATTTGTGTAAAACTTTTCTCCTTCGAGACTGGCAAACTCTGTTAAACTCTTATAGATCACCACGAAACCATGATCCTGCCCGCATTCTGTCTTACCTTCCCTTTGTTAATCCCCGATTACAAATTTTTAATAAATTCCTTATATATTTTGTAACTGGTCACGGCCCTTTCCTAGATTACCTTTTTTTCTTTAAACATAAAAAAACATCCAACTGTCCCTGTAACGCCTTTGGCGATGTCGACCACTATGTCTTCTCTTGCCCCTTCACAAAAGATTATCATCTAAAAAAACCTCCTATAAATCTCTCCGCGACTTGGTTTTCCAACGTCTGCTCTAATAAGATACTCTTGAACAAACTGAAACACTGTATTCTCGGGGCCAGAGAGGTATCTAACAAAGTTAAATGATCAGATTGATTGTCACACTGCTTTCAACTGACTGTGATCAATAAATCTCCCCTCTTTGATTTTTTTTTTATATTTTCATCAGTGTTCTGATCCAGGGTAATTGTCCCGTGTCCCCTTTTTTTTTCTTGTTTGCTTGATCCTGTCCCGTTCTGTTGTCCTGTTTTATTGTCGGTTGTGCAATTCATTGTGTGATTCCTGATTGCACCTTCCCTGTCCCCGTTACTTTTATGTTGAGAGTTTTTATATCTGTGTGACGTCTACCCACAGATTATGATTGTAAATACTCCAGAAAATCAATTATGTTAAAACAAGTTAAATAATGGAAAAATGTCAACAACAACCAGAATACAGCTCCTGTTTACTGCTGTAATATTTGTTACCCAATCCTATAACGCTGTAACCACCCTTTCTTAGTTAAAATAAACTGGTGTTGGTTGTTCCGGGCTGAAGTAGGGTACCATGGCGGATGGCCTCCACTTACAAAAATTTTCCCGACCATTCATTCAGATGCTCTAAGTCCAAGGACGAGCCGGATGGTCTGGGCTTTCGGGAACCCTGTGAAGGAGGCATCCACAGGGACCGTACCCTCCTTCCCCTACCACCAACCTCTCGGAAGGACTTACGGGCCCACATGTTTAACGTGATCGTATTCCGCGTGAACACTTCGGCAGTTTTGGCAGTGGCGGGAATCGTACCCGGGCCTACCGCTAACTTCCCGCGCGCTAATTTACAATTTAAAATGACCATATGCTCTCTAAGGTCTTAATTCCATCATCCTCATTCCATTGTTCCATCATTTAAAATATCCATAAAATTTAAATATCCATCGTTCCATCATTTAAAATATCCATAAAATTAAAATATCCATCGTTCCATCATTTAAAATATCCATAAAATTAAAATATCCATTTAAAAAATCCATATCGTTCCATCATTTAAAATATAAATATAATAATTTCTACAGCGCATATGTTAAGCTCTTATTTCATTTAAAATCGGAAGCGCGGGAAACGGAAAGTAAAAACTAATTCGGTTTCTTATTGTCCCACCCATCGCTATGCATATACAGAACCGTGACGTCACCTCCACCTTGACGTCCCCACCCACCACCTTCCCTGCTCAGCGGGGGGAGAAACGAAGCGTCACGCCGAGAAATTTAAAATCATGACGTCTTTAAAATTGCGATCCTGAAGGCAATTTTCATTATTTCTGGACCAGATTAGACTTGTAAGAATGCCAGATGTTTGACCTTTCTGAAAATGTAAATTATTAGTCGAAATTATGAGTACTTTTCACGATGCGAGAATTTAAAAACCAAAAATCGTTTTCTTGAGCAAAAAGTGACTTTTGTTTTAAAATCGTTAAAAAATATTAGAAATCGAAATTCAGATTTGAAATTGATATATTTTTACTCGAAATTCTCTGCTCTTTCCGATGGTGTAATTTGTTTTTTTCTACGATGTCTGGATCGTGGAGAAAAAAGGGCAAAAAACGGTCGAAATCGCATAAAACATTAAATAAATAAAAAAATAATTAAAATTTTAAAAATCGGTTTTCACGTGTCCCCTTCCTTCCCCCCCGGGTCTCCGATTGCCAAATTTCGTAGCTCTCCGACGCGCGGTGGCGAAACGTATAGTGTATAAGACAGACACACAGACAGACATTGCCTTTTATTATATAGACAGTCTTGCACCCACAGTGCAAAATGACTTCCGACACCTCTGGGTGTTAGTCTTAAATGTGAGCTGGATTCAATCTGATTTCTCTCTGGAGCTTGCATTAGTTGGCAACCTGTAAATGGATTTAAAAATATTTTCTTTTTAACACTTTACAACATAGTTGAAAAGTATTTATGACTTTGTTCATTCTGTCTGTTTGTCTGTCCATTAGCACGATAAATGCCATAAAAATCAAACTTTATCAAACAAAATCAAACTTTATTTGACTTTATCAAAATGGAATTTTAATATGTTGTGCAGACGGTCTGTGGGACCTATAGGAATATAAATGAATAATATCATCCAATTAGTTTTGGATTGAACCCGGGTTGAAAAAATGAAATACATTGAAAGCTATGAGACTTAATTTTTTAAACACATTTTTTAAGTGAATTTAAAATTCACAAATTGCTTCGAAAGTTTTAGGAAATATTCAAATTATCCCATAAAATATATAAACAAAATTTCAGCAAAATATATTCAGTAGCATTTTAAATAAAAATTAAAATAATAATTACACTCTTTATATGAATAGATCACTTTACCATTATATGAAGAGATCACGTGGCTCACTTCAAAATAAAATATGGCATCCATTTTGTGTCAAAATCATGATTTTTAAAGTTCTTTTTAATTCATATTTAGTGTTGCATCCGTCCTAAAACCGTTTTATTTTTGCTTAAATTCTGTGCATCTGCATTCTGAAACAACGCAATTGCAATATATAATTGAGTTTAAATGATCATCAAACTTTGATTATTTCTACAGCTAAGCCTAATTTTCACTTATGGAGAATGTAAACACCAAAAAATGTAGAATTAGTTGTATAAGAATTGCTGCATTTCTTAAACGCAAAATTATTTAGCTCATGGAGTCTACAATATAGCTGACATGAATGAAACATTCATTGATTTTACATAGAGATACTGATGATATTTTTGATGAAGTTTGAATTTGAATAAAGTTTATTTGTTTTCAATGAAGTTTTCAAATATAATAAATTATTGTAGTATTATAATAATTTTTTAAATATTATCGAGGAATGTATTGCATTTTAGAGATGTTTAAATCAGGTAATTTATATTTCAATGCTGTCATTTGAATAAAGTTCATTTTTTTTTCGATGAAGTTTTAAGTTTTCAAATATAATAAATTAATGTTGTATATTGTGATAATTTTAAGTAATTTACCTTGTTTGAAAATATGTTTCACCAGTTCCTTAAACTTGTTTTATCAAACATATCAAATAATACATTTTAACCATGCTTAAATAGGATGAAAAGAAAGGCTATTCACTTTTATAAACATTGCTGTGCAATGTATTTTTCTATCCTATATATTGTATGTATATGTTTTACTTGCATGAAATGTTTTCAGTTATACATCATCAGGTATATTTATTGATGCAAGTAAGTATTAGTTTTTTTTGTTCAATATTAATTATGAACATGCTTCTAATTTTGCAGTCATGGAACAGAACATTGAGCAATTAGAACAGACAAGTATGATGTCTGCCGATTTCAGGATACGGAAAACACAGGTACTTTTCTCACTTTTACTAGTGTTTTTCAGTGATAATTTTCATTGTCCTTTAATACATAGCATGTGTACAAGAAAAATATTGTAATGTGTTTAAAAGTTCTATTATGTTTTTGTTAGATTTGTTAATTTTGAACATTCTAGTCATGAATATCAGAGATATAAGCTAGTATATCTTGAGTTTAAATTTTTGTGACATTGAATCTTTTAAGCAATTACACTATTGTATATACATCCATTTTCAATTACCCACATAATCACAATTAGTAGCTTATGTGTATAAAGTTTTGTATTGATAGTAAATACATGTTGAATTTTTCATGGACATTTATGATCTGAGTGCTTATGTCATGTATTTTAAATTTACTTTAGTATTTCTGTGCAGTTTGTTAGTATTAATTATGTATACTCACCTTGTATTAATATACTAAATGTTAAAAGGATTAAGCTTTTAAATTTAAATTTAATGTTTATACTAAAATTTCATGTTAACTTAAATATTGTGTTTATACTAAAAATTTTTAACCTTTAAAAGTTAATGTGTTGAATAGTAAATATGTTTATACTTAAAATTTAAACATGAATTTCATGATTATACCAACATTTAAAAGTCATTTTACTCAGTTTTAAAAAATTTTCTTTTTAATATTTTCCATTAAGTAATTATCCGATTTTTATGGAAATTTAAATTTAAACTTTTGAATGCCTATACTTAATACTGAAATGATATTGTATGTGAATTTCTACTTGAAGTAGCTGTTGATCTTACAATTGTAGTTTACTATACATAATTGTTTTGCAATGTTATGAGTATTTATGACTTTAACTTAAAATTTTGTAATGATGTGAATTTTTAAATTTTTCTTCCTTCATTATATTTTGGTAGGTTATTAGGAGCCTTGGTATTTATTAACATACCTTGGTTTTCCAGATTAAGTTTTTGTTGCATATATGTCGAGACTTAGGGATTAGCATGAAGGGGCCCATTGTTGGAAAAACACAGGTAAATATCGTGATTCACTTTTCCCGTGAACGTGTGTTCATAAAATTCTTCGTAAATGACTCACTGCGTTCTCGGGTGTGAACCATGACATGTTTTCCACATGCATTTTCATGCAAATCCAGTTTTCGACGTGTACGCAGCTCATTTGCATATCCAGGGGCGTTTCTGGTTACGATGGTGTTCCAGAATGATCCCATCTTCAGATATAAATAGCAGAACTTTCTTGAAAAGCAAATAGTCTTAGTTGTAGTGGTAGTCATTGTCATAGTGGATCGACAGACGACGTAGTTGCTATGTACATTGTGAAAGTTATGTCGGAGATGTTGGTTAAATAACACTCACTTGTTTTATACTTTATGACAGTTATTTGTAATAAATTCTAAGTTATGTGCAAATTTATTATACCAAATATGACTGAGTTAATAGTCATTAAGTTTTCCTTCAATTAAATTATGTGAAGTCGCAATAATGTTTTTACCGGTGCAAAAGTATCTCTTCCAATAGAACTTTGCTTTGCCAAGTGTGACACCGGCAATGGTGGCTTCAAGTGCATGCAAGGAAATTAGGTAATGTAAGCATTTTATTACTACACTGTTAAATGCTTCAAAAATGTTCTGCTTACTTCGAAAAGTCAAAACGAGCTTATTAGCTCAAGCTGTAAATACAGTACGCGACCTCTTATCCGGCACCCCAATATCCGGACTCTCCCAAAACCGGAATTCGGCAAAATAATGCCAAATTCTGCACCAACAAGCAATTATTTGCCAAATATTGCGCCAAATAGCGATATTTTGTTTAAAATCCCGCCAAACGCTTTTTTGCCTTAATTAGTAATATCAATTTTTAAAAAAATGATGCGTTGAAGCCTACATTTTTCAAGGGTACGCGCGATTCGCACACGAAAATCAAAAATCCAGCACAGGAAAAAATGCCACGCGGGAATTCGCTTGCACTCTCCACTGCTGATCTTTCTTAAATTTCGAAAACGAAGCGAGGAATTCTCACGAGAGCGAATGAAAAGCAGGAATGAAAATATTCCGTGGATCGTGTTTTTTCCGGGAAGTTCTGTATCTCCATAGCGCAACTCCTCTTTTCCGGAAAACTTCTGAAGTAGCACCGTTTTTCCCGAAAATTTCCGAAGCGGTTGCATCCGGCACGGGCGAGACCCGTGAAGGCTAAAAGGATCTATCTAGTCTTCATGGCGAGACATGTCATTCCATTCTTCACTAGTTACGGATATGGCTCCTGTATATATAGGAGCCTTAGTTACGGACAAGTCGCGGCAAGGTGCTTTTTTTAATGGTGCTTCATTCTTTTCTGGGTATATAGGGCAGAGCACACTAGGCACAAAGTTTTCGATTTTTCCGAATTCGTTACATTTTCTTTTCTGCTCTTTGTTCCAGGACTTTGATTTTCAGTAAAAGTATTCCAACTTTTTCGCTAGAAATATTCCGATATCGCTAAAGAAATCCTATTTGCTTTGTCTACGCACTTAAAACGCGATGTGCCGCACAGAATTCACACTATTTTGCACAAACATTTATTGGACAAAACCTGTCTATCTCTCATCTCGTACACAATTAAATTCTTTGGAAAATTTATGAGGTTTTACATTAAAATCAATAATTAATGAAATGAATACAGCAGAATTTTTTTTTTCTTTATTGAAGCAGTGTGTGATATTCATAGAAACGGTAAATTATGAAGATGAATTGCCAGTCTTTTTTTTTTTTTTTTTTTTTGTAATATAAAAAGTAGACAAGTTTTAAACAATCAAAAAGTGTATATATTTTAAAAATTCATTAAGACTAATCTATTAATAGTATAGATTCTATTCAGAGTTTGTTCAAAAAATAATTTTTTAATCTTTCGGTTGGTTTCAAGATGAAAACTCAATAATAATATTTTCAGTCACTAATGAACAAATTTGTGTGAAAATTACTCAAAATCGTGCTAAAATATAAAATAACTCAGATGAATTCAAATTTAAAAAAAATCTCGCCGAGGTGTATCATCCTGGGTCATGAAGTACTTGTGTATCTAATTTCATGGCCATATGATGTTTAGATTTTTCATTACAGATGACACTGACAGACAGACATCTTCCTTTATTAGTATAGATGCTTATTTTAAGAAATAATTATTAAATATTTAAAAAAGAATAAAATAATTATGTGTTAAAAGAATGCCAGTAAGTTTTGTTATTTAATTTTAGAAATTTATTGTAAAAAACTTTTTTTTATATTAAAAAAAAGTACCTGATGCTGATGCCGCTGTTTGACATATTTCTCATTTCTTGAGTTTCTCTGCTTCGTATCATAAAAACTATAGCATAAAGAAATCTAAAATTTAGTATACTTATAAGAGAAAGGTTTGAGAAATTCTCTGAAATAAACAATTTTTCAGTATATATTGTAGTTTAAGAAATATTTAATATCAAAGTCAAAGACAAAATATTTGAGCTGCGAGTTTACTTTCTGGATAGACTAGCAATAGCAAGACCACAAATTTTTGCCGGCAGGTACCTTACCGACTAAGCCTTTTGAAAACCTTAATAAATGAATTAATCCCTGCTTTAAATTCTGGACAATGCCAGATATTGTTTCTAGTAAGATAGCGGAGAAATTTTCATTCTTGTAATTTTTGTTGACTTTTCACATGTTTATATCATTAGATTTATATATGTATGAAAAAATTTTGTTTTAGAATAACTCTGTCTAGTCTTATAATTTCTTAATGCACTGTATAAGTAAAGGGAAAATATTGTAATGGGGTAAAAAATCTGACTATCAGATTTTAATGGATCTGCACATTTTTATCATCCTTTTATATGAATCAACTATTTTTCAATGATTTCTGGTTGTGGGCATATCACTCGAAAAAATTGAGCAAATCAAATGAAATTTGGTATGATTATCAATAAGATTTTTCAGGCTTTCCGACCATAAAAAGACCGCTACCCTTAATTTAAAAAGAAATATTATCAAATTATATTGGCATTTGAAGATGAGTGGGAAGTAGTTATTTTATATGTGATTATTAATTCAAGGTGAATTTATAGGATGATAAAACGCACCAATATTTAAGGTTTGTTGATTTTCAAATCTTTTTCATCCTTTTTGTTTTTCAAAAATAAATGAAAATATTGAAAAAAAGCATTAGTTTATAATTGCAAAAGGAAAAAAAAGCCATTTTATATGTAATTTTTTAAAATGCAAACTATATTAAATTTAGTAGTATATATATTTTAATCGGTAACAGAAAGCTTATTGGTTTTCAAAGAGATCTGGTTATAAGAATTCTTTTAGTTTTAATTATTGTTTTCTCACTATATAGAAACTTGTTAAACGTTTGAAAACAATATGATTTAAATGATTCATCTAAATAGTTCATATTTGAAAATTAGTTTATATATTTGATCTATGTGCAATTAATCTAAATAAGTATAGGTATTTGAATTGTATGATCTACGAATTATTTATTCCCTGTAAATAATATATTTTTAATAAATGATTCAACTCTTACCAATATTTGTTCTCTTGCAGCATTCTATGCTGTCTCAAAAGTTTGTGGAAGTAATGACAGATTACAATAAGACCCAAACAGATTACAGAGAAAGATGCAAAGCCCGTATTCAACGACAATTAGAAATAAGTATGGTTAACAATTGCTTTAGTCTCAGTATGTAACTTTTTTATGAGTTAGCTTTAAAAAGTTCCAGGACTTTTAAAACAATTAAATAAGACTAAAGTGTTGCTTACAAATTCTGGCATGTATAATATTTCCCCTTTACTATAAAAATGGAATCATCCATTGCATGATCATAGGATGTATGTGGCAGACACCAGGAGAATGTATTTTTCATTCAAGTGAAAAGATGTCACTATAAGCAACAAGTTAATTCTAAATTCTATCAGTGTTTAGATAAATCTGCTACTGAAATCTTAGAAATTATAAATAGAGAGAGGGTGCTTTCTCAATCATAAATTTTTGATTTGTTCAAAGAAGGCCAGTAATCACTTGATGACAACAATCGTGTCAGACGGTCTACAGGGTTGGCTGTTTTAAACCCCATTGGTTTAAAACCATGGTTTTCCAGTTTAAAAAAAAAATTTATTTTTCCAACTTAGACGGCTACTTCCAGCCGTTTATTTTAACTGCTCTATATCCTTTGGGTGAGTTAGATGGACTACATATTAAAAAAAACAAAAACTAGGAGCCAACAAGGAGAATGTTAAATATGTACAGGAAATTGTGGTGACAGATTAGTGTTAAACAGTTTTAACAGATTGTGGAGAAGGTTGGAATTTTGATTGAAAGTTGCATGCAATCCTAACAGATAATATAAATGGGCACAAAATGTGGGAACACATTGGTCCTCGAAACCTTAATGTGGACTAGTGTCGGGAATGAATGAGTGTCAGTGGTGACTCATTGACACAGGGTCTGGTACTTCTGCACAAAATCATCAAGGGAGATAAAACGTGGCATTTCCTTTAATCAATGCCTTCAAAGGAAACATAAATCATCCATGTGAAAGTTACCATCATCTCCGAGATACAAAAAAAAATCCAATTGAACCACTCAAAGGGTAGGGTAATGATGGAGGTGTTTTATGATTGGAAAAGGAAATGATGATCAACTGGATAAATGATTATTATAAGATCAATTTGCAAGGTGCTATGGTCAACAAGAAGTATTATTTGAAGGTATTACTTTGTTTTAGAGAAGTAATTCGTGCAAAGTACCAAGATTGTTAGGCATTTAAGAATTGTGGCCTTTGAGACAGTGTACACTACTTGTTGAGATAGCAGTGCTCTCCCTCATGCCTGATCTTGCACTTTGCAGCTTTTGTCTTTTCCCACAGATGAAGACCCTGTTAAAGGGGCAGTGTTTCCATGATTAAAATGCTATGACAGCAGTTTCAAAAAATACTACAGAATAGGCCAACAACAAAGGTTTCCAGAAATCTTTTGAATAGTTGTAAAAGTGTTGGCAAAAGTCAGTGATGATAAAGGACAGTAATTTACCATCAGGTACAGTACCTTCATGTGGCTACTTAAAACAATTTCATATTAATGAATTAGGCAATACAGCATCAGTCCTAGAACTTTTTGAATGCACCTTGTATATATCTCACTGTTTTTGTATAATTGTGTTTTACTTGCATTAGTTTGAGAGTGTAAAATAGTATTTTCTCTAAATATTTTTGAGGCAGTATTTAAAATTAAAATTGTGTTTATTAATTTTTTTACAAAAGTAATGGAGAATATGAATTTAAGGCTATAATGTTGAAATTAGGTTGAATTGGTCCATAAAAAACCACCCAGTTCCAGATGTTGAGCTATGTTAAGAAGACTGAATAGTAGTAAAGTTCTTTAGAGGATAATTATATTCAAGCATAGTTGTATAATACACATGTGTAATACACATCTTAAGTTTTACTAAGAAACCTAATTCAAATATCAAAAGTTATTTAGTATAAAATCTTATTTTAACTGATACTGAGGAACTCTTGTTTAAATTTCACATGCATTTGTTTGAACTTAGTATAAAAACACCAGGGGCTAGTTTTTTGAACTTGCCCTGATCTTAATTTTATCTCTAATTCAATGCAAACAGATATGTGTGTGCTATAAATGCAGAGTTTTATTAAATAAGTATGGTACAGTTACATGTTTATTTTATATCAGTTTGCACAATTTTTATGTTATTTTTCATGTTTCTTAAGTTTAGCTTTTTATGCCATTAGAGCTTCTAAGCTTATTATCATTAAAGTAAAAGTGTCGTCTAATTGAACTTTGGTACCTCAAAAACTGCTACGAACTCCTGAACACATTTCAGCTGCAGTCCTATGAAAAGTGATTGTGGGCCCTAAGGCTATGGCTCTCCACCTAATCAGACCGGATTTTAGCCTCTTCTCGTCTGTCCTGTTTGTCCGACCTCATAAGATACCATTGTTCGTAGATAAATAGACATCTGTCTTAAAGTCTTTAAAATGTGTTCAGGAGATATGGAAATATACTTAATCTAAGTATAAAGTATTGTTTTACTAGAGATTTTTATTAAAATATATGTTATACGAACTCCTGAGCACATTTCATCTGCAATCCCATGGAAAGTGAGTGCAGACCCTGGGCCCCTCCCTGTGAGCAGAGCTATAAATGCAGCTCTGTGCTATAAATGCAGAGTTTTATTAAATAAGTATGGTACAGTTACATGTTTATTTTATATCAGTTTGCACAATTTTTATGTTATTTTTCATGTTTCTTAAGTTTAGCTTTTTATGCCATTAGAGCTTCTAAGCTTATTATCATTAAAGTAAAAGTGTCGTCTAATTGAACTTTGGTACCTCAAAAACTGCTACGAACTCCTGAACACATTTCAGCTGCAGTCCTATGAAAAGTGATTGTGGGCCCTAAGGCTATGGCTCTCCACCTAATCAGACCGGATTTTAGTCTCTTCTCGTTTGTCCGACCTCATAAGATACCATTGTTCGTAGATAAATAGACATCTGTCTTAAAGTCTTTAAAATGTGTTCAGGAGATATGGAAATATACTTAATCTAAGTATAAAGTATTGTTTTACTAGAGATTTTTATTAAAATATATGTTATACGAACTCCTGAGCACATTTCATCTGCAATCCCATGGAAAGTGAGTGCAGACCCTGGGCCCCTCCCTGTGAGCAGAGCCAAAGAGCTAGAATCACGATTACTCATTGATTACACCTCGAAGAGCAGAGCTGACTTCAGCCCCCTCTCGTCCTTCCTGTTTGTATTCCTGAACTTTTGCTTATTCGTCTAGCAAAATTTGGGTATGAGGTATAGTTTTTTCCGAGAAATTTAGTATATAATATTTTGATGACATGAACAGTTACTAATAAAACTTGTCTTATGATCAAAAGTTGTTAATTTTGAGTGAGGCCATTTCACTTTCAAAGCACTCAAATTCTAAAAGTCTTTACATTTTAACTGTTTTAATTTTCAGCTAGACAAGAATTTTGATTTCTAACATTCAATTGGGGATGTTACATTGTAAATATTATATATATATATATAAGAATGAAAGTAGAAAAGAAAGGGAGTGACCATATGAATTACATAAGAATGGTATGGGTGGATTGCGACACCCCTTTCCCGCTTAAAGCAGCTTTTACTACCCGGGTAACGCTCACGGAACCAACATAATTCCATGGTCAGCCTCCCAAATGTGCGAAAATAAAAGCACCAGAACAGACTCAGGAACAAAGAAGTTAACGAATCCATGAAGGGAAAACATCCGCTAGTCCAACCCGATGGAACGTCTCTTTATATAAGTAAAGTTGCTCATGCGCAGAGAAATATCAGGATAATAGTTTCGCAGTCATGAATATTAAATCTCTATATCAACAATCAAATTACAAATTTTCTTTAAAAAACGATTTGTAATAATGTTGTACAAAATTGACTGGATAATTTCTTTTTATAGCTTCATCTGCAAATTTTTTACATTTGCAAATGCAGTCTTTCCTAAAAGTATTATAATTTTGGTTTCTTGTAATTTTGGTTCTATATATGTATATATATATATATATATATATATATATATATATATATATAGCACAGAGTGTGCCTTCATCATGTGTATGTCTGATTATTGAAAATTTAAAAAAAAATCTAACTGGCCAGGATTGAAATGTTATGTTTTTGTGGCCCTCCATCCGAAAGATTAGTTAGAGGAAAAATAGTTTAGTCATATTTGAGGTTGCTGATCAGCGGAATTTATCGATAGATTTTATTTTCAGCTATGCAAAAATATTTTGAATATTTGGTGGGGGGGGGGGGGGGAATCACATTGTAAGAACGTGTCTCTCTCTCTCTCTCTCTCTCTATATATATATATATATATATATATATATATATAAATATAAATATATAAATAAAAATTGAAATATTTTAATCGAAAACTATGCATAAACTACGGAAAGTACAAAAAAACCCATCTCTAGCATATGTGTTACAAATAAGTAACTATAGACCAAGACTAAGGATAAAAATAGAAGGTAACTTATCACTATAATGGAAAGGGGATGAGGGGAAGATGAGTATACAAAAATCATAATTTATATATAAATATATATAAAATAAAAAAGCAAACACGGCAAAAATGAGAAAAGGCAATAATAAATAGCTCAAAATTGAAGATCAAGACATGGAGAACAATCAACTGAAACTACACAAAAAACAGCGGTTAGTTCGAAATTACATTCTCGCCAGGACAGCCATACAAATTCGAATGAAAACTGATAGAATAGCCAGTTTCTGACAATGGCGATAATTTACCTATGGACACCATTGGAACTGTCTACTGGAAGGACAAATAATAAAAACAAAGTGAATTATATATATATATATATATATATATATACATATATATATATATATATATATGGCCCAGAATGTAGTTATATCATGGGTCACAATTTAGTGAATAGTAAACTAGCTACAGCTAAAATGTTCAGTTTTGCTGGGCTTTATTCTAAGAGGTTTGGGGAAGGCGGGTACGGTCTTTAGTTGCCATCCCCATTTGATTTCGGTCTAAACTGTGTGACACTGTTCTGGTTGCCCAAATAATTTTACCTTATACTTTCTGGTAGATCGGATGGTTTGGGTATGAATAAAAGAAGTTTGTAGCATTAGAAATTTGACAGAAAACGTGCTTATTGGTCAAAGCCTTTATAAAGGTATAAAGTATTTATCCAATAATTTTTGTATTCAAAAAATTAATGTAAAGAAACGTTATAAGGATATCTGACCACTATAGAAGAACATTCTTACATTAGATTCAATATTTTAATATTCGGTTTAAAGTGGGGAGGGGGCACATTAATAAATTTATTTTTTTCGAAGATGAATTATTTTAATTTTTTCCAATGTTTGGGGGAGGAGGCTGTTTTACACAATTTTTCAGAATTTCTAAGAGGGAGAGGGTAGAGTGAAGGAATAACATTCGATTTAAAGAGGGGGGGGGGTTCACATTTATGTATATATATGGCCTAAAGTGTATCTGCGTCATGTGGTATGTGCATAAAAATTTCAAAAACATCAAACTAGCTATGGCTGAAATGTTCAATTTTCCTGGCCCTCAATCTAAGAGGTTAGGGGAAAGAAGTCTATGGTCTCAATAGCTGCCACCCCCATCTGATTCCTCTGGTTGTCCAAATAATTGCAAGAAGTTCGTACCGCACAAATGGGTTCAGGAGTTCAAAAATCATGCTTCTTCCTCAATCAAGACCGTTGATTTTCAATGGGTATTTGGCTAGTATAGCACTAAATGCAGAAAAAATATCCGATATCTGTAGGACGGCTTTTGATAATTTCAAAATAATTGTGTCCATTCATTTGAGGTTGAAAGTATACATATGTATTGCAAGTATGTAAAAGTATGGTATAGACCCTGTGGTTGCCCCACTCATTAGGTTCCAGTCTAAATTGGTTGGCACTGTTCAGACCGCCCAAACAGTCACTTTACAATTTCTGATTTATCGAATGGTCTGAGTAGGAAAAAAACAGTTCCTGATCGTAGACATGAATCCAGGAGTTGTGCTTATTCATCAATCAAAATCTAGGTATAAGGTGTTTATCTGAAAATTTTTCTATTCGCACGTTATAGGGACTCCTGAACACATTTTAAACACTTCCCTATATTTGACCAATCATGAAATTTGAATTGGAGTTCTACAGAGCACTTGCCATTTGATAAAACGTTTGTTAATTTTGATTGGGACCATTTCACTTTTAAAACATATGGCCAACATAAATGGAAAAAATACGTTATAAGTATTCCTGAACACTTCCCTGTCAGTCAAAATCGAGGTATAAGGTGGTAATGTTTTCCGAGATATTTTGTATTTGAGATTTCGGTGAAAAGTATACGTACTCCTGAACACATTTCATATACAAGCTTGTGCAAAGCGTTTAAGGTCGCCTTGGGGCTAGGGCCCCTCCGTAAATTAACCTGGCTTCCATCTTTTCTCGACCACCCTGTTTATATGTTTGACCCCATATGATACTGTTTGTAGAATTATCATTGTTTTCCATAGAAAATAACGATTTAATCGAATTCTTTAAAATTTGTATTATTTATTTGCAAATTATATTAAATTAATATTTTTAATTATTTATGGAAGGAATATTAATATATATAAGATTGCATATTTCACGTTTTTATTATTTTAATATACATGCATTACTATATTCTTTAGTAAGCAACATCGCTCGAAACAACGAGTTCGTACCACAAGCATCCGAAGCCGAACTGAATCCCAAAGCCTTCACCACTCATGATCTCAAGTTATTTATTCACAAAGGGATCTTTCCTGACCCCTAGGCACAGGGGTGGGGTTGGTAAACTTGTTTCTGAGAATTCCCAGAAAATGCGTCACCGCCTCAATAGAGGAAATGGGACTAATCTTTTGGCATGCTTTGAATGTCGCCAAGAGGCAGGGGTAGATAGAATTGACGAATTATCGCTCTTCTGTAATTTTGAATGGATTCATGTCCAAATACGTTGCGCCATCTAGTGATAGCGAATCAAAACTTAAAACACTGAGGATTCCTCTTAAGCACCGATGTAAAGACTTGACCTCCCAAAACTACACCAGTATATGAATGTTTTCGTCTTTCTTTTGTTCCATTTTTAAAATCTACTTCTGAACTAGAAAGATTGAGGTCAGAATTTTATCTATCAATGCTATTGAAATTTACTTCAATGTTAGACCTATATTTAGCCATGGAATCCCTAATATATAATTCCAACAGCAAAAGGCTAAATAAAAAAATATCAGTATCATTTTAACTTTGTAAATAAGATAATTTTAAGTTGTATTTCATAAAAGTTTAAGTAATTATCAAATAAAGACATTATAAATAACTTTTTAAAAAGAATTGAGAGAAGTAACTTTAAGAATATTTTACAAATTATATTAATATTTTTTATTTACATGTAATTGAAATTTCTGATAACTGTCAATTGTCTATTTTAAACCATACAGTATATTTTGGTTTGTCCACTAACGAGACTCAATTAAGAATCCTTTTATCACATATACACCCTATAAATAGCACAAGTTTTATCAGAAATAAATTTCCTTAATTTTTCAGTTTATAATAGAGTAATATAAAATCAAATCTCTTGTTATATTGTCTATAATCTTGTATATTTACTTCGTATATAAAATGAGAAAAAACAATATACTCTGAAAATTAAAATACACATTTGTTCTCTGCTTAAAATGCTTACTTATGGAAACTTTATTCACAATGACATAAAGTGATAATTACATAAATTCAATTTTGGATTAGAGGATTTATTTTCCATATATAAATTGTATTTTGGAATGATGCCATATTTTTTGTGAATGCTAGCTCAATGGAACTTTTGGAGAAGTCAATATCATGAGATATTCCCAACTTTCTTTTATTCAAACAACTTAACTGTACTGCTACCATACTGGGAACCATAAATTTTTAGGCTCACAGTTTTTAGATATATTTTGTAAGAACATATTATACTCAAAATTTAAAGAACATTGTTTGTCTATGAGACATAGATATATTGAAAGACTGCCTTAATTTAAGAAAGAATCTATGCAGGGTCGCGCTAGCCATTCGCCTACGCGCCAAATGCGAAAAGATCGCAAAACTGGCGATAAAAAAATTACTTTGGCGAAAAAAATGGCGAATGATTTTTTGGAAACTGAAAATTTCATAAATATTTTTTTGGGAAGTAATATGGAATAAAAGTCCGCTTTAATTTGGAATAAAAGTCCGCTTTAATTTGGAATAAAAGTCCGATTTCAAACAAGTAGGCCTATGACATACGAGCTTTGTCTCCCGTCTGTTTTTGGGACGCTCGTTCTCGTGTGACAAGCTCCAAGTATTCTTTAATTCCCAGCACGCTGCTCCTCAAAACGGACGGCAGACAGCGCATTCCTGTCTCTCAAGCGTCCTTGACCCACTGTGGCAGTCAAAACATTATCTGGATTCCGTCCGTTATGTGAGCTGATTTTTTTCGTTAACCCTGAATCGCACAACCGTTAACCCCCAACACAGTTATTAGATACTCTCCAATAAACAACAAAAAAACACTTTTAACTTAAAATCCTGCATTATAGTTTTAAACAATCCGTGTTACAGAATTATTTCTGAAAAGAGCCATTTTTTGTCGAAAACAATCGGCCGTAATCAGAGAAAAAAGTGATAAACATCGAACGAAAATGTATGTATATTTTTTGATGACGCGTATACAATGGTAGTTGTTGGAAACTTGGTTCTGTTTTCATCGCGATTCTCGTTATCGCGAGAACGTGTTTACATTTTTAGAATGGTTTCACCCTTCTCGTGAACGACTCGTGACGGGAACAGAACATGCCATTCATGCAAATCGCCTTCTCGCCGCGCGCGCATCTGATTTGCATATAGTGAGGGCGCTGCCGTCAACGGTTGTGTTTCCGGAGCGTACCCATCACGGTGTATATATGATAGGACACATTCTCAGTTATTCGGATCTGATCTTATCGCAGACCTTAGTGATCTCGGAGTTAGTCAGTGAGACTCTCAGACCATGTAGTAGACATGAAAGACCTTTATGGAAGGCAGACCTTGATCGGTAGAGAGTAGTCTAACTTCCAAAGCCATGACGTGTGACCTGATGATGGTGGCTTCATTAACGTGCACGGCATGTGTGGTACAGTAGCTGTTTTTTCTACTTACCGATGTTATAGTAACTGAGAGTGTGTGCCTAGTCATAGACTGGGTAAAACCTTTTTCATGAGCTTGCTAGCTCATTGTATATAGTTTTGCTTTGCAACAAATGTTACAGTGTTTTATTTTGTAACTTTATCTGATGCAATGGATCTCACAACAAATAAATTGTGTTTGTGTTTAACGAGCTTGCTTTCTTGAGAAAACACATCACTACTGCGTATCATCTGCTACAAATTTTTTCTTACCAGCACTTCAGATATGGATATGGCCAAACACTGCTAAATCTGCAAATGACTTTCAAATTTTCTAGTCTAGTCGCTCAGCTAACACAGCAATAGCAGCCGACAGTAGTCCGGAGCATCTGGAGGGCAGAGAAATTAGGAGTGTGCGATTGCGTAATTACTACCGCATGGTTCTAGGATCGATTGTCTTGCGGGAAAAAATACCTTTTAGACTTACGATGTTTTTTTTTGTTTTTTTTTTTAGACTCCGCATATGAATCGCCCCACCCCACACACACACTTTGAAGTGGGTTTTTTTTTTTTTTTTTTTTCCCACAAATTTCTCGACTTACGCGAGCATATACGGTAAATGAAAAAGCATTTAAATTTTAGTTAAAACCAACTGAAAAAAGGTCACTGTTGATTATTATCACAGATGCCAATTTGCGGTTTGCTGTTTTTGCTATAAGTTGAGTCGTAGTTTATCTTTTTGTTACGAAATTTTAAGCCTGCCTGGCTTGTTTTCGTTTCATCTTCATCTTTGTGGTTTTTATGCGATCCTTACACCTGCCTGAATTTTAAAACCAATATAAAAATTTATCCCTTAGATAGTTTTGGTGCCTAATTTTAAAGAAATATAATGATGATACTGCATATAAAAATATTATGAATGTAACAAGAATTGGTTTCACATGTCCTATGACAACAACCATCGTTAAAAGAGGCTTTAGTAAACAGAACATAAATTTCATTAAGTAGTAACATCAGAGTAAAAAATCTCAGTGACTTGATTCTTATGAATAGTGAAGGGCCAGATATGAAAAATTTTAACTTTAAGACAGCTTTTGAAAATTGGTGTATAGTACAAAAATTTCCACCCTTGCCTGGTTTATATGATAATGAAACTATGTGAATTATAAAATAAATTTGGCATTTTTGTAACTCATTGTGATCTTTTATTGGTAAATACAAGTTTAATTTACTAATAGCCTGTTTAATGATTAAAAAAATGAAATCTACCTATCTTTATATCTTGTTTAGAATGAAATTAATATTATTAGCTGCATTATGGCTTAAAAGTAGAAATTTTTTCACCGATGGTGAGGATAACTTGTAACTTATAATCATGTAATTTGGCTAATGGTTTTTCAATTTGGCTAATTTGTTGGCTAACAGTTTGAAATCCTAGCGCGGGCCCTGTCTATGTATTTTATTCTCACCATGAAACAGCTTCAGAAAAAACAAATGTATTTTAGAATAAACAAAATTAACATTTTTATTAAAGTAATTCTTCAGGCATTAATGACTTTAATTTTTCACTCATGTATACATGCAATGTACATGAAAATTATAGCAATTAATGTCAGAGATTTAAGGTAAAAATAATAATGTCTAGAACTCCAAGCAAACCTCTGAAACAGATACTTTATTTAAAAATATCACAAAACTTATAGTAAAATTGAGAAACATCTAAAATATGTTTGAAAAAGAGAAATAACTTTTATTCAAAAATATACTTTAAGAAGAGTAGCAAACCATATATTCTTTAGTTTTAAAGAATGATCAAAAAGTTTGTTTAGAATCTGTAAGTTCGTGTAGGTTAAAGATATTTAAAAGTAATTTCCATAGATTTTAAGATCATTGTCTCATTGACAAGTAAGGTTGGAGATGCCATGGCAGTAAAAATCTGCTGTATTCAAAAATTGCAATACAGCATGCTTCATGTCATCATCCAACTGGAAGCAATGTTCTTTTCAACGAACTGAAGAAGGGAAAATTGCAAGGAGAGAGATCTGGACTATACGTTTGCTTCAGTCTCCCTTTAAAAAGGGTTGTAATCTGTTCTGCACAAGAAGTGGGTGTCCAACACATGTCAACATCATGGTGGTCAAACTGTCACCATCTCTTTATAAGCATCCTATTGAATTTCTTTGGATGTGAAGAGGTCAGATGCTGCCATTGCATGGTTTGTAACAATGCTATGCACCAAATTTCATCATCAGCTACAATGAACTCCAAGAATGTGTTGCTTTCCATGTTGAAACACAGCAAGTGTTGTAATCAGACTACTATATAGTAGTCTCTCTGATCAATATTGACAGCTCACAGGATCCATCGACAGCACACTTTGCCATACCCCAAGCTCCATATGATAATTTGAAGTTCCATGGCTCCACCATCATCTTTATCATGTTACTTTCACAATATTTCTAAAAAATTAACAAAATCATAAGTATCTTTAAAAATGAAGCAATTGCACATGTTAGAGATATTATTACTCAGTTAATTATACATGTGAGAAATAGGTTTGAGTATTGTTCATTTAAACAAAGATTTTTCTCAAGATATATATTTAGATCTTAAAAGAATAATTGTGCTTGTAAAACTAAGTATCTCATTTTGAAAATAACTTTAAATTTCATTCGGTAGAATAGGAAAATTTAGGAAAATTTTCTTACGTAGTTGGAGTACAACATATATACAATTTTTTTCTGTTTATATTCGCATTTTAATTATTTAGATAAAATATATTTATTTTCTACATCTTGATGTTATTGTACTCATGTAGTATTACATTTATAAAATGTACAAATGTGTGTGTCTTTACCAAGGATATTACAAGGCTATTAAAAATTTAAAAAAACTTCACTAATAATATTCCGAGTTCCTTCTAATAAGGCATTTGACTATTTTTTAGACCGAATATTTTTGTTCAGTATAAACATGCCTAAGACAAATTAAAATTTGTTAAAGCTGGGCATTTTAAAGTTATTAATGCATATATTATAATGGAAAATACAAAAGGATTGCATATGATTTGCTTATTATAGCTCTCTTTCAGATAATAAATTCAGTATTTGGCTAAATAACTATTTGCTGTATCTATTAACTACTGTATATTTCTTAATATAATCCAATCAGTGTATTAGCCTAGCCAAGTGCGTAATTCTACTGTAAAAAATTTGACCAAAACAGTAAACTTGCATAAGCCTAATAAAAATTTAAAAAACTGTACAAACCATGCCAGATGTGTGAATGCTAAACTATCACTGCCAATCAAATCACATGGTTATGAGGGCATTGTTAATAATGAAAGATAACCACACGGTCTGTTCAGGTTTAGGCTGTGTGAAGTTGTTCAGTAGGTTGTGTCAGAAGATATCTTAGTGTATGATTGCTTTCAATGTGCTTGTGAAAATATCACCCACAAAACAACGGTTTCATGGTGCTACAGTAAGCAGGAGAGAATACTTTTATTCAATTGGTCTCTGCTTTCACAATTACCAGTTTCAAAATTTTCATCTAAGCTTCGCTTCTCCAAAAACATCCTACCACCTGGAAGCATTGAATGATGGATGAATGGATGTGGTGATATCACAATTACAACATCTGCAGTTATAAATTAAGACTAACTATGCAAGAGTGAATGCTCATTACTTTACTGTTACTTAAACAAATACACAGTGTTTCAAAAATGTATCATTTGAGTAGATGTTTAGAACTTGAGAGCAAAAACACATTTTATTAAGAAATTGTGGCAACGAGAAGATAACATTTTAGTAAGTGGTAAATCCTCTACTGGGAGATATACCAGCCAGTATTCGTTACGGCATAGTTGCTCATGTGTTCCTCTGCAGAAGATTCTCCCACAAATGTTGTAACTGGTCAGCTAATTCAGTGGTATTATAAGAAGGCTGCAATTGCCATCCCAGTAAGTCCCAGAAGTGTTCTATTGGTGATAGGTCTGGGAACCCGGATGACAATGAGAGGATATTAAATTCTCAAAGGCATATTGTGAAAGTTATGCAGTATGTGGTCAAAAGTTGTCCTATTGGTAAATGGTACCTGGGCAGCTTGATAGCATATGCAGAACAATTGGCAGCAGAATATTATTGACGTACAAATGAGCCGCCAGATTGGCTTATAGCACAATTACAGGAGATCGGCTATCTCATGAGATGGATCCCTAGACTGTCACACCAAGTTTGATGGCTGTGTGGAAAACAAATGCAGGATCAGAACACTGGCCATCCCTCCTACACACACATATGCAGCGGTCATCAGCACTGAGAGAGAAATGGCATTCGCTAAATATATCATACTTCCAATCAAACCTTGTAATGGTTGACTGAGCTCAACACCAATCCAGAGGGTTCTATCTATGCTGAGAGGTCAGTGGTAGGCATCTTTATGGACATCCACATCTAATCCCATGTAGGAGGGCAAATGCCTTTTGAATGGCTGATAGCAGTGTCATTGGCGTGGAAGTGGCTTCTCTACTGGCTGTACGATCCTCTCGAGCAGTTGTTTGTCTGGGACATTCTGAACTTCTGTGTTAGTTACATGTGCTTTTCTGATCCATTGCTGTCAACACCGAGCAAGTATCATATCACTATGACCAAGATGGCAACTGATACGTTTGCTGGATCAATGGAACCTGGGCAGCTTGATAGCATATGCAGAACAATTGGCAGCAGAATATTGTTGACATACAAATGAGCCACCAGATTGGATTATAGCACAATTAGAGGAGATCAACAATTTATTAGAGAGCACAATTAGAAACTTCCCTCAGGTCTATGACGCAACCCCTCTCTAAATCTGACAATTATTCATAGCACAGTAGAGTAAGTCTCAAAGGCATCATTGTACAGAATGTTCAGTATCAAAGCAGAAAATCCAGTTCTAATCGCCCATGAGTGAGAATACCGGTCATTTCAAATGCTGCTCAAAGCATTATCATACACATTGTATGAGAACTATAACACCATTGGCACTGACAATTTGATTATTTGTATGCAGAGTTTTGCAATATATATATATATATATTTTACAACAGAGTGTGTTAAAAATTGATTACTGTCTGGGCAAACAGGAAAAAAATTACAGGGCTGCCACGAAGAGAATGCAATAAAAATAGTAGCTATAAATAGCAGTCAATTTGGTTAACAGATCATGTCATTTTAGTTGCTATTATAGTAGCATACATTAAAATAACATCAGTGATAAAAACACTAAAAATTCAGTTTTATACAAATTCTAAATTTTCATAAAAATGTAAATTTTAGTATTTTTTTTCTTAGTAATTTGAAAATTTTTTGGGCACTTTCTTTTAAAAAATCAGAAATTTTAGTGCTTTTTATATATAATCCGAAATTTTAACACCCAAATTTCAAAAATTGTGAATTTTAGCATTTTCTTTCGTAAAAAGTGCAAATTTTAGCATTCCTTTATGGAACCACCGGATGTTTGGGTTCTTTCATAAAAATCACAAATTTTAATGCTTTGGTATAAAACCATAAATTTAAATTTTTATTTCATAAAAATCATAAAAATTACAAATTTTAGTGTTCTTCTATAAAAATAGCAGATGTTTGTATTATTTTGTAAAAATTATGGAGGTTCACATTCTTTAATCGAAATCAAATTTACTTTTTTAATGTTTTTTTAAAAATAGGCAATTTTAGCATTACTTCATAAAAATTGCAAAAATTTTAGCACTAATATTAAAAATGCAAATTTTTGCGTTTAGCGTTGAACTATACTATAAGTTGGGAAACATTTATTTCATATGTTTAGAAACTAAAAAATATTTTTAATTCTGAAATAATACACATACTTTCATATTCCATTACAGAACTGCTTTCTAAGCAGTTGAGGAGCGAACATAGTGCTTTCTAAATGACACTGAATACAATGTTTTAAATGGTTGAATCCCGTTATGTCTCGCATGATGTCTGAAAGTGAGCGTTGATTCTATTATATTAGGGTTTTCCAAACTTTTTTCACCATGAACCCTTTTGAAATTAAATTTGATGGTGGACTCTCAAAATGAGAAAAAAGTAAATGTGGTCGAAAGGATGCATTCAAATTTTACACAATTTTTAAGAAAATGTACATGAGACTATCACATCCCGGAACCCCTAAAATATTGTCACTGGAACCAAAAGTTTCACGGAAAAATACTATATTATGCAAATAAATTTGAAACATAAATGAGAAAACTAAATTCGAATTTTGTCTAATTATTTTTAAAAAGTCATCAAAATAAAATAAAAAAGCCACTTGTATAAAATTAGTCACTTGTTGGCAGTACTCAATATTAAAATATTTGTCTTGTATGAAAAATAATTGCTCTTTAGTCACTTGTAGCAGCTTTGAAATTACATCCTACACATGCAGAAAATGAAACACAAAAATGAGAGAAAATATACAATTCAGCATAAAAAAATAACAATACAATTTTTACACATAAGTAAAATTTTGGAAAGTTGAACATGTATTTGGATGCATACCAGATGTGTAATTATATATTTTAGCAAACTCTGTGTGAGGTGAAATTTAAAAGAATTTTTGTGGCATTGTGAGATGTTTGAATGCTGATGGATGACTGCTACATATACTAATTTTTTAACAAAGATTGCCTAAAAATTATGAATATTGGTTTTATAACAATACAGCCATGTTTTAATGTTTGGCAGTATCCAGTAAAGTTTTAATTAGATAATCTCAACATTCATAGATTTATCATATGAATATCGTACACTTACGATTAGTTCTGCCATAATGAGTCCTAGCATAAAGGCAAAAATATATGTATAAGGTAGGATCAAAAAATTCGGAGACTGGCTTACTTGATGGATATGATTCATTGATATCATGTGTTACACACAACCACCTTCTAAGTACTCCCCCTCTGCAGCTATGCACTTCTGCGAGCACGAGTACAGTTGCTGAAAACATTCCTTTAAGCCTTTGAACGAGATGGTCTTTGATAGCCTTTGGACAGAGCGGCTAGCGCAGCTTCCTCAACCTCAGATGCACTTTTGAAACGGCATCATTTGAGTTCATTTTTAAGATGGGGGAACACGTAAGAATCGCATGGGGCGAGATCGGGTGAGTAGGGAGGATGTGGAAGGGTTGAAGTTCCATGTTTGGCCAGTGCGGACCGCACCATGAAAGACCGATGAGCAGGGGAATTGTCATGTTGCAGCACCCAATCCTTGCTTTTCCAGAGTTCTGGGCGTTTCCTGCGAATAGCATCACAGAGACAAGCCAGGATCTGTGTGTACCTCTCCTTGTTCACTGTTGCCCCTTGCGGTATAAACTCGTAATGCACAAAGCCCTTCTGGTCAAAAAACATTTCAAGCTTTACCTTCTCCTTTGAATGGTCCAAACGGAACTTTTTTGACTTCGGCGAAGATGATGACTTCCACTGTGAGTTCTGGTGGAAAATTTAAGAAAATTTAAAGTTAAGTTTTAGCAGCAAAGTATGCACAGTCAAAGAGTCATAAGTGTTGGCTGGGCCATTAAAATATACAGAGCCAGTTTTAAAGGAAAAATCATTGTTCACTTTATTACATGAAGAACATAACTAGGCAACTTACACATTCCAGGTAATTTCCATGCCACAAAACATCAAATAATAAATACTATGTACAAAAGTTTGTAGATGCAAATAATCTGACAGAAATTTCTTGAAGCATTAGTAGTAAATAACTGTACTACCTATATCACTTGCATGTATTTGCAGCCACCGTCGAAGGTATCACACTTGGCAAAAAAAAAAAAAAAAAAATGGATAAGACATCAGCAAATTTTAACGCGACTTCCGAACATATGTAAATAAATTTAACAATATTTACTGGTCTAAACTGACCACATCTGTGTCCGGCTCGACTAAAACCGTCGTCTTACAGTATCTCGCAGTGCCTCTGTCTGCATGCTTCCATCTACATGCATCAGTCTAAAGGCATTTCGGTCTGCTTGCTTCAGTCTGTCTGTTCCAATCTGTCATGCTTCAAGAAACATCTGTCTTATATATCCGAAAAATGGACTGTTCCGGAAACGCCCCCGGATATGCAAATCAGATGCGTACACATTGAGAACTGATTTGCATGAAACCTCATGTTGGAAAAACGTCACGGTTCACGCCGGTGAATGAAAAGAGTCCATATTAAATTTGCATAAACGTCCGTTCACGGGAATGTGAATCGCGATGTATTGATTTTTTTTTTCCAGCAATCGGCCCCCTCATGCAAATCCTTAAGTCTCAATGCATATGCAAAACAAAACTTACTCTAAGAAACCAAGGTATATCAATAAACACCAAGGCCCCCAGTATCCTACCAAACATATAATGAAGGAATAAATTTTAAAGTATTACATCATTACTAAATAAAATGCATAAGTACTTATAACATCTGAAAAACAGTTAAGTATTGTAGACAATATTGTAACAACAACATTTCACATCAAGTAGAAATTTATATACAACACAACTTCAATGCTTAAGTATTAGTATTCAGAATTTAAATTTTAGTTTAAGTTTAATTATAAGTATCTAAAAATTTAAGTATAAGCATATTATCATATTTAGCAAGTCAACTTTAAAAAGATTAAGATTTTGTATAAGCATAGAATTTAAGTTTACTTTAAATTTGAGTATAAACACTATAATTCAAAAAGCTTAAAAATTTTAGTCTATTAATACAATACAAGTATACATAATTAATACTATCAAACTGTATTGATATACAAATATTTAAAAATACATGATGCAAGTAATCAGATAATAAAAATCCTTTATCAAAACTTTCAACACATACTTTCTACTAAGTTGAAAACTACAAAATTTTATACACATAAGCTACTATCTAGCATTATGCGGGTAATAGAAAAATGGATGTATATACAAAGGTGTAAAGTGAAAAGATTCAATATCAAAAAAATTTATACTCAAGATATACTAACTTATATCAATGAGGTTTGAGATAAACAATAATGTATATATATGACATCTTAAAAAATTCCCAAGTTGTAAATTCAATTTAGCATTTAAAATTTTCTCTAGACTAAACATTAATCTCAAAAAGTTTGATTTAGTTTTTAAAAATTTTATTACAAAATTTAAGTATTATTTCCTTAGTCATTGGTTTAGTAAAGTGATCTGCTAAGTTATCTTTACTATTTACAAATTTAATATTAAATGATTCATTGACTATTAAATTTCTTAGGAAATGATATCTAACATCAAGATGCTTAGTTCTATTGTTTTCAATTGGAGAGTTAGAAAAATTAATGACTGCTTGGTTGTCGCTAAAAATAACACTGTTACTTTTATTAAAGTTTAACTGTACCCATACCAAGTAAATGACATTTTTCAATTATGTTCTGTACCCATACCATTTCCTTAGCGGCTTCAGTTAGTGATACATATTCAGCTTCCATGGTTGATAAGCTGACACAATTATGTTTAAAGGTTCGCCAAGAAATAAGTACATTATCAATAAAGAGTATCATGCCTCCAAGTGAAACACAGTCATCTCTGTTTGCAGCAAAGTCAGAATCTGAGTAACAATTTTATTTTAACTCCTCAATATTAGATAAATTTAACATATAATTTTTAGTCTTTTCAACATATCCTAAAAGTCTTAACAATGCATCACAATGCTTAATTCCAGAGTTTTCTTGAAAATGAGATAATATATTGATGGCGTAACAAATATCAGGTCTAGTTCTACTAGATATAAAAGCCAAACACTCAATTAAGCTCCTGTAAGGAAAGCTTTGCATTTGCTTTATTTCTTCACTTGTCTTTGGACAATCTATTTTACTTAGTATATTCCCTTTAGAAATGGGAAGTGAAGTAACTGGATATTTATATTGTTGAAACATTTGACATACTTTATCTATATATGTACTGACTTTGATGTATAAAAAATTTATTGTCACTCTTTAAATTCCACACCTAAAAGTTTTCTAATTTTTCCTAATACCTTGATATCAAATTCAATGCTAAATAATGAAACAATGTGGTCTATGTCCTTTTGATACTTTGAAAAGAGAATTATGTCATCCACATAAACTAGCATAAGAACTTTGCTATTGTAAATATAGGCACAATTACACCATTGAAGTTTCAAAAAATTTAATTCTTTTAATTTGGTGTCAAGTTCATTATATCATTCTCTTCCACTTTGATGAAGACCATAAATGGCTTTCTTCAACAAACAAACATAATCAGGCTGTTCCTGATTGACATAACCTTGAGGCTATTTCATATATACTTTTTGACTCAATTTCGCATACAGATAAGCAGATTTGATATCTAACTGGAAATGCATCCAGCCAAGCATGCATACAAAAATTGAGAAGAATGTTCTAATTAAGTTGAAGTTAACAACAGGGCTAAAAACTTCATCATATGATTCTCCTTTTTTCTGACCATACCCCTGAGCTACCAAACGAGCTTTAAATCTCTTGATTTTCCCATTCTCGTCTTTCTTAATAGTGTAGACCCATCTATTGCCTATATGCTTTAGTGAGGGGGATGCAGGAACTAGTGCCCAGGCATCCCTCTCTTGCATTACGGCCATTTCTTCATCCATAACATTACACCATTTTTCAGACTGGGAGGATTTAATAGCAGCGTTGTACCCTTTTGGTATATTTATTTCAATATTGCTTGCTTCTGGTCTGCTTCTGACCCTTTTAAGACCTTTATTTTCCCGAAAATTAAATAGTTGCTGATCAAATTGTATATTTCTTTTATCACAATATTTCTTAACATTATTGTGCGACCTCAGCCTTTTATTATCTCCTTGAGCGTAATAATACACGTCGGTTCTACTCCCATCAGGTCTTGGAACTGTCTTTAGCTGCCAAGTAATATCCGAGCAAGGAGTCATACTGGAGTCAGCAGGAGAGTCCGTTTCCTCACTGGATTCAGATGGATCGTCACCAGTGTCTTCACTCTCTCCTGCCCCCCCCCCCCCCCCCCATCAGACTGCCCTCTCGGATATTCCTCGTCGGAGTATTCTGAAAGGTTATCTTTTGATATCCCTAAGGAGATATTTCCGGGACAAATTGGGTCCAGGATGCCTTCCACTACATTACCCTCATCAAACCTCACATTCCAGGTCTCAATTGTTCGTTTTTCCCCTGACAAAAATATTCTATAGCCTTTAGTTTTAGTAGCATAGCCTACCATCACCCCTTCTGTAGCCTTCATGTCTAACTTCTTTCTGAGCTGACTGGGTTTGCCTACATATGCTCTACAACCAAAGGTTCTAAGATGACTGACTGAAGGTTTTCTACCACTGTAGAGTTCATGTGGAGTCTTAGTCTTAAATTTGTGGCATATTCGATTTTTAGTGTATGTAAAACACAATATTGCTTCCGCCCAGAATTTGTCATGCATTTTGCTCTCGTTCAACATGGCTCTAACACAGTCAAATGCGGTTAATTTAAATCGCTCCGATACTCCATTTTGCTGTGGGGTATATGTGTTAGTCCTCTCAGCCTTAATACCGATATCCCTCAGGTAATTTTTGAACTTATCATGGCAGAATTCCATTCCATTATCCGTCCGGATACATACAATTTTAGTACCTAATTGCCTTTCCTCTCTGGCCTAAAACTCTTTAAAATGTAAAAACACTTCTGACTTCTGTTTCATCAGATAACCAAAAACTTTCCTGCTATAATCATATGTTATAGTTAAGATATATTTATTTCCACCATATGAGGCTCTAGGCAAGGGACCACACATTTCCATGTGTAACAATTGTAATGTTTAGTGGACCTTATCCTACTGGTGGGTTGATACGATACTCTCCTAGACTTAGCCAATTTACAAGATTTACAGTTTAACTTTTTGTATTTAAGCCTAGGAAGTCCATTTACAGCAGAAACTTTGCTGGTTTTGAGGAGATATTCAGCGTTTATGTGGCAATATCGTTTGTGCCAAAGACAGTTTGTACTGTTAAGTTCAGTTACTGAACTGCTAGGCTGAGATTTTTAACTATCCACATTTCTATTCTGCTTAGTTTTTGTTTTGTCAGATTTATATTTAGTTTCTTTAAAATTAGGTGCTATCTTTACCTTACTTATTTTTCTGGAAGCACTAGGATCCCTATCTTTAGATTTCTTATCCTTTTTGTGTTTCTTGTCTCCATCTCGATCCCTATCTTTAGATTGACGGTTTTCTATGTTATTTTGTTCCTGGGTACTATACTTAGGTTTTAAAAAATACAACCTGTCTTTTCTTTTTGCATAAAAGAATTTCTCCCCTTTGGGTGTAAAAAACCATAGCACCCCATTAGCCCCTTTAAAACTAAAATTTTTTTCCTCAAGAACAGATGCAGCTAATAAATTTCTCCTAAGTTTAGGAGAATACATAACATTTTCTAATCTAATAATACTTTGTTTATCCTTAAATTGGACATACATTTCCACCGTCCCGATAGCCTCAACTGGACTTTCAACATCCCCTACTGCTAGTGACATTGAAGTGCCTTTGCACTCATTAAATTTGGAAAATAACTTAATGTTATTACAGAAATGTCGCGTAGCAGCAGTGTCTACTACCCAGCTGAGTCTATCGTTAGGATCGATTACAGTATTAGCCTCAATATGTGGAGATCCAAGAAATTCCACAATATTAGATCCATTATATTTAGAGCAATTAACTTTAGTATGACCTAGCTTATTACATTTAAAACACTTAATTTTACTTTTAGAAATATTTACATTATGACTAGGAACTTTTCTATTATGTACATTATCTCTAGAAGTATTTGCATTAGACACATTTTGAGATTTAAATTTAGATATTTTTACTCTATTTACACAATTCTTAGAAGTAAAATAGGCGGAATTCACACTCGCAGTTTTTGAAAAATCACTTTCCTGTTGTCGGAGTCTGCTCTCTTCAGCTGTGAACTCTGCTTGTATTTTGCCGAGCTTGAAGTCCGAGTCACTCCATCTGTAAATTAGCTGAACAATGCCCCGGTATTCTTCCGGAAGGTATTGGATGGCTTGAAAAGAAACATACAGGTCCTTAGTGGGGTGATTCATGTCTTTAAGCCTTGTGACGGCCTTGCGAAGTCTTGAGCAAAATATGTCAACAGGCTCATCTTGTTCCGGCCGGATATCGAAGAATTCGTCTAGTAGACGTACGAGATTAGCACGGGAAGGCGCTTGAAAGTGCTCTCTTAAAGTATTCCACGCTTGACTTGGTTCGTCAGTTACGTTTATCAACTCCTTGTATTCCGAGGATAAGCTTTGGTAGATGATAGCAAGCGCTCGGTCTTTCCGTCGATGAAAATCATCGTAGTCTCGGCGATTCACGTCTTCTTCAATAGGCTTGACAGATCCGTCTAGATGTCCGAAACATCCTTCTCCCTTAAGGACGAATGAGATGTCGGTACACCAGGTGACGTAGTTGTCTCGCGTCAGCAACTCCGTTCTACTTGCCTCCATAGCCACTCGTAGATTTAGTAAAAAAGCAGAAGTAAAAGTCTCTTGTACACTGTTTACTTTCGTTAATCACACGTATTTCAAAATGGTGCCAGGCACGGCCCCCATCTGAACACTGAAACAATGGTTCTTTAAACACTTGCATTTATAAACGCCCCATAACCGTTCTGGTGGAAAAATTTAAAGTTAAGTTTTAGCAGCAAAGTATGCTCAGTCAAAGAGTCATAAGTGTTGGCTGGGCCATTAAAATATACGGAGCCAGTTTTAAAGGAAAAATCATTGTTCACTTTATTACGTGAAAAACATAACTAGGCAACTTACACATTCCAGGTAATTTCCATGCCACAAAACATCAAATAATACTATGTACAAAAGTTTGTAGATGCAAATAATCTGACAGAAATTTCTTAAAGCATTAGTAGTAAATAACTGTACTACCTATATCACTTGCGTGTATTTGCAGCCACCATCAAAGGTATCACACTTGGCAAAAGAAAAAAACCAATGGATAAGACATCAGCAAATTTTAACGTGACTTCTGAACATATGTAAGTAAATTTAACGTTCAATACGTACTGGTCTAAACTGACCACATCTGTGTCCACCTCGACTAAAACCATCGTCTTACAGTATCTCGCAGTGCCTCTGTCTGCATGCTTCCATCTACATGCATCAGTCTAAAGCATTTCGGTCTGCTTGCTTCAATCTGTCTGTTCCAATCTGTCTGCTTCAAGAAACCTCTGACCTATATATCCGAAAAATGGACTGTTCTGGAAACGCCCCCGGATATGCAAGTCAGATGCGTACGTATTGAGAACTGATTTGCATGAAACCTCATGTTGGAAAAACGTCACGGTTCACGCCGGTGAACGAAAAGAGTCGTTCATATTAAATTTGCATAAACGTCCGTTCACGGGAACGTGAATCGCGATGTATTAATTTACTTTTCCAACAGTGAGGATTGCCATTTCATTTGTGGGTCATACAAGAAACACCACATCTCATCATTGGTGATAATTTTTTAAAGGAATGTTGGATCCTTGTCAACAACATCAATCAGTTCACCATAGATCTGCATGAGCTCATCACACTGATATTCGGTTAGTATTTTTGGTACAATGTTTTGACACACACAATGCATGTTCACTTTGTCCATCAGGACAGCTTGGCAGCTCCCGTATGAAATTCCAGTTTTTTCAGCAATGACGTTGATGGTTTGACATAAGTTGACATGCACAATTTCAGCCAACTTTCAAATGTTGTCCTCCGTAATTGATGTTGAAAGCCGCCCAGTCTGTGGATTGTCTTCTATGGATTCATCGACGGCCATGAATCGGGAGTGCTATGAAAACATCTTCACGTAACACATTGCTCTCTCACCATACACCTGCTGCAACATATGCAATGTTTCTGTTGGCGATTTGCCCAAATGCGGGCAGAATTTGATATTCGCATGTTGTTCTTCAAAAGCCATTTCCATTTTTGATGAACTCGAACGACTACAGTTCACTCACACGTATTGCCTGGGAAAACCCTACACTGGGGACCTGCTTCTTCCTTTTCATATCTCGCATCACATGTGCCTCTACGCCACAGTAAAATAGTTCCCCTCTCCTCTAATCAGGGTTGGAGATACCAGCACAGTCTATAAACTTTTTAATCCTACTTTGTATATATATATATATATATATATGTTAGCTAAATATTGCATATTAATCACAATTACCAGTAAATATAATGCATTAAATATAAATTGAAAAAAAAATGTGATAAGCAACAATTTCCTTATTTCTTTTTGTCTGGCATTAAAGTATGTGGTGACTCTTTTTTTTTAATTTATTTATTTGTGATCTGGATTTTTCTGGTTAACAAATTTGCATGTTTATTTTTAGCTTGTCCAATGGTTTGGTAAATTGCATGCTTTTTTGAGTAAACCATGGAATAAAGTGTGAGACCCTTTGTGAAAATTAGTCGGATTTTAAATTTCACGTGAGGTTACATCTCTCAGGGCAGTTATTTATTTCTTGTTCTTATGCCCAAGAGGTATATTTTGTATTTTTCACATAAGCCACATTGTTCTGTACAGAAGTCACCAAGTAACTTTTGAAAATAATAAAAAACTTAGCATTCTTTTTGGATTTTCATGTTTTCTATGCACATGTCAGGATTACTATCTTTTATAGATTAAATTATGTCGTATGTTACTAAAGAGCTGGCTAACAACTTTCAAATATGACTGGTAAACTTTTTTGTATTAGTAGAAACAACTGCGGTTAGTAATTTTCTGCCATCACCCCTAGTGATGTTAAATAACAGTCCATAACATTGTAAAGCCAGGACAAATGAATGTGAAAAAGAACAAAACTAACCCAAATATGATTTTGTTTATAAAATATAAATTGAAGTAATTTAAAATTTTAAATTACAGTAGCCCATCCACCCTTATCCAGAGAAATATGTTCCCAAGTGGATAGTTGGAACGGTAGATAGTATCGAACCCTATATTATACTATGTTATTTCCTTCACAATTGAAAGTTTAATACTACAAGAAAATTTAATTTATAAATTAGACACAGTAAGAGATTAACAGCAATTAATAACTGACTTACCTAAAAGCCATGAATGGCTTTTAGGTCAGTTATAAGACTTGTTATAAGGCTGCTATAAGTTATAAGGCTGCTATAAGACTTGTTAATTGACAACAGAAGTGGGGTTTAACCCCACAGTGGCTCATGTAGTTATCCTAGAATGATAAAGAAGAGACAATATACTATATGGAGAGAATGGTTTTACACAGCTGGAAAATATAAATATTCTATTTAAGATCTTTAGATGTATACTTTATAGGGAAAAATGACAATGTTCCCTATGGTCTTTCATAGACCTTTTTCGATCTTTTTACACATTTATAATTGCTGCTATAAAAATTTCTGCCATTCTGCTGAACGAAAAAATTGCCGATTTTCGATATGCTTGCTCAATGGATTTGTTCAATCCTGAGATTAATTAGTATTTAATGTAACCAGCAAAGTATGAAACGCCAGCATTCTATAGAATCCCTAGGCATCGTATATAATGCCAGACGTTTTTAGGCAAAGTATGTAATATGAGAATTATTACATACTTTTCCTAGGCATTGTATATAATATCTAGGCATTCTATAGAATGACAAATGCTATTTAGGCAAAGTATAAAAAAAGGTCCTGATAAGGCTATTATATAAATGACGTGCATTCCTCAAAAATACAAATGTTATTCTACATAAATAATGAGAGTGCCATTAAAAAAAATTTATATAAAATATGTAAAGAAAAATGAAAGTTGTACAAAATAAAATTTATGCCTTTCTTATTAAGGAAAACAAAATTTTCATATAAAATATAAGAAATTAAAATTAACCTACTTGTTGCAACATTGTAGGCTTAAATGACATTTTGAATTACATTTCATTACATTTTTCATGCAAAGACATTTCATATTTTGACACTTTGTTTTACACATACATTTGACGAATCCTTGGCCGCTTCCACTGGACTGAGCAATTGCAACTGACCAGAGAGGAATTTCGTGGTCAGGAATATCTTCAATTCTAAGCAAGTTTATAGGGCATAATGTGAATTGTGATCTCGCATATATTTGTTTTAAAATTCCTTCAGAAGTTCCAAGTCGGTAGAAACCATCCTCTGTCACACTCATTACAACTGCCAATATATTGCGCAAATCACCTCGCCCCTTGTCGACGTCAGGGATAAGAACTCGCACAGTAGTTCCCAAAGAAGCAGTGGGAAATTTTGTTTCCGAATTCATTTTCATTTTTTTGGCTTGTATTTCCAGATTGATTTTAGAATTTATTTTACTATCAATAGCATTTTCAGTTTTGAAACAAAGGGTACACAAAATATCCATTTCATCATCTTCACTAGCATGGCCACAGAAGGTATGAATTTTTTGACGACACTTTTTGTATGCAAGTGCATCACTCGTTTCCTTTAAACACACACAACAGGTATCAGAAACGGAAATCTCTTCAGTAAGCATGTCTTCATCATGTTGGTTTAATCCACTATCGACTATAAATTCATCCATGTTTTTTGAAACAGACTCTTTTTCTTGCATAATCTGATTAGTTTCACCTTTTTCTATTGTTTGGACGATTTCTATTACTTTTTCTAGCTGTTCCTCTGTATTTATGTCTTTTAAAACATCTTCAGGCAGAAAAGATGTTGTAAGCCCTACTTTAGGTTTGCAGCCAAAAAGAGCTTCATATGGTGTTCTTTTGATCCCAGAGTGATAAGCTCTTTTTTCATAAATTGAACGAAACACAGTCCTTTATTCCAGCGGTCAGATTTGTTGTCCTGCATTCAAGTACAGCGCATATTTTCGATATCTTGATTAGTTTTTTCGATACTACCCTGGCTTTGTGAATGGCGAGGCTTCCCTTGGACGATCTTCAGTGCTGGCCAAAACTCCTTCAAGCTGGTCAACACATTATTGGCAAATTCCTTACCATTGTCAGATTGTAATATAGATGGCGCTCCAAGCAACGAGAATATGTCCACTAGGTTGTAGGCTACTTCTACATCTCTTTTTGACGTTAGAGACTTGAGAATCACAAATTTTGTGAGATAATCTTGGTACACCATAATAAATTTGTATTCTCTATCTGGCTGAGACTGAAAGTCAATAAGATCTACATGGCAACGGGAATTAAATTTGGAAAATGTCATAGGTTTCACAACAATGCCCTTTTTAATACCCTTCTGTTTTTTCTGGCAAGGTTCACAAAGGTGGATATACAGTTTAATATCATGGCGTGTAACGTTTTTGTATTTGGCTGAAAGTTCTTTCAACATTCTATCACGTTCTCCGTGTCCAACAGCCAAATGAGCTTCATGAAGTACGTGAAATAACTCAGAGTCCGTGACATAATACTGTATAGTACTGACACTTTCTTTAACAGGATAAATGAGTTTACTTTTGTTTTCCACAATCATTACATCATAGCGATTAAGCAACCAAGTCCATGGGTTCCTTCTTAGTAGCCATTTTGGCTTTTTGTATATCATTTATTAACTTCTGGTAAGTAGTTTCGGTTAAGAAAGAATTGTTTTTTGCAGCATTAACTCGAATTTTGGACAGTTCATACTCGAATCGTTGTTTCATGTCTATAGACCATGACTCCTTCTCCAACACTACAGCTTGCTCCTCCATTTTAATGGAGCACAATAAAAAACTAATTTTTTGTTGAACAAATTGAAGTAAAATTGCGTTTTTTGACACTCCGAACAAACCGCAAAGTGCAACTGACAAATTCTGAGCCTGAGGCGCGCGTTAAAAGTCACGTGACTTGCTACGTGTTATTTGAAACGAGTCGGAGATGTATTTCATATTTTGCTGGTTTCTCATTTGGCATTTTATAGAATGCCTAGGAAATGTATGAAATATGAATCGTTTCATACATTGCCGGCTAGTTTTAGGCATTGTATACAATGCCTAGGGATTCTATAGCATGCCGGATTTCAAACTTTGCCGGTAACATTTAAATACTAATACTATTGATCAGCTTCTCTCCTAATATTTATTGATCATGTTAATACAAACATTTCTAAATCTTTAAGTGAACTTGTTTCTGAAAAAGATTTTAATAATAGGTACTATAATTTTACCATTTTTTCAAAATGTTTTGAATTAAGAAATATGAAAACTATATCACAAAATAGGAAAGTAAATCTCTGATTGCTTGCTCAACATGGTTGAAATTCCGACTATCATTTTGAGTTTTTCTTCCACAAGATACAAAAATATTTGTTAATTTATGATCTTGACTTATATACCTTTCACATTCAGAAAAAGTTAAATATTTTAGTTAATGATTTGTTCAGTACTTGTACTTTTTTTCTGTAATAGCAGTTATCCAGATAAAACTGGTAAATAAAATTTATCAACTGAAAAATATTTTAAAATATAAAAATAAATATAATACATATCATATTTTAATAGAAAATTTTTTGAATGAAAATATGATATTTAAATTTCAATTGTTTTTGACTCATTTCTGCAAACCACATTTCAAATGCCTTTTTTACAAACAAAAGGTAAAATAACAGATAGTGACTGAACTATTTTGCGCATATGTAAATTATTAGTTTCGTGCTCAAGTTCAAATAGGTACCAAGAAGAAAATAAAAATGTAAAGTATCTGTGAACATAAATGTTGATATAAAATTTGCTGCAAACGTTATGTATGGTAGCAAAAAATTAGGAGAAAACTAAGGAAGACATACTGCTGCAGATAACAATATTTATGGACTGGTTTTATGCTTATGCATTTATCAGCATGGAATAATCATTAACTGCAATAGCAGCAAGAAAATTTGATATCTGCAACAATTTTATGAACTTTGGTGGGAACTGACAGTTGTGGTCCTTCAACGTAGCCAGTATAGAATTCATTCAAAATTTAGCTCAGGCTACTCAGAATTGCAAAGTCCATGTTCAAAATCACAAGAACCTGCCAGAAGGGGGCGTTTCCAAAAATCAAAGATAACTATCAAAAATATCTAAAACAAATCATTATTTACACATTGACATTAGAATCAATACAAGAAATTAAGCATGTTACGATTGTATGTTAAAGACACAGACCACTCGACTGACCTGAGGGTTTCCAGTAGCTATTTGAGTGACCGGAGTTATGATGGTATGTATATGCATGCAATAAAAAGACTAGATTCATATTTTATCAGGAAAATTTGCTCAAATTTGTAAATTACCTGTTGTACATTTGTGCATATCTATTATTCTACACCTCTCAATTAACTGTATCAAATAAATGTCACAAAATTGGATTTTTGTTTTTTCTAAATGTTGGATCCAATGTTAAATTTGCTTTTCAAGAGAAGGGTCCTTAACATGCAAAAGTTTAAGAACTGAACTGCTATGCTATAGGGAAGGGAACCGAAAAATGTTTGAGAGCAGAAGGCTTTAAGTACATGACATGGTATTATTTTATAAAGAATTTTTAGCCTAATTCCAAACGTTCTTTTTTTTTATAGTTAGAAACATATTCTTATGTTTGATGATGGCATATTTAAATTTTGTTTTTAAAATATTATATTTAATGATTTATATTATTTTAACAGAATTATATAATGCAGACCCAGCACAAACTCCAACCATTTTAACAAATTAGAATTTATTTTGTTTAATTCTAGTAATAAATTATTTTTTTACACGAAATTGTTTACTATCAGAATTTTGTTTTTTAAACTAGTCTGATATCACATAAAATTGTACTCTCTTGATGTTGACGCACAAGTAGATACCTACCTATTATACCTACAATTTCAGTTTATTATGCAGCAGGGGCGCATTTAGTTTCAAAATGCTTCCTAAACCACTTGTGAAAAAATTAATTTAATCCCAATGTAGTCTATCATTCTGAAGGCCTTGAACTGGAAGCACAATCTGTTTCTTACCTCCAATAACATAAATAATTAAATAATTACAGAAAATGAATAAGTAAGGAACTTTTAGAAACTAATAATTCAAAAAGAAGTGCTCTGGCTACTGCGTTACTGCAATAGAGAAGAAAATTCTACTACAGTAAAACCAGTCTTCAAATTTGATAAAAAAAAATCCGGCAGAAGAAAGGGAAGAAGCTAAGATCAAAAGCCAGTTATTTAGAAACTAGAGGTCTGCATGGGCCAAATTTAAAAATTTTACCCAGCCCCAAAATATTAAGATTTGACTTGGTTAAAGCCCAAAAACTTTTTAAAATAATTCACCCAAGCCGGACTGACTGATCTCAAAAGCACTCAAAGCCAGCCCCAACTTTTTTACATACATTGAAACTTGTTGCCTCATATGATGATCAAAATTTGTCATTTAAGGAATTAAACACAAGTTATGCTACATATAGTAATAAATCAAAGAACCCCAATTTGAAAAATCTGTACAAATCAAGAATGAGCATTGCGGTGAGTTTTAATTGAATAATCGGAGAACAGTTGAATAATGAAAAAACAGCTCTTCACTGAGTTTAAAAACATGCTTTCTTCCCCGATTTAAGTTATCAGTGAACATTGCAATGCCCCTCTTGTTAGAGCTCCTTAGCACCAAATATTCTTGACTGCAGTGGTTGCAAAATAAACATGTCATATTCCACAACTTAATTATTAGTATTTTTTTAAAAAATTCAATGATATTAAGCTTTCTATGTACGTATACATATATAATATTTTCTTTGAATATGACATAGTTATGAATATTTTAAAAATTTAATAATTTTAAAGTAAAAGTGCCAGATATTTTGAATACAAATATAAATAAAATCAAGGACAATAATTCATTTTATCAATATATTAATTTTAAACTATAACAGTTTGCTCAAATAAATTTTCCTTCAATATTTGTTATCGGACAGAAATCGAGGAAACTGTGGTTTAATTTAAGAATAGAATTTATTTAAATTGAAAAAATATAGAAATATTCGGAATCTAATGATTGAAATTAAAATCACAGAAGAAATTGAAAATATAATATCAATATTAAATTTTAAAGTAAAGAGTACCTTGGATTTCATATTTTTACCAGCCGTCAAGCAATATCGCTACAAAATCGATTAAACTTTTGTGCGATAAATTTAAAAATAAACAAATTAAAACTTGCACTTGATCGATAATAACCGACTGATCATTTCTGCACAAATGAAATTTATTTTGCTGCATCCAAGACAAAACATATTTTTGTTATGTTACTGTAGTTTTAAAATAACTTGATTCTACCAGCACTGGTCCGGAAAGTAAAACAATTCAAATCACCCAAATTAAATACGCCACTGTTATGCAGCACAAAATTCAAATGCCTAATACCTTTTCCTAATTATCCAAACTACGATGTATCTACATCGTACATCTACGATGTAGATACACGACTACAAAACATATAATATATAATAATTTAAACATTTAATAACAATCATTAAAATTACTTTTTGAAAGAAAAAACAATTTACATACCCGACACGTTGAGAGAGACAAAGAAAACATGCAAGTCAGCAACACAGCCAAGTCCCACGCCAAGTTGGCAGACACTTTTGACGCCAATACTTGTGTGGTCATTTAGTCACAAGGGAGTTAAGGGAAAGTGATACTTATCGCTGAATTTGGCAGGCACACATTTAAATAATAATCGATGTTTCACAGGGCAGATATGATTCCACTGCGATGTTTATGAACATTCTGTCATTGTGTTAATAAACTTCGCGCAATTTATAATCACACCACTAGAAATCTACTCAGTCAATTTGTATTATCGCTTTTCAAATGAAAACATTTGTAATATATTAGATATTTTTTAAATGTATAACTTATATAACATTTTTGAAATGAAATAATTTCATATAAGTTTATAGGAGAGAAAACTGAAGAACATATTGAAATTGAAATTTGTTTCTATATATTGTTATTAATTGGGGCAATTTGTTTAATAATATGTCTTAATGATATGGTTAGCAGATGAAATTAAAATTGTAAGGATTGTGCACAGGCTCTTTCATTACCCATTTCGAAATCCTGGCTACGCCTATAGGTGTGTTGAAGGCCCAGACCGTCCGACTCATCCTAAGGACTCGAGCAACCATTTGGACGGCCGGGCCTATGGGTCTATGGCGCAACTTACCGTGTTAACCTCAGAATGCACTGAAAAAATTATAGTCTAATCTCCCAATCCCTCTACACCCACTCTTAATAAGGTCATTTGTTCCTCATTAGGTGAAAATATTTATCACTATTGAAAGTACTTGATTGTCGATCACCTTCCCTCATTTCGACTACGCCTAAGTTTATGTATTATGTTTATTGCTCCAAAATTTCGCATTTGTATATTTCATAGTAATTTTACTTCTGAGTGTTGGTCAGAATAGAAAAAACAGGTAAATCCCTCCCCCCCCCCCTTAAGTACATATTTAGTAGAAGTCATACAATTTTTATTCGATGATAAAGAACTAAAATATGAATACACAAAGCTATGAATATCAATGGTTTATTTTGATTTTTAAAATTTATCATCTGTCGTAAAATTAAACTTTAAAATTTTAACAAATTTAAACTAAATAAAAATAACAAAATATGTATAAAAATTCAAATTTAATATTGAAAACTTTTAAAACAAAAAAAAACCCATTAAACATCATAAACTCGAATAATACAATTTGTTTTACGCTGTACTTATTACAAAATTTAACACTCAATAAGTTTTCGGATAAAAATAGGGAGAAATTCGCTGAAAATATGGATTGATTGGAGATATTTGTTAGAAAAATGGATTGTATGGCGATATTCATTGAAAATATGGATTGATTGGAGATATTCGTTAGAAAAATGGATTGTTTGGAGATATTGATTGAAGAAATTTGTTGCAAATAATGAAGATAAAACTTTTCAGATAAATGCAACAGCATTAAAATGATTTAAAAATGAAATATATTATCCATTTTGCAACGTAATGCATAATTCGTCTTAAAATAGTTTTTAAATTGCAATATTTGCAACGTAATGAGAAAGCAACGATAGCAACAAGTTTGCAACGTTTTTAATCCAGATCGTGCTACCTGGGAACATGCCCACATTAATTTCCTTTTCTGGTGCTCAGAGAATGCCTTGTAGAATTATTTTATTTTATTTTTTCCTATATACCTTTTTATGTTTATAATGTTTGCTTTTAAAAGTTGAAGTTATATATATATATATATAGTAATTAGCATTTTTTTTATTATATATATAGTATATATAGTATGCAAACAAAATTGTATACAAATATCAAATGGTCAGGCACTTGACTTTCATCATTCACCTGTACATCGGCCAGAACTTGAACCATTTAGCCATCCTAGGACGTTGCCCCAGGTGCACCGGAGGGGGGCAGAACACACTGCGCCCAACAACACAACATCCATGCCTTACGTGGAACTCGAACTCACAATGCGGCTGTCGAACGATTGCTTGGAAATGCTTGCCTTGACCGCTTGACCATCGCGCCGGCTTGTATACAAATATGGAATATATGGAGTTATTTTAAATGGTTTTTATTCACTATTGTGTATTCACGGTAAAGATAATTAAATCTAAAATTATATTTTGAAATTGGCATTAATATAGCAATATGCAGTACCTTGAATTTTGATGAAATCAACAAGGAAAACCTGGAAAACACAGGGAATTTCATTTTGAAAAATGGGCATGAACCCTGTTCTAAGCAGACACTGAGGCAGATGGCCCCTCCTAGTCGACCTGTGGGCCCTATGAGGCCGAAGAACAGTGGGTCCAATTGAAAAAAACTTGTAAGCATGAATTTTTTTTGTTTCCGATTATGACCCTAAGCTGTAGAAGTTTTTCCGGTCATCAGGTGTTTCTCCCCTTTGATACTTTCTTATTTAACATGCCCTTTAAGATGGACCCCAATCTGAGGCAGAACTCAGAAAGGATTTTGATTAAGTATTAAAGTTAATTTTAAGTTCCCTGGACAGTTATAGGTCACCATGCAATTAATGTACTTCCCTTTTTTTTTTTGCCTTGTGGCTAAAGATTGAAATTTATATTTTGCTTGGATTGTCACTATTGTAATTGCTAATAATATGTTAATAAATTATAAGTTATTGTTTCTCCCTAACTATGTTGTGTTTATTTAGTCCTCTTTAGTTTCCTAAGTTTTTCCAGGTTTTAGAGTCTTAGAGCCAGGTAACACTTTGATGACACACATTTTTCATTTTTCAGTTTATGTATTTCTTCATGGCCACAGTATGAATTACAAATGTCTTAAGTTTAAGCTAATTGCATTTTACTCTAATTTTAAATTTTAATTTTTTTTCCCTTTAAGTGTGAATTTTTAACCGTGATATTATACTATCAATTTTATTTAGCATTGAAGTGCTTGAGATGTGCGGTGGAAATGGTTTAAAAGCTTATTTCACATGGACAACATGAAAATAATTTTCAGCTGTTCAAATAATTTCCAACATTTTATTAGCAATACTTCCAGTTTCTCAAATTGTTTCACTTTTCTGAGTCTTATCATCAATTATTATACCTAATGTATACAATATACTTTTGAAACTCTCAGAAATTGCACTTGTTGCTCTTGCATAAGCTTCCCAGCATATACTAGATAAAGGTTTTAAAGCACTATCGTTTTCCCAGTGGAATGTAAGTATTATCCACCAGTATGTGGATGTGTCGTGCCATTTTCGACATGACAAAGAAAATTACAATTTTTATTTTAATTACATTTATTTTTACACATATTAAACATAGAATTACTTTTACTCTTTTACTTATTCACTCAAGCGATAAATTTACTTTGACTTTTACTATTCATTTTTACTTCTAGATTTTTACTTCAACAATTACTTACCTAACTGCAAAAATAAACTGATACTTTTAACTTTTTGAAAAACAGTGGTTAGTACAATGAACTTATAAAAAATATAATTATCTTTAGAACTTGAATAAATTTTACATTACTTAAGCATTGTGATTCAAACAATACCCTGGGAAGAAAGTGAGTGGTCAATAATAGACTGGAATAAACACAAGACTTGAAAATAAAAAAAAATGTTTATTTAAACAAAAGGTAAAACCCACCTCAAACAGTAAGCCCCACAGCCGCAGGGATTTCAATAATCAAACAAATAAGTGTAACCATTTGATAAAAATGTAAAATTGAAAAGTCCCTAAATTAAAGTACTAGGGGCCCGTCGACCCAACAAATACAAAAAAAGATGTAGTAAACCTGGCGTCGGAGACTGGAAAAATAGTGGAAAATGTTGGAGGACGTGAACTGCTTGCTCATTGAGGCATAGTGCTGGCATCTCCCATTAGAAGATAACCCAGTAAGGCTCTCTCTGTAGCATCATTCTCAGGCCTAAATGTGAGAGTACTTGGCACAACAGGTCCTGTAGATTGCTGGGAAAAATTCCAGAGTCCCCAATCAAAAGGAGATCCCAAGGTTTTTCTTCAAAACTCTGGAGATAGAAGAACCGCATCAGGAGATAGTAGCATAAAGAATGGTTAGGTCCTTCTACGAAACGGACCTCCTGCTCACTGGGAATTTTGATAGAAAAGAAACAGAAATCCATGTGTAAGAGAGGACCATGGCCTTCTCAACTCAAGGTACTTTCATTTCAAAATGAAATGGTGTTGCTGGACCCAAGATGCGGCCCCTGAGAAAATGGGAAACCGTTCCCTTAAAACGTTTCAATTCATCAATTTTCCAAGACTGTCTTTATGCCACTCAAGATATTGGCTAGCTACCCTTCCTGGAAGTTGTCAAGCTGTTGCGCATTCCCCACCAACGAGCACAGAAAAATCATCATGTGCACTGATGTAATGGGGGGCAAAAAAACTCACAAATACACCAAGTACAACAATACTGGAAACATTCCGGCACATGCAGGGAAAGCAAAGAAGATAGGATACAAAAGAGAAATAAAATGTTAAAAAGGTGGCCATCTTGACGAAACACTGCTAGCTGTGCTCAGAAGATCGTCCGAAAAATGGCACTCGCCCGCATGTGGTTTGAAAATTAAAAAGTTGTGTTTGCAAAAAGGGGATTAATTTTAAATGCCACTGATCTAAAAAATGGGTTTAAAAATAAAGTTTAAATGCCGAAAATAGGAAAACAAAGTTTAATTGTCAAAACTATGAAAACAATTTAAGAGAAGGGGGGGAAATTAAGAAAAACAACTTAGGAATTTTGAACAAAATTGGGAAAATTTAGAAAAATAAACAGAATTTTAACTTAAAATGGGAGATCCAAAAGCGACACAGCAGATGCAGAAAAAATATGTAGAATAGTAGAACACTTGAAAAAAAGATGACTTGGAGTGTGGCTCAACTCTGTCATACCAGAATCTTCTTTTTAGTAACTGTTTTTTTTTTTCACATTTTACATGAAAAATTTTGAAAAAATCAGTATTGTGTGTCCAAATGATTACAATTATAGCTTGTTACCCTTCACTTTAAAGGACTTGAAAAAAATCTTTCAATTAATACCAGGGTTGGACTGGGTATGATTTTCAGCCCAGGTGATTTTAAGGTTGCTGCCCTAGTTAAGTAATGGGGGGGGGGGGGGAAGTTAACTAAAATAAGAAAGAAAAAAGAAACTCAAAAGGTCAGTGATTTTCTAAGGAAAGTTATTTTACATATAATAAAGAAGAATGTCTGTGTGTCTTTTTGTGTGTTTGTAGTTTACAGCAGAAAATCTAACCACCTTACAGCTATGAAATTTGGTACACAGGTACTTCAGGACCCAAATAGGTGCACCTCAGCATTATTATTTTTTTTAATTTCGTATCAGATTTTTAGTTATTTTATGTTTTAGCCCAATTTACAATGATTTTGAACAATATTCATACAAGCCGATTTTATAAATAATTTTATTTTTTGTAATATTTTAAGTGATCGCATTCAGTCATCGCAATGAATATTGCATGAATTGCCCCCTCGTTCAATGGAGATTTGAGTTTCTACAAGTTGATTTTAACAATGCCTTCCCTCCTTATTTGTTTTGGAGAGCTACCACAGATTCACAAATGATCAAGCAGCTGGGCAGACATTTATTCTGGAGGAGAAAAACAGCTGATCACAGCAAGTGCATGTATATTTATGAGATTTCTAAATTTGCGAATTCCAAAGATGCCATCCTATTTCTTTTTATTTGGTATTATATTATCATTATGGGTATTGTGCTAAACTTTAACTGAAATTGGATGAAAATTAGCTGAGATAGCACTAATTTTCGGATTTACGAAAACTTTTAGTAATTTTAAGTATTTTCATTTATTTGTGTCTCGAGAATGATTCTAGTTCAGCACAGACGATTTAGAAATTGAGTGCTGTTATCTGTATCTGCATTATTGAAGTGGCGGGTGCTTATTTATTGAAAATATAAAAATTACGTTTGTGGAAGATATGGCCAATATATATATTGGTCTAATTGTGCTGAGATTATTGAAATTCAGATTTAAATTGTGTCCATCGTTAGATTTCAATGTAGAACGTAGAGTCTCTGCATGTGATGAGTTTCGGTTCTGTGATTTGTGTCTGTGGGAGGGGGAGGGAAGTCGTTTCACGACCGTTTCACAGATGTACAAGGATCGCATACAATTTTCACTGTTATTTATACCAATAGAACTATATAACTACCCTACTTTAACTGTACAATGCTGGGTGGTACATTTTGTAGCAAAAGAATATCTTAGTCTATAAAAATAAAATACGTCTGTCTGTGGATTTTTACACCTCTAGAGCAACTACCAGGTCACACTGGGTTATGAAATTTGACACGCAAACAGTGGTGAAGCATTAGCAGAGACAAGGTGTTCAATGTCTACTATAGTCAACGGTTGATTCAGGTTAAGTTCTATTCTGAAAATTTTTGCACAGATGCCTAAAGCACAAATGCTTTTTTCAGGTACAGCTAGTATAATAATGTTGATGCATAACTGATGTACCTATGTAGATTTTCACAATCAAGCAGGGGCGACTATTCATAGTGGCTGCGCTGACCTCCTTGATCAAGCACTTCAAATTATTTTAGTTATATAGGTTAATTACAATTTTTAAGGAAATTATCGGAATTTTATTTCAACTGAAAGTCGAATTATTGGAAATAAGTGATGAAATTATCACTAGATGGCAGCACTAAAGCTTTGACTCTCAAAAAAGTCTCTTATGCCCTTTTCATACCATATTAAATCTATAGGGGAAAATACTGCATTACAGGAAAAGACGAGGGATTTTTAATGAGGGCCATGTCCCTTTATCGCCTCTGGCTGATAGAACGAATTGTATATTAATATAACTGCAATAGAAATTTCAGTTAAAAAAACAGACATTGCAATATTGCAATCGAATGTGAGTTTTGTCTGTTTATGCGCTTTTCTCCAAAGAAGAAACAAATACTGTGAACGCACTCAAATTGGCTAAGTTTCGCTAATTTGACCTCGAATTTTTCTTGATAAATGTGTGCTTTTTCTTTCGCTTCTTTTTAAAATAATAAATGTGAATGTTTAAATAAATATTTGAAAATAAATTACTGTATTTATGTAATTCTGATTTATTTTATTGATTCTATTGACCTAGTTCTTTCAGTTTTGGTTCATGACGAAATAGTTTAGCATGTGATACAGAAAATAGAAATTTAAAAATGTTTCAATACATATTTTGTGCTTTTTACTTAATTGAACAAGTGGGGGTTATTTATGGTATTTTGGGGGGTTCTGTTCTTCGTCTATTCTTCGGCGGAAGAAAAATGCATTGTTTGGGGCACTCAGTTTAGTTTTGAACCACCCAGCCATATTACTTAAACTGTTTCGCTCCTTAAGCACCCAGGGGTGTCATTTCTGATGTAGGGTGGTTCTGTACTTCAGAAAGGGATCATTTCTGATTTAGGGTAGTTCTATGATAGGGTAGTTCTACGATTTAGGGTAGTTCTATGCTTTCTTTGTGATGAATTTCAATGCGTTTGACCTCTTAATTGTTTAAAAGTCATGAGAATTGTATTTGTGGCATACCCGTGGATATTTTTAGTGACACTTTTAGAAATGTGTTGTCTGACGGGGTAGGTGTCTTGACTTGTTCAGCTGTCTTACTTTTTCAGCTATTTAACATTAAAGATTGAAAAAATTATAAATATTTATTAAAGAATGTTAAAAATCAATTTTCAACCTGATACTTGATTCTTTGATCTGACGTTGTTTTCCTTAAAATCCCCCCCCCCCTTCACCGGCGACTACTCAATCCCCCTGGTTTTGCTTCTAATTTCATTGAAGGCCAATATTGCTCCGATACTCCCTGGGCATAAATTTTACTTGAGGTAGTCCTAAAATTTCTTATCTCGCTTCCTAATTAAGCGATTTTGAATCTACTGGTGGCTATAGTCTCTGCACTATCTATAAGTGTATCGCCTGGACATGCATATTTTTTTATTCAAACCTCCTTGAGCGTAACTTTTAGTTTAACTAGCCTGCACGGTTTTACATCTCTGTTCCTAAATTGGACGATTTTGAATCTTCTGGTAGCTACAGTCTTTGTATCATCTGAATTTACATCTCTTTCGTATCAATCCCCTGAGCACAACTTTTACTTTAAGTAGTCCCCCTCTAATTTCACCTCTCGGCTCCTAATTAAACGATTTTGATTCTGCTGATGGCTATAGTCTCAACACCATTTGTACATGTAAACTGGATATACATATTTATTGTGTCAGCTCCCTGGGCATAACTTTCAGTTCAGTTCCCCCCCCCCCCCCCCCAAATTTCTTATTTCGCCTTCTAATTGGGCGATTTAGATTTTGCTGGTGGCAGTCACTTAGATATACAACCTTATTATGTCAACCCCCTGGGCGTAACTTTTACTTTAAGTAGCCTCAATTTCATATTTCGGTTTTACAAAAAATGCATCGCCTTGGTTCTTGAAATATCCATATATGACATTTCAAGGCCGTACAATGTTTTATTTTCTGCTACAGACCTTACACACACACGTCACACAAACATTGTCTGTTATTATGTAATATGAAACAACCATGGTGGAAGAGGGGAGACCCTCCTCTTTTTCATATTTACATTTTTATCTATCTTAGTGACTCTTGCTCCGATTTTGATGCAATTTTCACACTGTATTTTCTACTCTATAATGCACCCACTCGATCTGCTCACTCTAAACTTTGATCCACTTTTGTTGCACCCGTGCAACGAGTTAACTACTTATTGCTATAAAAACCGATTGTTATATATACTGACTGCTAGCAGGCAGAACTCGCTAGTATCATTTTAAAGATGAATAGAGATAAGTATAAAGAATAAGAATTTTCTGTAAATTCCAAATTCATTCTTAAACTTGTATTAAAAATAGTTCTTTCGTTTCTACATATAAACGTCCATAGATTTAGTTGGTTTTTGCTCTCTAATTATGTTACTGTTTGGGTTATAAGGATGATCAAGTACAAAACTATTAGTCATAGAGTGTATATGGGGGAAATTGTGTGCATTTTGGGTGTAAAAACATTTGCGCTAATCATAAAAAAATACTGCACATGCATACGCCTGAGAGTATCTAATTTTTACAAATTGGATACAAATTTATTTAGAAATGTATTCAAATAATTTCCATAGTTGCAATAGGCTCTTATTCATTTTAAGGAAACTTGCTCAACGTATATCAGTGCAAGTAAAATAATAATTTGGCATACAGCTGTTTCGATATAACTCTGGAACCAATTTATCAGTGCGGGCAAACGACGAGCTCGAAGTCTAAAAGACATAGTTGGCACAAACTGAGGAATATATATACAGGGATGTATCTAGAGAAATGTGAGTGGTGGTTGATTTTCCAGAACAATTATAATTGCGAATATAAAATTTCGAAACGAGTTTCGCGTTAATTCGCACACACAAACAGTATTAGTATTGTATACTTTTATATTAAAGAAAAACATTTGAAAAAATTGAATATAACTTTTTTTAAATGTAATTATAATATGTATATTTTTTTGGATGAGTGGTGGTCGGAAATTCTGAGTGGTGGAAACCCCGACCACCGCCGACCTCTGTAGATACATCCCTGTATATATATAAATACATAGATGAGCGCCTCCCTCTACATGTCTCTCACGAACCGCCACTGCAATCAACTATTAGTTTACAAATATGGCTATATTATAAACCATTTGTTAATAATTTGTGTAGTAATTTATATGGATTGAAGTATATAACAATAACTATTAGAGTTTACATATACTAATGATTAATAGGCTTTAACTAAATAACAGTAATGTAATAATAGTAGTCCCCATATTTTAATTATAATTCATTAAAATATTTTTTTAATAAAGCAATTTATTTAATCACTAAAATTTAATATTTTAGCACATCCCTCCCTTCCCCCAAGAAGATTTTTCTTCTTGGCCCCTTCTCCAGTACTATTATTAAGACCTCCCCCCCCCCCCCCAATTGAATTTCACTCTTCCTGCTTGGCTTTTGTTTCTGGATCATATTATACAAATCAGGTGATAATAAAATATGCTTATTAGTTTTGACATTATGATGTCAAAAGTCGAAAACCCAGACCACTCGATTGACCCGAGGGTTTACAACAGCCGTTTGAGTAGCCGGGAACATGTGTACACATTGAAAGCAGAGGTTGGTAAGTAGGGAGTGTAGCCCCCTATAAATAGGGTTGTACATAGGGGGTGTAGTTTTTTAAAACATTGTTTCACATCATTCTGGCAATATTTTTTGTGATCATTTCTTCTGTACTCATTATACTCATTTTCTGTACTCACTTCACATCTAGCTGGTAAAGTAACCACAAATGACGAACTGGAGGAGATGTTAGAGAGTGGAAATCCTGCTATTTTTACACAAGGGGTAGGTATCCATTTTCACAATTACTCTTTTTCAATGTATGAATTTGTAACTTGTATTTTCCCTAATTTTACAATGTATGCAAAGAGAAAGTGTTGGTATGGGGTCAAAAATTCAAGTCTCAGGTACTCGTTGATCTACACATTTTTCAGCATCACTAAACACAAAGTAACCATTTTTTAAATGATGTCTGTATAATAATATCTCAACAGAATTAAGCAATTCCCATAGTTGTTTACAATTATTTCAATTTGATTAGGAATCTGGCTTTGCAGCCTCATACAGTTTGAGCTCAATCTTTTATAAATTTGATCTGGTTTTTATAGTAAGACTGACTTTGTTAGTCACTACAGGGGTTCATAAAATTATGGCACATAGCAGGTTTTCAAGATTATAAACCTCAGATGCAAATTCTTTATAACCCCTCGCTCCCTGTACAGAAAATAATCCAATGAGCGAATGAAAATGAAAGATGATAGCACACTCTTAAGTCAAAAGTCACATGCAGGGATCGCATTCGTCCTAAAATTCCTAAAAGTTTAAAGCTTCCCTTGAATTCCTAAAATTAACCTAAAATTTTGTAATGTTTTGTTGCGGCGTCAAATTTACTCTACTATCGCCTGAATACATTCCATTCATACGGCAATCGATGTTAAAAAAGTCTTCAAAAATTAAAACATTGTTCAAAATAGCACTCATCTTTTACAAAGTCAAAGACGACAAAAGTGTCAATCACGACAAAATCGCCGATTCTCAATGGTTAAATCCTCTCCGTCTGCGAGCGGTTTTAGTGAAATACGATCGCAAGAAGAATGGCGACCCACGTGATCATTTACGACCGGAGTTTGGGGGAGATTCTTTTGTTTATGGGAGTGGGAATCTCCACAGGATATCTTAGGAATCTCCAGCGCAAGCTAACAAACCTAGAAGCCTTTAACCTCTCAAAGAAATAATGTAGAAAAAGACGAGTTCGATTGTTGAATAGTGTGCTTCCTTATATTTACTAGATAAATCACAAAGTTTCTCTTTCTTTGCAAAGTTAAAATTTTGCTCAACTATTCTTTGTTGGGAATCAATTGTGTGCAAAAATTTTGAAGAATTTTAGGTCTAAATCCAATAATACAAATATAGTTAGTTGGATTATGATTCTCTCGTTACGTAATATTTGATCAACATCATGTCAAAACAGGAGAGTAGAGAAGGAAATTTTGTCTGCTGTTAAAAACCTCTCTAGGCATTGATGATATTAAAGGATATCTCTTCAAAAGGATGCATTGCGTAAGGGCCTGGACCACATAGCAGTTTATGAAGAAAAGCAATGGATAAAATAAAATACGGCATAGTAGGGAGGTCCCGCAATTGGATTGCCACTCTCCCCATAAAAAATAAATTAAAAACAATGAAAGAGCAGAAATGTGAAGAATGTTAAATAAACACATTCCTGCTTCCAACAGATAAAACTTTTAAACAGTTTTCATAAACTTAAAATTTTGTCAAATTATTCCATGTTTAGTATGCATCTGGGATGAAAAGTACCAAAGATTTGAACTCTAAGAATTTTTGCTCAAAAACCAATATTTAAAAATAGTTTTCTGGACTAGAGTTCTTTTGAGCCACAAAAACTTGTGTTTGTGTTTTTGTTGATTCTATCAAAACAGAGGATGATTAAAGGGAAATAGCTGTGTCTAGATTAACGCGTTGCAGTAGCTTTGATGAAATATAGGATAACTTATTTCCCTCATATTATTTAATTACTGCCTTCGGCGACCAGCCCTATAGTTTTTGACTTGCAATACCTTTCTTGCAGTAGCTGTCGATTGTGCACCTCTGCGACGCAAGCCATAAATAACGGGGCAGTTCATAAAGTAACTGTTGATCGCACACCTACGTTACGTGTGCAAGTCATGGCTAAGTGTGCAGTTTATGAAGTGTTGATCTTATACTTCAGCTACGTGCGCAAGTTACAGCTAACGATGTAGTTCATGAAGTAGCTGTCAAACGCACGTCTCCGTTACGCGTTCAAGTCATGGCTAATGGTTCAGTTCATGAAGTAGCTGTCTGTCGCACACCTCAGCTACACGCATAAATCATGGCTAGCGGTGTGTTTCATGGAATAGATGTCGATCGCACGCCTTCGTTACTCACGCAAGTCATGGCTAATGGTGCAGTTGATGAAGTAGCTGTCATTCACACACCTCAGCTACTCGGGCAAGTCTCGGCTAACGGTACATTTAATGAAGTACCTGTCTATCTCAGCTACGTGCGCAAATTACAGCTAACGATGCAGTTCATGAAGTAGCTGTCGATCGCACGTCTCCGTTATGCGCTCAAGTCATAACTGATGGTTCAGTTCATTAAGTAGCTGTCTATCGCATACCTCAGCTACACGCATAAATCGTGGTTACCGGTGCAGTTCATGGAGTAGATGTCGATCGCACGCCTTCATTACACGCGCAAGTCATGGCTAATGGTGCAGTTGATATACCAGTTGTCAATTGCACACCTTAGCTACGTGGCCAAGTCACGGCTAACGGTACAGTTGATGAAGTAGCTATCTATCTCAGCTACGCATGCAAGTTACGGCTAACGATATGGTTCATCAAGTGGCTGATGATCGTACGTTTGCGTTACGCGTGCAAGTTATGACTAATGGTGCAGTTCATGAAGTAGCTGTCAATCACACACCTCAGCTACACGCAAGTTATGGCTAACGATGTAGCAACATGCGCAATTCACGGCTAATGATGCAGTTTATGAAGTTACTGTCGATCACACATCTCAGCTACACGCAGAAGTTACGGCTAACTCATTAAGTAGCTGTCAATCGCGTTTCCGACTGCAATGCGGGCACACGGGTAATGATACAGCTGCTGTGTATGAAATGAATCATCTTTTATTAGCGGGTGCATGCAATCCACGTACGATATATACAATAATGACAATTCTACTGCATGTAATAACGATATACACTCTGCGCGAGTACATGCAATCTGCATAGATTTGAAATAGCTGTCAATCGCGTTCCAGCCCACTACAAGGGTTCAAGGCTAACAGATAAACACTTTCCACAAAATAAATTGGCTTTTATTAGCATTATTTGCTTTAAGCCCGGCCGCTGCACGGGTGCATACAATCCTTGTACGTTACATGCAATAACTACTAACTTACCAGCTAGAGTTTTGCTCTTATGGCCGTATTTTATTTTACAATTCTTTAAAAATTTTAAATGTGATTTTGAGCTTTTTGGATTCTTTTTTTGTTAATTATATTAAGATTTTCTTTTTCTGTTTATATAAAGTTGTTTGAAAACTAAACTAACATTTTTCTAACATACACATATATATTGTGTATGTATGTATATATTTACACAAAAAATACATGTGATAAAATGGCCACTGGATACTGCGTGATAATTTGAATTTTCAAGTCTACAGAGCTTTAAAATGAAAAATGAAATAGGAAAAATATTCAAAAGATTACCTTTTTCTTTCAATGATGTTTGTCTTTTGTATCAATTCTCCTTTAATTAATGAAAAGAACGGTAATTAAACAGTACTAATAATAGAAATAATAAAAATTAGCTCCTAAAATTTTCCTAAAATTTTGAAAATTCCTTAAATTCCTATCTAAAATTTTTAGAAAATATGCTATGATCCCTGCACATGCTTTGTTCACCTTTTAAATGCTGTCAAGAGCCTAGTTCATTCTATGATGACTAGTCACTGAGTCTGTGTGGTATAGTTTTGGTGTACATACATGCTATAGTTCACATTTTTATCTAACATTACTCATTTGCAGAAAGGAGTTAACGTTAGGGAACAAAGTGCAGTAGTGGTATTTCTATGTATACATAAAAATGAAGAGTGCTGTAACCTTGTTTATATAATTTATTTATAGTCAAAATTTAACCCATTCATGAGTAGCGAGTGAAGGAAGAAGTGTTTCCGTGAGATTGCACGTAGTGAGCATCGTCTGCTACTCCAGGCCCAGGCACTTTTTAATGCTAAGCCTAACATGGCAAAAATCGTATTAAATAAACTTTAAAATACATCTATCACTATCACAAAAATACACGTGTTATTGCATGTGGGAATTTTCACCATTGTTTTTCAAATGGAAATCTCGAAAACTTATTTGTTTCGTTGACTGTTACTTCTATAATATCATCACTGAAATACAGATTAAAGAATTGATTTCCTTTAATGAGGTTTTGAACTGTTTCTATTTAGTCCAGAGTTCAGAAAACTGAATAGATGGCAGATCTTTGACATTTGAACTTTTAATTATCTGTACAAAAATATTAGAAACATCACACAAATCGGTGTCTTTCAAATACATTTTTATACTAAAGTACAATCAATTATTTCACTTTATTCACTTACACCACTATGAGATTCATTCATCAATAGTAAAATCTCACTTTGGAAAAATATTTCACTCTTTTTGCCATGTATATTATAATTCTTTTAACTAAATTATTACTAGTCTATACCCACTCCCCCTGGATACCAGATAGGAGCCTTAATCCTCTTCTAATCGTACCACTCAAGACCCTCTTCATTAAAATAAACACAGAATAATTGCCATGAAAGAAACCATACATTTAAATGTCTCAATCGACATGTTTTAAATTAGAACTAACACAACAACTTTCATGTGCATTTGTTTAAACTATCAACTTAGTCAGCATCCTAATGAAAAACAAAAGCTGAAACTGAATTATATTGGTCAATGTTCCAAGTAACTGGTGTTGAAAAAATTATGGGATTATAGTGCTATAAACATTTTGAGCTAAATGCTTCAGTGTCCTGTTTCTTATATGCATCATTTGGCCCTAGTAGCCATCTTACGTTCGTAGTGCATATACAATGGTAGGCTGAAGAAGAATATGCTCTTCATAGCACATATGCAACGATAGTCCTCAGCAGGTTAAAAAAGCCAAAGGCTGACAAAAAGACTGAAAGCATACATAAAGTAGAATGTTGCAGAGGATTCAACAAAAGATCGTCTTTTGACTTAAGACAATTCAAAACAAAAACATGTGTTTTAAAATGTTTGTAATGGAAAATTTTTGAAGAGGATGGGTAACTCTTAAATGTACACCAACCCACCTTAAGGTATATGGGAAAGATTCACAGCAGCTATGACAACAATCAGGACACCTAGTCGTGGCCCAGCCAAGCACTCACGGCACCCACCAACATCCCCAGGATCACCACAACGAAACCGGGTGGCAAACCGAGGGAAAGCGAGCAACAACAAAACCAGCAAGCAGGCTCACTTGCCCTGCAACCCATTCAGAGTCATCCTCTGAATAGGACCCTCACAACTTTATTACAAACAAAATAACAAATAACAACAGCTGAGGTACAGGCACCTCCTATAGTAAGTCAATGTGAGCTGAACTCTCTATTCCTCATTCACAATCCATCCATCCTTAAAAGGAACATCAGGAAAAATCAGCTGTCAATGTATGTAGTCCACTAAGAAGCGAGCCAATAGAAATTCTCCTTACTTAATGGGTAGCTATATCAGCCCCAAACAAACCATTCAAATACAACTTTACCAAATAAAAGTACTTAGAAAAAATCAGCAATTCAGTAACTTGACAAAATATAATATGCAAATTGTAATATAAATACACCAATTTAATAATACTTCAATTCAAAGCAATAACAGTACGTAAACAACCAATTAGTTATCATAGCAAAACATTGAGTAATCAAGATTAAGAATTATTAAAACACAGCAAATCAAAAGTTATGACTGTAAAGTAATGAAAAATAATGCAAATATTTTTAAAATCCATAATTATTATCTTAAAATATCAAACTTAAATGAAAATCAGAACATCAATTATTTTATGCAATAACAAAATCAAGGAATTTCTTAAAATCAAGATTCCAATAAACATGCACAATAAACTGGAATTCTTAAAAACAAATATTAAGAATTCTAAAAATAATGTACAAAAATAAACTAAACGACACCACTGGTGTTGGCAATTCGACTTGATTTACCAAATAAAAAACAAAATTATCACAATAAAAATCAAGTGCCCATTTCCCTAGACCAGGGGGTCTCCAAACTTTTTAGCATAAGGGCCACACTGACTCCTCCACTAAGTCCAAAGGGCCGGAGTGCAAGAGCCCAAGGGCCAAGAGTTCAGAACATTTAAAGAGCAATGGGGATATCAATATTTCCTGATTGAGTCGAGTAATAAGGCAATGTGTATAATTTGCAATGAAACAATATCAGTCCTCAAAGAATACAATATAAAACGTCATTATGAGACTAAACATTCTCAGAATGACTCCAAATTTACAGGAAGCCTACGGTTAGAAAAATATGAATCTTTGATACGCGGGTTGAAATCTCAGCAATTGTTGTTTAAGAAAGTAAATGCTGAACAAGAAGCAGCAACTCGTGCTAGTTTCCGTGTGGCTCATTCAATAGCGAAACATGGGAAACCATTTACTGATGACGAATTAATTAAGGATTGCATGATTGCAGCAGCAGAAGAAATGTGTCCAGAAAAAGCTAATTTATTTAAAAACATCAGTTTGTCAGCAAACACTGACTCGAACAAATATGCAGAAAATATATTAACTCAACTGTCTGATAAAAATCGACACTTAGATTGGTTCTTTTTGTCCCTGGATGAGTCAACAGATGTTTCAGATACTGCTCAGGTATTACTTTTTATTCGAGGGATAGATAAAAATTATGAAGTGTATGAAGAGCTTCTTGACGTGCATAGCATTCACGGCACGACCACTGCATACCTGCCAACTTTTACGCATTATGCGTAAAATTTACGCATTTTAACTGCTCTTTACGCTTTTACGCATGTATTGCTATATTTTACGCATTTCCGCATTTATTTGAATTTTTTAACATTACTAGGAAATCAATCTTCGGCGAAATTCTCCGGGCTTTTTTGTTTGAAATTTATTAATTAACCAGACGTGGTATAATTCCTCGGAAACACCATTTTACGCTTTTTCAGCACGGATTTCTACCATTCCCGGGATCGTAGCAAATCCATAATAAAATGCAGGGTAATACCAATCAAATTAACGGAGATTTACGGCCGTGTGTAATGTAAATGAAGATCTCGATCGCTTATTTTATGAAAGTAATAAGTATACTTCTTCAAAGGTTGTCTAATTCAGCATAAATTGCTAAAATGTTATTTTGTTCATTAATTTCGCATAAACACTGCGATTGCGCAATTCAGTTTGTTCTTATGAATCGCCGTGAGAACAAAAGTATCTTTTTCCATCCATCTCAATCTTCTAACTATTGCATTTTGGATTGACTGAACTAGTTTATTTTCATATTCTAATTAATTATTATGGTTAATTTCTTAATTATTTTCACATAAACAGTGCGATTGCGAAATTCAGTTACTTCGCGTGAATTACCAAGAGTACGTTAGTATCTTTTTCCATCCATCTCCATCATTTAAGTATTGCATGTTAGATCGATTGAACTAGCTTATTTTCATATTCTGATTAATTATTACGGTTAATTTCTTAATTATTTTCGCATAAGCAGTGCGATTGCGCAATTCAGTTACTTCGCGTGAATTGCCGAGAGTACGTTAATATCTTTTTCCATCCATCTCCATCATTTAAATGTTGCATATTAGATCGATTGAACTAGCTTATTTTCATATTATGGCTAATTATTAAGGTTAATTTTTTAATTGTAGTTGCATAATACAAATTTTTCTATTTTGAAAAATGGGTATGAACTCTGTGAAAGAATATTTTCCAATAAGTGGTATTAAAGCAATAATTTAGGCAAATAAAAAGGAAACCATTTTGGCAGGAACATAATTTAGTGCTATTATTTTTTATTAATTATTATTATTATTAAAGATCAATATTTGTTACTCTTAGTGAAAACCTGTGTTTTACCAAACATAAATATTTGTTTTCATTATAAAATAATTTTCACCGTATAAAACCTTTATATATTTTTTATTTTATAATTTATTGTCCTGAAATTTTATAAAATTGGTGTCCTGAATTTTCATATTCTACCAGTACTATGCCTGATATTTAATGCAGTATTTTTTTAATGCAGGTATTTGTGCATAGTTAAATTCATTAGAAATGTCGTTTGCGCGTGTAGTTTAAAAAAAATCATTAAATGTCATTCACGCAAAATTTTACACATTCCAATTTTCCCAGGTTGGCAGGTATGCCACTGGAGAAGATATTTTTGAAGGAGTTGAAAATGCTGTTCAGGAAAACAGTCTTCAGTGAAAAATCTTGAAGTGTATCACTACTGACGGTGGCAAAAACATGTGTGGAAAAATAAAGGTGTCGTTGATATCGTACCAAAGGCCGTAGAAAATGAACGTGGTTCAAAACCATTAATCGTACATTGCATCATTCATCAACAGTCTTTGTGCGGAAAATGCTTGGATATGTCAGAAGTTTTAAAGCCAGTCATGTCAGCTGTTAATTATATCACATCACATGTGCAATCACATCGTCAATTCCGCGAGTTTATTGAAGAGATTGGAGAAAATGACTTACCATATTATACTGCAGTACGCTGGCTTAGCTGTGGAAAAGTTCTAACACGATTTTTTGAGCTCCGAGCAATAATCGAAATTTTCTTGAATGAAAGGAATCGTCCTCTGACTGAGTTACAAACAATGAGTGGTTATGGAAGTGATCATTTTATACAGATTTAACTAAACATACAAATGACCTTAATTTAAAATTACAGGAAAACCAGCTTCTGCTTGATTTATACACTCATATTAAGTCCTTTCTACAAAAAATTGTTTTGTTTCAATCTCAATTGAACAAAAAATGTTTCACGCATTTTAATACATGCCAAACATTCAGTCATCAAACTGAGATTCCATTTCCGGTAGATTTCGAAATTGAAGCTTTGGGTGCTTTAAAAATAAATTTTGAGTCTTGTTTTTCAGATTTTGATGCAATTGTAAACGATATCAAGATTTTTCAAAATCTTTTTAACGCCGATATAGAAACCCTTACCCCAGAACGTCAAATGGAAATGATTGATTTGCAGTGTAGCGATATTTTTTAAGAAAAAATATTTAAATTCATCATTGCTGGAATTTTATAAGAGTCTTCCACTCACACAGTTTGATCAAACTGTGTGAGAATATTGCATAAATTTGTTCGTGGCTTTTTTTCCGCTTTCGGCACTACTTATCTGTGTGACAAAACTAAATTAAATATACAAAACATATTCGCAGATCCAAATTAACTGATGAGCATTTGAAGTCGCTGCTGATAATTTCCACTAGTAAACTTGAACCACAACTTCAAACAATTGTCAGTGGAAAGTTACAACTACATAAATCTCATTAATCATAATTATACTGTTTAATTTCATTATGTGAATTACCTATGTATGTCACTTATTGTAAGTTCTTAGGATACATCTCATATCATTAATTACAGTTAAAATGTTCAATTTCATTATGTATGTCAGTTATTGTGTTGCTTAATAGGTCGTTAAATAAAAACATGCATTATAAATTTTACAATGTAATCAAAATAAATTATGACGGGCCGGATACCGGGCATGTCCGGCACGCTACCGCGGGCCGTAGTTTGGAGACCCCTGTTCTAGAGTGATTAAAACATGCAGGATTATTGAAAACTTGAGTTGTTATTTTTCAACACGATTCCAACTTTCTCTATACATTACCATGTATTGTAAGAGAAGTAACATAAAAGAAAATATAAAGATTCGGATATCTAGTACAAAAATGAATTATAAAATATTTGGAGTAAGTGCTTTCATCTTTCCACTTTCTCATATATACATGATGTACGGAAGTTTTAACTTACCACCTCTTTTTCATTTATTCCAAATTTTTACTGTCAAACCAAGGTCTCATTTGAAACTTAATTAAAGTCTAATGTATTCCTCTATCATGCCATGGCAGCAGTCCAGTCAAATCTCTTATACATATTAATTTGTTCTGCATTTGCAATAATCTAAATTCTTTGAAATACTGTAAGTAAACTCTTTTTGTAAAATATGCCTCTTGTATAAACTTTCTCATCATCTATAAACTTTCTCATTTAGAAGTGCTGGAGATCATGCAGTGTTTAGATTCTCCCACAAACAGCCTAGAAAATCTTGCCACTATCTAAAATATTAATTCTTGTTAACTAAGCATGTTGAATTTCCTAGAACAATCTTCCACTTTCCATTATTCTCCCTCCTGAAACTTATTACTGTATCCAAGTGTAGTTATGCAAAGCAATCGTAATTGATCTGATTGGTTACATAAGCTGATCCTCCCGAGTCAAGATGCAAGCAGCTCCCAACGACAGATATGGAAATAAAAATCTGTTAAACATTAAAGTGTCCAGTGACATAATTAATATAAATATATATATATTATATATATATTATACAAGGCATGTTTTTTATGTAAGTACCGTTTTGCGATTCCGCCGCCGCAGCGCTACGGTCGGCGTTCCGCGCATGTGCGCTGGTTACCTACATCTCTTGTCTACGCACTGACGCCATTACAGTCTGATTCTTCATTGTATACGTTGTTTACTGAGTGTTTAAGATGCCTCCGACAATCGTGAGTCCCGCCGATTGTGAAGTACGGGCTGTTATACGATTTCTTAGTGCTAAAGGCGTAAAACCGATCGATATTCATCGTGAGATCTGTGAAGTTTACGGACAAAACATTGAGTGATGGAATGGTAAGGAAATGGGTGAGAGCATTTAAAGATGGCCGCACAAATGTGCATGATGAAGAACGGAGTGGGCGTCCTTCGGTCTTTAATGAAGATTTGGTGCAGAAAGTGGAAGAAAAGGTGAGAGAAAACAGACGCTTTACAATTTCATCAATGTGCGACTGGTTTCCTCAATATTCTCGTAGTGTTTTGTATCGCATTGTGACCGAGAACTTGAATTACCGGAAATTGTGTTCACGTTGGGTTCCAAAAATGTTGACGGATTTGCACAAAACCCAACGTTTAGGCAGTGCATTGACTTTCCTTGAGTGGTACCACAATGAAGGTGAAGATTTTTTAGACCAAATTGTTACTGGTGACGAAACATGGGTGGCCTACGTCACACCAGAATCAAAACAACAATCCATGGAATGGCGACATTCATCATCACCCAAAAGAGTGAAGTTTAAGCAAATAATTTCTGCCCGGAAAATCATGTGCACAGTTTTTTGGGACAAAAAAGGAGTATTGCTAGTGGAGTTTCTGCCTCGTAATGAGACAATCAATGCAGCGTCTTATTGTGAGACATTGAGCAATCTGCGTCGTGCAATCCAGAACAAAAGACGTGGCAAGTTGAGTAAGGGTATCGTTTTTCTGCATGACAATGCCCGTCCACATGTGGCTAATCGGACCAAAAATCTCATCAAATCTTTTAAATGGGAAACTCTAGATCATCCTCCATACAGCCCTGATCTGGCGCCCAGCGACTACCATTTGTTCCTGCACTTGAAGAAACACCTGGGTGGTCAGCGTCTTCAAGACGATAACGAAGTCAAAACAGTTGTGATACAGTGGTTAACAAGTCAGGCAGCAGAATTTTATGAGGAGGGTATTCAAAAACTGGTGCCACGTTATGACAAGTGCCTCAATATTCACGGAAATTATGTAGAAAAGTAGATTAAGGTACAGGCTTTCATGTAGAAATAAAATTATTGCGATATCTTTGCACGTCTTTTTTTAATTCCAAAACGGTACTTACTTAAAAAACATGCCTCGTATATACATATTATATATATATATCATATATATATATATATATATATATATATATATATATATATATATATATATATATCACAAAATGCTTCAAAACTCCTCACATATTGAATGCATATTTCATATTGTTTAGGTTCACTTATATCCCAATGGTTCAATTAGTATTTAATAGAAATCTTGAATCTCCTCTGTTGCAAAATATTTACACAAGTTTATTTCAAATATAATATGTTACACTGGTATTGAATTTTAAAATAATTAATTTATTCTGTTTCAATATAAACCAGATCTTTTTTTCGATCCTATCAATCAAATGGACACAGCATAAACCCGGCCACTCAAACTGCTGCTCGTACCCTAGGGTACAGTGGCTAGAAGGGATAGTGTGCCGACAGAGGCGAAAAACAAGTTCCCTAAAAACCGCCTACGCCAGACGGCGTTGGTCTCGAATAAGCGGTCTAAAGCGGATTTCACTTCACTGCAGCTGTGGCTACATAGGAAAACAGATTGCACATATATATGTTACAGAAAGTAAAGATATCTCAAGATTTTTTGAAATATTTCATTATTTATATATTTAAAATCAAATATATTAATGTGGTTACCAAAAAACAGTTTACAGTGAACCCATCCATTAATACTACTGAACAACCTTTAGATTTCTCCCGAGACTGTTAGCATTTTGTACTGTGTTCCCAAAGATCCTTCACTTGAGTACCACCTGGTTACTTAACTGTACCTTTAAGTTTTCTGATGCATTAAATACTGTAATGAATAATTACACAATGTTACTTTTATATATTTAAAAATTACTCTTTCAATAATGCTATAAATTTTATTGGAAAAAAAGTGTATGATAAGTTGCTATGAAATGTCTCAGTTGATATTTGGAAAAAAAGAAAAAATACAAAAAAATCTGATGTGGGCAGCACTTGACTTTCCCTACACACTCTAATTCATTTTGTCCTTCTTTCTTTTAAAATTTATGGAGTTTAATAACACAAAATAACACGGATAATTATTTGAAATGACACTGAATTTGCAGTTTTATTTCAATTTTTGTCTTCATTTGGCAACATGGCAAAAATAAGAAAAAACTAAAATATCTTAACTGTCAGTTCTGGTTATAAAGTTCTTTTTTTTTTTTTTTTTTTTTTTTTTTGGACAAAAATTACAGATAAAACAGGCATTTAATTGATACATTTGAGCATACATAGTTTTTTATTTTATATTTTAACAAATTTTATGGGCCATTTTGCAAAAAAAAAAAAAGGATTCGTAATTGTACCAAAATCTAATCAGCACCAGGGTATACCACAAGTGATTTATCTACCAAATTTTATGAAATGTGGTCAATTAGTTTTTCAGCTAGAGTGGATATATACTTTTATTGTGAGCCCTTTCACAAAAAAGGCAGGATCTTTTTTCCAAAAATCATACCAAAATCTAATCAGCACTAATGTAACTTATCTACCCACATATGACTTATCTACCAAAATATGTGAAATTTGGTCAATTGGTTTTCAGCTAGAGTGGATACATATATTGCACAGACAGACACAAACACAGATGTCATACTAAAAATATTTTTTTTTATATTCTAGAGCAGGGGTCTCCAAACTTTTTAGCATAAGGGCCACACTGACTCCTCCACTAAGTCCCAAGAGCCAGAGTGCAAGAGCCCAAGAGCGAAAAGTGCAGAACATTTAAAGAGCAATAGGGATATCAATATATCCTGATTGAGTCAAGTAATAAGGCAATGTGTATAATTTGCAATGAAACAATATCAGTCCTCAAAGAATACAATATAAAACGTCATTATGAGACTAAACATTCTCAGAATTACTCCAAATTTACAGGAAGCCTACGGTTAGAAAAATATGAATCTTTGAAAAGCGGGTTGAAATCTCAGCAATTATTGTTTAAGAAAGTAAATGGTGAACAAGAAGCAGCAACTCGTGCTAGTTTCCGCGTGACTCATTTAATAACGAAACATGGGAAACCATTTACTGACGGCGAATTAATTAAGGATTGCATGATTGCAGCAGCAGAAGAAATGTGTCCAGAAAAAGCTGATTTATTTAAAAACATCAGTTTGTCAGCAAACACTGACTCGAACAAATATGCAGAAAATATATTAACTCAATTTAAGAAGAGATTGGAGAAAATAACTTACCATATTATACTGCAGTAGCTGCGTAAAAGTTCTAACACGATTTTTTGAGCTCCGAGCAATAATGGAAATTTTCTTGAATGAAAGGAATCGGCCTCTGGCTGAGTTACAAAACAATGAGTGGTTATGGAAGTTATCATTTGATACAGATTTAACTAAACATATGAATGACCTTAAATTATAAGGAGAAGACCAGCTGCTGCTTTATATATACACTCATATTAAGTCCTTTCGACAAAAAATTGTTTTGTTTCAATCTCAATTGAACAAAAAATGTTTCACGCATTTTAATACATGCCAAACATTCAGTCATTAAACTGAGACTCCATTTCCGGTAGATTTCGCAATTGAAGCTTTGGGTGCTTTAAAAATAAATTTTGAGTCTCGTTTTTCAGATTTTGATGCAATTGCAAACGATATCAAAATTTTTTAAAATCCTTTTAACGCCGATGTAGAAACCCTTGCCCCAGAACTTCAAATGGAAATGATTGATTTGCAGGGTAGCGATATTTTTAAAGAAAAATATTTAAATTCATCATTGCTGGAATTTTATGAGAGTCTTCCACTCACACAGTTTGATCAAACTGTGTGAGAATATTCCATAAATTCGCTCGTGGCTTTTTTTCCCGCTTTCGGCACTACTTATCTGTGTGAAAAAACAAAATGAAATATATAAAAATATTCACAGATCCAAATTAACTGATGAGCATTTGAAGTCGCTGCTGATAATTCCCACTAAGTAAACTTGATCCACAACTGCAAACAATTGTCAGTGGAAAGTTACAGTTACATAAATCTCATTAATCATAATAATAATGTTTAATTTCATTATGTGAATTACCTATGTATGTCACTTATTGTAAGTTCTTAGGATACATCTCATATCATTAATTACAGTTAAAATGTTCAATTTCATTATGTATGTCAGTTATTGTATTTCTTAATTGGTCATTAAATAAAAACATCTGATTATTATTTTGTATGATTTACTTGCATTATAAATTTTACAATGTAATCAAAATAAACTATGGATGGCCGGATACCTGGCATGTCCGGCACGCTACCGTGGGCCAGATTGGTGGTGCTTGCGGGCCGGTGTTGGCCCGTGGGCCATAGTTTGGAGACCCCTGCCCTAGACAATAAGTTAGACATAATATGTATTACACCTTCTCTACTGATATTTCCTCTACAAAGGTTCAAGATATTTACAGTTTGGTAATACTTTGGGAAGTAATCTTCCTAATATCATTCCAAATGTTGCAAACATATAGAGTATGTGCAATAGTTCCATCGGCTTTCCCACAAAAACAAGTCTTGATTTTTCCAAAGAATTGACTTTGATAAGCCTTAAAAGCTGTGTGTCCAGTAAGAAACTTGATATAGAAGTTTCCAAACAGTCTTTCAGTTGAAACTTCTTTAAAATGTTCAAAGAAATCTCTGCCTTCAGTAGAGTTCTCCCATCTATCTTGCCATGCAACCACACTGGTTTGGTACAAAATATTCCTTAATTGTTGCTTGCTGTGTTTAAATGAAAAACACATCTCTTCATTTTTAGTGGCTCATCCGCTTTTTCATTTTCACAAGTCCCAATATATGCTTTCACAACATGCAGGTAAATTACTCCTTTAAAGCTTGTGATCTTTTTCTAAATTGGTAATTTCGTATGAACAAAGAGACTGTAAAACAAACATTGAATCTGAACATATATGGGTCATTTTTAAATTGTACTCTACTGCTTTATTTACAGCAAATAGTTCTGAGTTATATACCGTTGTATCATCATTCAAGTTATACTTCATGGTATGAATAATTTGGTCTTCTTTTAAAACTATCAATACACGTTGAACTCTATTGTTGAGTTTGGAACCATCAGTGTATATTATAACTTCCTTGTCTTTTGGAATTATTCCATCCCAATTTAAAATATTTTCCTCCCAAGGTGGTAATTTCGTACACGTCAAAATTTCCACTTCATCCGATGCGATAATGATATAATTAATTTGAATGCTTTCCCTCCAGTGCAACATTTTGTATAACAGGACTTGGTTATTCAACTTGATAGAGAGCACTCAACGTGCAAGGACTTGAATATTATTGTTAGGAGTAGTGGTCCTATAGCATTTCATACTAGAAAGCAGGGCATTTCTTTGAATCTGTAATATGCAATAATTTGTCACTGGTATGGCGGATATTTCTATACCAAATTTCAGCCCCATAGGTTATAAATTTTTCCATTGCTCTCAAGTATACTTCTCATCCCATGAACCAGATTTGCTTCATAAAAGAAGCTGCATATGTGCTACCATCCAAGATATAGAATTTGAATTATGCTATCATGCAAGTTTTTAGTTAAATGAATGTTAAAAAATATTTTACATATGGAAGTAATTGTGGGATTCGTAATACAGGTGTCGTACTTAGATGTTACAGAGCAAATATATGATGAAATACATACATATATTATGAGATTGAATATTTGTTTTATTTCAAGAAATGGCCATATCATATAAGCCATATCATATGGCCATATCACTTAATTAAGCACTTTATTCATTAGAATTAAATTCTCTGATATGTTATGATAGAAAATAAATCTTAAAGATGTCTTCTATTACCTATTTTTAGTTCAGTTTAAAATGGAAAATGTTTAAAAGCAAAAATTGCCCGTTTTATTCAAAAGTGCTTCAAATTAGGGAATTTTTCTGATTAGCTGAAAATCATTATCAATTTATGTCATTATTTATACTCTTATACATAGGGCTTAATGAATACTAGTGAATTATTCTTATTATTGTTTTTTCCTTGTCATGCCCCAGTGTTGGTTTGAAATTATGTGTCTTAGCAACGTTATTAAACTTTAGTTAATGTCATTTCAAAATATTTTTATTGAATAAATGTTAAGAATTGCTAGTGTCCATTGTGGGGTTTAATTACTGGTTTTAATTTGACCCATATATCACCTATGTAGAGAGTTGCAGTTAGTTAATAATTAAGTGCTCTAAATGTTAATTAAATACTGAAAAACTACTTGAAAAGTGCTAAATAAATTCTGAAAAATACTTCGACTTTGAACAAATTGATTTAATGGGTGATGTTAATTTTTACATTATTTTTAGGAACTTTAAAAACAATGAAAATAAAGAACAGTAGAGAATATTAGTTAAGTTTTCAATCCAACAATTTGATAAATATAAAAAATCAATAAAGCCAAAATATTAGGATTTTTTTAACAATTGACCATTTGCATGTACTTCATGAGATATCATGGTTGTTTAAGTCGCCATATTGGACTGAATAAATGCTGATATGGTAATGGATCATTAACAAATACAATTAAAATATGAATGTACATTTTTGAGAAAAGTATATAGAGAAATTATGTGTAGGAGATTTAGATATAGATCCATATTTGCTTCCTAGTAGCAAGAAGGAACAGCAAAAAAGAGTATACTCTAATATGGGATGGTAAAGTAGGAAAAGTGATCTTTTTGTCCAACAAACAAGAAGTTTATTCACCAGTAGTGACATCACATGCAAATGGTCAGTACCTGTATTATAATTTCTAATGATAGCCTAAACTTATCTGACCATACTATTTCGGCATCTATATTTAGTCTGGACATTACTTATTTAAGGTGAAGGAAATTTAATGATAAGATATGAGTGGGAGACATGTAAAGAATACTTTGCACAGAACTAGTCAAACGCACAACTTCACTAATTCTATACAAAACACAACTTTTATCACTGTAGTTTAGTATATTTTAAATGGGATCACTTGGCATAATTACTTTGTTATTAAGAAAAAAAAAATTGAGTATGCATATTATGATATTTGCTGTTCAATGAGGGCTGTGTTGTGCGTACAATAGATAGCTTCTCAAAAAAAAAAAAGTTTTCTTTGATATTATATTGTAATGGATGGCTATATTGATTTGAAAATTAATTTTCCTTTGATTGCTTTCAGATTATCATGGAAACACAGCAGGCCAAGCAAACTCTAGCTGATATTGAAGCTCGTCATGCAGATATAATCAAGCTTGAAAATAGTATAAGGGAGTTACATGATATGTTTATGGATATGGCCATGCTTGTTGAAAGTCAAGTATGTTTCTTGAACCTATTGGAATGTTTTCTATGTTTAAGATTTAATTCCTAACTGTTTTAGAATAATCAATATGCATATAATTTGAGCTGCTTTAATATGTTTAAAACAGATAACCTAAATTAACCTGTTTTTCCCTGTAAAAAAAAATAAAAGACCCCCCTTTAAAATCATTTCTTATAAAGGGAACTTTTATATCCTAAACATTTAGAAGGGAAAGCTCATATTTAAAATGTGCCATACGGTTTCCTTCTAAACTGTTAAATTATTTTCTTTTGCAATGTCAAACATTGACATGGTTTCTTCAAACTTCTTGTATTTGCTGTTTACATCTAAATTCATTTAAAGAAAAGGTGCTAAGTATGCATAAAAACATATAGAGGGAGTATGCATAAAAACATATAGAGGTTGACGGTGTTTTTGAAAGTAATCTTACTTCTAGAAATGGTTGTTTTACTTCAATGCATGTAATATCACTTTTTATCACCCACTCTAAAGGAAACCACTACAACTAAAATTTTATGTATAAAACAATTAAAATTGAGATATAATAAGACTATGTTAAGTCAATGAAATTTTTCTTGTTTTACCATGTTCTGACCTTAGTGCAAACGACTTGTAAGATATTTTTTTCAATAAATTCAATGAAACATGTGTAGCAACCCATCTCTATGCATCAGTCACAGATAAAAAGTCCCTTATTTTGTGTGTGGTGTAATGTTTTTCATCATTTTTTTAACCACTGGAAAATGAAGTAAACTTCAGATATGAGTAAGCTGACTGAATGTTTAAATTAACATCATGCAAACTAATTTTATCTCAATATTTTTCTACATAAAGTTATATTTGACACTAGTGATCATAAATGAAGGAATCATGATTATAACTTTAGTTCGTGTTATCCTTGCCTGGTGGGGCTAGATCAATTGACTACCTGGGGAAGAGAGAGTAAATACCAAAATTTCCTGATGCAGCATTTAATATTTCCACTTAACCAAACTTAGAATAATCAAACATTTCTATGACATTTGAAATAAAGCAAAATATTGTAGTTTAGTATGCTGTAGAGTAAGATATTTTGGTGATATTTTTAAACCATTCAGTTTTGCTATAAAGTGAAATTTTTGACACAGATAATGTATGAGCATGAACTATGCTGTGCTTCAGCATATCCTATAATAAAGCACCATATTTTTGTATATTTGTTTATTGTATCTTGAAAATGGGCATAAGGATTTTGATAAAACGAGGTTAATCTATCTTTATCGGGTACAAGAAAAGGATTTAGCTAGTTCTCGACTTTGGAAACGGTCATTTATGCCCCCTAACCATTTATACTTCCTATAGCAGTAAATGAGTAATCAGTAATATTTACAAGTTTAGTCATTGTAAGATAATTAAAAAACGCATCCATTATGCAGCTTCGCCTAATTTATGTAATATAAAGGGAGTTTAGTCATTGTAAGATAGTTTAAAAATAGTTCAATATTCAGCTTCGCCTCACTTATACGGGATCGATATCAGCAATTAAAAAATTATCAAATACATGCCAAAAAACAGTTGAGATACAACTCAATCTGCTTAGTAAATCAGTTGCTAGCAAATGTGATATTTATATTTTGACAGTTGGAATGAAAACTCATACCAGGACTCTTGATAATGACACACTGTGTAATGTTTATGTTTTGAATTAAAGTAGCATATCTTTGTAAATATTTGTAAAATTTTATCTTAAAAATGGGTCTATAGATGTCTCGTAAACACACTAGGAAGAACTTTAATAAGGAGAACACAACACCATTAGAAAAAAACATTGGATTCCTGCCTCGTAGGCTTTTGAACGAACAGAAGTCTATAGCATCTACAAGACCAATCCAAGCAACTAAGGCAAGAGGTATGGAAAGAATCTTCGGCATTTACATGATACACAATGTTCAACAACTAGAAAACATGTGACTCAAAGACTAGCCGACAAAATCAATGAACGATGTGACCAGCATTTGTGAGAACAACAACATCAAACGTCACAGCAAATCGCAACTAAAACCGGTGAATATGCCTATGGAACTTAACAATAAAGAATACACAAAAGAATAAAATTCTGATTCAAAATTTTTAATATAACGTAAACAAAAAGAAACTGACAATTCATCTTTGTTTTGATATTGATTCATAATTTGTCTCTGATTCATCTTACAAATGTGTAATATGTAACACTCTTACTGGAAATATAACTGCTTTTCACGATTTTTTATAATTGTTTTAAATTTTGTGCATAAAGATTAAAATATAAAGTAGCGGCGTGCCACCCAATTACACAAAAGTTAACCATGAAACAAGAATCTAGATATATTTTCATCCATGCTGTTATTTATTTGCAGAGTGTCTGCCGTTGTCTTTACTTAATTTCTCAGAAGTTTTCTCTGTAATTTATAATCCTAAATCTATTAAAACTCTAAAAGTATGTATTAAAATGGTTTAGATTATATTTTGTGCCCTTACCTCAGTGTTTCCTATTTGATATTTAAAGAAGAATAATAATATATCATACTTTTAAAAGTAGCACTACGAAACTTGAAAGATTATTTAGTGATCTATAAAAATAAAAAATATTTTATTTGTTTGGCACAGTTCCTCAAAGTAGATATTTGTTTGTAACAAACTATATTATTAATGCTCATAAAAAATACTTATTTCACTATGATTAGTAAAAATGAAAATATCTTTTTCTTTCTCCTCCTTCATTGTATATCATACCTAAAATATGCCGCTAAAATAGCATTAGAAAATTTTTCAGAGGGGGTATGCACCCAAACACCCTCCTTAGCCATGTCAATATATATATAAATAGCCTTCTATATTGTCATTATTGGAAGCGGATAGAAATGAACACTGTCTATGTTCTTAACAGTTATTTCTTTAATGATTTTTTTTGTTCCTTGTTGTTCAGGGTGAAATGATTGATAGGATTGAATATCATTGTGAACATGCCAGAGATTACATTGAAACTGCTGTTCAAGACACCAAAAAGGCTCTGGCATATCAGAGCAAAGCTCGAAGAGTAAGTAGTACATCCTTTGTCATTAACATAGCTTTTCTTTGGCAATCCATAGTTTAGGTGTATGAGATTTTAGAAACAAGCTAAACTATTCCATTTTTTGAACACATGTTATATACCAAAAAATAAATACTAAACAATATGGCTCTTTTTCCCAAAATGGCGAATTGCTATGAAAAGTGAAAAAAACACATTTCTTAATATACTGTTGACATTGTGCTAAATTAGTTTCTTATTATCTAATAGCATGTTCAAAGCTGTTATTAACATGCTATTACATAATTACACAATGGCTTGTACTGATATAAATATGGAAATACTTTCTGTCCATTTTCTATATCTTTTTGTGAAGAAAAACAAAATTTTAGTAACTTTTTGGCTGTTTTATCTGAAATTAATTACATTAAATGTAGCTCATTAAGCAGGTTTTCTAATAGAGCCTGTTAAGGCAGATATTCTGTCATAAAAAAGTTATTTCAGATTCCATTGCAAATGATAAAAATTTAAGCTATAAATATTAAATATAGTAAAAAAAATATATAGCATTAAATTTGAATTCTCAAGTGTTGGTTGTATTCCACTAGAATGACTGCTGTTATCTATTGAAAACCCATGGGTCAACCTATGATATAAAAACAATTTTTGAGCTTGAACTGGCACAAGATCATATATTAAAAGTATGACAGACATACTTTAGAATAAAAAGGGTTATGCTCATTGCAGTGTAAACACAAGTACTTAGACAAAGTAGTAATTTTTAAACATTTTTTTTTAATATTATGTATTTATATAATATTAAAAGAAAAGTTTAATACCTTGTTTGCTCTTTTGAATTGAATTAAAAGTTAAGTTCACTGTAAAAAGTTCATTGTATAAGTTGACCTCCCTACTTTTGGAGAAAAAAATTGGAAAAAATTCAAAACTCACATCATATAAGTCGATCCCAAAAAGAGAAAGAAAAAAAAAAATTTCATAAATTATTCAATAACACTTGAAAAACGAAAAAAATATATATGTGATAATAAAATTTAATTTCAATAATAAAAACTTCATCGGAACCCTTTAAAGTCCGATTTCAAACAAGTAGACCTATGACATATGAGCGTTGTCTCCCGTCCATTTTGGGGACTCTTGTTCTTGTGTCTTCTTTTACTCCCCTCAGCATCCTCAAAATGGACAGGAGGTCACACTCCAGGGAGATCCCTGTCTCTGAAACGTCCTTGACCCACTGTGCAATCAAAACAATATCTGGCTCCCGCCTGCTATTTGAGCTGATTTTTTCATTAACCTCCAACACAGTTGTTATTAGATACTCTCTTCAATAAACAAAAGAAAAACACGCTTTCAACTTAAAATCCTGCATTATAGTTTTAAACAATCCATGTTACAGAATTATTTCTGAAAAGAGCCATTTTTTGTCGAAAACAATTTACCATAATCCAAGAAGCGAGTGATAAACATTAAATGAAAATGTATGTATATTTTTTGATGACATGATACACTGGTAGTTGGGAACATCGGGAGGGCTGAGACTCACAGGAGAGTTTTGAAGTGCAGGGAAATTCGGAATGCACGATTACGTAATTTCTACTTCATCGTTTTAGAATGGATTGTCTCTCGTGAAAAAAAGAACTTTTAGACTCTTTTTTTTTTTTTTTTTATTATTCCTTGCATAATTCCCCCACCACTTTGAAGATTTTTTTTTTTTGATTGGGGGGGGGGGGGGAGGTCACAAATTTCTCGACTTATACGTGAGTATCTATATACTGTAATTAAAACATTTATTTGAGATTTGTGTACATTCGTTTCCTAAAACCGAAAGATAGTTATATATTTTTTTAAATGTATGTGTTATAAAATACTACTTTGACAGTAAATCTCAAGATTAGGGTAAGAGGGGGATTTTATAAATTTTTATAGTTAATTTTAAATTAGATTCTCTTTATATATATATATATATATATATATATATATGTATATTGCCTTAGTTTAATTTTATTTTTGATACATATCTTTCTGTTTATGTTTTGGAGTTTTATTTATTATTTTGTTTTTATGTTTTAGTTATGCATGTTTAAACATTATTTTATGTTATTTTTTATTTTTGTAGAAGAAAATTTGTCTCATTATCGCAGGCATAATCATCTTAATAATTATAATCATCATCATAATCTATGCTGCTGGAGGTTTTTAGAAGGAAGAAGGAAATGCAAAACCATCTTCTGCCAGAGCAAATATTAAACTAAATCAGACTGTGATTATTTATCTTGTAAATATAAGATAATGGACCCCTTGACTGTATAATTTGTTACAATCTGTTTGTATAATTTTTTGTTTGTTTGTGTTGATTATTTATTTATGCGTATAGAAAAAAATTATTTTGACCTTTATCCTAAAATGTAAAGTCATACTTTGAAATTATTTTCTTTACAGAAATGGTTTTCCTATTTTTCTTATTTTAATTTAAAAAGTGAAATAAATTAGAATCCATTTCCCAATATATTTAGGGTTAAAAAATAAAATTTGCGAAAATGGATTTAAGACTCATATCAATTACAATACTCATAGAAGATTAGTTATTGATAGATCACAAAATACTACTTTATGTCACTGCCAACTTATTAAACAGCTCCAACTGATTTTAGTAAGTGCATTGTTCAGTAATTATGTGTGTTCTCCTATCATGCCATTTATTGTGCCTTACAAATGTGTCTTGTTTTATGATCATTGCTGTTATAAATAAAAAGCTGAAGGTATACATAAATTACATGAACTTTAAAAAGCAGAGTGGGTATGCAAATTACTTGAAAATAGCATAAGGTATACCTTTACTACTACTCTGTTTGTGATACTGTTGTTATACTGAGATAAAGATGCTCAAGTTATCAGATTACACTTCTATGTATAAAATATGTGTTATCATTGTACAAATTAATGAGTAGCCGAGCAATTTTTATAAAATATGTGAAAAAACCCTCTTCTATACAGAGGTAAAAAAAATTTACTTCCAGGATCGTTGTTTTCATAAACTCACCATGTAACTTTGTTAAAATTAGAAGTGATGGAGTTAAAATGATTGCTTGAAATCCTCCCCTCTTTTCTTTGTTATTGGGTGTTCACATTCTATCTGGAATTATCAGGGAATTGCAAAAGTGAACCTGAATGTCAGAGAATTAATTTAAGTCCGAAACCTAGAAAAGTCAGAGAATTTTAAGAGGTTTTTTTTTTTTTTTTTTTTTTTTTTTCCCAAATTATTTTATAAAGTTTCATGCATATATTGTGCTGTCAGGTATACAACATTTTTTTTTCTAGTCGAAAAAACTCAATATAAATGAGTTTATAGCTATTTAGTTCTATTCTTAAAATCTATTAGATTTCTTTTGTCAAAAAAATTTAAGAAACCTATCTGAAAATTTTAAATATTTAGTTGGCAACTATGTTATTGCTGAATGTCTGATAATTGTCAATTTTCAGGTTCCAAAGCTTTTTTTTTTAACTTTATGGTTTTTAGAAATTTTTGCTTGGAATAAGTTCTTGGTAATGTATTTAAAGATTTCTAATAGATGACTGAGTTGTTTAGCATGATTTAATGGAATTTTAATATATATTTTGAATGTAAATCATTTTTGTAATATCACTTTTGTGACACATATTTATTTGTGTCAAAAATGTGTATAAAAAATGGACATTTATTTGCACATCAATACAAGTAAACAATGCGGGCGCAGTAGCCCAGTGGTTAGTATGCAGGGATTGCACTCGGTAGACCCGGGTTCGATTTCTGCCACTGCCAAAACTGCTGTCGAGTTCATGTGGAGTACAATCACGTTAAACATGTGGGTCCGTAAATTCTTCCGAGAGGTTGGTAGTAAGGGAAGGAGGGTACAGTGTGCATGCCTCCGTCACTGGCTCCGGTCTAAATTGGATGGCGTTTCCCGGCCGTCCAAACAGTTACCTTACACCTTTCTGGTAGGTCGGACGTTCTGGGTCTCAACAACAAGTAAACAATGTAAACATATCATTCCTAATGTATAATGTGTAAATATTGGGTAATTTTTTTTAATGAAATTCCTCTTTTGGTATAAAATTTTAAAAATCATTTTATCATAGCTTTTCTGCAAATGGATTTTATTGGCCTCATTTTTGCAAATAGATAACATCAATAAAGTTTGCTCTTTTCCTAGTTTCTTTAAATTCTAATAACTTTATTTTTCTGTGAAGGGGGAAAAAATGTTACCTGATTGACACAGTGTTGCCAAAATGACTGTTTCTATGAGAGGGTTGATTAATCAGTATACATATATTAATATAACACATAAGTTGTTGATGAATTGTTAAACTGTTAATGAATCATTGAAAAATAACTTTGATTTTCTTGCACCACAAATTAACTAAAATATTTTACAAGAAATGGTGAAAATTCCTTGACACATAACATTACAGCAGCCTAAACACTAGGAAAATTATACAAATTATACATTGCTATTATCACTCCTGTATAGTTTCATCCAGGCAGGGCTGCCCATAGGGGGTACGGGCACAGGCACCACTCGGGGGGGGGGGGGGTTAAACCCCCTTCTCCAATATTTGGAGAAGGGGGAAAAGATATAAAAAATTCACAAACAAGGGACAATCAAATATGAAGGAAAGCTTATGCTAGTTGTTTGTTGAAGGGCTCGTAATTTGTATGTGAAGTCCTGTCCAAGGCACATTTTAGAAAGACACAGCATCCTGACTGCCCATTTGTTGTGAAAAAAGTGCCCTGCTTTCCTTTTTGTTAAGAGAGCAGTGCTTGTCTTCAAGCAAAAATTAACCACCCTTTGTATGACCTTAGATAAAAGTACTAGAACCCTTTGCCTTCATTACCACATGTTTCCGACTGTGTATTATCTCCTCATAAAAAATAATAAGTTTAAGCCATGATCTAGTGCCAAAGAAAACATCCCTCACAATATTTCTTTCCTCCATCAAAAGAAACAAAATATAAATAGCAGAAAGGGGAAGATACTTAAGGAAATACATTACCACTTCCTTCATCTAATAAAACCATTCAAAACTGTTTTTAAACTTTTTTTTTTTAATTATCACATGTTTGGTATGCATTTGGGGTAAAAAGTTCTGAAAATCTGAACTCTATATTGATTGAAAAATATTGAACTGAAAATTGAAGTAAATTCTCTAAAACCAATATTTTTAAATATAGCTTTCCAGACTAGGGTTCTTATGTACCAATTGCAAGAACAAGTGTCTGTTTATGTTGAGTTGATCAAAGTCAAAACACAGGAAGGTAGGAAAAGAAGTAATAAGTTGTGTCTAGATTAACTTATTCAGTAACTTTGATCTTCTTTGGCTTAAATAAAATATGAAAAAACTTATTTCCCTGATATTATTTACTAACTGTCCTCGGCGATCAGCCCAGACGCTTTTTGAAATAGCTCATAACTTGCAAAAGCTTTCTTGTAGTAGCTGTCCACTACGTACCTCTATATTATTATAAATTCTCTGCTACACGTGAAAGTCCCAGCTAACTGTACGCCTGCAGTAGCTGTTAACCATGTATCCAAACTGCTATACAGGCACATGTAATCTGTGTAAGTTATATATCTTAACAATAATCCCCTGCACATGCAATAACGATGCATACAGTGTGTGATTCAAATTTTGTTTTAAAAATTCACGATGTAAATGTTTTATTAAAAAGATGTTTTAATTCAAATATTTCATTCTTTATTTAAAATTTTACTTAAATTTTGCAATCTGAATTAATGTTATTTGTAAACAATCTCCATTAAAAATCCTTGCATCGACAGAGAAACTTGAAGCTACTTGTATAAAACTCCATCAGCAAGTTTATTAGATAAAAATAATAGTAAATAAATCAGGCATGAAATTCTTCTGTGGATCCGTGAATTTCCACTTTTGTGTTTGTTTTTAGTTTTATGACTATTTCCTCTTTCCTCGAGGAATTTTCTTCTTTCTGCAGACAAAAATGTTTTCCTCATGAATTCCAAAATTCCTCTTTCTTTAAGCAAGGTGTTGTTTACAAGTCAAGATTTTGGCATGTTCAGAAATTTAAGATTATTTAGAACAAACCTTGTAAATTTACATAAATTCACGTGTGTTAGTAGCTTTCTTTAAGAAGTTCATTTATTTCATATTACAAGACCAAATTTTAGTCATAAAAATAATCTTTCATGAGTTGTTTATCTTTATTTCCTAGAAAAAAAAATATATATATAATTATGACTTCCTGGCAATTGAACTACAAAAGAACAGGTGAGGTAAATACCAGTTATTCTTAAGGTAGAAAACGAGACCGGATCATTGCCAATAGTGTTTCATCATCTAGTTTATGAAAGGGGGAGGGCATTTCTTCTTCCCGGTGAAAAAAAAGTTTCTTCTTCCCCTTTACATTGCTATGGACGACAGTTTATGCACTGAAGATACAAGAATGGATATCGACAGTTTCATGAAAAAAAATCAATAAGATGAAACTGGTGATAATGAAGAAATGAAATGAAAACTGATGAGAAAGACATTGTGCAGAATAGTAACGATGCCCTGATGAGTACAGAGGCACTACAAAAGTACTTGGACACTGCAGACCACGAGGGGGTCAACATTGTCAGTAAATTGAAAATTCATTTTCAGGAAAATGTTAGGTTGAAAAACCTGCTAAGCAAATGCTTTTAACTGACTTCTTTCAGTAATTTAATAAACTGCATTAAAATTCATTTCTGTTTTCAATATTTAATGCAACTGGTAAGTTTTTAAATTTAATTACTTTCAGTATTTCAGTGTAATGTACTACAAGGTGTCCCAAAAAGATTGTATTACTGGGAGGACTATTTCATTAACATAGTCTTATTTCCTACCTCACTTTTAACATTTTTGTAATTTACATTACCCACTTATCTCCAACAGGTAAAGAATTAAAGTGTGTTTCAATCTTTTGGGGACACCCTGTATACTACATATATAAAACTGGTGCAAAACTTTTCAAATTAATTTAAAGTGCACATGCAGAGCTCCTCCCATGCTACTATGAGGCTATTTATATTGTTTCACTTAAATATATTACTTCCGCGAGATTAAATTTGTATTAGAATAGTTGAATAATTAAACCTGAAAAATTAGTTTACGGATACCTCTCCAATAGTGGACATGCCCCATCAATGGACAAAAGTTCCCCGTCCCAATAGTGTCCACTATCGGGAGGTTTGACTGTCTATGTATGCTTATTTATCTTGATTTGCTCTGTACACCACTTCATTATTGATTATACTTTACTTTAGAACTAATTTTATGGTTCTCTGGGTATACTATGCATTTTGCTTGCCTTCAGAGAAGTATTACATTTGGATTTAGATATTCCATTTTATCTTTGATTTGTTAATTTTATTTTAAAAAGTGAGAATTTTATTCTTCAATTTATGGGACAATGGGCTTTTTTATATTGCATCTGCAATATTTCTCAGTCTCTTGGTTTTAAATAGCGTTATTTAAAATCAAGTATTTAATTTTCTTGAAACATTTGCAGTTTAATTTCTGAAACCTAATGCAGTCATTTAAATTTGTCTGTTTAAGAAAAAATTATGTATTATCTCACTTACTATGTATATTTCATGACTAGTGATATATATGTATTCATTCACTTTGGACACTGTTATAAGTATTTTGTTATATTGTTTCAAACTTATATTCGTAAATCATTTATACTGGTGTCTAGAATTATCTTTACATACACAAAAATAAGGGCTGTAAGCACTGTGCACGAAGTATGATTCCCCGCAAACTTCTGCAATTCCATAATTCTTATTCATATCATTTAATAGGATTCACAGGTAATTTTAAAATATTATTATAACTTCTATATAGGTCTACTATAGCTTATTTATGGATTGAAAAGGTGCAATGCCATGACATAGTTAATCAAAAATAAAATGCAAAACATTCTATAATAACAGAAAGAATATAGTAAAGTAAATCAATATTAGACAGGTTTGAACAGACTTAAACTGTAAAAATGTATGAAACAATCCAACAAGATAAAAAAAAAAAAAATCAAAAATATACTTTAATAACAGATATAATTTATTTAACCTTCGTGGGCTGCAGAAAATTTTATCAAGGGTTGCTGACCCCTGGTCTAGAGTATTGTGTTTCTTCCATCCCCCCCCCCCCCCCCATTTCCTCCCAGTGCATCACGGAACAATACAGGTAAAGAACTATTGCTTACGGGCAGGAGAACCCCATTCCTTTTAAAAATGGATTAGCAGGTGGTTGCCAGGATCTCCTTTTTGTTCGTGTTCTTACTTACAGTGTTAAAAGGGTTCAGCCCTATATCATAGTTTATTAGAGAATGATTGGATAACCAAGTGCCTGTCACTTAAAAACAAAAACCCAGTTTATGCTAGTGTCTGGATTTTGAATAATTTCGATTTTCAGATGTCCAGATTTAGGACATTATACTGTATTAAACAGGTAGCATTGAAAAGCCCCCGTCTATTGTGTGTAGTGCTATACATTAACAAGCCACAATATAACTATTCATAACTTTTCAGCCTTCCATATATATCTTGCTCCCCTAATCTATGTATTGCAGATAGAATTTTCAACAAAATTGTTACAGACATCTATAATGATATAAATTAAGTGAATCTTTAGGCACATGGCATTTTTAAAGTTATGCCTTGATTTGTAAATATTTATTGTTACACAACTTTCATGGGCATTATCTACTTAAATAATCCTGTGTAGTGATATTCATCTGGTTTATATGCAATACTGTCCTGTATTATTATTATTTTGCTGAAAAGTATGTATGTATATTTCATTTTTTAGAACTTTAAAACTGCCAATATGGTTCCTCTGGTGATTTGAGTAAAACATGTACAAAAGTGTCATTTTAATAATTTTACAATTTTATGAGAAAAGTTTGTTTGTTGCATTTTTAATAAATGCTATATGTCAATCATTTTAATTAATAATAAACTGGTTTATAATGTAAAATGCAGCATAAACCAGCTTATTAACTGTGCAGTCACATGCTTTACTCATTTTAATTATGTATATATCAAAATTTATATTGATACAAGCTATGATATTTGGAAAATGTTGACTCCATTTTAACTGCAAAAAATACTCAGATTATTTGTGTATAAATTGTAGGATTATTTTTCAAAACATTAAAATCTTTTGAACTTAAGTATTGAGGTGCTTTTCTTTTTAATTTTACCCTTTTGCTTAGTTTTAACCAGGTCTCTGAAATTATCCAATGTGTTGCAACAAATTTGAAAATTTTAATTTTATGTATACTAAATAAAACATATACCAGTAGATACATATTTGTTTAATATATTTGAACATACTTAAAATTAAGGGCCTGAAAAATATTTTGTTTCAAAAAATAGGCAACATAATGCTTTAAAGAGACATTTTTAATTAATTTATTTCCATAAATATACTATTTTTGACTTCATTTAAAACATATAGTTCCTGCTACTAGATTTCTAATTATAACTTTGTCTTCATTCGAATAAGTAGAATGTAATAAAGTACATGTTTGAGTCCAATACAGTTTTAGGTATTCACTCTATTTTTAATTTCATTTGTATGTGTGAAAGAGAGAAATAGAAAATGCATTGCCTGTCTTTTAATCAGCTATCAAAATGGTCTTTGCAATCTGTTTTTTTATCTTTTTAAAGCTGCAGAATAAGTTCAGTCAGTCAGGAGCTGAAGTATTCAAAATGTATGGGAGACACGTCTGCATTTACAATGTTTTCTCCATAGCATGCTAATAGTACCCTTAAAATATGGGTACATTTATTTATCAGGCCTTGATTATTAAATAACATCTTATTTGAAGTAAGGCTCTCCATTGTTAAATGCTTGAGTGTCACATTTGTACATCTTAATGAGCAGTTAGCTGAGTTTTGTTACAAATAGTAACACTTTTAATAAGTCTTGGTCTTGCATTTAAAAACTTTTTTGCCTTTATATTTCAAGCAATTACAGGGTCCATGCACTTGCGCCAAACTGCACCTGCTACAAAGTGCTACAAAAACTGCATTTTCAACTAAATTTGTGCCATATTGTGCCAATTTTATGATCAGTTGAAAAACAATCACAAAAATTCTAAAAAAAAAAAAGTAAAATCGTCTAAATAATAAATATGAAAAATTGGCAGCATTTCGTAAGATTTTGACAATTGTTGGCAAACTAAATTAATGCCAATGGTTTCAAGTGCTTTAAGTGTGTTCAGATGGATGTTTATAAAAACATTGTGTTCAGCAGATTTTTTTTTTCTTTTTACAATTTCTAGTCTTCTATATAGTTGACTCTGAAATTAAATATATTAAGTAGAATGAGGTTGAAGTTGAAGTTTCAATTTAAAACTGTTAATATTGTCGTATAAAGTTTTGTGCTTTTATTAGTGCAATATGCCATTCACACTATACCGTAATAAAGCAGAGGTGTGCATTTTCAAACTAGATTATATGTTAAGTAAACATTTGTTTACAATTTATCATTGGGTTCAAAAGTATTGCATTACGGCTCTAATTACAAGCAAAAGAGTTAGATAATACGAGAAAACAAAATCAGGTTTTTACATTTTCAGCTCCATTGGAGCTTTGAAAGGGTTTCTTTTAGAAATTCGAACTCTGATTGAGATTGAAAACATAGTCTAAAGTCGTACACAAAGAACCACTAAATTAAACACTCGTAGAATTTTGATTTTAGAATGAGAAAAAAAGTGGGTTTGTAGTACATTCAGTGATTTAGTTTCACTCCCCCCCCCCCCTCACACTGCCTAAAACATTGTGTCCCTTTACATCTTCCCCGTAGTCCTCATGTTATCATACCACTTCATTGTTAAAATCAATTTGAAGTGTTGATTAACAACATGGATGTAAATAATGCTAATGAAATTGATAATGATGTTAATCAAAAATTGGTATCGCATCTGAATTCAACTAAATAAAATTAAGGACATAACATCATTAGACAAAAAGTCATTTATTAAAACATCTTATAATACGTACAAAGTATTTAAAATTGCCAGAGCGCTTTCAAGCATTAATATGTGCTCTTCATCAGTGGCTACATGAAATAGAACAATAATAAACTTCAACAGAGTATACATACTTTTGGATACGGTTAATGATTTTTACCCTTCGACTAATTAAGGTTAATGATTTTTACCCTTCGATTAATTGAGGTTAATGATTTTTACCCTTCGATTAATTTTACTGTTGAGCATGAATCCAATTGTTTTCTGTCTTTTCTTTGTGTTCTGGTCACCTGTTCAGATTTTGGTTTTCATACTTCCGTTTTCCATAAGCCTATTTTTACTAAGTCTTGTATCCCCGCTAATTATTTTCATTCTGTATCCTCTAAAAATGCCTCTTTTAATGCTTATTTTAATTTTGCATTTAATGTTTGCTCTTCTATCCCTGCTTTGACTGATGAAATTAATTTTATTTTTAATCTTAGCCATGAGGCTGCTTATTCTTTTGAGTGTATTTATAAGATTTTCGCCCATGTTCACCGTAAATTTACTCAGTTTGATACTAAACTTGTTGCTATTAAAGATCGTTTAACTTATAAATCTAGTTTTCCTTACCATCCTAAGATTTTCCATCCTTTTATTCAATTCTGTCATGAATTTGGTTTCAAACCTGCTCACTCTAATATTACCACTTTATTTAATCGTATTAATTATGATAAACTTGGGGATATTGATGACTTTAAAAGCTATGCCGGGGTGTATGTAGTTCCCCTGTTGTCTCCTGGTGGTGACTATAAATTTTACAATGGTAGTACAAAATGCAATGTTCGTATCCGTTTAGCGGAACACTATTGCGATGTCAAATGTGGCAAATTTTCTACGGCTCTTGCTCAATATATGGTTAAAGTACCCGAAAAATCTCAATTTTCTTTTTATTGTTAAAAAAAACTCACAATTTTCTGATGCCATTGACATCAAATTCATCTTGCTACGTTAAATAGAACCGATTATATTGCAATGTTAAAAATTGAACTACTAAAGTTGTCACCAGCCACATCCAATTTTAATGCCTTTTATTTTCAAAGACGTGATTTTCGACATTTTTATAAACTTAAATTGATATAAGTCAAACTCTACTGCACAGATATGAATGAAATTTGGAACAATTGTTATATATATACTTTTCTTTAATTTGTCTTCAGCAATTGCTGAAATATGTGTTTGTTACTTTCCGTATATATATAATGTATAAGGAAAGTATTGTGACGGGGTCGAAAATTCGAATTAGAGTTTTCGACGGGAGAGCACCTTTCAAGCATCCCTGATCACGAATCAAACATTTTTGAGGTGATGTCTGTGTGTGTCAGTGAATCTGTGGAGACGATATCTCATGAACGAATGGAGCGATTCGAATAAAATTTGGTGCAAAAATCACAATCCATGAATACTGGAAGCCTATTGTTTTTAAACGTAATCGAATGTTCAGAACCCCCCTAAATTTTCGAGTGAAATTTTGAAAAAATCATCAAAAAATCAAAATCTTTAATAAAGTTACACAAGTAGACATTTCTTATATAATTTTCCTTAGAAAACAATTGACAAACTTTAGAATGCTAACAAAACTGTTCTCGAGATATTGCACATTTTTCAAATATATTTATCAAAAAATCCCATAAATTAAAAAAAAAATATTAACTATTGTGAAATATGTTCACTTTTCATATGTAATATGCGATAAATTTGGTGACAGCATTCTCATGGATCTAGCTCATTCCATTCATGAGAAAAGATACTTTGAGTAATACTATATAACAACTATAATTTCAAAATTGCAAATTTCAGCAATTTGGGTACCATACCCTCTTAATGATAAATTCCTGCCCATTTTTGAAAAAACTTTCCTTTTAATTCATTGTAATAACCCACATAATATTCTCCTTTATGAATTCCTTTTTATTTATATTTACCGTGAGTCAATTTGTAATTTTGATCCCGTTCAAATTTTAAGTTATGCTTGGCTACTCATTCTCTCTATGCAATTCAAGTCTCTTCATAGTTATTTAAGACGTCATTCTCATGAAAATTGGGCTTGACTGTTCTTTCGAAATTGTGCTTTTCCTGTAATAAAATAATATATTTATGATACTACTTTTCTTGTAATATTCTTACAATTTGAATCCGTGCTTTTCCTGTAATAAAATAATATATTTATGGTAGTACTTTTCTTGTAATCTTCTTACAATTTGAATTCGTTTAAAGTATATTTTTTGTATTTTCTGTGTATATTTCTTGGGTTAATTTTGTATTCATTAATAGTCTATTCCTTTACCAATTTTATATTTTTATGCAAATTTGCTGTGTAACTGTTAGGAACACATGGTAAACAAACTCGCGTATCTGACTAAAGATACAGTCAAAAATCTAAAAGTTAAATTTCTCCCGGTTATGTGTCCAGAATTTGGATCGTTTATTTTGTGTCTCACTTCTTTTTCATTTAGGTTCCAGCTGATCGTGACGGAATTTGACCGGAATATGCCAATTTCTATTCAACAGGAAATTGGCATTGTTGTATCAAAAAAAGCTTATGCTTTATTATTATTTTTATTTTTATTAAACTTTAATAAAGTTTATTTGTTTATTTATATATTGTTTCTTTTTATTAGTTCTTATTCCTACTGTTTGGTCTGTGCACTATACTTTGTTATTTATCTTTTAAGATACCATCAATCAACTCATATTTAAAAAAATTTCACTTACCTTTAAACCAAGATTAAACTAGCACAGCCAAAAACTCAAGAAACACGGCCAAATTATGGTAAAAAAAACTTCTTATTTTTTAAACACATTTTAAACTTCCAAACACCAAAAAGGTTAATTTCAAATTCTTAAACAAACATTAAATTTAGTAGTACATTGCATTACAAAAAAAGAAAACAACAATTAAAACCCAGAAAAACAATTTAAACCCAAATCAAAACAAACCCAGTTATCAATTTAAATCCCAGGTTCAGATTCCACACTGGTCTGAAGACCAGAGTTTGGTTTGTCGAGCGCTGTCCACAAAACATAATATTTGAAATAAAACATTTTAACCCATGACTTATTTAAGTTACAGAAATAAAAATTTTTAAAGACAATAAAAGAAACACATTTGCAAAACATTTTAGTAAACTATAGATTGCGTGTGATAATAACTCCCGTTCTACTGCCTAGAAGGCAGCACTCTAATTTGGAGATCCCTGCAACAAGCACAACAAATACACTAATAGACATATTTTCTTTTCTTTCTGACAATTGTGTAACTTTCTCAGAGCTAAACTTCAATTTTAAATTAGATGCTTTCTTTTTCCTCACATATTGTAACTTTTTTCTTCAGAACTTAGATCACTTTTAAATTAAATGACACAGCTTGCACAAACACCGAATATCGATGAGTGAAATAACACTGGTTTGCACTCTGACTTCAAAGACTAGCCCTATTCACAAGGCCCGCGAGCTTAAACACTCTGAGAGAAATACCTAGGTTCCAATCACACTGTGTAGCACTGGGATGGCAGCAGCAATAGAATGATGGCACTGAAATGGAAGACTAGCCCTGTTCATACAAGGCCCACGAAGTTTGAACACTGAAGGAAACACCTAGGTTCCAATCACACTGTAACGCTGGGATGATAGCAGCAATAGAAGGATGGCACTGAGATGGCAGAGTAACCACAATAGTTGATAGCTGGTACCACGTCAAACCATCAAAAACTAACTTGGAGATGCTTAAACTTGAGCTGCATTATTAAAACCATTCACACATGGCCGCAGGCCCCGGCCCGCAACTCTTCAGTGAAAATTCAGAGCACCTTTTCAAACGGCAGCTAGGAATCAGAAAAAAACCTTGCCAACAAAATTTCCGCTTCCCAAGAGCAGCCAATCTTGGTGAGTGAAAACCTGCGCCTTACACAGAGTGCCTATGCACACTCTGGGGAATAAAAAAATTATGCTTCGCCAAGAACCGCAAGGTGCAAATTGCCGCCAAGCTGGCTACCACGTTTTGCTGCCAAAGTTCATTGCCCCATTAGACAACCCTACGGAATGCCTCTCGGCACCCATATACATCTGGTTTTTACATCGTTTCAATTGATAAGCTGTGAAAGGGCCAAATTCACGCTTAAAACAACATTATTTTTCGCTTTCGGATGAATTTAATCGTTGCTCAAAAGTGAAGGCGTAACTCCAGGCTAATTAGCAAAGGACTTTATGGATATATTTAGCTTTTGTAGACACATTGCGCACGTAATTTAGAATGTAGGAATGCCTGAAAGGGATAATAAATAAATATTAATAATGGATAAATCACCGAAATACTCAATAACCATAAATAAACGTAGAATTTTGAAGGGAAAGTCATGAATTTTGAACATTAATAATTTAGAAAAAAACAAGAACCTCTGAAACTAAGCACAACTGCATAATCTGGAAAAAGAAACTTCAAATTAATATAAATACACCCGGTGTGGGGATGTATTAGTAGGTCTGTAGATCGGTATAGTCGGCCAGTTGTGGCCTTGAATCTATGTTAGTCATGTTTATTTGACTTGGATCCTATGACTGATGATGCAATATCAGTAGATTATCAGTTTAGACAATGTTCAATTATGCTGTATCTATTTGTCTGTTAACTGTATCGAAAGTAACGATACAAGTTATTTATGTTCATTATGGTTCAGTTTTTAAGTAATAAATGGGTTTTTCGTTTTGAACCTACCTTGTTGTGCTTTGAGTATCTAAACACTACTCTTGTGATGTTGTAACTACTACTACTACTACACAACTTCTGCTATTCTGTTGTACTTCCCTAAATTTTAAGTACATCTATAGACTTCGCAAATTTTCTACAGCGATGCCTTTTCCATCAACGGGTTATGGGCTCAGATGCCCAGTTTACAAACTGTTCCAGTCTAAGAACTGTTTTATCACAAGAAGTATGTGTTAAAAGTGGGACCTACTTGCTCTTGCCCCCCCAGCCAAAATGAAAAGTCTACGCCAGTGGATGCGAGTACACTTTCTGCATACAATGTTAAACCTAAATCTATGTCTAAATTTGTGTGTAAAAATATCAGATGTAATGCTAAAAAGATAGGTCTATGTTTTCTGTGCAAACAGTTTGTACATTTAAAATCTGATTGTAAGAAATTCCATGCTAATATAAGTGAATTAGTTGAAAACAATTGTTATTTAGAAAATAACCATGTAGATCGATTGACAAGTTCGATTGGGTAGTGGACACGGCAGCAACTCACCATTTTTGTAATAATAAAGATCTGTTGATAAAATTTAATAAATTAGAAGGAACTTTAATGTTCTTAGCTGCCGGAGACTACGAAAGCCCGATCGAGGGTGTCGCTATGATAAATATGTATGTGAATTTATATAGTCACAAAACAAAATTGTTCTAAATGATGTAATGTATTCACCTAAACTAAGACACAACTTAATTGCTGCCTCAGTTCTTGAGGAAAAGAAATGCAGTTTTGTAGGTACTAATGGTACCATAATGTTTTTTACACCAGATGGTTTTGAGTATTTTTATGCAAGAAGGAAAGAGAGTCTTAGGTTGGTGACCATTGAGATATCACGTAGCGCTATAAGCAGATATAGGTATATATTGTGACTTACCTCTAGGAAAGAGAGTCTGTATTTCTTCAGCCCTCAGTATGACATAGGGGTTAAAAGTCATAATATTGAAGAGCAGTTAATTATAATTGCATTTTTAAAAGTAAAACTCCAAAGCATAGTAATTTTAAAGTTAATGATTTTAAAATGTAAACTGCAAATTATAATAATTTTAAGATCGATGATTCTAGTGTTTTTTAAAAGTAAAATTGTGAAACAATGATAAAATTAATGATGTAAGTGACAAAATTTTTAATAGTAATACTAATGCCAGTAAAATCTTTAAGAGTAAGAAGATAAGTTCTAGTGCAAATGTTTTTAAAAGTAAAAAACCTTGTAAATATGATGTATTTAAAAACAAAATGCAAGTTAGGCCTACTACTGAGGTAGGGGGAAATGCTAGACACTAACATAAAAGGTTTTGCCACATTAATTTTGATTATCTATACCATACATATAAAATTTCTGTTGTTAATGGATTACTAAAAATCAGTGTTGATTGTAAATGTTGCAAACTTGCTAAATCAAAACCGGTTTCATTCAAATCAATAGGAAGAATCAGATCTCAAAAACCACTTGATCTAATCCATATGGATGTGTGTGGTCCTATTCCAAAACCATCACATGGAGGGGCTAAATATTTTTTAAGCATAACTGATGATTATTCCAGAAAAGTTACTATATTCCTGATGAAACAAAGATCTGAAGTTTTTGATAAGTTTAAACAGTGTCGGAATAGAGCAGAAAGATTTTTAAATCACAAAATTATTTATGTACACACTGACAATGGTATGGAATTTTGTAACAATGAATTTAACAAACTTTTAGAAAATAAGGGAATAAAAGCAGAAAGAACAAATAGTTATACACCTGAATAAAATGGAGTATCAGAATGTTTTAATTTGACTGCAGTAGATTACATTAAAGCTATGCTTCATGACAACAATTTAGATGATGATTTTTGAGCAGAAGCAATTCTCTGTTTCACCTATGTCAAAAATCGCATTTGTCACAAATTCAAAAACCAAACACCTTTGGAATTATATAGTGGCAAGAAACCATCGGTATTTCATCTCAAGGTTTTTGGAAGCCAGGCTTTTGTTGGGAAACCAAAGCATCTTAGGAGCAAGCCAGACAAGAGGGTACAGAATTTGGCTTTTAGATGATTGCAAAAATTTAATGAGAGTAGTAAAACAGGGGAAGGTGGTCTGGTATCCAAAAAAGGTGAAAAAACAAATATAATTAATTTTGAAAAGGTTAAATTTACACCTCAAAAATTGAGATATTTAGATTCAACTGACGAGTATACGGATAGAGATGCAGATGAAACAATAGAGAAGAAAAAGACACTGATAAATTTAGTGAGGAAACGGGGTCTTCTATTGATAGTCATCTGGTTCCCTCTCCGGGTACTACTTGGCTCAGAAAGCAAATTCCTAGAAAAACAGGATCTTGAATTGATGTTTATTATTACTATCAAGGGAAAGGTCCAAGACTCAGATCCATGAACGGTATTAAAAAAATTTTGCGAGGGAAATAATATTAAATTTAATGAAAGATTATTTAATTTCAAGGGAGATCAGGGTACATCAGGTAACCAACCTGAGGCTAATAGTGGAAATAAGGATCCCCAAAAACTTCAGGGAAGCTGTTCATTCACCCCAATTCAAAGAGTGGAATACAGCCATGGCACACAAATTAGGTGTCATGAAAGAAAGAGTTGTCTGAGACTTAGTGCCTGCACCTGTTTCTGACAAAGTAATTGGCTGACTTTGGGTGTATACACTCAAAAGAGACGAAAGGGGGAAATTAGCAGATTCAAAGTTAGACTTGTTGCCCAGAAATTCAGTCAGGAAAAAGGGCAAACTTAGAAGTTTGTAGTCCTGTTATAAATTTTACCATAGTAAGAATGTTTTTCACTATCTGGTCTACATATGAACATTCCATGTTTACTTTCATGTAGCCACTAATAAAGAGCGTATTAACTCTCGAAAGCGCTCTTGCAATTTTAAATACTTTGTGTGTCTTATAAGATGTTTTAATAAATGACTTTTTGTCTAACGATGTTATGTCCTTAATTTTATTTAGATAATGATGTTATTGATATTGAAATTGTATAAGATGTAAATACTGTTATTGTAAATGATGTAAATACTAGGACTGCTAATAGAAATGTCAAATTTAAAGTAGCTAAACCAAAATCAAAAACAGGTGAAAAAAGTAGTAAACCAAAAGAAATTGTAGGTATTGAAAATCGCGTGGAAAAAAAAGACACTAAAGCAGAATGCTTCTTTATTAAATTTAATGATAACTACCAGGAATAAATTTCTCAAAAAATTAATTAACTGACAGGATTCAAAGTATTTAGAAAATTGACAGGAGATATGCTAAAATTGATACTGAAGGATACTGACACCTACAGGGCTTTTCAGTCATACCGTACAAGTGAGAAAATCCCCTTTCATAGTCTAAACTTAAAAGATGATAAACCTAAAATGGTAGTTTTGAAGGAACTACCAGCAAGCTTTGACATTGAAGAGTTAAAAAAGATCTTAACTAACGAAGCTGGTCTCGATATTATCAGGGTTTCTCAGCTAAGAAACACCAAAACCAGAATGCCTCTACTAATCATTTTGCTCAGCCTCAGGTCCACAGATGATTGGCAGAAGGTCTACAGACTCTACCAGGTCGGGGCGTGACAGCCCAGTGGTTAGCACACGGGAATTGCACTTGGACGGCCTGGGTTCGATTTCCACCACTGCCCCAAAACTGCCACCATGTTCACGCAGAGTATGGTCACTTTAAATATGTGAGTCCGTCAGTTCTTCTGAGAGGTTGGTGGTAGGGGAAGGAGGGTACAAGACTTTACCAGGTTGCTTATATGGCTGTGAAAGTACAAGCCTTCAGAGCCTGTGGGTTTAAAATCTGGCAATGGCAGAAATTCTCCAACTTATCAAGGGATTTATCAACACATTTGACTTAGATTATTTAAAACAACTGTTGGCATAGCTCACTGAAGTGTTCCAAAAGAACTCAGATCCCATGTCTATGTGCTTCGAGGTTTTTAAAATCATCGCGGCCCTAAGTAAAAACAGTGAGAAAACTGCTCCTCATGAACAGGTTCCAAAAAGAATCTCCTAAAGTATTATTTTGGAATATGAACGGCATATCTCCAAGAATAAATGAACTTATGGACTTTATAAATGCATGCCTTATTAATTCAGGAAACTAAAATTGGAGAAAATATATATATCTAAAAATAGCAATCTATAATAGTTATACCATCAGAAACCTAATGCAACTGCTTGGTGGCCCCAAGGAGGAACAAAAAGAAATATTCCCCAAGATATTATTAAAAGAAATATTTCCCATGAAGAAGTGAATAATCTTAATCTGCAGGGCGTAGGTAATACTAGTATACAAATAAAAAATGCAAATCCTTTTATATTAACCTCAACTTATGTTAGGATTATGAATGGTATTAATGTAGCTGAAAAACTGGAACTACTGTTCTCGTGACATCTAAACATCATACTAGCTGGAGATTTCAATGCACCCCAACACCGCTGGGGCTATAAAAACATCAACACATGTGGCAATAACATAAACAGACTTTTGAACACCATAAACACCAATATCATCATACCACCACATCCTACTTGCTTCAATGGCAACAATGGTACATTTTTCAATTTTGTCCTAACACGAAACATAGATTACGCTCACACTATTTATACCCTAGATGAATGACTTTGATCATCTACCAGTACTGGTGACATTCAACCTGAACATTCCCCTTCCAGCCTCTCTGAAACAAGCTACAGTTAATTGGAACTCATTCAAAAGAACACTATTCGAGCCACACTTAGCAATACCTGACATAATGAACACAGCTGATATTGACTCCACCACGCACACACTGACAACAGAAATCCAGAGAAGACATGCCTCATTGACAACACATTGTGAGTTAAAAAAAGTACCCACACTCTCCTACCATGTCAGACAATTAATAAGACCGAGAAACAGAATGAGAAAGACAAGACAGACTAACAAAAACCTAAACCTTAAAAGAGAACTTTACTGACTCACAAGCTAAGTTAGTCAAAAGATCATCACAGAAAAACAGCAACAGTACAAAGAAGGTGTACTCATGCCCGAAGGTACATCGTTTTGGGAATTTATCAAAAAACTTTAAAAACCGTATGGGAAAACTTCCACCACTAAAAGACAACAATAACATTGCGTACTCAGATGAGAAAGAAAGCCGAGGTATTAGCAAAACATTATGAAACCCAGTTTAAGCCAAATCACTATTTAATGTGTCAGGATACCCTAAAATTTGCCCCTGTACAGTTCTAAACTTAGAATAACAGGAAAATTAGGTAATACCCCTTTTCAAACAATCCAAACTTAAAACAAAAACGTAGACCAGGATAATGAAATATTCTAAACGAACCCTCAAACTCCCAAGCAGCTTAAAAAATCATCCAGATCTGTGCCAACCTCCTAAATTGACTAAAACTCAAATGTGCAACAAAATGCCACATTAAGAGACTTAGGCGATAAAATGCTAGTAAATAATTCCCAAACCTTGAAACTCCATATATAGGTCATTGAGATAATGTCAAAGAAAGTACCAGAAGCTAATACTGGAAATTAAAAGCGCCCCGCTCCTGGTGCTCTGTCCTGTACGATACCCGTATATAAGATCATTAGCAATTTGGAATGTACCGATATACCAATGTGGAGAAGGTGGACATGCATTTTATCTACGGTCTCGCCAAAGTAATGGCAGGGAAGCACAAAGGCTTGTTTCCGAACACTGAATATTTTCTTGCTTGCACCACCAACTGATTGAAAAGGGATCCTTCAGTGCTGCCATACATTTGTTTTGTCTTAAATATAGCTTTGTTTTAATGTTTCGTGCCAGTCCTGTTTTTACATTGCATAAGACTACATGTGTGTGGAAAAATGGAAAGTGCCATCTAGCGCATAACCGCTTCACTTGTGACCATTCATTTTATGATGAAAAGTGTGTTTTTTTCAGTATGTTCTATCACCCCAGAAAATTTGTGGTATTAGTTTTGAAATACTCTGTGTGTGTGTGTATATATATATATATATATACTATTTCTATATTATAGTAATTATTATTAAGTATCGGTTAATACAAAAGTCACACTAAAATTTTTGAGACAGGCAGACGATATGCACTAGAAAAAAAATCTTGGTCGGATATTTAAATTTGAACTCTTTTATGTCCGCAGACGATAATTTGTGGCAACAATTACAATTTAGCTATCGTAGAATAAATTTTGAGAGAAAAGAAAATGGAGTTGATGCGAGATCATTATTGAGCTATGATTTTAAAGTGAGGCTAAATCAAGAAGAATGTCTTCAACGTCTACAATTCCTATTCTTCTATTAGCCTATCAATTCCATATTAGCCTATGGAAATGATGCTTCATCTCGTGCCACTGTAATATATATACATTTTTTAATCTAAAAAAATTTATGTGAGTGTCGATGGTTTACAGAGTTTAGAAGATGTCGAAATTCTCTCTTGAATGAAGAACACACAAGAAGACCTTTGTCAGCTGTAGTCCCAGAAAATATGTCAGCCATTCGAAAAATGTTAATCAATGATAATTGCTATACCTACCAAATGATATAGAAGGAACTTAACATTAGATCCACAGCTATACATAAAATTATTCATGAAGAACTGCATATGAAAAAATTAGTTTGTCGTTGGGTCCCCCATAATTTAACAGAACACCAAAGAGCAGAGCATGTCAAAATGTGCATCAGTATAAAGAAACCCTAAAATTACTTAATGATGGTGGACACTGCATTATTTCTAAAATCATATCTGGTGATGAAACGTACATACCGTTTTTTGACATTCCAACATGTCAAGAAAATAAAGTATGGGTCTTTGAAGATGACCCCAAACCAACAATGGTGAAAAGACAACAAGCAATGAAAAAAGTAATGTATTCTGTGTTTTTCGGAAGTACAGGTCTGGTCAAAACCATAAAGCTAGAGGGACAAAAAACAATTACAACTAACTGGTACACCATTAAGTGTCTTCCAGAAATTCTTCAGGAAGTGAATGTTAGGGAACGCATGCTTCACCATGATAATGCATCTTCTCGTTCAGCAAGAATGACAGTCGAATTTCTTGAACAAAAAAACATCAAAGTGATAGAACATTTACCCTATTCTCCTAATCTTGCTATGTGTGACTTTTGGCTATTTTTTAATCTAAAAAAATTTACGTGGGCATCGTTTTTATTCTGGAGATGAGATTGATGAGGCTATAAAAGCATATCTTTCATAGATTCCAAGAAATGGATGGCTTGAAGCATTTAATCTTTGGAAAATTCGCCTACAGAAGTGCATTGATGTTGGAGGGGAATACTTTGAACACTCTTTAAGAGTTGGTAAGTTTAACTTGTACCACTTTGCCGTATCTCAAAAATTTCAGTGTGACCCTCGTATATACAGGTAAGTACCATTGGATAACAGATATGAAGTAGACTGTCTCCTCGCTGAGTTTCATTAATGAATTATTTTTTTTACCTGTACATGTATGGGGAGAACAAATTTTTTCTAAAACTTGGAAACTAATAAAAACTAGTAACTTCTGAATATGTGCCAATAAGTGTTCATTTTGTATGAAAGAAAAAAAACAATGGCCAAGTGTAAAATCTGCTGTCGTATCATAGGAGGAAAGGCAAATAGAATGAAAATTCAACTCTACGTGTAAGAAGCTAGTTGTATCTACAAATATTATAAAAATTGAGAAATTAGATTCTGACATAATTCATAAAAGTAAAGTAAGTTATAACTAAACTTAAAAAAAAATTCAGAAAGTGATGATAGCTCAGCTTCTAAATGAGGTACAGAAAGTAGTGATTTTTCTCTCAAAGCATGTAAATGACCTAAACTCTTAGAAAATGATTTAAAGCAATTTGTTATGTAGACAAGTCCTAATGTAAACTGAGATTTTGGCTTGCAAGTTGCAAAATTTTTTTACAATTGCAATATTCTATTTAATGTTGCTGAGCAAGAATTTCTTATCCTAAAAAAAAAAAAAAATTGCCACCATCACATCTGAGAAACTACTAAACGAAGTAACATCACTGCTTGAGAATGAAATGATATCAGCACTTGAAAGGAGTATACTCTAATGGAAGATGGCTGGAGCAATAATCATAACAAATCTGTGATTGCTTCATGTTTACATACTAATGGAAAATCATATTTTCTTAATGCTGAGGAATGTTGGAGTAATAAGAAAACAGCAAGAATACTGTAAAATAGTAAAAGAAGAATCTATTAAAATTGCTGAGAAGAAATATAAAGCAAAAGTAGTATCTGTTGTTACTGATAATGAAAGTAAGATGGATTAAGCTATGTTAACTGTTGGTTAAAGAAAGAAATGATATGATTGTTTATGGATGTACAGCACATTGGATGAACTTACTGGCACAAGATGTAACTTAAGTATCAATTACTAAACACGTTATTGAAATACAAAAATATTTTAGAAACCATCACCAACTAGCAGCATGGCTTAAAGAACTTCCTGATACCGTGAAACCCCAGTTGCCAAGTGAAACATGGTGGAATAGCCAAATAGAATGCATCTCCATATTTATTTTAAGAATAGGCCTGCATTTCTTCAGATTTGCAAGAATCATGAATCTGGAATTAGAACCCTTTTACTGTTTAGCATTTATGACAGATCCAAAGCACAGAAATAATAAAAGATTAAGTGAAAAACATAAAGAAATGGCAAGAGAGTGACTTATACAGAGGCTGTTCACACATTTTTTAGACGATGTATATTGTATTCACAAAACTAAATTACATAAAATTCTTGTGTTTTAAATGTTCTATTTGATATCCCTTATTCTGAACTATCTTTCGACACCGCAATTTCCAGGATAATAATGCCTTTTGAAGTGTCAGAAGAGGTATTCTATCCCATTCCTCCTGAACAGCTTTCCAGAGTCCTGTAAGAGTTTTGGGACGACGTTTGGATAATGCAGATTTTAAAAGTCCGAAAGCACAAAAATCCATAGGTGATACATCGGGAGATTTAGTAGGGATATCAGTGAAGGGTATGGCCTTGATACCAGTTTTTTGTTCCATTTCTTTTAGGAAATTTACAGTGGATTTTGATGTGTGACTGCTAGCTTTGTCCTGATGGAGTCTCACAAATTGATGGCACTGTGGGTAAAGCGATGGTATTTCATTCAGAAAAATTGGCGATAAAATATGTTCCTGATAGTATTTGGAGTTAATCTTGACATTTTTTCCCACTCTCTTTATTTTTAACTTGCCATTATAAGAAAAACCAGCAACAATCATGAATCCCTTAGAAAAATTTTCTTTCGATTCTTTGAACCATGTACTTAAATTTTTTTCTCCCCTTTTATGATCATTTAAATACACCCATGATTCATCTATTGTGACAATTGTTTTCCATTTTTCTTTGGATAAGTGTTTCTCATATAGAATTCTGCAGCGTGTCCTGCGTTCAGCGATATGATTTGGAAGAAGACGATGCACATTGCGTTTTTTCGCTTTCTTAAGATTATCAACATTTATCATTTTGTTTACAGTGGACACCGAGCATTTTAATGATTTTGCAACTGTCCTTTGACTAGGGGGATTTTCTATTAACATTAAACAACGTACCTTTGCAATATTCGAAGATGTCCGTTTTTTCCTTGGATACTTGTTTGGAATTTTTGTCCCACTTGAGGCTCCAATTTGACGTTTTTTTCCTTTCCTGTTGACGATATTACCTATCGACGCTTTAGATATCACAAAACCATGACTCTCACATCGTTTTTGGATAACAGAGTATGCATATTTCTCTTCGGAAAGAGCATAAATGTAGCCTTCGAACCACTGTTTTGTTAAAAACGCCATTTTTGAATAAAAACAAAACTTTCAAGCCGCAGACGATAATTTTGACTTTTAAAAACATAGTACAATTGGAATTATTTCTTTTGCAGCAAACGATTTTTTATTACCGCTTACCAAAATCGTCTAAAAAATGTGCGAACAGCCTCTGTACATGTTATGCCAATTTCTTTTTTTGCTCCTGTTAGCATACAAAGCAGAAGTGGAACCATTTCCAAGAAGTATTTTCAAAACAAAAGATGTGAAAGCCAAAGTTTGGTGAAAGGCCTTAAATAATAAGGAAATCAGTTCTGAATTAATCTTATGGTAAAATTACATTCCATGCCTTGCAGTTCTGCATCAATAGAGTGAATTTTTTCAAACTTTTCATGCATTCATAATAAACTAAGAAATAGATTTGGTGTGCAAAAATTATTCATTTTGCAAAAAATATGCGTTTTCCCCTACAAAAGTTATGCATTTTTATAGGGAATATAAAGAAACTTTTCACTGAAACAGCAGAAATGGTGAAAAGAAAATTCCAAGGGTGGTAAAATCCATGGGAAAAACATGTTTTTCCCAAGGTGGTAAAAACCATAAACTGGTAAATACTGTGCCAACCATGGAATGGCCAGTATTCTCTTAACTTAAATACACTCCTGCACCTTGTAGAATCCATGCTATAATTCTGGCTGAAGGTAGTCCAATAAAATATTGAACCTGGGTTTCTAATTCACTGGTCAGTGTGTGTAGTTGCACACTTATTTTTCTTTATATACTTTATAAAATAAAATTGTTTTAATTACCAATAAATTAGCATTTTATTTGTAGATTTACTATCCCAGAACTGTATAGATTTATATGGAAATGTTTACCTGGCTTATGTCACTAATGCCAGAACCACCCATGGCATAACTTTAGGGTATTATTGTACATTTATCATTTAGTTTTTTGTAATTCATAATTTTATATCAAATGAATTCTTTGCAATATATACCCTAAAAAATTACTTGTGAAGTATGTTCTCTTGTTCTGGGTCATCTAAAATTAAATTCTCTATACAAATTCAATTTGTATTGTTTTTATCTAGCTTAGTGCATTAATACTAGAATGATGTATATTTTGAACTAACTAGAACGATGGGCAGTGGTCAATTTGACCACCATAGAAAAAATACGACATACCTTTAATTCAAAACCGTTGATTTGTTCTCTTATTATAAAACCTAGAATAATTTTCTTTTGTGTTTTCAATAACTTTAAGTAAATAAGAAAAGTCATATAATTTCAATGGGCTGGGATTAGCCATTTTGAAGGAATCGTTTCTCAAAAGTAATTATGTGGTCAAAATGACCACTTCTGTCATCTAGTGTTAATAACAATTTTGTTGCTGGTGGCTCCAATTGGCATTGTTGCCAGTGCCAATCGGAGTTGACCTGTTTAATTCAACAAAATACATTCAGTTTTTCATTGGCATTCATCACGAGCAGGTGCGAAATTTGTTAATGTTGCAAATTCTGATCAGAGATGGGATTATTTTTTTCTCTTATCTCATTTCATACTTTCAACACACACTAAACCAATGACATATCTACCATTTTAATGCAAATTTCCATGTTACACAAAAAAGTGGGTTGGCTTCTGGCTCTTAGTTAGCACTGGAAGCAAATGTGTTAAGTGGTTAAGTTTACCATAATGAATATGTTAATTATTTTTTTAGTCTACGAATAATTTACATGTTATTTAAAATATAAGAATTTTTCATTTTTGTTCTAGATTTCAGGAGCATTTCTGAATATTTGGTAAATTTGATTATTTAAAAAAGCTTGTATAGGCTGCTATATAACTTGTTATTAATTTTTTTATAGATTAAAGTCTGATCAAGGTGGAATTGTGCTTTATTTTTATGTCTATTATAAATGTGCATATATGGTAACAAAATTTGGAATTATTTTGAGGTCCTAATGATTCCAACTTACTAATATGACTGCACTGAAGTTCATTCTGCGAAGTTTCAGTATTGTGAAATAAATCAATGTATATTTACAGTATAACATAGTCTATTTAATCATGGAAGAATTTTGTCTTATCATTTCTTTCCTTTTGCAGAAGAAAATTATGATCATGATTTGTGTGATCATCCTAGTCGTGATACTGGTCTCAACTCTTGGTGGCATGTTCGGCATGTAATCAATCTTCTGCTTGCTGCACCTCACGCAACTGTTGATGATCCTTTCGGCAACCTCACATGCTGGGAAGTAAATTTCGAGCTATCCCTTCTTTTCCTTCCCAACTCTGTAGGTTGCTGATCAGTAATGGCTAGTTCACTCAAGGTGCCATGATCTACTGGTAGTGCTATCCCACATTTCTGAATGTTTGTATTTACTATCTGAATGTAGGGAAATGTCTTAGAGTGTAAAGAATTGAGAGTTTTGCTATTTGTCAAAATATTTATTATCAAAACATACATTAAAGGTAATACACAGTTAATTTTATTTCAAAACATAAGTTTTGCTACATTACTGTAATTTCAAATCTTTGTTTAAATGCTGCTTTTTTTTTTAATTTTTAAGTTCCATATTTCTATATCGATTCTGTCATCTGGTTTAAATTCAGAAAGTTTTATTCTGTTTAGTTTAAAAAAAAAATGAATATCTAAAAATTTTAAGGCAAAAAGAAATATATTTTAAAATGGTTCTTTTTTCTTACATTTGGGTTTTGAATGTCATGTTTCTAGAATTTTGATGTGAAATCACTTGTAGATCAGCGATTCTCACTTTCATATCTTTCTAACTGTTATCAATTGACAGACAGAACCTACAATGTGCTTTGCAATTATTTATTTTTTACAGAGGATGCTAAAATGTATTATTTTCATATCAGAGAAGACATTGAGTGTAACTTATGTGAGTAAGTGAACTGTTAAGTTTTGTAGTATATATAATAAAAAATACCACAGATTAAAAAGGCATTAACTTACCCCTTTTTATAAGATTATAGTATATCTTTTAACTATTTCTCTGTGCCTTGAAGTTATTTAAGATCCCCAATTGATTTTGATTTACAAAGCAAAAGAGAAATCACATGTTCTCGTGATGAGTTTCGAGAGGATCTCTCCAAAATATTCTCTGCAATAAAGGTTTTTGTTTGTAATATGTGTTGTGTCTCAAGAATTGAGAATCGCTGTAGGAACTCTTTAAGTCATGTCTTTACTGGCTGTCCTAGTCAATGTTTCTAATGCCTGACAGATTCTGTGATGTAGCCTCTATGTACCTGTCTCTGCTGTGTACATATTTATTTATACATAGTGTCTAATGTAGTTCTACTTTATATTACACTCTTTACATAATTGGCTTTGGGTCTTGAACGTTGGAAGAAAATTTTGAGGTGTTACCTTTTCTGGCATAGCTTTGCAAGCATGCTGCTGTAATGTGTATAAATAATTAGTATTAACACTATCTGAATCAACTTGTTATAGTATTGGTGATTTAGAATAACGCACACATATTTCATATTCATACATTCAATCAAGTTTATTAAATCATTAATATTTTCAGCATAAGGCATTCTGAAACATACTTTTAATGTTCTTTTTTATACACTTAATAGCTACCAAGATGGATTTGTTATTCTTTAATCTTAGTATATATTTTATATTATTTGAAGTTCATACTAATTATTTGTGTGTGTAATCAAAGATAAAGTAAATTTATAATTACAATTGAAATAAGTCAAAGATGCTTGCTCTCGGTGGTTTAACTGTAAATAAAATTGAGTATGACTAGTCTTATTTTGGCTTAACTATCTAAAATTATGTGGGGTAGTGCTACCTTAGTTTAGTTGCTTGGTAAGAAATTATTTATTCATCTTAATTTGTTTTATTTATTGCTTATCTTTATTTCATTAGCATTAATTTTATCAACCATGTGTATTTGGCTGATCCTAATTGGATTAATTGATTCCATCGAAATAGATATTCAATGGCTTTTCCTTCCAGTTTGACTTAGTGCTAAAATTTAAAATTGGGATGTGACTTTACATTTTGCTTTAAACATTGCAAATAGCAATGCTTCAGTTTAATTAGCTTAGTTACCTACTGAAAATCACTAGTGGAAAATCAGTTTTTCTGTCAAATTATATTTTTTTCAAGCAACTATACCTAGTTAAAAGATCTTCAGAACTCTCATGTGAATCATGTAGTTCCAGCATTTTCCTTGTCATGTCATGCAAATTTATACAGTAAAAATATATAAAAAGTATCTGTGCAATTACTTTATTTCTTGAAATGCCTCTTTTTTTTTTTCATTTAAAATATATTGGATTGAATTCATGCCCTATTTCTTCATGTTGCCTGTGCTATTCTAAATTTTGTGGATGTATTGCATATTTTAAGCATTAAGTATTATACCTCCACTATAGGTTTTCGAGTTGATTTTGTATTGGCACTAGTCAAACACCAGATAAAGGATAATTTCTCTTTAACTCCATTTCAGTGTTTATCTGCACTTTTTTAAATATAGCTTAGTACATATTTCTGCATAGTTTAATATTTATATGTATACATATTATACCCATGTGCACCAGAGTTATGTGCATGTGTATCTACAGCATGACTGCGAGCCACTGCCACACAGAAATTTAATTTCTGTCCAACATTACAGCAGTGCTGTTCATCTCGGAACACTGTTCTTTTTGAGAAATCTTGTTGTCGTTTTAGTGGCCACTTCAAACTCGTAGCCTAGTTGGATAATAATAATAATAATGATGATGATGATATTGACTTGAAACAAAGCTACCACTGAACTCCTCCTTTCACTTTTGATGTTGCCATTCCACAAGATCATTCCAAGGTTGAGTGTAAATACTACTGTAAATAATTTGGGGAACAGAAGTCGTTGAAAGAGAGCGACTCAAGCACAAATTCTCAACCTGTTGAAATTTGATTGCTTTTGACTGTTTCATTAATCTGTGATTCACCTTCTCTTTGTGTCAATAATTTGATTCTGCAGAGTTGTTCCCCACTCAACAAAATTAGTGCTCTTCAAATTCGCATTTGCAGAATAGTCATACTTAATCAAAATGTATAAATGGCAAAATGTTGCATTCATTGGCATATAGTGTGGAATTCCTAAGAATTAGTAATAGTTTATTGCATTTAACATTTAAAAAAGAATATGTTGTTTAGCATTGTATCATAATTATTATTATATATGCCTTGGACTGCTATTATGACTTTAACTAGTGTGTGTAGCATATGAGAAAAGATCATGTTGTCTCTTCAAACTTTGTGTGTTTGCTGAACAATGTTCTCATAGTTATTGTATCTGTTCTTTCAATAACTTTATTAACATTATTTTCTTGATGGAGTTTAAAAACAGCTGCAAACTTGTATATTGATAATTGAAAACACCCTTCTTTTCTCCTGCAAAAATAATTGCTGCACATGGTACTCTCACACTGTAGCTTTTCCTGTATGTTTTTTTAGGTGATACAACTTTTCAACTTTTTTTTTTCCTTTCACTTATCGCTAGAAGTTAGTTTTTCTATTTGAAAATGTTGTATATAAAATTAATCCCACACATTCAAATGAACTATTCCCTCAATGAAAAGATAACCCTATTTCAGAAATTAATGCAAAATATATTAACCCTATTTCATTAATTATTGCATTTTTTAAAAATTTAATAAGGCAGTAACTAAAAGCATAAATTGATTTCATATTTCATTTAATGAAATTGTGAAGGCAGTAGTTTTGCTAAAAATATACACTTGCCTGTATAGTGACTCAAGTAGTGTGTTAATTTCCAAAACAACTGTAGTGGTTATATTTCTTGATTAAATGAATTTAAAAAATGATTATTTTTCAGGGACACTCTAATGAAATTCTGTTTAAAAATATGAACTAGTTAGAAAGTGTCTGAAAGTCTCTGTCTGATTTGCTTCATTGAACCAAAATTAAAGTAGCATGTTCCAAGTTCTGATCTATAAAAGCAGCATCTAACTGCAATGCAAGAGTTTTGAAAATTAGCTGTTCATAGCCCAACTGTTTCCAAGTGAAAAAGAAATTAAAAGTTTATCTTAGGGAATGATTTGATTAAAGGTGGAGAGCTGATTAAATATGCTGATGATAATTTCCTTTACAAATTTGGTATTTAGTACCTATTTTAAAGAAAAATTATATTTTCAAAGTAAAACTGCACAACTTAATGCAATTAAGTTGTTTTAAAAAATCTCAAGGTTTTTCAAAATAGAATATTGAGTACTATGAAAGTTTTTCCAATTGCTGCTATAGTATATATATCGTATGGCTTGGTTTATTTCTGCTGATGTATATATTAACTTTAGGTGATGAGAAATCTTAATGACTATTAATTGAAACCATGTCCTTATTTTGAGTCAGCTTAAAAATATCAGGCAAATGGTTTAAGATTTTCACTGCATCAACTAGAAGAAAATATAACTATCAATACTAGCTATAAAACTATATAATATTAATAGCAACAAATTGTAGGAAACATAAAATTGGTTTGTGACATATAATTTGTATTAAAATGGATATTGATTGCAGATCTATTTTATTCTTGGTTAAAAATACTTTTCAGAGCATGCAGTAGGAATTTTCACAAACAATTTTATTTAAAAATTTTCTGCCAAGTGTAAATTCAGCATCATAAGTATAAAATTCATCTGTGGCACAATTTCTTATGAATAGTTGGTGGAAACAAAGAAAAACACAACATTTAAAAAAAAAATCTTATTGCAGATAACACCATCAATAGACAAGTTTTACACTTATGTGTTTATTAATACAGAATATCTGCAATGACAGCAAGAAATTCAATATAAACTACAAATTTTCAAACCTCTATGGAATTGATAAAGTCAGTCCTACCATACATCAAATTTCACAAAATTTAACTGCAAAAGAAAAAAATTAGTTACAAAAATTTAACTTGGGTTACACAAGGCTACAATGTCCAAGTTCCGATCATCTTTTGCGTGTTTTGGATCTTATTCCTACTAAGTTTGGTCAAATTTTTACATGAGGCTTTGAATGGGAATACTTCAATTATTATTACTTTATATAATGTACAATTGATGCAGCCTGTACTATGAGATTATCATACCAACTTGCAAAAATTACTTTGCTATTTATTAATATATTTATAACTATAAATTGTATTTGTTTTAATTTTTTTTTTGTTTATAGAGTTTTCGTACTTAAGTAACATATCGTGACAAACAATATATTCGTTAAAAGCATTTGAAAAGGGATTATTGTTGTATACATGTAAGTAAAAAATGTTTTGTTTGACTTCCAATGTTATGTCAGTTCTTGTGCCTTAACTGTGTGACAGTAACATGTGACCCAATTTAAATCTGTATAGAGATGTTAATGATTTCCCTGTGCTTGTTTAGTAGTTGTATTTTAGAGTCCAAACTATCCCTCACATTCATTTTGTTTTGTTAATTTGTAAAAAAATATAATTTCAGTGGTTATTTATGTGAAAATTTATATCTGCATGTATATAGGATCATCAGTTGTACATACAAATTGGTGTTTTTGTTCACTACAAATTATAAGTCAGTTATAAATATACAAACATATAAATTTATTTTGAACAATGTAAAATCAGTATGATATAGATAATTGAGTTGAGATACTTTAAAAAAATTCATTAAAGTGATATATATATATAATCTCTGATGGTAAAGACTTTTAAAGAGGGTGCTGTTTAGGTTTATTAAATTCATGATCTAAGCTTTCATAAAGAGATTTAACATCCATGTTTTTGCACCTTTAAGTTTAGAATTGAATACTTTTAAGGGTGTATTGTATTATAAAAATGCTACTTATCCATAGTTAACATAAATGATCAGAGTTCTAAGCTATTAATAAATCCTTTTACCCATCTGTAACTTGACAAGTGGTGAGATGGGATGTTGTATCCGATTGCAGCTGATAAGATTAAAGGATTCAAATCTATCCATTATGAAATCTGTTCATTCAAACCTCCTACAGGCATTATATGTACTATATTCCCTTTGTTTCATTTTCAAAATAAGTTATGGAAGCAACAGCTACTCTTTAAGATTAAGTTCGGTCATTTTTAAAATCACACGCTCATAATTTAAACACTTAGGAAAAAATTACCATAAATGTGACTTATGTAAAGTGAAAATAATTTTAACTTTCAATTCTGTAATTGCATAATTCCTGCTTAGAGATATCTGATGAAGTTGTGCTCGTTTCATAAGACCTTTAAGTTGAATACCGTTCCGTTATATGGATAGGGCAGTGGTTCTCAACTATGGCATTACTTAAGGTACAGAATTTGTTATAATCTTTCCAACTAACTCTTTATTTGATTGACTATTCATTCCATGAGGAATCATGTAGCAGGGTTTCAGAAGATGGCATAAAAAATGAAAACTAGGGGGTGTACTGATGGATATTAAAGCTTTTTTTTACTGTAAAATACAATTTGAGATGTGCCATAAAAACTGGAAAGCTTTATTAGAATATCAACTTTTATATTGATATTCTTGTAAAGCTGACCAATCAATTTATGGTTAAAATAAATTTTAAGGATGCAGTTAGGGGGAGGGGGGTATATATGCAAACCAAAATGTTTGAATATACTCCCCCCCCCCTTTTTTTTTTCTTTTTGAGATACTCGTTTTAAATTGTGTACTGATGCAGAACACATCCAATCTTAAAATTGAGTAATATGAAATAAGTGAAAGTTCAACCCATCTTTCTTGTACAATTGCATTTCATTTTGTTGTCATGTATCAAATGTATCAAAATAGCATCAATGAATCACCTGAAGATAAAAACTTCTATAAATTTGTTGTAAAAGGTTATTTCATTTTCAAACTGGCGTGTGGTCAGTTCAACCGATCTGTAGATATAAACTCTGTTTTAATAGTTTTACTTTCTCATACTATGTAATATAGTATATATTGTTTTCATGAAAAATTTTAAATTCCAGATTTTGATGCCAATATATGTTTTAAGACCTCTTGAACACGTTTTGACTATTTTTGGAATGATGTCCATCTGTCTGTGGTCGATTTCTTGTGTCCATGATACAAATTTATATCCAGGTTTGTTATAAAAAATTCTAGAACTAAATATAATTTTTTTTAATTCAAGCAAAAACTTAAAAATTATTCTACATTTTATATTTTTTTTAATATGGCAGCATAGGACAAAATTTGACATAATCATACATAAAAGGGTTTATATATGGCTCAATGATTATGAAATTTCATAGTTTTCATGCTTCTTAATAGCTGAATACAATTTTTGCTTTCATGACGTCATTAGCTTCCCTCGGAGGAAGGTTCTCCTTGCTGAAGATACATTGCCAAATATGGTATCAATCTAAAGATTTTGTAAAGCCCTTTAAAGTGAATGGTAGCACACTATAATTGTAATCATTTGGACCCACAATATCGATTTTTCAAAAAATTTCTTGTGTAAAATTTCAAAAAGGGTCATTTTATGTCAAATCAACACAGCCTCCAATCCGACCGACACAATTTTTTTAAAACTTGGCCATTTTGTTGTCCACTCATATATATATATATATAAGACTCTATGCAAAATTTTAGCCCCTAATTCTCATTAGTGTTTTATTTATAAAAATTTGAAGTTTGGAAAATTTGGTAACTTTTCATGATTCTTGGCATATTCAAACGTCTGTATATTTTTAACCTAATCAATGGATTGGGCCGAAATAGAGTTTATTAGCTTAAGGTATGACCTTTCTTGTGATATGTCACATGACCCTGCAAATGACATTTTTCATTTCAAGGTCACTTGCTTTGACCTTGAATTGCGAAAAAAATGTATCTTTTATTTTTTCAAAAACATATATTTTATTGATGAGCTATTTATCTCTATAATACAAAAATTTTAAATTGGGAAGACCATGGGCTCATAGTAAAAAAAAAAACTCTAAATAAATATATGTTATATGAACAACTATTCGAAAAATGCTGTAAACCACATAAAAGCATAATTGATTAAATAATTTTTAAATAAACATCATTATACTTAACTAAAAGTTATAAACATTTACTAATGTGCATATAATTTTATATATATTTTTTTTTGTTCAATTTTAAATTTGAAAGGTAATGTAAATATTATTAATCATAATTATTTTTAAGTACATAACCATTGCTATTTTGTGTATGTCTATATATATATATATCCATCCCATCGTGGTTTTTCGCGTGGTAAGCTCTCAAGCTGGATCCCGTGGTGGACTCTCATGAAGATTATTCACGTTGGTGACCTTCAGACTTGTGAGTTGCCCTTTTTTTTTTGCATGTTTGTGCATTTGTGCGCTATATTTTTCATGATTATGTGATTTTATGATTTTAAGTTGAATTTTGGCCTCTTGGGTCATTTCTCTGTGAATCTTATTTATTCCTCTGTTGGGCACAGATTGTATAAAACTTAACCATGTGTTTTTATGCAATCATAGAAACAACAAATTTTAGTATATCTCTCTAGAATGTGCCCTTGAAGACATTTCTGGTAGATATACTATTCATTGATTTATTTTCTTTTTCCTGGCCTTTCCGTGATCTACTTTTCCCAGCCCTTCCTCGTTACTTTTTACTTTCTGCTATTAAATACGAGTTGTTATATTATCCACGGTTTGATGCTGTGTTTACTGATTTGCACTCCTGCACTTTCATTTTTATTATTTTAATATATATATATATAATTTATTTCAGTAATTTCTAGTTAATAGAATAAAATCTTAAATTTATTTTTTTAGAATTTGCACAGTCCCCTAATAGTGTGTATGAATCCCACAAACATGATTTCCAGCTATGTTATCATGTTATGAGGTCATAAATTGTTTAGTCTAGTAAAGGCTTTGTTTTTCCATGGGATGGGAAAACAAGGCCTTTACTAGACTAAACTGGCTCTAGTAAAGGTCTGTTTAGTGTAGTAAAGGCCTTGAAAACAAGCATTTGGGGTAAGTGAAATGTACCAGTAATCTTAAAACAACTATATGCTGACAAAGGAAAAGATCAAATGAAGCTCAATATACAAAGTGAAAATTTCAAAGAATACAAAAATCTTTAAGGAATTTCTTTGTTTGTTTGTTTGTTTTATCACCTAGTGATATATTTGGGTGAAAATGCAGAGTTTGAAATACTGTAACAACTAACACAAAAGTTTTCTGAAACTGAAAGCAGGTGCAAAATAAAATTCAATTACTAGCAATTTTGCCAAAGAGTTATAGTATTTGAATTCTATTAAAATGGTCTGCTCTATCTAGATATCACTAACTAAATGCTTTTCATCTTTCTGAGATGCCAGCAAGTGACCTACCATTATAAAATGGGGTAGAGTGACTGCTTCAGGGAATGAATGAGAAAGGGGCTAAATAATAATAACTTTGACATTTCTTCTGCTAGACAAGTTTCAGATCATACAAAATTATGATTTTTCTCTTAGTATTTTTTATTTATAAACATCTATATCAATAAATATTTGAAATAATTATCTCAAATGGGATGTCATTTGTGTGATTGAAAAAATTTTATGAACTGTATAGCAAAAGGTTATAAAAATTGGGACTTCCAGGATGCTATTGCAAACTGTTCCGAAGCTAGTAGTAGTCTGAAGCTAGTAGTAGTTTATTCTTAATAAATTTAGGTTGTGCACTATTAAAAATATTTTTAAATTCATCATTAAAGAACATACATTAAATAAAATAGTCAGTTTGAATTCAATTTGTTATTTTAAAAATTAATTTTAGTTATCACCCTGAAATTCTCTCTGGATGTGCCAAAATAAAAAATCTAGTTATGTCATTGGCATCACCATATAGTTCTAAGATTAATGGTACTTTAAAAATCTAATTTATTTACTGGATTTCACCCATGCCAAACATAGATCTTTATTAGGTGCCCACTTATTCATCCAATGGAAACATAAGACATTTACTTGATTAAACAATTTACAACCCCAGAACATGAGAACATAGCTGGAAACCATGTTTGTGGGATTGGAGGGGGTAGGAAAATTCCAAAAATAAAATTAAATATTTTATTCCAGTTTTTATTTTTTAATGTACTAAACTAGGGTTCAATATCACCGAAATACATTATTTTATATAAAGGACTCTCGGCCCATCAACCAACATTGGCATCAAACTCTTTGTTGGTGAGTTTTGTGTGCGCCTACCTACCATACCAAGAAATAGTTAAGTTTCTGTTTTGGTCAAACCATCCAGTATATAAATTATATTTTTAAAGTAAAATTTACAGTTCATTTAAACATCGCTGGACAGAGATCATTTATACACAAAAAATAGCAATTTTAGTAAGTGTACTTAAAAAAAAAAAACTATATGCATTCTTTTTCAAATCTTAAAATTCGGTAAAATAAAATATATAAAATCATATACACATTAGAAAATGTTTATAACTTTTAGTTAAGAATGATAATACTTATATTTTAAGAATTGTTTAATCAGTTTTTGTGTGGGTTGCCAGAATTTATTGAATGGCTTAATTATTTACAATTATTGCATTTTCTTTCAAGCTTTTATGTGGTTTCCAGCATTTTTCGAATAGCTGCTCATATGGCATATATTTATTTAATTTTTTTTTTCCACTATGAGCTTATGGTTTTCCTAACTTGAAATTTTTGTATAGTAGAGATAAATAGTATATCAACAATATATATATATATATATATATATATATTTTTAAATTAGATACACTTTTTTTGCAATTCAAGGTCAAAGGTCAAATCAAGTGACCTTGAAATGAAAAATATAATTTACAGGGGCATTTTGACATACCACAAGAAAGATAATTAAGTTACAAAATAAGTCCGTTACAATTCGTTGATTACAATCCTTGAAATACAATCCGTTGATTGGGCCAAAATATACAAGATGTTTGAATATGTCAAGAATCATGAAAAATTACCAGATAATCCAAACTTAAAATTTTTATAGATAAAAACTAATGAAAATTGGGGGCTAAAATTTTGCATAGTGTCTTATATATGAGTGGACAACAAAATAGCTAAGTTTGAAAAATATTGGCGTCAGTCTGGTTGAAAATGTCACTTTTTTGTGTTGACTTGATATGGAATGACTCAAAAAAGTTACTAAAAAAGGGTTTGGGGTATGAGAAAGTTGAGTTGATCCACACTCTAGTTAATTAATATACAGTTTTAATCTTTAAAATGTAGAGTAAACTATTTTTCTCAAATAAATAATAGTTCACTGAAATATGCAATCCTACTCATTTAGATTTCCACTGTTTCTCCATGAGAATGTTATCAAAACCTTAAATTTTCAATGTTTGTTCTATTTATGTAAATTATACAGAGTTTATTTAGTTCTATTTTTTTATATCACCTAAATATAAAATTTGAAATTTGATATATGTGTTTATTTTTTAGTTATGTCCATATCTCACAAACACATATAATTCCAAAACCATTTTTTAAAACATCATGGGTCTTAAACATCTATTCCCATTTAAAATTTTAAAATAATACTTTATACTGTGGCATGAATTAGTGAAAATGTATTATGCCCAATACATACAGCAGGCAATCTTAATTTACATGACTCATTAACCTTGTGTATGATTTACTTAACTGAATTGCGAACCAAATCTATCTCAAAATACAGTTTATACATTATTCTATTACTATTAAGAGGTACACATTTACTAAAAACCTAAATGGATGATTCATAATTTGAAATGGGTAGTAAATAAGTTCACGTAGAGCAATTTCAATTTATTAATTTTTTATAATTACTAAATTTTTGTGGAGGTGGAATTGAGTAATTGGCTTGAAATATATAAAAGTAATATGTGAACTAATTTATCTGGATTCTCTAAAAACAAGCTTTGTTTGTCAATTGCACCCAGGCCAAATATGGCCTGCATTTAAAAATGTTAGTTTGTGTAATGTAAAGGGTTATACTACATTTTAGGTATGTATATGTTGTGGATGTTATCTCCAGAGCAATTAATTCTGTATTCAGCAAGCAAGTGGCTACAGTGTTATAGACTTAAATGCATATGAAAAAAATACTTAAGTTCAGCCCAAGCAGACTCTAATAAAAATCACAGAGTGGTATACAATCATTAAAATATTGAGAAACACTGCTAGAAAAAATGAAATTTAATTAATTTTGTATAATGTTACAAAAACTACAATGGTAAAAATATCTTGGTTTCAATCAAGTACAAACTACAAATTAATACATTTAAAGTTTGCCACTACTAATACATATACGATCTGTGAAATTTATAAATCAAATGTGTTGTAGAATTATGTATCATTGTTTCTTACTCTTTCTTTAAAAGATGTTATTATTTCCATTTGAATTTTTATATACATGTATGTTACTTCTATTATGTTAAGAAAGCATGTAGCAAATAATAGTATCAGCAGTGAAACTTGATATTATATATATGTAACTTACTATTGCCAATTCTGAAACAAGCATGTATTTGGATTAATTAGAATTAGATGCTCAGACCTGAAGAAGAGTCTAGTCTAATTATCTTCAAAATTAAGCCAGTACTGTACATTTATTTTTTCGGCATTGTGGCCATGGTTCAACTGCTTTGGTGATTTTAATATTTCATAATTACTTGCATTGGTTATTATATCTTTCTAATATATATATATATATATATATATAAAATTTAATTGAATAATTTTAATTTACTTGTATTATATATAGAGATTGATCATTTATTGAAAAGTTCTGTATAGTAAAAATGAAAAAAAGATGTCTGAAGTGATTATGTGTAAACATTATAACTAAAACAGGTACTAAATTGGTATAAATACCCCCTTTTCCCTGTTCTATATATATAAGTTAAGGAATATAATAAGTTATATATATATATATATGTGTTTGTGTGTGTAGAAATTTTTCAAGCACAACTATTAAAAAAATGATTTTTCAGTTAGATAAATTTTCTTTTGGTGTTAATTATGGAATCATTCTAACCATCCTGATAAAAGTATATGATCTACCACATTCCTCCAGTTAATCAGAAAATCTTGAATAAAATTGGATAATGCTTGCTGAAAGAAAAATTACAAATTGACTTCTTTGATCCATCTAGAAGCTCCCTTAACCAACAAAATGCATGCCTTATATAATGCTTGTCTAGCATTGCTGCATGTCATGGGAAAATTTAAGATGTTAAATTTTTAAATGAGTGTTTTATTTATGCAGATTTAATTACATATTTTTCAAATGTAAAAATTATCTGATTTACACTCCATTATAATATAAATATACATGCAGTGGCATAGCAAGGGTCGAAAACCCAGACCATTTGACTCACCCTTGGGTACGAGTAACTGTTTGAGTGGCCAGAAACGGGTATAACAAGGGTGTAGAGCACCCAGGGACATAAATAAATGTGTGCCCATTCTAAAATATGGTGCAATAGAATATGCTGAATAATTATACATTAATCAATCATGCATCATCATCTCTATTCAAGCATATACTTTTTAATTGTTAATCACTTTCAAGCATAATTTTAAATTGGTTTAATTGTTTTTAAAATATAAATTTCAGTTTTCTGTTAGAACGATTTTGATTTTAAGATGTAAATATTGATGAAATAAAAAATATTTAGTTATAATTTTTAATGTATTATATACATGTATATTTTTAGCATAAGTTAGAGTAACCACATCTGTTCCAGAAACTGCACAATATGAGAGAACTGAAGAACAAAAAATAGAAATCAAATTATAAAATTATTAAAAATATATCTAAATAAACATTAAAATTTAAACAAATGTTTGTAATGCAAACCTGTCTCTAAACTCAATTATCACTTCATTACTTCTGATAACCAAGAACGAGTGGTCATATTTTATGACAATGTGTTCGAGAATATATAGAAATTAAGTACATGTACTGAAAAGCTTTTCCTCCTACTAGTTATCAATAAAAATACAATTGAAAGCATTCTTTTTAAAAGTAATTGGATATATTAGATCTTGGCAATCCGTGATTCCATCCCAATTACATCTGACCATGAAATAAACAAAATAAATGATGCAAGCTCTAAATACAATAAGCACAATTCTGTAGATTCTTCTTCTTATTATTATATATTTTGTTTAAAAAATGCTGAGAATTCCATTTAAATATACAGCAGTTCTATTAGTATTTTTTTATTTTAATTTAAATTTACAAGAATTAATAATTAAAAAAATCTGACACTAAAATAATTTATTTTTAAAATTAAGTTGCAAACTTATATTTTGGTGTGAAAAGCATCTATGTTTGGAGTATCTGTGGCAGAAACTGGAGCATTACGAAAAATGTAAACACTTTGGATGCTTATACTTCCAAAAATATTACATAAAAATTTAATAATTTTTCTTGTTTCGTCAGACATAAGGTCCAGATTATGAATATATAAAATTAATTTCAAAATACTTTGAACATTTTTTTGAAAAATTCAAGTAACTGTCTGAACGAGTGTTTTCTCATTTTTCTTACTTTCATACGAAACATCTTCAAAACAATAAAATATAGATACAAATATTAAGTGACAAAAAATATGCATTAGGAAATTTAGTTTTAAAATCTATATTTATTTGTTTAAAAAAAAGCTCTTATAGTTTTTGAATAATCGTGTTGTCAAATTAAAGAAGATTGAAAGCTGTAATATTTAAAATGTTATGAGTGCTATAGCTCAATATGCTTACTTACTCCTTAATAAAATATTGGTTCATAAGCATGAGATATTTTGTTTAAAAAAAAAGTATTAGAAAGTCAAATTAACTTGGATATTCTAAAGATGTTTAATGATTGATGAGGTTGGAACAGAATAGATGGAAATATGCGTATTTATATGCCATCAGGCAAGTATATAGATTAACCTAAATCTAAAATCTTGTCAGATATATTATATAAATAATGAATTTATATACCGCCAAGCAAGTTAATAAAATAATGGGATGTTTGGACATTAAGTCTATGGTTGGAGTAACCAGATGAAATTCTAGATAATCCTTGATATTATAATAAAAATTTGCTAGCAACATTTTATGTATTTACCTCTTTGTTGATTAAATGTTAATAAAATATCTGAAAACATATTATGCATTTCTATTTAACATTTTAAGCATTATATGGAGAACATTATGAAATATTGTATTTCTAAACATTTACCAAAGCTTTACTAAAATTACATTACTTATTAATCTAGAAAAATAAAAATTAAATATCTAAATGGGTAAAATACCAAACATAATGTTTTGCTATTATGTATATGCTATGAAACAAATTATTTTAAAATATGCTCAAAAGTTATTAAAATTAAAGCAAATATTTTAGTCTGAGATGTTTTTTCATTTCTTGGTGACCACTAATACATTTAACCATAAATGTAGTAATAGATAGAAAACAATCACATATCTGCCTAAAACTTGACAAACAATTTCCAGAGACCAGAGAAATAAAAGGAATTCACATGAGCTTCAGGTGTGGTGGGATGGGTTCCATAAATAATAGATTAGTTGCCCAAATCCCTACTGCTCTTTCAATGGTTGAATAATACAGCCCAATAAGAACCTACACTCGAGAATTGATCCCATCTGAAAATCTGAGTCGCCAGAGTCTGACGATGGCATCTCTATAGTTGACAAATAGACCATATAATCTTTTGCTGTATGGTGACCAACAATTAGCTAATTTGTAAATGGTCTAGTCGATGGCTTTAACAAAACTATTACCTATTTTCCTGGCTATATACAATACCTATATATACTATTTTCTGTTTCAATAAATGTTGTCATTGTCAGTGATGTGTGTGGTCTAGTTATGTAAAATAGATAAACAGGATGAAGAATTGGAAATTTTAAATTGAATTAGGAATATCTGAGTTTATTTTTTCGTACTTGGTTTGCAGAGTCTGTTAACAAATAATAATAAAAAAAAAAATGCAAAATTTGCTTTTTAGCACCCCGTCCTACATTGGTGTCTAGTAACAGATGTCTTGCCTTGCCACTGTATGCATGTAATTTTAGGGTCTATAGTAACAGATGTCTTGCTTTACCACTTTATGCATGTAATTTTAGGGTCTATAGTAACAGATGTCTTGCTTTGCCACTGTATGCATGTAATTTTAGGGTCTAACATAATTTATAGATTACTAACTTTCCAAAAATAAGGCTTTTTTTTTTAAATGTAATAAAATTAATTATCTTTCAAACTATTTTTGAGCACCCCTTTGGACAACGGTAGTTTGACCATTTAATATATAGTTTAGTATTGAGCATATCATAATGTAGTTCTCCCAGTTTATAAATTTCTCTTTATTGAAAATATATATCTTACACTGTTGCACAGGATATAATCATAACATGTCTTGCTATTTTAAGTTTTTCTATAAAAAAAAGGGCTAGTTAAACTAATTTAGTATTTGAATTTCATTTTTTAAACATATACATGTGTGGCCGTACATTTTGTAGTTAAAATAATTTTGTGCCAATTATTTTTTACTGATAAATATATTCTCCTGAAAATAGTTTCCAATACAGTATACTATTTTGAATTCAACTTATTAATGAGCCCTGGTTGTCAGCAGTTACATTTATGCATATGCAACATTATAAAAATTTGGAGGAAGTTTTCCTTTGCATGTTATTGCACACATTTTAATAAGGAACTGAGCTGAATGTATTGACATTGCCCTAACCAGAGTACCCCAACTGAGCTGAATGTATTAGCATTGCCCAAAGCAGAGATTGATTTAGTGAAAAAAAAAATTGTGTAACAATAATTGTTATACTATTTTGAACTATTATGAACTATTATACAACTATTTTGAATTCAACTTATTAATGAGCCCTGGTAGTCAGCAGTTACATTTATGCATATGCAACATTATAGAAATTTGGAGGAAGTTTTCCTTTGCATGTTATTGCACACATTTCAATATGGAACTGAGCTGAATGTATTGGCATTGCCCCAACCAGAGTACTCCAACTGAGCTTTACCCCAATTGAGCTGAATGTATTGGCATTGCCCAAAGCAGAGATTGATTTAGTGAAAAAAAAATTGTGTAACAATAATTGTTACACAAACTTGGGTTTGTGAAGCAAGTTGCTATATTTGATTAGCAACTTTGATGTAAGAAACGTTTTAAAAAACAAGCTCATAGCAAAATTAAAAAGGGTGTAGTAAACCATAATAAATATATTCGATACCTTTTCAATATTTTTTATGTCCAGCTTTTTATATTTTACAGTAATCAGTTAAAATATATGTTCTTAAATGGCCCATACATGCCAAATGTCAATGGCGAGGTAAAAATACCACATACATGCAAATACATAATTAACTATGAATATTATCTTTAAATACTTATTTATCTAGTTTAAGTTCACACACTCATTTGGATATTAAAAATTTAAATTCTTTAGAACAGAAATATGCTAAATGCAATCAAAATGTATATAAAAAATAAATTTTAAATGTGTAACAATTTACCGAAAAATGAAATGTATTCATTCAGAAATTTTATATATTCAAAGAGAGGAGGGGGGAGGGGACCTTACATAGCAATATATAATTAATGTTATCATTAAATACTTATATAATAAGCTAAATTTTATGCAATTTCTTGAATATTAAAAATTTAAATCAGAGAAAAGGAATACGTTAAATGCAATCAAAATGTATATATACAAATTAGATGTAAAAACTATGTACAAATGTCACAATTTATCAAAAAATGAAGTTTAAAAATTTCTGAATTTATAGCATTCAAAAATTTTTTATACTCAGAGGAAGATGACCTGCCTAGTAATATAATTAATATTATACAGTATAATTAATATTATTATTAAATACTCATTTAATAATCAAAGTTTATGCACTCTCTTAGATGTTAAAAATTTAAATCTGGCAAAAGGAATGTTAAATGCAATCAAAATTTTACTTGCATGTTAAGCATAACTTACTGAAAAATGTGTCATTTAGAATTTTGAGGTTACACATATTAGGATCATTCCATGCCAAATTAACAAATGCAGGTTGTGTCATAGTAATAGATTTTGATCAAAAATTAAAATTAGCTTATATACCTGGGAAGAAGACAAAAAACAGGATTTCAATTTTTTTTTAAAAACTAGAAGGGAAGATTTATTTTGCCCCTTAAAAAACCGTTCAAGGTCATATTTCTGTGAAAAGTTATGTTCATTCTTTCCAAAGTAAAATCACTTGTATTTGTCACAAACCAATATTTCAGGTGCCATTTTAAAACTAAGGCTCCAAGCTTTCATATGATATAAACTAATTGTAATATTTTTTTTTTAAATGAATCCCCTTTTAAGCACTTAAATTTGAAATTTTTGAACTTTTTCTTATGTTTAAGATTTTTTCAATTTAGCTGGTGAAATTAAAACAGGAATGAATAAAATATAGTTGATTTAAAGAGTTGGATTGTTTTATAAGCACAAACAAGTTTAAGCTTCTGATCCACTTTTTACTTGGATTTTAGGGTTGCTAGACATCCAAAATTTCAAAAATAATAACTTTTAACACCTTCAAAACCCCATGTGGTACATAATTTAAAAATTTAAATATTCAATAAACAACAAATCTATATAGATAATCAAGTGAAAAGTGCTTTTTTTGCATATTTTATCTTTTCTATTTTTAAATTGAAAAAAAAAAAGTGTCAGTTTCAGCATATGAAATTTTTTTTAAAACAAGAAGTTATTTATTTGTATTTAAATGTCTAACCAAAAATATGCTGTTTTATCTCAAGGTCCGTAGAATATCTTATATTAGGCTGTCTCGTTCGGGGAAAAAGTTGTCCCGGGAAGGAAGGACGAGTGACGTCACTGCTAGACCCATTCTCTGACAGAGGCGAGAAGAACTATTGAGAAACGTTGATCGGAAACTATTTAAATATTTATCTAATAGTAACGGTGTGCAAGCAATATAGAATAAAATAAAACAGTACATGCATAGTAATGTGAAGTTTATGAAAATAAATTCCGTACATATGAAAAGAAATAGCAATTTCTTTATGAGAGTGGAAGCTATTAAAATTTTAACATAAGTGAAGTTTATACAAAGATTACTGAATGCTATGTTGAAAGATAATTGAATGAGCAAAAGTTATGTATAAAAAAATAGTGAATGATCAGAGAAGAGCCAATAGGTGTTAGGTGTGTTATGTGAATCGGTTTGAGAAGGATGTAAATATATATTTCTAATCTAAATGTGGCAAATCAGTCATCATTTAAATATTGACTGTATTCCGAAGTTTACAGGCATGAATAACGCAGTATAAATTAGAATAAATATTATTTCCAGGTAATGAATGCATAGCTTTTGTCTAGTTCAAAAATTTTACATGTTTTAGAAAAAATATATCGTCTGGATTTGAGAGAAGGTCAGGAAACTTTCAAAATTATCTGAAGAAAAAACAATAATTGATTTAAATTTGAAAACACATATTTTATCAAATCATTGCAATAATAATTATTAGTCACGTCAAATGTAGTTTGTTAAGATTTTTTTTGTTAGTAAATTTGTTAATAAAGTTTTTGCTAAGGCATTTATATCTTGATTCGTCAAATTGAAGGACTTCATCATGAGTAAGACGGAGTAGTTTCGATTCAATAAAAATGGTTTTTGTTCAAAAAAGGAATATTCATAAGTTAAAAGAAACAAGTGTAATTTTATGGATAATTTTGTAAAAACAAAATAAATTTATAGTCGCATTAAAATGATACATTTACCCCTATTTATTTTAAAGCAAACGGTAAATGGAATCTTTTTAGTTTGAAGCTCCTTCCCCATAAATATTGGACAAATTTCGGAGAAAAAAAATTCGTCGTCGAATAAAATGATAAAAATAGCCTTTGTTTCTTTTAGCATAAAATTCTGGATGATACTCCCTAACCCCCCCCCCCCTTTTATTTTCCACGATTTTCTGTCGCATTTTAAAGTGCTGATTGACTGAATTCTACGGTAATATCTATACCATAAAAGAAATTAAATGAATTCACAAAAACTTCAAATAAACAAAATTAAACAGCAGATGTATATCATTAAATATATAGAAACGGGGTTTTCTTTAAGCATATAAAATGAAAATATTAATTACATGCATTGTGCATGCAATGATACAATCTAAATATTTTAAAATCAAATCGATGACATTTTTCAGAAAATTATAAAGTTCAAATATTTTTTGTATAGGAACTATTAGGAACGGAATGGTACGCTTACTCGATAGAATAAGTGCCATAGCATTTATATGCAGGAAATTTTAAATCATCCAATTTTTAAAGAAATAGAAATTTAATTGCAAATTGATAAAGATAATATGGAGAGTTTTATAGAAATAAATATTATTTAATTCTATTTTTACATATTTCTCATCAGTTGAATCCTATTCCAAACCTTTAATAGAAAATACAGACAGTAAAGTGCACAGTCTCTATTTAATGAATTTGAACGGGATATTTCGTTTAAAATCTTTAATGTGTTGTAAAAGTAATTGTTAAAAAATACTATATTAAAATCCATATTCATACATTTGTGAGTAAAAATATTAATAAAGATTATCAATTTACACATGAAATATGTAAATTTTGTGTAAAAAAGAAGATGAATGTATTTGTTATACGAAATCACCCGGAAAATCATATCCTTGTCTTAATATATAATTTGTCAAACGGCTGTTTTTGACTTCTTCATCCGTTAATTACAGCAATTTAGTTCGTTTTGAATTCAAATTTGAGTTCATTTGTCATATTTCAGTATTAGCACATTATTTTAGGAAACATTTCATGTATCTCGTTGATGTTTAAAGCAAGGCCTTTTTAAACAAAACCGTGCTGTTTTCCAACGTTTTTCAACGAAACACCGCTTGTCAACAGAACGGAAGGTCTAGCAGTGACGTCACAGCTCGCCCAGAAATGGTACCATGGGGGGAATAGCGAATGAGACAACCTGTTAATTCTATTAACCTTGGTTTTATCTGTGTATTTGTTTTTTTCTTATTATTAACATTAATTTAAATGTGATTTTATCAATTTTTATTGTAAATATCATTGCTGAGTGTTTGAAGCTCTCCTGCATCTGATAGCATTTAATTCAAAGCGAAAGTTCCTGGGCATTTACAACTGAGTCAAAATATTAGAATAATTGAAGAAAATGAATTTTGAAAAAGGCTTTTTATGTATTGCTTATACAAAAAGTAATACAGCAGAAAACTTCCGCTTATACAAACAGTAATACAGCAGAATCTACATAATTTGTTGAATATTTAGCAGAAAAATTAATGGAAATAATACAAAAATGAAAATGAATATTCACACTTGGAAAATATCAAAATAGTAGAATAACATTTACATGGTTCAAAAAATTAGAATAATTCTTTATAAATCACCTTATTTAAAAAAAAAAAAAAAAAAATCAAAAACAGTGATTGTTTAATATTTTGTAGCATCACTTTTATATTTTATAACAGCACAAACTCTATTTGGCAAGTTAGTTACAAGTGGCTCACAAATGTTTTCTGCCCAGACATGACCATATCGATTTTGTGCTGGAAATAAGATCAACTTTGTTTTTTGGTGCAATTTCTTGAAGTATTTTCTTCATTATTACTTGCAAATTCTCGATTGAATTTAAATCTGGTAAATTAGCCATGTAGGAAAGTACATTAATTTGGTGATGTGTAAGTCAGTTTGTAGTGGGAAATGACCTGTAGCAAGATGTTGAATTATGTTAGAAAAAAAACTCGTCATCACACAAATCGTCCGAGTTCCAACAATGGTATCATGAAATTCTCAAGGATTTCTTGATATATCTGTGAGTTAATCCTTTCATAAGTAACACATAGCCTTCCAGGACCATTTGCAGTCATGCAACCCCATACTATTATGCTGGCTGCAAATTTCTCTGATCTCTTTATGCATTCCTTGTAATATGCTTATTGCTTCATTCTCCATACATGAACACCTTGATCACCATATGATACACAGAACATACTCTCATCACTGAACAATACCTTTTTCCAATCATTCATGCCCCATAAAAGCCTTTTTTTGCACCACTTCACTATGTCCCTTTTCTGTTTACTAGTTATGAGAGGCTTTATCTTTGGTACACAAGAATGAAATCCAAGTTTATGGAGATGTCTTAGTGTTGTAGATTTGCACACATTAACACCATGTTCTTTCCCCTTTCGATGCAAATACCTTACACTTCTAAACCGATTTTTCTTAGTAATATTCTTTAGCTTTCTATCATCTCTCGGAGTAGTTTTGGCTTTCGGCCACTATTCAGACAATTGTTTTCAAAATATCCATTGTTAAAATACTGCTTTATTGCTCTACTAACACTTGATTAAGAACATTTTACGTAACTGGCGATATATTGCTGATTACAGCCTTGTTTATATGCAAATCAATAATATTATTCTTTGTAAACATAAAGTTTTAATTTACTTTAATAACATGTAAATTTAATGAAACATCAACCGTTGTTCTTCTTCAAATTTACTATGCTGAAATGAAGCTAAATGCAATTCAAATTACACATGAAATGCCTTATTGTAATATTTTGACTCAGAGTTGTAGAACATTTACTAAGCATGCAACTTTCATCTTCTGTAGAGCAAACTATCATTTTTAGCAATAGTGTAATATCCCAGTCTTTATATTTATTGCTGAAACCATTAGTATTATATTTGGATGATAGCTGCATACATGTACACTGTGAGTGCCACTAGCACCTGCTAAGATACACCATTTGGGTCTTAATTTTTCCAGGCTAAAACTATAGGAATAGAGTAAGATTTGGTGAAAATTTGGAGATTCAGATTAATTTCTTTCATTTATTTTAAGAGAAAAACTGCATTTTTAGCAAAATTGATGCTGGATTTCAATGCTGCATTTCAGCCCCCCAGGTTGCAGTTAGCCAAACATTACAATGATATGAAATGTAGTCCACTTTAAGACCAGTAGAATAGTTTTTATCCCAAGTCTCTATCTGTTTTAAGTTTCAAGATATTTAAGTTTACGTGAGCATCAAAATTGGTTAAATTTATAGTTGGCCATGTTGGAAAAATGGCCGTACCTAGAAAACAAACAATAAGAAAAAAAATTTAAAAATTATTTTTTATCTATTGGAATATGTAGGAACATATATGCAAAATATAAAAAATTTTAAAAATGGTCATGCAACCAAATATTTTTCTGTTGTTGTTGATTTCGTATGGAATGACCCATAATTAGTAAATGATATATATCACTGATCGTTGATTTGTGTGTAAAGATTATGCATGTTTAGATATTAAAAATGTTAAACCAAGAAAAGAAATGTTGATAAGTGCAATCAATATATTGATATAAAAATAATAAATGATCAAATTTATGTACATTTATATAAAATTCAATTTTTTTTTTACTTTTTTCACTGAAGTTAGTCGCACATATCAATATGCATGTAATAATTTAATTTTACTACTAGATACTGATTTGATATGTTAAATTTATGCATATTCTAATTGCAATCTAATTTAAAATTAAGCAAAGAAGATAAAATCAGTACAATACAAATTAAATTAAAAAATTTGATGAGGGGTGGGGGTGGGGGGGAAACTTGTAAAAATTTAATATAAATATTAAATATAATTTCCTTTTACCGTATGGCTATACATTTTCACGACATGATTTTCAAGAAAAAATTTAAATAGCTGGATTTGCTGAAACATTTTTCATTAACAGACGAGATACCTAGATTAAATGGTATAAAGTACTTTTCACTCAATCTAAAATGATAGTCTGTCTTGATTATATCCATGAAAAAGAAACATCTCTCTACGACTGCATCAAAATCCTTTTTTGTTTTCGCAATTATACATCAAAAATCTTGATAAATGAACCAAATTTTGCAACCATAAAACTCTTCAATTCTGTTCATTCTTGTTAAATGCTATCAATAGTTATATTTTTACTTGTAAGAATGATATAAAAATGCTCAGTCATGCAGGTGATCTCGTCTTTTACAAATTGATTTAGAGAATTCTCCTTGGGCAACACAGAAATATTTAAAACTTTCAGACAGTTCACTATATTATTAGTTTTCATGTCAAAAAAAATCTCCTTTATGCTATCACTTAAGAGATTCAAGATAATGTGAAGCTTCTTCTAAGTTCACATATGACCCAGTCAACTTGATTTTGCAAAAATCAACACCATTTACTACTGCAACAAAATTACTCCCAGGCTCAAGTGACTTTTTTCTTAATCTTCAAATGTCTGTAGGTACATTTTGGCATGTAATAAGTTAATGTTATCATTCTGCATAGCCAATGAAAGCTTGCTCAGTATTTCAGACTTCAATAATAGATAAAACACGATTTTTTTAGAAGTTAAGATTTTCAAATAGCTTTTGATAGTAGCTTTATTGGCTGTTTCCTCATGCTGGTCTTCTACTGAATTTTCCCGAGTGTGCAACCACTACTGCATATGACTTTAAAAGTGCAACAGCAGCTTTCTTTATAAGGTCAATCTGCCTTGCTCCCTGTACATTCCCAAGGTTAGAATTATTTGAATTTTCTTCATTTTCAAAAAGTTCTGTTAAATCATTAACTTCTCATCATTACTTTGGACTATACCGATAAAATCTGTACAATTGCAAGAGCATCATTATCACCTGTTCAAAATATGTTTTTTCATCAAGGGCTAATTTCAATCAGTGATTAAGGCAGCATATGATAGTCAGGCGCATTTTTCTTTTAGCTTTGTGGCTAGTCCCTGTCTTGTATCTAAATTTACATTTGTGCGAATTTACACATCACTGCAAAATGCAACAAGCTTTTCAGAGATATCCTCTATTTCATAATCATTTAAAATGGCATAATTCATCTAAAATAGCAGAAAATAGTCCTGCAGCTTTACTGTTTTTAACGTTACGAAATATAACAAACTTTGGTTTTACAGTCTCATCATTATGAACAAATTTCACATATAAAAGAAGCTTCTTATTGATGCTGACATCTGTTGTTGATTCATCAACCATAATTGAAATGTGGCTTACAGAATCTAAATCTGCTTTCACATCATTTTCAAATGTTTTGACAATACATGCATAAAATTTGTTGCATTTCTTACTGAAATAAGTTTATTTTAATTGAACAGCATGTTCTTTTTCCCAGTCATGCAATGGCTGGCTGGTAACCAGTGGCGTGAGATCCATAAAATCAATATTAGCGTTGCTTGCCTAATATCAGTTTTAAAAAAAATCAAAATATTTCAAATATATTTTTCTTTTGCTATAAAATATCAGCAGAATTTGAAATGACAGTTAATAATAGATAAATAAATGCCAAGCTCAAATTAACCTTTCCAATCTCTATATCGCTTGGCATGCTTATGACATCAGTGCCAGCAGCAATGGTCAGAATCAGAAGTAAAATGAGCATTGCTTCATAGCCTACTGTTTAAATACATGGTATCAGCTCCATAATAATTCAATGTTCGTCCATTTTTATCATCTGAAAATTCATGTTTTATCTTGGAAATCTGTTAGTAAGTGAAATTAAACATTAAATAAATTTATAATTAGTGATTATTTCAATTTTTAAATTGCTAATTAGCATGAAATAATTCTGATCATAGAAGCAGTTTGCCAATTGCTTATTTATATATGATGATGTTGCCATCTAGTAGCACAGATACAAACTTTTGTTCTGTCTTAGAAAGTTTTCTTCAAATATGAGAAAAAATAATGTGCACATATGGGAAAGAACTCTAATTTCTAAGAAAATGTTATTAATGTGTTTGCAAAGAAAAATAGAACATTGGAATTTATGTATAAATAGATCCAACAGTAGTAATAAATGTTTTATTATAATACATTTTTACCTCATGTTTTTATATCCCAGAATTGAATGTAGTACTTACATAAAGCAAAATATCACAATATGCCACTTCTATTTACCATGTTACCAATAACATGGTAAACAGCAGCTCATGTTTTGCAATTAGATAAGTTATGTTAATTCATTTTCCAACTCTCTTTTCTTCTACCAAAAGGTGTTTGCGCTTTTGCATGCTTAACAACATTGTCTTTCTTAATACTGGATCCCATTATTCCATTTATAAAAGAAGCACTATTTCTTTTTCATCTTTAGTTTATCAGAATATTTTCGTGCAAAAACATCTAACTGAAACGATTTGACTTTTAGCATAAGTTTCATATAAAAGCCATTCTTTAGTAGGATCAATCTAAGTGATCCACTGTTAAACAGTTTCCAGTCCAACTGGAGCCATGATTAACACTCAAAATATTAATATAAATAAAATCTAACTATCACACTCAAACAAATGTTTATGATATGATCTGTAATGTGAGCAGTCAAATGAATTTCTGTGATAGAATCTCTAATGTGAGCAATCGATGATACAATAACTGATGTAAAGGTAACACTGGACTGGGTACTGACACATCTGCAGATATTAGAAAAAAATTTTTATCCCCAAGAAAGCCAGCCCTTTTGAGTCATATCGATTGAAAATCACAGATATCGCCCTCAACAAACATCCTCAGATTGCTGGATAATAGCACACAGATGGCTAAAAACATGGTAGGAACCTATTAGTTTTACTTATAAAAGGCTTTAAACCCCTATATCCTAATAAAACGATCAGGGAGTAGGGAATAGTTGAAAACATTTGTTTATCACCTATGTCAATCCTTTACGGCATTATTGTAACAGATCACTAGGAAAATGCTTCGAAAATTAAAAAAGTTGCTTTTAATGTGGCTACAGTTTATTCATAACCACTGATTTGAACTTGTCAAGAAACATACATAAGCTACAAGTATACTCAAAAACAGTTCAATCAAACCAAAATGTTTACTTAAAAAGCACACATTTTGTTAGCAGGGTTTACGGCATGGAATTGCACATTAACCTTGATTTCACACATCCTGCTTGAACGTGGTCATGTTAGTGCAGGAAATTTCCAGAAAAGGGGGGGAATGATTGTGGAACATGTGTTGGAAATGCATCGCAGTTACTATGAATTGTTACAGTTTTTGCATCTCTCTTGAGCCAAATTTGATTCGCAATTTGCAATATGATACTGCTTAAATCGAACCCTGATAGAAAGGCTGCAAAATATCATCTCCCCAAAAGTATGTATTAAACGTATCTACCTAGTTCATTTTTCACTTTGGTATAGCATCCAAATTGTTTATCTTAATGCTTAAAGTATTTTTGCCACAGCTGTCAGTATAGGAAAAGCTTTGCATTTAACATGAGCAGAGACAGCTGTTTCTAGATGTTACATTGAAACTTCAACTGTGAATGAGAGAGTACCATTACCCTTATTTTTTTATTTATAATTAAAAACATGGATGTTATAAGGAGCAAGGAGGATCATACCCTTTTACCATGAACTGTGAAGTTTTTGATTCACATGTTTTGCTTGAAAAGATTTTCTTGCTTAGCAACAAAGTATAGTAGTAAACACTTATGTAAATTTATATATTTAACCTCTGATGTAGATAAAACATAAAATTACAAATTTCCTTTCCTTTGACTAAATGGTGAAAATCCAAGAATATTTAAAATATTCATTTTAAAAATTACATGTCTGTATTATTAAAGACTTAGCGCAGGATTTTTATGACAAGCAGTTTACAGTTACATATGCAGTGGTAGCAGCAAATACTTGGAGGAATATATCTAGAGGTGGCAGGAAAAAGCACATAAATCAAATTCCAATTTTTTATAACATACATATTTGGGTTAAGAAATTTATGACCTTTGCTGTGGAAAAAGCACTAAGTCAGTTAGGCCTTTAAGATGTTAAACAAATAAAAACCTTAAACACCTATTAGATTTTACACGGATATCAGTGAGGTATTAAAATATAAATTAAGAAAAATTATTATTTATTAAGCTTATAAATATATAACAAACTCCATAAAAAATTAAAATTTTAAAAATTTCTCTTAAAGTCTTCCTGCAGTGCTTTTTTCCCCGTCAGCTCTAGATATAGGACTTAATTATTATTAAAAGATAACATAATAATTTATTTATAGCCACATTGGAGAAACCTATCCCTCCCCTGCCTTCAAATATTGATAACATATGTTCTCATAGTTTTTAAGATTTACTAAACTGTTACATTACAAAATGTATGCAATTAAACTTTTTTTTTTCTTTATATTAAAATATTTTGTTTATATTTTATCATGTTGTTATTTTACTCTTTTTTCTTTATCATTTTTAATAAATGTTAAAACTAAAACTTGAATGATTGAACAAATGATTTTGAACTTATTACAATATAATGGTGACTGCAAAATGATACGATTTTATCATTTTTTTATGTTCTTTGCTCACAAGTTTTAAAATTTTAGATTTTCAGGCAATTTCGTATTTAAAATGATGTATTTCAAATGATGCAATTTTACCCCCCCCCCCCCCCTCCTCCCCTGAAATTTTATTAAGCACTTTTTTCCGATTTCAACAGTGCATGTATAAATATTTCTTTTACATTAAACTTCAAAAGCCGATTGGAAAACAAAGTTCCTGATCCTAAATTCATCAGTAGTCAAGCTGCAAGGTTTTTCAAACATATTTAATTTGAAGAGGTTGCTAATTAGAATTGTGTGAAATTGCAGTTCTGTGAAAGTATTGAAATCTTGAACCATTATGCTTTCATACCAAAAAACATACACTTTAAGTCAATATGTAAAAAAACACTTTGTGTAAAGGATAAGTAAAACTAGAGAAATGAATTTAAGCATAAATAAAATAATGCAGCATACAGCTGTTTTGAGTATACACTGGATTCCCTTCATCAGCACTAAAGAACAAAGAAACCAGAATTAAAAAAAAAAACTTTTGATCAACTTCATCTTTCTGATTCGGGTTTGTTGGTTCTCTAGCACTGATGAAGGGGATCCAGTGTATATTCAAAACATGCATGCGGTATTATTATTTTTTTTTTTATACTTAAATATGTTTAAGTTTTCCTTACCCAATTTAAGTTTTCAATGGATTTCTCTATCTTTTGGTCTGGAACCAATTTTTTTATTTAAAGTGCTAAGTGACATATTGATAGTATTAGAGTATGCAAAACTATTTTCATCACAAAATGCACAAATTGAGAATTGTCAATGCAATATCTGTAATAGTTTCTCGGGGGTAAAATAGGTTATTTGAGAAATATAGGATACATTTTGCAAATTTTAAAGGGGGAAAAAAAAGACAACTGCTATGCCTGAATATGCTGAACTCACAGGATTTTTTAGTAGCTATTTATCAAATAATAAATAAATGCCAATATAGTAAACACTAAAGTTATCTATCTGTATAATTTGAATCCCTTCTGACTTGAAAGAAATATTGTCTTGTTCTGTAAGTTGGCCATTTGTCTAAATTGACAAAAATATGGAACTTTTAGATGGTTAACTTAATAATACTAAATATGAACGCATTCAACTTATCAACTTATAAGAAATTAGAAATGAAAATTATTCTCTGCGCTTAATGTGTAATAATTTAACCTGAAATGGAGTAAAAAATTAGAAAAAGTGTTTTTTGCAATTTTTATTGATGAATAATACATATATAAAATTTAAAAGAGATGATATAAAAAGAACTTAGCACACAGTTTGGTCATATCTTAGAAATTAGTTTTTAGATGAGTGATCAGAGTTTTTACATATTTTGTATAAAATAAAGTGATATGAAAAAGTAATAAATCTTGTTTGTTTTAAATTAATAACTAACCTTTTTAGAGGTTAAAATTTTGTCATTCCTTTTTATGTATCACATTAAAAGAGAGAATAAGGGTTTATACTTTTCAATTTTTAATTACATTGATAAAGTCAAATATTCAATCGGTGTCAATTTTCTCCCTCTTCACAACTTTAGGATTTAAATATTATAAAATGTGTGAATTTTGCTTATAGAAAGATTTAAAATGTAGATAAAAAATATTTTATGTTGTGATTTAAAAATTTCTGTAATATGAATGTTAAGAACAAAAATTTGATAGACAATGCATATTCTGATCCATTTGACAAACGATCAAAGAAATCAATGATACATCTATTCACATTAGAAAGTTAAAACTGCTGTATTTTCTTTGTAGCTAATGTTTGTTTATTTTGATTGTATTGTTTCTTTGACCATATCATTTTTTACTTTATTAATGGAATGAGCAATAAATATGTTTAGGAACGACTTGTGTATCTTTTTGAACTTACAACATCTAGTATATATGGTGTAAAGTAAAATCCTTAATCGCTTTCAATGAAAAGTTACATGTAGGTATAGTAAAGTTGCCTGCAAAAAAAAAGTACTCAACTGATGTGTGCAAAGTAAAATCCTTAACCGCCTTCAATGAAAAGTTACATGTAGGTATAGTAAAGTTGCCTACAAGAAAAAAAGTACTCAACTGATTGAATGCTTCCCCACCTTTGAACCATGGTTTAGGCAGTTTTTGCGATACTCTTTTAAAGAATTTCTTTTAGGATATTTTAAGTAAACTCTTTTAGCCTCACCCACCGGCTAAATTTCAAGTGATAAGGATTATCATTACAGTGAAGCAACTTTAACCCTATAGCAGGCATTGTTAACAAACAAGAAAGTGCTCAACTAGTCATCCTTTCACTACATTTGTTTGTGGGTTTTACTGCTCATCACCAAGGAGCAATTCAGGGGATTAGGATAGCTCAGTGGTTTGTGCATAGGGATGACCAGATTTCGATTCACTGCTCTGTCTAAATTGTACCCATGTTCATGTTGTGTACAGGCACATTAAATATGTGGGTTTGTAAATCTTTCCAGGAGAATGGTGGTAGAGGAAGGAGGGTATGGTCACTGTGGATGCCACTCTCACTGGATTCCGGCCTAAATTGGGTGGCTCTTCCCTGCCGTCCAAACAGCAGGTAGATTGGACAGGTTGAGTTGAAGAAGAAGCAGGCCAATGAGAACCTTCTTAAAAGCAAGGATTTTAGAAATTTTCTGAGAAAAGTTTTAAAATAATTCCTTCAAAAAATTACATAAGTTGCAAATTTCCTAAATAGTGTAGCCATGATATTTGCACAGGAAGAGAAATTTCAGATTTTATGTTTATAGCAGAGAAAGGAGGACAATTTCTAATGCACGTGAAGGATAATTCTTTTCAGATAAAAGGAAAGACATGTTTTCCCTTATGGTAACACTATGCATTGATATGAAGACTCAATACATAAAAAACATTGAAGATAAATTCCAAGATGAAGTAGACAGCATGTCATGGAGCAAAGCATACTTTAACTTCAGAATTATGCCAGTAATTATAAATGCAATTTAATATTTTCTCATAACAATTTTTTGAGAAGAATAAATATGGTGCAAACAATATAGATTTTTTTAAATTTCATTTTTTATCTACTACTAGAGGTAACTTTCCTTTCATATCTGCCATCTAATGGTAGTTTGCAATGGCATAGCAATGATGTACACCGCCTGTGAACATATATGAATTTTTGCTCATTATACAGGGTGAGTCGGAATTGTTTTTACAAAAGCAGAGGGGTGATAGTACCCCACCAGACGAGCAATAATTACCATGGAACAGAGGGTCGCATTGCACTCTGAGAGGCAGAAAAGAGGCACATCGAACTGCGTCGAGCATGACGCAGTCAGCGCCTCGGACATCATTGTGTACCTGCCTACGTAGTATCTCCTACGCCAGACACGAACGCAGTTACCGTATGCAAATGTTCAGGGAGCAGAATCCCCACTGCACAACCCATCGTAACACCGATTTACCGTGAACATCTGGACAGGTATCCTTGGTGATTACCTGGTCGGCCCGTACATCCTGCTAGACCGTTTGTCAAGTGCAACATACCGTATCTTTTTGGAACACGTGCTGCCCAGTTTATTGCAGGCCGTTCTGTTCCCCATCCAGAGCGACATGTGGTTTATGCACGATGGAGCCCCGGCACACTTTTCCATCACGGTCCGGAACTTCTTGAATGCCACATATCCTGCACGCTGGATTGGACGTGGCGGACCTGTGGCATGGCCTCCTTGCTCACCAGACCTCAACCCACTGGACTTTTTCTTCTGGGGCCACATGAAATCTTTAGTGTACGAGACACCTGTGGACTCGGCGGAAGATCTCGTCGCGCACATCGTTGTTGCCGCAGGCCACATTAACACAACACACGGAATCCTTGAGAGGGTGTGTCAGTCATTCCTTCCCTGGTGTGAACGGTGCAACGACACGCGTGGTCGCCACTTTGAGCACTTGCTGTGAGTTTGTCGCTGCACAATAAATCTGTTTGTGCAACGTTTGGTATTGTTCATTCGCTTTCCCAACACTGGTGTACGTGCAGGTTCGTATTCTAATTTTACTCTTTTCTGCCTCTCTGAGTGCAATGCGACCCTATGTTCCATGGTAATTATTGCTCGCCTGGTGGGGTACTATCACCCCTCTGTTTTTGTAAAAACAATTCCGACTCACCCTGTAGAACATTAGCTACAATGCCTGCAACTAGTGGTCACCTTTTTTAAGCACATAAACAACAAAAAAGAAATGCACCTACTAAGAGGCTATAATCATAATGGGTCTTTTTGATAGAGTTCCATTTTAAAACATTGCCAAACCCTTCAGTCCATCAAACTTGATCAATGTCTCAAGATACTATACGCTTGGACTAATTTGAAAAAATGATTCTCTTTCATTTTAGCTATTTATACTTGTTTACTAACAAAAACAATATATTCCTGGTAAAAAAAAAATGCAAAATTATTAAAACAAAACTTTTTATTCTGCTCTTTTAATTCATAAGTAATAGGAAATAATATAGATAAACAAATCAAAGCATAATACAATTTTATAAAATTTGACTTGTTCAATGTGAGAAAAAACATTTTTTACTTTGAACGAATTGCCTAAAATTTGGAGTGCACTAGATGCAACTAAGTCTTATGAAATCATAGATGTGGACATTTGTGAGTTGAGATTTGAATTCATTTTTTAGAAAGTTAATTTCTGAGAATGCTGCTTTACATACAAATGTTGAACCAAACACAGTTTTATGGCCCATAGTCCACTCAATAAAATGGTATCATTTCTTCTGTTTATCGCTATATCGTCGAGGTCCGTAAAAAATGTGTCCATGTCTGCATGCAGATTGCAGTCCACCATTTGGTGACCCATGTGTGATTTAGAGCATAGATAAAAATATTTAATACACTTTGGCCACTATAAGGCCTTTGTTAAAAAGATGGCACATAGGCTGCTCAATCTACTTCTGCGATTTGTCTGCACCCATGCAGCAGATATGATACATCCTAATTAAGTGTCTTTGGCCAACTCATTTTTAACTAAAGTTTCAAAAATATATTCATAAGCAATGTTTAAAAGATAAATTGTGCTTTATTTTAGGTCGGTGTACAGCAAAAACTAATAGAATCAAAATTTAAGAGTTTTAACTATCTAATTATACAATGAGTGTACAAAATTCCATAAAAATTAAAGAGGTCAGATTCATTGGACCTAATCTGTGGAGCATTTACAAAATAAAAAAACTATTTTTGACCTAAAATATATGAAAATGAAAATACATTAAAATATTTCTGTACATTATATTATTACTTGATGTATATATACTATGGATAAAAATTAAACCAGTTCATGTTGGCGAATGAGGCATAGCTAGGACATCTCATACTTAGATACAGTGGTTTTGAAAAGTATTTTTTACAATGTTTAAAGGCTAGTAATTGATGTCATTGCAAGTCCACTGGGCTGGACAAATCCTAGGCACCATGGTGCCTCAATATCTGATTGTGGCAATTAACATTTTTGACTAGTCTTAAACCATTTTAAAAATTTTGGTTTTCTAAAAATGTGTCATTTGCCGAGCACACCTTCCTATAGAGTCAAAATTCCACTGCATCATCATTAACCCATTTAATTGCTCACTCTAAAAGAAATTTTAAATTTTGGTCAGAACAAAGCATATAGTCATAAGACAACAGAAACAATAAGGTTTGTTAATATTAGTTTATGATTTTATTAAATTTAGATTTTTCTTTAGTTCACTTGCTAAAGAATGCAAATAGCACCAAACTCCATTTTTGATTCCTTTTTTATCTAAAAATTAAAGCAATAAATTAAGGGTTGCAAAACATACATTGTCAAGATGTAATAGGACAACTCAGGAGATTGTTGACATAATGTTTAGTTTGACTCTTCCATACCTGTAGAATTTGTCCCAGCTGATATCTATTCTATTCATTTCCATACAACCTTGTACGCATGTATGTATGTATGTTTTTAAATATATATCTTCTGTGATTTACAAAGCTAATATTTGTCCTAGATATTTGTGATATTTTTTAATAAGCTAATAATCTTCGCATTTACCTGACAATTTGAAAAATTTAATAGATTTTAAATTATTTGCAAAAAACCACCAATACCCCCAAAATGCCATTTATCCAAACTCTATCTTCTCCATTAGTTTTTACACTGGAATCTCACAACTTTCTTTTTAATTTTAAGGACTTTAAATATAAGGTCTAGATTTTTTAAACATACAATTTTAATATTGTCTTTTTTACAAGAATAACCCAAATTGAGTAAAAATTGCTATACTTTCAAAACAAAAAAAGTGACCAAGCTACAAACTGGTACTTTCGCATAACTGGCAGCTAAAAAAGGTGTAATGCAGGCGTAAAAGGTGTAATGTACCCACACAGCTAGTGTATTTTTTGTTAATTTCATTTTAAAAACTAATTGTTAAAAAAGTGACTACATGCACACACAAAGGGCTAGTATTCTATTAAAAGAGGATCCTAGAAACTTACTTTTACATAAAAAAAAAATTTCAGAGTGAGGTATGGCGATGTCAGCTCTGTATTTGCGTACTACACGGACTCTATTCTTTTCGACATTTCTTAGCAGTTAAGGGGAGAATGGATCGCATACACCTACCTTTCTCAAAATGGTTCTTTAAATCAATCTATTAAAAATTTATATATCCTTAATGAAGGAATTGAATGTGGACATTATGTCATGAAAATTTCGACATTCCTATCTTCCATATTGTTAAATGGTATCCTGTTCCCAGTAATACTACATACGAGGCCTTTAACACTAAAAGCGACTTTCAGCCAGATGCCTTGTCTGTATAATATCTGTAATAGGGATATCATGAAACCAAAAAAGAACCAATAGATTGCTATTATAACATGATGCTATTATAACCGATTAGATTGCTATCATAACACACAACAAATTTATAATAGCAATTATGTATAAAATTTTATTTCTGCCCTAATTTACAACTAACCATCTTCGTAAATATATATAAATAAAATTGAAAATCTGTTTGTCTATATGTCTCATCATCACGGAAGAACAGCTGAACGTAATTTCCTGAAATTTTGTGAGTAGCCTTGGAATAGCCCCACTTAAAATTTAGTCCATGTTTCGAGTTTCTAGGACCAGAGGTTATCTAAATACACTCATCAGAAGTGAAATTGCAACACCATGAAATGATGCACATAGCCATATGCAAATCACAGTACTGGTAGAAGAGACAGTCATATGCAAAGGATTAAAAGAACAAACAAAGATATGCAAAAAACCTGTTTATTCAGTTAAGAATGTGGACCCCACCACAGGCAGCTATACAGGTGGTTAAATAGCGAGGCATACTATGAATGAAGCTATTAATGGTTGCCTGAAGTAATCCTTGCCAAGCAGTGTCCACTGCAACAAACAGTTCATCTATGGTATACATCGGCAGTTCCCAGTGCACCTGGTGTCCGATGAGGGCCTACACATGTTCAATGGGAGAGAGATCCAGCAAGGTTGTCAGCCAGGAAAGGATGTGAATTCCGTTCAGGCTGTTGAGAGTGCAGTGTGGCATTGTCTTGCTGGAACATTGTGCTGGGGACAGCCTGCCCCAGTGGCTGAACTACAAGCATCACAACTTGTGTGACATACCAGTCCGCTGTCAGATTACCTGCAATGTGCACCAGAGCTGGCTGCTGTCAGATTACCTGCAATATGCACCAAAGCTGTTGTCCGCTGATTGAATACTGCCCCAAACCATGATGCCCTGTGTGGAGCTGGTGTGGCACTTGGTAATATGGGCTGGCAAGTGGCGTTCCCTGGGAAGCTGCCACACTCATCCACAGCTGTCATTCCTTCACTGGCAGAAGCGAGATTCATCCATAAACAATACCCGATGCCATTCATTGGTCCAGTTGTGATGATGAGGACACCACGCCAGACGTGCATCCCTGTGTTGAGTGCTTAATGTCAGAGACAGTTAAGAGACAGTGCGGCCAGTCACTCCAGTGACTGGCCGCCGTGCATGTGGCTGTTACGAATGATTTTGGGTGCACATGGTGACAGGCTGTTTTGGATGTAACTTGCCATTGCGAATGGATCTCGACGAGCCGTTCAGTGAATCTGCCGGTCTGTGCGCTCTGTTGAGTGCCTGTTCAACCCACTCCCTCTTCAGCGTGTTCTCTCATGTTCCTGCATCCATCGTGTCACACATGACTGGATGGTACTCACGTTATGCCCAACACATGTGGCAATTGCAAGCATCGATAAACCCATGTCACATAGCTCTATGATAGAGTCTCATTCCCCAGCTAGTAACAGTTGGTATACAGTTAACTGACGTCTTTGAGGCATAGTTTCTTCACTTTTTCAAAAGTTCGGCTACTGCAAATCATCATTCATAGTATTTATGGAACAAGCTGTCAGTCTTTATCACCTGAAACTGGGTGTCACATGATCCGATACATACGAAAACCTGATCATTTGCATATGACTATCTCTTCTATCAGTACTGTGAATTGCATATGGCTACGTTCATTCCTTCATGGTGTTGCAATTTCACTTTTGACGAATGTATTAATTAAAAAAGCACAATTAAAACTTCCATAGACAGCTTTATGCAGATGATATTTTTTCCAGTAAATTTATTTAAAGAAAATGATATCATATCACTTAGCAACGGATTTAAATCCAATGTGTTTATTTTTATTACAGACGATTATTTTTGTTACAGACGATTTTTATTAAATCTTTTCAGATTAATATAATGAAGAAATGTATATAAAATAAATTTTTTCAAAATTGCATTTTTTCAGTATATGGATTATATCAATTACGGCCTTTAGGTTTAAAGATTAGTTGGGATTATTGATATTTTCAATTTATTATGTCCTGTTTTATTTTGGTAAAAACAGTTGAAACTTGTAGTATGGGTTATCTTCTATTTGTACATGGGTATAACACTTCTAATCTATGAGAATATAGGTAGTACGATCATTAGTCTACAAATCAAAAAATATTTTTCGGAACAGAAACCACAATAATTGAATTTTATGCTTTTGATCACACTAAATCTGAAAATGAAGTCAGTTTTTCTCCATTCTTGTATAACTTTTTTGTTAAACAACCTTGAGAAATTGCTAGGAAAGTATAAAATTTGCAAAGTGACTGAGTATATCAGTATATATAATTATACAAAATGTTAAATAAATTTGCAATACTCATAATTTTTTTAGCTTATTACATAAAATTTTTTTGTAGAATATAACTATAAGAGATAAAATGTACCCGCAATGTATTATAGCTGGAGTTGGAGAACACATAAATTACTTCTTTCTTCTGTGTGCGTTAGTGTCTTCTCTTAGCAGAAACCAATAGTAGTCACTCATCAGTGATTTGTCCCATCTACCTTGGTAACATTGCTCAATTTGCAATATGTCCTTGATGGAATCGCTCTTATTGCACCCAAATTTGGTGGGGAAAAGTCCAGATGTGAATGCAAAAAATGAATTTTTAATGATATCCTGCAGCCTAAACTTTTGTAGTTCAACAAAAGATTTTGTACTAAAAGATTCCAATTGTGTGCATTTTTATTGCCAAGAAAACCATGGACTACATCCTTAAATGACTTCCATGCCGCAAGTTCTACATTATTCAACCTGCTGTCAAAATTGTCATCATTGAGTAATCTTCTAATCTGAGGTCCAATGGTATTATACATGACTTTTTTCTTAGAAGATTAATTAATAGAACCATGTTTGACCCAAAATGGCGGATCCATTCGCCTTGCCTAAGAAATTGTCATTCATGAAATGCCACGTCCCATATCCAATCATTGTCCGTCATTACGTTGTTTATAACAGATTGTAAATAGGGGAAGAAATAGTTATGCCTTCTTGGAAGCTAGCTTATAGTTCTAGCTTATCAGTTAGGGAGGAGTTTACAGGGATCATAGCAGGTTTTCTAAAAATTTTAGGTAGGAGTTTAAGAATTTTTTTTGAAAATTTAACAAAATTTTAGGAGCCAATTTTTATTACTTCTATTATTAGTACTGTTTAATTACCTTATTTTGCATAAATAAAAGTAGAATTGACACATAGAACAAACATCATTGTTAGAAAAAGGTAATTTTTTGAATATTTTTCCTATTTCATTTTACAAATTATCATTTAATATCCAGTGGCCACTTTATCACAGGTATCTTTTGTGTAAATATATACATAATACGTACACACTATATATATGCATGTTAGAGAAATGCCAGTTTCGTTTTCAAACTTATATAAACAGAAAAAGAAAATCTTAATATAGTTAACAAAAAAAGAATCCAAAAAGCTCAAAATCACATTTTTAAATTTTGAAGAACTGTAGAATAAAATACAGCCTTAAGAGCAAAAATCTAGATGGTAAGTTAGTAGTTATTGCATGTAACGTACAAGGATTGCATGCACATGTGCAGAGGGCTTAAAGCAAATAATGCTCATAAAAGCCAATTTATTTTGTGAATTTGTGAAAAGTGTTTATCTGTTAGCCTTGAACTCTCGTAGTGGGTGAGAAAGCGATTGACAGCTATTTCAAATCTACACAGACTGCATGCGCCTCCGCAGCGTGTATATCATTATTACATGCAGTGGAATTGTCATTATTGCATGTATCATATACGTATAGCATGCATCCGCTAATAAAAGATGATTCATTTTATACGCAGTAGTCGTATCATTTCCCGTTTGCCCGCATTACAGTCGAAAATGCGATTGACAGCTACACGATTGAGCTGTACTGTTAGCCGTGATTCCACGCACACACATAGCTAAGGTGTGCAATTGACAACAACTTCATAAACTGCATCATTAGCAAAAAATTGTGCATGTAGTTAAGACGCGAGACAGACAGTTACTGTGCCGTTAGTCGTGACTTGCGTGCATAGCTGAAGTGTGCGATTGACAGCCACTTCATGAACTGTGTTGGCATACAAAAATTTAAAAATTTAAAATCAGTTTAAAAAGATTCTATATTGCACGTAGCCATAAAGATTTAGCAGAAGTAGCAGTGGTTTATCTAGAAATATCATTGAAGAGATCATATGTGAAAAATAACTAAATTTATTTTCACGAAAGCAATATGAAGGATAACATAAATACTACCGTATCATTTACTTTAATACGGTATTTGCAAAAGTCAAAACAACATTGTTTTGAAAATTTACAGACAGAAAAACTGGGCCTAACTGAATCGGCCATGTCCTTTGCCAATTTACCGGCAATCACATTTAAAACCTTATACAATATCGTGCATAACATAAGAACATTCCAGAAACAGGAAAAATTTGAACAGTAACATCAGGATATCAAACAACAGATATCAATGAACCGACCAACAGATCGTGAGAAGATTAAGATGATTCAAATGACACATCCACAAGTTTAAATAGTACTGCATCATCAAAGTAGAAGTTAATGTTTTTCCGGAGAATGCTAATCTCTAACCTGTTGAAGTAGAAATTAGCATATTCCGGATGTTGAAGTCTCAATTTGTAGGAATACTGAATATGGGGTTAAAACTTAGTGACAAGTTATCCTAAAGTAATTAGCCAATCAGCACGCAGTAACTTTTTGGATTTTGACCGTACTTTAACTGATGTACGTTGTGCTGATTATTAATTTTGTTGATTAAAATTAATATTGTCAAAAATGCATTTTACATTAAATTAATTATTTATTAGTATATTAATTATACATGTAATCTGTTCTAAAACTTACTGCTGTGTACATTGCGTTGGTGGCCGCAAAACCCACCTATTTCTGTGCTTAACGGGATACTAAGTTAACAAACTAAAAATTAAGGTTAATAGTAAAGGAACAAACATTTATTTATCACATACTCAATTTACGCTCTTTAGTTTTACAAATTAAATACATATCACAATAGTGGAATACATCTCAATGGTAGTTCGGGGGGTGTAATGCCAGATGAATTGATATTTGGTTGGAGCACGTGGTGGGATGCATTAATTAGCTTTTCCTTAAAAACACAAATTTAGACAAAGAGGTTATCCTCATATAGTTTAATTGTACGGTACCTGATCTTCTTTCATATAACTTGGGTAACACCGATGCTTTGTCACACTTTACACTTGCAATACCAGATGAACATGAGCTCTCCTTCGAATTCCTATATCAGAGACGCACACACAACTCTTAACTCTGCTACCGCCGCTTCTTCTTGACTAGTCTAACTCCAACAGCCTGCCTTGACCAATTCTGACCCCCACTTCGAGCAACTCTCACTTATATCCCTTTTTCGGTCGGCGGTCCACGTGCTGAAATGCAGAGCTGAGGGCTAATCCGTAGACATGGCGTCGCCGTCTCGGTTGCCGCCAAACGGCTTAGCGTGGTATGTAAACATGGGCGTGGTATGTAAGATATGGGGCCACCTGTATATTATCGCCCATCTGCTTAGCGTGGGGATAATCCGCACGCATTCCTGGTTCCATTATTTTTTAATCCTTCCAAATATTTATTACTTTACATTTCTGGCATTACATTCTCACCCCCCCGCGAAAAAAAAGTCCAAAAGTTACTCTCCCACAGTTTCACCCCAGTGGTAAGAAATTAAGTTCACAATGGTTCCTCGCAAACACATATGTTCATCCATCGTGAGAAAGGCTGAGTTCCACTTTTTAGCCTCGTACAACTCATAGCTTTGATAGTTCTTTGTAGTTTCTTGATAGTTCCCTGTCAAGTTAGTCCATTATTCATAATTGACATAATGTACCATAAATTACATGAGGATTACCAACATTCACATTATTATTAAATTGTAAATTTTGATATATATTATTTGCAATGCATAATTTTCATTTCTCCTTTTACATAATTATTTACATACGACATATCATTACATAACAGCATTCATTACTTTATTATTATTATACATTTTCTTGTTATCATTTCATTTTGTAACATATTGTAGTAGTGCAACTATCAACTTCCGATTCTTGGTTATGGTTGAATTCCATACCACCATATTATTTATAAATTACTTTGTTATTTCACTTTTTTCTTTTTTTTTTTTTTGAACTTGCCATATATGTAATGTCAGAAATACATAACATACTTTTTGAAATATACTTATATCCACAATTTAAAACATAAAAACCTATACATATACACTCAATTATCACTTTCTATTTATGACATTAATTACAAACTTTTTACATATTTTTCATATTCTTTGTTTTATGAAATTACTATTTACAACAATTCGAGGGCGAAAATTATACCCTCTGGCATTATAACAAACCTCATCATCATTTCTATTATTTTCACAGTTTAATTGCTTTTCTTTAGTGACCTTCCCTTCCTTAATTTGACTTTGATCATTATTTCTAATCACTTTCTCATTTTGATTTTTTTCTTTGTCCTGTGTGTGTGTGTGGTTTGATTCGCTTTCGTCACTATCTTTCAAATATTGTTTTCGCTCCGCTGCCATGTATAGTTTATTTATGTGCACTTTATAAGTTTTATTTTCATCACTTTTAAGACATATTATAACATTATTATTTCGGACTAATTTCGTAATTCTAAATGGTCCATCATATCGATCCTCTAATACCCTTGGTTTTAGGAACTTTTTTAGGTACACTGTCGCTCCTATAAATATATCGTTTTTTCTCACTATTTTATATTTCTTTATTTGTTTGTCATTTACCAGCTTTTGTTGTTCCGATGCGTCTTTCACTACTTTATCTATATTTTTTAAATGCTGTGCCACATAATTTTTATAATTATTTACATCACTATACATTATATCTATTTCTTCCTTACTTGGTATGTTTGTTTGTTTAATATTTTCAAATGGCAATGATAAATCTCTAAGATAGAACAGGAATGAAGGCTCAAATCCTGTATTACTGTTAATAGTGTTATTCACATAAAACTTAAACCATTTTAAAGATTCATCCCATTCAAACGTAGTCTTTGACAAACACATTATACATTGTTTCATGTCTCTGTGTATTCTTTCACAACGACCTAAAGAACTTGGGAAATAAACCGAACTGTATCGCCTTTCAATATTTAATGCATTTGTAAAATCTATGTATTCTTTACTTTTAAAAATTTGAGCATTATCGCTTTGAATAATAATTGGAACTCCATAAGTTGTCACGAAGTTTGTTAGCTTATTCACTATTGTTTTAGCAGTAATGTCTCTGACTGCATAGGCCTCAAAGTATCGTGAAAACATGTCTACAATTGTAATTACAAAATTATTTCCTCCATTACTGCGCGGTAGTTTTCCTACGCAATCCAGTTGTAAATATATTCCTGGTTTTAATATTTCTGGCATAGCCTGAAGTCTGGCTGGTGGTATATTTTTGTGTTTTACTAATAAGCATTGATTACAAGACTTACAAAAATTTTCCACGTCTTGGAAAGCCCCTATCCAAAAATATTTTTTTGAAAGTAATTGGTATGTCTTTTTTACTCCGAAATGAGGGAAATGTGCTATCTCTATTATCTTTCCCTTTAGCGAGTGCGGTATTACAATCTTATTCTCATTTATTTTCCTATACGTTTGTCTTTTATTTTCCTTCTTTACCATTAACAGTTTATTTTGGCTATCAATATAGTATACCTTGTTATTGTGATATCGGTTTCTTCCTTTTTGTAATTCCTCTCTAATTTTACTTAATTTTTCATCTACCATTTGTTGCTCTAATATTTTCTCCACATTTATCTCATCATTTTTAATTAAAGTATTTACATATTTGTTTTGGTTATCATTGTCAAATACATATCTCGAGCAATAATCACTTGCGTTATTTTCACCTTTTTGATATTTGAATTTAAAATCATACTGACTTATGTCAATTAGCCACCTCGATATGATATTTGGCATTTTATCTAATTTTATGTGGTACATAAGGGATTTTGCGTCACTCAGCAAGGTGAAACTCCTTCCGAACAGATATTCTCTGAAGTGTTGTAAGGATGCGTGTATAGCTAGCAATTCTAGCTTTATTGCAGGATAACGCTTCTCTGCCGGGTTCACAGGTCTTGAATAAAATTCGATAACATGATCGACTCCATTTACCCTTTGCATCAAAATACTACTAATTCCCTTACCTGAGCCATCCGTAGTTAAGACAAACGGGTTTACTTCATCAGGCTGTCTTACAACTGGTTCTTTAAAATTGCATTTTTTAATTTTTCAAAAGCTTTTCTACATTCATTATTCCACTCGAACCTAACATTCTTTTTTGTCAAATTTACCAACGGTTCTGCAATTTGTGCATAATTTTTTATCAGACCTCTAAAATAGTTTGTTGTCCCAAGAAAGCTTTTTACTTGTTTAACCGTTTGGGGTTGTTTGAAATTTTGCACTTTTGCACAGTTTTTTATTGATGGGCTTATACCATTCGCATTTACTTTATATCCTAAAAATTCAATTTGCGATTTGCATATCTGTAACTTCGCCGGGTCGAGTGTTAAATTATTTTCTTTCAATCTTTGGAAAACAATTTTGATTTTCTCTAACATTTCGTCGTTATTTTGTGCGCATATGACTAAGTCATCTAAGTAAAAGTATATTTTTAACTCTGATAGATCTCCTAACACTTTGTTCATTAAAAGTTGAAAATATGCTCCTGAGTTTTTAAGACCAAACGGAATTCTTTTAGGATTAAAATTTCCCATAAAAGTTGTGAACGTTAAGGCCTTTCTATCTTGTTTTCTTAGTTCGATCTGAAAAAACGCCGCCTTCAAATCCATAACTGTATAAATTTTACTACCAGCGATATTTTGTAATATATCCTTCACCTTTGGTAAGTTTATTGGCAAAAGTGGTAAATACGCGTTTATGGCCCTATAATCAATAGCAAGTCTATATTTAGGTTCTTCATTTGGTTTACTTGGTTTCTTTACAAGAATTATGGGACTAGCGTACGTGCTTTGTGAACTTTCAATAATGTCATTTTCCAATAATTCCCTAATTTCTTTTTGCGCAATTTCTCGTACTGCTCTCGGAATTGGGTATGGTCGACTCTGAATAGGATAATTGTGCATGAGTTCGATTTTCGGTACTATTGCTGATGTTTTACCTAGGGTAGCATATGACTTTGAAAAAACCTCTGTATTGGTCATCATTAATGCAATAACTTTATTTCTATCTTCCTTATTTAAGTGCTGTACTTGAAAATCGTCTGGAGATATTTCTTTCTTTCTTAATTCCCGAATTTGTTGATAATCTGTTTTATTTAAATTTTGAATATTATTAATTTCCAACGTGGGTTTACTGCTTTTATTTTTTGTATCAACAATTTCGATTTGTTCTGTTATTATACCCACGTTCATATTTTTATTAAGTGTAATTTGGCAATTTTTTTCATTGTATAACAACATTCTAATCTTATTTTTATTTTCTATACTTTGGATCGCTTCATCCGTGATTAATGTTCTTGCCATTTTTATTGGAGAAAATAAAACATCCTGTCCCTCATTTAATTCCTGTGACAAAATCAATTGGACTATTTCTGACTCCCCTGGCTTTAATGTTATTTTTCTTTTCAATTTTGCGAAAATCTGCTTTTCCTCTTTCTTTTTAACATTCTTATTCTTATTACTTTCATTAGAACTTGGTAACCATTTTCCATCATTTACATTATCGCGAGTGCTACAATTTTGCATATTAGAGTCTTTTCTATCGTTATCGCTTTCATTATCCTCGCTTATTCTACCTTCATTCTCATTATTGGATTCATTATAACAACTATTTATTTCCTCATATTCGTCGTCATCAGTATTATAATTTTCATAATTACTATTATATCTATTTTCATCGCGAATTACCTGGCTTTGTGGTTTTTGTTTTGAATTCTGTATTGGGTTTGTATTTTCACTTTTATACAATTTAATCGCAGTATTCCCAAATTGTACTTCGTTATCTTTTGTATTTAAAATTGCTTTATGTGAGGATAAAAAGTCGTAGCCTAAAAGCATTTTATATTGCCCCTGAAAGTTCTGTTTTGTCACGAAAAAATAATTTTTGCATGCCTTTTCCCCAATTCTAAATGAAAATTGAATGCAATTTAAAAATTCTATATTTTCTTTAGTAAACGTCTGAAGTATTACTCTTCTGGTTATGTATTTTATTTTTACATTTCTATTCTGTTTTAGTTTTTGAAATGTTTCCAAATCTATAATACTAACTTGAGCCCCACTATCAATTACACTTATTATTTTTATTCCTTTGCAATCTATTTCTACCATCGGTAATTGTGGGCTAGATACGTTTTCACATTCGCTTGAAAGGATACTTTTGGTATCATATTTTGCTTTATCATTATTTTCATAATATTGTCCTCTCTTCAAATTTGTATAGTTTTGCCAGTCATCTCCATTTTTGTTATTTCTATATGTTTGTGAACCGAATTTATTTATTTCTCTGGAATTTGTACGATTCGTTCCTTGGTCCCAAATTCCAGCTCTTAGTTTAAATTACTATTATTATTGTTTCTCTCATATGTGTTTGATCTTATATTTCTTCCGTTGCGCCCCCTAAAATTTCCTCTTATACTTTGCCTCTCTCTATTTTCTACGTTGGTTTCTAATTGATCGCAATAATTTCTTTGATCATTATTATTTCCTTGATATTCCCTATTATTTCTATCATATCCTCCTCGTTCAAAATTTCTGAGATTTTCGTTTCTGTTTCCTCTGATATAATTTGTTTGCTCCAACCCATATTGCTGATACTTCATTCGTTTGGGATTCCTTGCAAATGCAGTATTACACTCATTGTACCAGCAATCTGAGAAATAATGTCCATTTTTTCCGCACCCTATGCAAAAAACAGCCCGTTCCATGGATTGATTTGGTATATTTTGCAATTTTAATTTATTAATTTCTAAAGTCAAATCTTGAACCTGTGTTGTAAGTAACATTTCTTTCAGTTCGTTATGTGATTCTTCTGGAGTCCTATCATTAAGAATTATTTCAAACAGTTCAGCATCTTTTATGGCATCTTCAAACCGCTGCGGATCTTTTTTCTTCACTTCAATTGCCAAATCAGGGCGTAATGCGCTAATGAATTTTCCCAACATTATTTTATTGGTTATTTTCTCTACCTCTCCATCTGTTGTATCCTTAAGGTTCAAAAATTTACGCGCTGCGTTTTTTATTTTTAGCACAAGCTCGTCCACTGACATATCAGGCGTTTGTTTTATTTTATTGAAAGCGTCCTGTTCTTGCGTTATCGTTATTCTGTTTGAAAATTTATTTATTAGTAATATTTTTATTTTATCAAACTCCTTTTCGTTTTGTAATTCAGGGTTTTGAATTAAAAACTGCATAGCCTTATCTTTTAATCTGGTTTTAATGATAGCCACTTTATGCTCTTCCTTCCAACTTGCTAACTCCGCTAATTCATCAAATTGTTTTATAAAGAAATTTATATCTTCCTCCTTACTCCCACAAAATAATGGCAGGATCTGCATTACTGGAATATCCATATTTTTATTATTTCTATCCAATTTAGTATAATTTTTATTTGATATTTTTGAATCTTCTTTCAAACTTGAACTCCTTGTTATAATTGAACTTTTCACCACTTTTTTAACTGGTCCCATTCCTATATCCCATTTTTCTAATTATACCTTCGATCTCATTTAGAAGAACCATTTTTTCCATTTCATTGATAAAACTTTACATAATCATACATATAACATAAGGAGAAATGAGAATTGTGCACAATATTTTCACAATCATCTATGTCGCCACCAGTTGTCCAACCTTATCAATATTTATTTTTTATTATTATTATTCCTTTTATTTTTATTAATTTCATAAATCCTTATTTTATTCCCGTTACTGCTAAAGTCACGAGCACCAAATGTGCCGATTATTAATTTTGTTGATTAAAATTAATATTGTCAAAAATGCATTTTACATTAAATTAATTATTTATTAGTATATTAATTATACATGTAATCTGTTCTAAAACTTACTGCTGTGTACATTGCGTTGGTGGTCGCAAAACCCACCTATTTCTGTGCTTAACGGGATACTAAGTTAACAAACTAAAAATTAAGGTTAATAGTAAAGGAACAAACATTTATTTATCACATACTCAATTTACGCTCTTTAGTTTTACAAATTAAATACATATCACAATAGTGGAATACATCTCAATGGTAGTTCGGGGGGTGTAATGCCAGATGAATTGATATTTGGTTGGAGCACGTGGTGGGATGCATTAATTAGCTTTTCCTTAAAAACACAAATTTAGACAAAGAGGTTATCCTCATATAGTTTAATTGTACGGTACCTGATCTTCTTTCATATAACTTGGGTAACACCGATGCTTTGTCACACTTTACACTTGCAATACCAGATGAACATGAGCTCTCCTTCGAATTCCTATATCAGAGACGCACACACAACTCTTAACTCTGCTACCGCCGCTTCTTCTTGACTAGTCTAACTCCAACAGCCTGCCTTGACCAATTCTGACCCCCACTTCGAGCAACTCTCACTTATATCCCTTTTTCGGTCGGCGGTCCACGTGCTGAAATGCAGAGCTGAGGGCTAATCCGTAGACATGGCGTCGCCGTCTCGGTTGCCGCCAAACGGCTTAGCGTGGTATGTAAACATGGGCGTGGTATGTAAGATATGGGGCCACCTGTATATTATCGCCCATCTGCTTAGCGTGGGGATAATCCGCACGCATTCCTGGTTCCATTATTTTTTAATCCTTCCAAATATTTATTACTTTACATTTCTGGCATTACATACGTATTGCTTGTTTACACTGAAGTTTTCTAACAATCGGCCCCCTCCTGCAGATTGAGTTGCTTAACCACAAAAATACGAGTTATAATCAAATTTCAAATTTATGTTGAATACACACTGCTTTATAGAGTTTCAAAATATCATGTATAAATTTTAGAGTATAATTGCATTTCAAGACAATATTTTAAAAAGTATAAACACAGCATGATACATTTTACATGAAAATAAAAGTTAAAATATCTCTCTGTTAAAAACAGCAGATAACATTTTTAAATTCAAAAACTCTTAAACCATCACCATGCAATATAAACTCAACAGTACCTAAACTACATGTTCGGGGAATGTCAAAAAGTTTGTATATCACGTTGAAAAATTTTAAACTTTTAAACCTTCTCCACACAGCTGAAACTCATTAGTATTTAAACTACTAAATGAGGGATTGAAAGAATGGTATAAGTTAATTTAGTGTATATCAACAATCTTAAAAATCTTCGCCACACAGTGTAAACACATTGGTAACTAAACTACACAATGTGGGTTTCGAAAAAAAAGGTTGAAGTTTATTTGAAAATACATCAATACAATTTAGAAATTTTTTTATTTCAAATTACATTTTTAAAGAAATTGTTTAGAAGTTTAAAAGATTTCACAGAATTTAAGAATTGCTACTTTGGTAATGGGTTTTGTAAAACCATCAACTTTGTTATTTTTGCTGTTTACAAATTTAATCTCAAAAAGTATATTTTCAACTAGGTTTCTTAAAAAATGATATTTAACATCAATGTGTTTTGTTCTATGATTCTCAATGGGTGAATTGGAAAAGTTCATGGCTGCTTGGTTGTCACAGAATATTATACTGTTTCCTAACTGAATGCCAAGCTTATTACATTCCAGTAATATGTTTTGTACCCATACCATTTCCTTTGCAGATTCAGTCAATGAAATATATTCAGCTCCCATTGTAGATAAATTCACACATTTATGCTTAAATGTCCTCCATGAAATAGGTACCCTATCTACAAAAAATATCATTCCTCCCATTGATATTCTACCATCCCTATTTCCTGCAAAGTCAGAATTAGTAAAACAATTTAAATTTATAGATTGAATATTAGATAAGTTTAATTTAAAATCCCTTGTTTTATCTACATATCCTAGAAGTTTAAGTAGAACATCCCAGTGTTTAATGCCTGGATTTTCCTGAAATTGGGATAGGATATTTACAGCATAGCTTATATCGGGTCTAGTTCTGATGGCAAGAAATGATAAACAACCTAATAAGTTTCTGTAAGGTATATTTTTCATTTGTTCAATTTCAGAATGATTTGTTGGGCAATCTGCTTTGCTTAAAACTACACCCTTTGCTATAGGTAAACTTGAAACAGGATATTTAAATTTTGAGAATTTATCATGTTTTTCCTCAAATTCAATACCTAGTAACATTTTTGTGTTACCTAACATTTTAATATCAAATTTAGACTTTAGTAGAGAAGTTATAGAATTTAAATCCTTTTAATTTTTGGCAAATAATATTATGTTATCTACATAAACAATTAATAAAGCTTTATTGTTGAAATTATATGCACAATTACACCACCTAAACTTTATGAAATTTAATTTCTGAGAACCAGGTCTAACTCAAGATACCATTCTCTGCCGCTTCGGTGCAGGCCATAGATTGCTTTATTTAGATAACATACATATTTACTTTTCTTTTTGTCAAAAATCCTGGGGGTTGACTCATGAATATTTTTTCACTGAGATTGGCATATAAATATGCACATTTGGTATCAAGTTGTATATGGAACCATCCTAATAAACATACAAAAATAGTGTAAAACATTGTAACAATTGTAAAGTTAATCACTGGGCTAAACACCTCTTCATAAGTTCGCCCCTTTTCCTGGTTAAATCCCTGTGCTAATAGTCTAGCCTTATACCTGCTAACCTCACCCCTTTCGTCTCTTTTGACTGTATATACCCAACGGCAACCCATTACTTTGTAGGAAATAGGTGTGCAGGCACTAAGTCCCAGACACCTCTTTCCTTCATGACACCTAATTCGTCTGCCATGGCTATATTCCATTCTTTGGATTGGAATAAATTAGCTGCTTCATTGTACGTTCCTAAAGATTTGGATCTCTGTAGTGTTTGCTTCTGGCTGATTCCCTGATCTCCCTTGAAATTGAAAAATTTTTAATTAAATTTTATTTTATTTTTCTTCTAAAAAGATTTTAGGTCTTTTAATGACCTTAACCTTGGTCCCTTTCCTTTGTAAAATGGATATACATGCTTTCTAGATCCTGTCATTCTTGAAATAACATTTCTGACCCAAGTAGTACATATTTGGATCGAGAATTGGACGATTATCAATAGAGGACCCCATTTCCTCACTATTTTCTGCAATGTCTTGATCTTCCTCTGATGAATCGTCTTTTTCCCTTTCCATACGATCTTCATCAGATGAATCTAGATAGGTAGGCTTGTGAGATGAAAAAGTAAATTTTTCTACTAGTTAGGGTTTCTAATTAACATTGGGTCTCAGACTGCCTTCCTCTGCGTTGCACTCTTCATTAAATTTTACATTGTTGGTTTCGACTATCTTTCCCTCATTCAAGAGCCATATCCTATATCCCTGAGTTTTTAAAGCATACCCTACCATAATGCCTTCTTGTGCCCTCATGTCAAATTTCCCCCCAAGTTATTTAGGCTTGCCTATAAAAGCTTAACATCTAAATGCTCTGAGGAGGGCAACTGATGGTTTCCTGCCGCTGTATAACTCGATTGGTCTTAGATTCTTGAATTTGTGGCATATTCGATTTTTAACATATGCAAAACAGAGTAAAGTTTCTGCCCAAAAATTGTCTTTTAGATTACTGTCATTTAACATTGCCCGAACACAATCCAAAGCTGTTGGATTGAACCTCTCTGAAACTCCATTTTGTTCGGGTGTGTATGTATTTGTCTTTTCTGCTTTAATGCCTTGTGTTTCAAAAACTTTTCAAATTCAGTGTGGCAAAATTTCATACCATTGTCAGTCCTGATGCTTAGAATTTTGGTATTTAGTAATCTTTCTACTCTATGCTGAAATTGTTTAAATCTATCAAAAACATCTGACTTTCTTTTCATAGGATAAACTGTTACTTTACGCGAAAAATCATCAGTTATGCTAAGGAAGTACCTAGCTACTCCACACTATGGTTTTGGCATAGGTCCACAAACATCCATATGGATTAGTTCCAATGGTTTATCAGATCTAATTCTTCCTATGGGTTTAAAAGAAATTCTTCTCATTTTTGCTAATTTGCAGCATTTACAATTGATTTTTTGAATCCTTTAACAGCAGATACGTTACATATATATGGTGTAAATAGTCAAAATTAATGTGACAGTACCTTTTATGCCATAGCCTTGTATTTCCCTGACTTCAATGGGTGATTTTACATGAATAGAACTCTTAAATACATCATATTTGCAAGGCTTGTTAGGTTTAAAAACACCAACACTAGAATTTACAACTTTACTTTTAAAAACTTTACTGGTGTTACTGCAATTGTCATTACACTTTACAGGTTTACAAGTCTTAAAATTACTATTCACATTTGGATTTTTAAAAGAAGTGCAAGAACGTTTAAAATCTTTTGGTATTTAGTAATTTTTCCGCTCTATGCTGAAATTGTTTAAATCTATCAAAAACATCTGACTTTCTTTTCATAGGATAAACTGTTACTTTACGCGAAAAATCATCAGTTATGCTAAGGAAGTACCTAGCTACTCCACACTATGGTTTTGGCATAGGTCCACAAACATCCATATGGATTAGTTCCAATGGTTTATCAGATCTAATTCTTCCTATGGGTTTAAAAGAAATTCTTCTCATTTTTGCTAATTTGCAGCATTTACAATTGATTTTTTGAATCCTTTAACAGCAGATACGTTACATATATATGGTGTAAATAGTCAAAGTTAATGTGACAGTACCTTTTATGCTATAGCCTTGTATTTCCCTGACTTCAATGGGTGATTTTACATGAATAGAACTCTTAAATACATCATATTTGCAAGGCTTGTTAAGTTTAAAAAAACCAACACTAGAATTTACAACTTTACTTTTAAAAACTTTACTGGTGTTACTGCAATTGTCATTACATTTTACAGGTTTACAAGTCTTAAAATTGCTATTTACATTTGGATTTTTAAAAGAAGTGCAAGAACGTTTAAAATCATGATTAACATTTTTAGTTTTACAAGCACATGAATCATTAACTTTAAAATTACTTTTACTTTTAAAATCACTAGAAATTTTAAACTTTACATTTTTAGTTTTAGGCTTATTAATTTTACTTACTATTGACTTTTCAACATTAAAATTCTTGGCTTTAATCTGATATTGAGGCCTGAGGAAATACAAGTCATTTTGCCTTTTGGCATAAAACCATTGCCTACCATCTGGTTTGTAAAAAGTAATTGTACCATTTGTACCTGTGAAATTGCAATTTTGCTCTTCTAAAATTGAAGCATCAATTAAGTTTCTCCTCAATTTAGGTGAATACATAACCTAAGTTAAGTGAATTAAATTTTTAAAATTATTCATTTTGACATACATACTGATCAATCTGGTAACTTCGATTGGGTTTTCTTGATCACCGGCAGCTAAGGACATTGTTGTCCGTTTAAGCTCTTTAAATTTGTCAAACAATTCCAAATTTTTGCAAAAATGCCTAGTTGTTGCCGTGTTAACAACTCAACCGAATTTGTCGGTCGATTCAGTATTACAATTTTCAATGCTTGATTGAATTTCACTTAATTTTGCATGATACAGTTTGCAGTCTGCTTTTAGATGACCATATGCCTTGCATACATGGCAAGGGCCTACACGTTCATTTAAATTTACATTTTTAAAATTATATACTTTTGCATTTTTAGATATATTTTCAGATTGTTTAGATTTAGGCACACAGTAAGCTAAAGTCTTACTTCCATTTTGTTGCTCATCATGTCTTTGCTGTGATATCCGGTCCTCCTCCCCAATCAACTCAGCCTCGATGTGCTTTAAGGTAAATTGGTCATCTGGTAGTCTTTATATAGTCTGTACTATCCCTCTGAATTCATCACTTAGATGATGTATTGTCTGGAATGAGATTCAGACCTCGGCCATTGGGTGGCCAGAATCCTTCAGTTTGGACATCTTTTTACCCTTGATATAAAGAGCCTGATTGGTTCATCTGAGATTGGTTTTTCATTAAAAAAGTTAACAAACAGTCTCATTAGACCACTCCTGGACTTGGGTTCAATATGTTCTTTTAAAATTTCCCATGCTGCAAATGGTTCATTTGCCACAAAAATCAAGTCACGATATTCTATTTCCAGACTATAAGTACAGTGTTGACAACATCTTTTCCTTCCTTCTCTGCCACTTCAATTTTTCCTCTGTTCCAGTAATAAATCCATATAGGCCATCATTCATCAGTGCAAATTTGATGGCTACTATCCATGTTGAAAAATTGTCTCTTTTCAATTTCTCATTTCGGGCGTTGCCATATTTTGTTTTTATGCAGCTGCGGCCCGTCTCGGAGCTCGTTCGAACTTCAAAAAGGACTAGATAAACAGCGTTTCCTGGCCCCGTAACCACTTATTGGCATGCAAAAATTTAAAAACAGTTTAAAAAGATTCTATATTGCACGTCGCCATGAAGATTTAGCAGAAGTAGTAGTGGTTCATCTAGAAATATCATTGAAGAGACCATACATGAAAAATAACTAAATTTATTTTCATGAAAGCAATATGAAGGATAACATAAACACTATGCATATCATTTACTTTGATACAGTATTTGCAAAAGTCAAAACAACATCGTCTTGTAAATTTACATCAGACAGAAAAACTAGGCCTAACTGAACTGGCCACGTACTTTGCCAATTTACCGGAAATCACATTTGAAACCTTATACAACATCGTGCATAACATAAGAACATTCCAGAAACAGGAAAAATTTGATCAGTAACATCATATCAGACAACAGATATCAAAGAACTGACCAACAGTTCGTGAGAAGATCAGACAATATGATCATTCAAGATGATGATTCAACTGACACATCCACAAGTTTAAATAGTGCTGCGTCATCGAAGTAAAAGTTAATGTTTTTCCAGAGTACGTTAATCTCTAATCGGTTGAAATAGAAATTAGCATATTCCTGATGTTGACGTCTCAATTTGCAGAAATACGGAACATGGGGTTAAAACTTAGTGACAAGCTATCCTAAAGTGATTACCCAATCAGTACACAGTAACATTTTGGATTTTGACTATAACTGATGTAAGCGTTGCTTGTTTACACTGAAGTTATCTAACAAACTGCATTGTTAGTCATGATTTGCGTGCGTAACGGAGACGTGTGATTGAAAGCCACTTCACGAACTACATCGTTAGCAGTAACTTGCGCGCGTAGCTGTGATAGACAGCTACTTCATCAACTGTACCATTAGCAGTGACTTGCCCGTGTAGCTAAGGTGTGCGATTGACAATTATTTCATCAACTGCACCATTAGCCATGACTTGTGCACATAACAAAGGCGTGAGATCGACATTTACTCCATGAATTGCATAGCTAATCACTACTTATGCGTGTAGCTGAGGTGTGCTATAGACAGCTACTTTATGAACTGCACCGTTAGCCGTAATTTGCACGCATAGCTGAGGTACAAGATCAACACTTCATGAACTGCACACTTAGCAGTGACTTGCGCACGTAACATAGATATGCAATCGATAGTTACTTTATGAACTGCCCCGTTATTTATGACTTGCGTCGCAGAGGTGCATAATCGACAGCTACTATAAGAAGAATATTGCAAGTTTAAAAACTTTTTCAAAAAAGAATAGGGCTGGTCGCCGAAGGCAGTAATTAAATAATATGAGGGAAATAAGTTATCCTATATTTCATCAAAGCTACTGCAACGTGCTAATGTAGACACAACTATTATTTCCCTTCAATCATCCTCTGTTTTGATAGAATTGTTGAAGACCCAGACCGTCTGACTTGTCCAGAGGACACAAGCAACCATTTGGACGGCCAGTGTAAACAAGCAATAGGTACATTGGTTAAAGTACAGTCAAAATCCAAAAGTTACTGTGTGTTGATTGGCTAATCACATTAGGACAGCTTGTCAATAAGTTTTAAACCCTATGTTCCGTATTCCTGTAAATTGAGACGTTAACATCCGGATTATGCTAATTTCTACTTCAACTGATGAAAAATTAGCATACTCCGGAAAAAGATTAACTTCTACTTCAATGACACAGCACTATATAAACTGGTGGATGTGTCAGTAGAAATATATGGTATGGTGGAGGAAAGTGAGTGGTGTGTCTTACCTTGCCATGTCTTTTCTGATCTTCATTGATATCTGTAGTATGATATCGTAATGTTACTGTTCAAACTATTCCTTTTTTTGGAATGTTCTTATGTGATGAACAATGTTGTGGAAGTTTTCCAAACGTGATTGCTAATATTGGCAAAGTACGTGGCAGGATCTGTTAGGCCTAATTTTCTGTCTGTTGTTCTTTTCAAGATAGTGTTGTTACTATTTGTGCAAATACCGTATCAAAGCAAATGATATGCATAGTGTTTATGTATCCTGTTTATTGCTTTTGTGAAAATAAAATTAGTTATTTTTTTCACGAATGGTCTCTTCAATTCGAAATCATATGACTGGATAGAAACCACTGCATACTTCTGCTGAATCTTTATAGGCAATGTGCAATACACTTTTTAAATCGATTTTAAAGTTTTGTGCATGCCAACAAGTCGTCAAAGGCCCTAGTAAGGCAAACAAGTGATTATGTAGCACAAGAAACGCTGAGTTAATTTAGTCATTTTAAATTCGAACAAGCTCCGAGATGGGGGCCGCAGCAGCATAAAGAAAAGTATGGCGAGACTGGACATGGAAAAACTTGGTAGAGATAATTTCTTGGAGTATGGACATAAAATTTGCATTGATGAACGATGGATTATACGGCTTCGTCATAGGAACGGAAGAAAAACTGGGTGAGGACATAACCAGAAAAGAAAAATTGGATTATCAAAGGCAAAAGGAAAAAACATTGTCAACACTCATAGCTTGGAAACAGAATGTCGTGACTTGATTTCGGCAGTTGATGAACCGTTGACGGCATTTAAAATCTTAAAAGAACAGTTTGAGCCAAAGTCCAGAGGTGGACTGATGAGACTCTTTGACAATTTTTTTAACGAAAAGCCAGTACAGGGTGAACCCGTTGGACTTTTTACATCTAGGATTAAAAAGTTGGTGTCTAAGTTAAAAGATGCCAGCCACCCAATGGCCGAGGTCTTAGTTGCGTTCCAGACAATACATCTTGATGAGGATTATAACGGTATTGTACAAAATCTCTACAGACTGCCTGACGACTAGTTCACTTTAAAGCATATCGAAGCTGAGCTGCTTACGGAGGAAGACCAGATTACCCAGCAGAGACATGATGAGCAACAAAATGGAAGTAAGACTTTTGCTTACAGTGTACATAAATCTAAACAATCTAAATGTGGTAAAGTATATAATTCTAAAAATGTAAATTCAAGTAAACGAGTAGGCCTTTGCCATGTATGCAAGGCATATGGTCATCTAAAGGCAGACTGCAAACTATATCATGCAAAATTAAGTGAAATTCAGTCTAGTATTGAAAATTGTAATACTGAATCGACCGACAAATTCGGTTGGGTTGTTGACACGGCAGCAACTAAGCATTTTTGCAACAATTTGGAATTGTTCGACAAATTTAAAGAGCTTAAAGGAACAACAATGTCCTTAGCTGCCGGTGATCAAGAAAGCCCAATCAAAGGTGTCGGATCGATCAGCATGTAAGTTAAAATGAATAATGTTAAGAATATAATTCATTTAACTGAAGTAATGTATTCACCTAAATTGAGGAGAAATTTAATTGCTGTTTCAATTCTAGAAGAGCAAAATTGTAATTTCACAGGTACAAATGGTACAATTACTTTTTACAAACCAGATAGTAGGCAATAGTTTTATGCCAAAAGGCAAAATGACTTGTATTTCCTCAAGCCTCAATATGAGATTAAAGCCAAGAATTTTAATGTTGAAAAGTCAACAGTAAGTAAAATTACTAAGCCTAAAACTAAAAATGTAAAGTCTAAAATTTCTAGTGATTTTAAAAGTAAAAGTAATTTTAAAGTTAATGATTCATGTGCTTGTGAAACTAAAAATGTTAATTATGATTTTAAAAATTGTTGCACTTTTAAAAATCTAAATGTGAATAGTAATTTTAAGACATGTAAACTTGTAAAAAGTAATGACAATTGCAGTAAAGTTTTTAAGAGTAAAGTTGTACATTCTAGTGTTAGTGTTTTTAAACCTAACAAGCCTTGTAAATATGATGTATTTAAAAGTTCTAAATCACCCATTGACGCCTGGGGAAATATAAGGCTATGGCATAAAAGGTACTGTAAACTTTTACTATTTACATCATACATGTAAAGAATCTGCTGTTAAAAGATTGCCAAACATCAGTGTTTTAGATCTGAGAAACCATTGGAACTAATCCATATGGATGTATGTGGACCTATGCCAAAGCCATCACGTGGCGGAGTTAGGTATTTTCTTAGCATAACCAGGGGCAGACTGGAACAAAAATTCCTACCGGGAAATCTGCCAATGGGGCACGAGCACCAAGCACTGAAAGCCTAGCCCTAGATAGTAGAGACCGTGGGTGGACTAGGATTTGAAATTCAATATGGAAAAATTTACTAGCCCAAAAAAATTTACCGGGAAAAATTATTTTTTTCATTTTATGTCTAAAGTGAAAAATGACGATTTTTGATATTCTTAAAACAACTGGTTTCATTATTCATAGAACAATTTATTTTACAATCGAAGCATTTTAGTGTAAATCGATGAATCTTTACACAGATATTCAAAAATATCTTCAAAACGAACCGAATTCAAGATATCTTTTTCACTTTTTATCTTGCTCTTTGACAACATCGTCTCGAGACTTCCGCAACTGGACGTTTTATCCTTTCGACGCAGCTTTTCACGTCTTTCTTCACTAGCTTTTATTGCTTTAACAAGATGATTGCTCAAGGGAGCGTCAAATTGTTCCAACGAGTAGGATCAGTTCTAAGAAGTTTCCATGTTCGGAACTCCTGTCTTCTAAAGTGCAGAGTGTTTCGTTGCGGTGTGCTCTGTAAGAAAGTCCTTGCTTGGCAATGAATTTAACACTTCAACAATTCTTTTTAGTACCTCGAGAGATTCGAGTACTTGGCGCCTTCGAAGATCACCCACTTCTTTATTAATTAGGGATCCAATATATTTCTTACATTCACAGCTGAGATATGCTGTAACAGCATTATTGTGAGATTTGTTGGATTCATGCTCTTCAATTGATTGATATATGTGGGAAAACCTTGTAAAATCTTTTGTAAATGTTGAGTCAATATCAGAAAAAGCCAAACAGACATTGCAATAAATTGCAATTACTTTTCGATCCTCCACTTTAACAGAAATCCAAAGACGATTGACATACTTGTTTTCTGAAAGCTTTCTTTCATACACTCTCTTTTCATCAAACGGTAAATGTGGTACGGCTTTACTGCTAGGTTGGCTAATGTTGTTCATAAGTGACAATCTTTCATTGACAGGTGCACTGTTTGAGAGTCTTTGAAAACAAACATTACCTCTTGTAGTCGAGGTGCTGGGAGAAACGTCACATTCTGATGAAATTATAGTATGTGATGTCCGTGAATTGTGTTCGTCGAAGCTGATAAACAGGAAATCTTCAGGTATGATGGTGGCTCGTGTACACGTTCCTTCACTTCCTTCTTGTCTAATTGAAGATGGCGAAGGCTGTAAAAAAAAATTACATTTTTTTAGACATTTTTAGACAAATTATACATTTTTTCATTAAATATACTTACCCCAATGTCATCCGATTTATCTTCACTATTGCTGTCTGTATTGGGCCAATCAGCAGTATTGCTATCACTGGTACTGAAACTGATTCCGAAAGATATTCTTCTTTGTTTCAGATCAGTGCATGCTAATAATTCCACTGTTCTTTTATATTTTCTTCGCTGGGCTCCACTTTTTTTAAAGTTTATTAATCGGATTTTTTTTGGAAACTTAAAACTGAAAAGTCACTTCACCCATTCGTTGGTGGTGTTTAGGTGGACAGTAAATTTAGAATAACAAATAGAGAGCAGCCAAGCTCGATCGCTGCGCTCAAGAAAAACAAGCCAGATGCATGTGAGAAGTCCTCGATGGATTGATCTTTTAGGCTAGAGGACGAGCACAGCTTGGCCGATGTCAGTGCGAGACTGGGTGTGACGTCAGGTCCAAGCGGTCGAATAATTTTGCATATTCGCGATTCCAGCCCAATGCTCGCCATCTAGGGATAAATTTTTGAAACAGAGAGAGAGCAACGAGGTGAACAAACAAGCATGATATTCTGTTATCATTAGAAACAGTGTTGTGAAATTTGCGTCCATTTAAATATCCTTATCGAAATTACAGTCATCATCGATTGAAATATAATTTGGGGCATCTCTAGAACTTATTTTGTATTCACTTCTACATAATTTTAGAATGTTGCGTCCATGTATTTTCCCACAGAAAAGAAGAGGAGAGTGTGTGTGTGTGTGTGTGGGGGGGGTGCACTGGGAAATTTCCCGGTGGGCCAGTCCGCCTCTGAGCATAACCAATGATTTTTTGCATACAGTAACAATTTATCCCATGAAAAGAAAGTCAGAAGTTTTTGATAGATTTAAACAACTTCAGCATAGAGCGGAAAGATTTTCAACTACCAAAATTCTAAGCGTCAGAACTGCCAACGGTATGGAATTTTGCAACACTGAATTTTAAAAGTTTTTAGAAACACAAGGCATTGAAGCAGAAAGGACAAACACATATACACTCAAGCAAAACGGAGTTTCAGAAAGGTTCAATTTAACAGTTTTGGATTCTGTTCGGGCAATGTTAAATGACAGTAATTTGAAAGATGATTTTTGGGCAGAAGCTTTACTCTGTTTTGCATATGTTAAAAATCGGATCTGCCACAAATGCAAGAATCTAATGCCGATCGAGTTATACAGCGGCAGAAAACCATCAGTTGCCCACCTCAGAGCATTTGGATGTCGAGCTTTTGTAAGCCAGCCTAAACAACTTAGGGGGAAACTTGACATGAGGGCACAAGAGGGCATTTTGTACAGTATGCTTTGAAAACTCGGGGATCTAGGATAAGGCTCTTGAATGAGAGGAAAATAGTCGAAACTAACAATCTTAAATTTAATGAAGAGTGCAATGCAGAGGAAGGCGGTCTGGGACCCAATATAAATGGGAAACCTAAACTAATAGAAAAATTAACTTCTTCATCTCACAAGCCTACCTATTTAGACTCGTCTGATGAGGAGTATATGAAGAGGGAAAAAGACGATTCATCAGAGGAAAATCAAGATATTGCAGAAAGCAGTGAGAAAACAGGTTCCTCTGGTGATAATCGTCCAATTCCTGATCTAGATACTACTTGGATCAGAAAAGTCATTCCAAGGATGACAGGTCCTAGAAAGGATGTTTACTACTATTATAAAGGAAAGGGACCTAGGTTAAGGACGCTCAAAGAAATAAAAAAAAAATTGTGAGAAAATAAAATAAAATTTAATGAAAAAATTTTCAATTTTAAGAGGGATTAAGGGAGATCAGAGAATCAGCCAGAACCAAACACTGTAGAGATCCAAATCCCTAGGAACTACAAGGAAGTGGCTAATTCACCCCAATCTAAAGAATGGAATATAGCCATGGCAGACGAATTAGGTTTCATGAAAGAAAGAGGTGTCTCGGACTTAGTGCCTGCACCTGTTTCCGGCAAAGTAATCAGTTGCCATTAGGTATATACAGTCAAAAGAGATGAAAGGGGTGAAATCAGAAGGTATAAGGCTAGACTAGTAGTACAAGGGTTTAACCAGGAAAAGGGGCAAAACTTATGAAGACTAAAGGTACCTTCCCACTCACCGCAGAAGACGGTTGATTTCACGCATGCGCTGTACGATGAAAAAGTGGGGGAATGTCCTCTTCCGCGGTGAACGCAGGCCGCAACGCTAAATTCGAAATGGAACCGAATTCAACGCATACCGCACGGTTGACGGCAACGCAACAGCCAATAGCATCGTAGATCAGGTTTTTACTGCTAAATCAATAGTTCGTATAGTAAATTTTTGATTTGATCTTTTTTATATGGATTACTTTAGATATCAGAAGCTTAAACAGATGAATGAACATTACAAAATATTTGGATTTGTCACACATCCGTATAAAAAAGCAAATAAATATTTGTTGAAAAATATTCACTCAATATACACTCAAGATACAAAATTAGTTTAAAAAGCGATATTGCCGATATTGACTGAAATGAAACAATCAAAGAAAAAAAAAACGTAAAAAGTATTTAAATTCAAGAATACCGTTATTGAAATATTATGTCTTAAATAAATTTAAGTTCATTACTATTTTATACTTGATTTCAATGGTTTTCAAATACGTATCTATTTTAAATATCCAAATATATTCTTTGCTCATTTGTAACGTTTAAACTATTTCTCATTAAAGTAAACTTTTAAATTTAAAAATTATTTTATCTACATTTATATTTATTGAGTAATTATGTTTTAAAATAGATTTAAATGTATATTCCATCTATAGCTGGTATAAAGTATACTTCAAGATATTTTTCAAAGTAACTTCGAAATAAATTTTTATAAGCATTCAAACTTAAAAGAGTAAACTTTTCATATTTACATGTAAACTTATTTATTTTATTAAAAATAAATGATTTTCAAATGTATTGTAAATTTCTAATTGTCTATGTGCATTTAAAATAATAAAAAAATTCTTCAAATGTTAGCGCCAAATTATTAAAATGCAACCTCTTTAAAATTTCAAAGTAGTTGGATTTTTGTTTCTATTCCAATCTAAAATGTTCAAAATTACATGTCGAAAGATAACTACTACTTGTATAATGATGTTCGATGATTTCTGTCTAATTTTATATGCACATTTTATATTTGCTATTTCTACAAACACTTCCTTAATTAAGAGGAGTACATTCCATCTATAGCTGATATAAAGTATACTTCAAGATATTTTTCAAAGTAACTTCGAAATAAATTTTTATAAGCATTCAAACTTAAAAATAATTTAGTGATATAAGGTTATTTTGTATATGGAACTTAAAATAATTTAAAACAAAAAAATTCTGCAGATTGTTAAAGAAAAACTGTATTTGAATATTTCAGCAACAGATGGCAGCACTTAAATTTAATATTCGCTTGGATTCGAACCAGAACCCACTGGTTTGCGGAGCTGATTCTCTACCACCCAAGCCAAAACTTCACACCTGAAATGTACTAGCAAATTATATCATGCAAAGCATTTAATGCTATTTTAGAATATTATTTTAAAGAGTAAACAGAATATGTTTTCAAGTTGTTTTAGTATTGCAATAGAGGGATAAAAAAAAGTCTATGAAGAACATATGTCAAAATTTATTTTCTGAATTCTGTCGGATTTTTTTTTTTAACGATTCGAGAAAGAGAACATAATTGCATTCGTTAAAACGAGGAAATTGCCACAGTGTGGTAAATATTCTAAAACAATTTAAATTAGGATCCTTTGTGTTTTGCGATGGAATCACTTTAGTTAGCTTATTTTAGAAAACTGATGAAAAATATGTATATATGGCCAAAGCAAACTCGCGTACGCTCTTGTTTAAATTCGCAGAAAGGCGGATTTTCTGAAACGCGTCAATACTGTAAACTAGCAACCCGCTGCTAAATATAAATTTGAATCAGAAGAGACCAAAGAGATTTTATTAGTAATAATACCTTAATTTTTATTATATAATATTTCATGTATATAAAATCGCTTTGGAAGAGATGGTTTGTAAACATGGCCGCTGAACGAGGAGAAATTTCTGCGCTTGCATCTGATTGGCTACATTTCTTCGCCGTCGACCGACAGTGTGAAGGGGTTTATTTTGCCGCAAAGACTTGCGTGTACCTCGAGCGTTGCCGTGAACCGTCTGCTGTTGCGTTGCGGTGAGTGGGAAGGCACCTTTAGCCTATTATGCAGTGCTTAGCCCGGTGATTAACTTTAGAATTGTCAGAATATTTTTTACTATTTTTGTATGTTTATTAGGATGGTTCCATATTGAACTTGATATCAAATGTGCAAATTTATATGCCAATCTAAGTGAGAAAATTTTCATGAGTCAACCCCCAGGATTTTTTGACAAAAATAAAAGTGAATATGTATGCCAGTTAAATAAAGCAATTTATGGCTTGCACCAAAGCAGTAGAGAATAGTATCTTGAGTTAGACCAGGTTCTCAGAAAACTAAAGTTCTCAGAAAAGTTTAGGTGGTGCAATTGCACATATAATTTTGACAATAAAGTTTTATTAGTTGTTTATGTAGATGACAATATTATTTGTCAAAAATCAAAATGATCTAAATTCTATAACTTCTCTACTAAAGTCTAAATTTGATATTAAAATGTTAGGTAGAAAAGATGTTACTAGGTATTGAATTTGAGGTAAAACATTTCACACATCAAAATCAATACATTATTAAAATTTCTGATAAATTCTCAAAGTTTAAATATCCTGTTTCAAGTTTACCCATAGCAAAAGGTGTAGTTTTAAGCAAAGCAGATTGCCCGGCAAATCATTCTGAAATTGAACAAATAAAAAATATACCTTACAGAAACTTATTAAGTTGTTTATCATTTCTTGCCATCAGAACTAGACCCGATATAAGCTATGCTGTAAATATCCTATCCAAATTTCAGGAAAATCCAGGCATTAAACACTTGGATGTTCTACTTTAACTTTTAGGGTATGTAGATAAAACAAGGGATTTTAAATTAAACTTATTTAACATTCAATCTATAAATTTAAATTGTTTTACTGATTCTGACTTTGCAGCTAATAGGGATGATAGAGTATCAATGGGAGGCATGATATTTTTTTTTGTTGATAGGGTACCTATTTCATGGAGGACATTTAAGCATAAATGTGTGAGTTTATCTACAATGGAAGCAGAATATATCTCATTGACTGAATCGGCAAAGGAAATGGTATGGGTACAAAACATATTACTGGAATGTAATAAGCTTGGCATTCAGTTAGGAAACATATAATATTCTGTGACAACCAAGCAGTCATAAACTTTTCCAATTCACCCATTGAGAATCATAGAACAAAACACATTGATGTTAAATATCCTCTTTTGAGAAATCTAGTTGAAAATAAACTCTTCGAAATTAAATTTGTAAACAGCAAAAATAACAAAGCTGATGGTTTTACAAAACCTATTACCAAAGAAGCAATCTTTATATTCTGTGAAATCTTTAAAACTTCTTAAAAATGTTTAAATTGTAATTAGAAATCAAAATTTAACTTGTCTAAATTGTATAGTTGTATTTTTCAAATTAACTTCAACACTTTTTTCAAAGCCCACATTGTGTAGTTTAGTTACCAATGTGTTTATACTGTGTGGTGAAGATTTTTAATGTATACGAAAAATAACATACATTTTTTCAAAAACCTCATGTAGTAGTTTAGATACTAATGAGTTTAAACTTCGTGGTAAAGGTTTAAAAGTTTACAATTTTTTTAATGTGATATATAAACATTTTTGTGTGGACATTCCCTCAACATGTAGTTTAGGTACTGTTGAGTTTATACTGTGTGGCGATGGTTTAAGAGTTTTTGTATTTGAAATTGTGTCTCCTGTTTTTAACAGAGATATGTAAACTTTTCTCATGTAAATTGTATCATGATGTGTTTCTACTTTTTAAAACATTGTCTTGAAATGTAATTATACACTAAATTTTATACGTGATATTTTGAAACTCTATAAAGTAGTATGTATTCAACATAAATTTGAAATTTGATTATAACTTGTATTTTTGTGGTTAAGCATCTCATTCTGCAGGAGGGGACCGACTGTTAGAAAACTTCAAAGAAAAGTTGAATCATATTAGATTTATAGGCATCTATTAATATTTAGGCTATGAAATATTTAGGCAAATCTAGGCATATTATATAGATTATTTACTTGATAATCAGATGTATCGAAATAATCAATTATTTACTTCATATCTTCATAAAAGTCATCTGTTTTAATATCATATATAAAACTATCTGTATCCATATATAATAACTTAATATTATCCTTATATCTCGGTTTCATGACATTATAATGAAAATCATACATTAAATGTTTAGATAAATCTAATATACTCATTCCAACATAAATTGGTTTATTAAAAAATATTTTTGTTTTTTTCATGTGAACAGCTATCAAATTTTCATCAAAAATAGTTCTACATTTGAAATTAGGTTTAGCAATTAATTTTTTAACTTGATCATAATTACAACATAACCTTACATCTATTCGTTTTCTTATATTTTCCATAGTTTTCCCAAATACTGAATTATTCATCAATTTATAAAAATCTTTCTCAAAATCATTAGCAGCTTTCTTTCTCATTTCAGTGTTTAAATCTATATATTTTTTTAACCAATTCGATTGTTTAAATTGTAATACTCTATGTACTCTTGCAACCTTTAAACCCATTTTCAAATATTGTTTTAAACTTCTATAATGAACTACATATTTCTCTTTATCATATAAAGTTAATAACTTACCTTGTTTCGAATTTTCAGGAATTCTATTTTCAGGACATAATGGTAAATCTGAATGATAATCATGTAACTCTTTTGGATATCTTAAACTAATTTCAAATATATATTCATTCTCTGAATCATCTTTTATTTTATTGTTACATAATTTATGTTTAACATAATTTTTTTCATAATCATTACACCATTTAAATTCTCCATATGGTAAATATTGACTGATAGCCCATCCATATAAATTATTAGCATCTAAATACATTAAATAATTAGATTCTTTACTTTTATCATAATTTTTCATATATTTATTATTTGCTTTTCCATATCTATTACTACATTGAGAAACACCTCCTCTTAGTCCTTTTTCTAACATGAGAATCATATCATAATTATTTAATAAATCTAATTTAATTTTTGTTATTTTTAACATTGCATCCCAAGATAAACCAGGAGCAGTAAAATACCAATCTGGATCTAATTTATAAGTTTTTAAACAAACATCCCTAAAATTTTCAAATATATCTGTTAAAATTAATACATTGTTTTAACATATAAATCTGTATATTCACCTAAATTTTTTATATTAAATTCTTTCCAAACACGTTGAGCATGTTTATATTCTTCATCAGTTATATTACATTCATTCAATTTATTATAAAATTTATCTTTTGAAGGTAATTCTGTTTCTTTGTATGTATCTCTAGAATCCATATAATCATAAGGATACACACCTTTTCTTGTAATGAGATCTAATTTATCATCAGGAAAATGTAATGATGTCTCTCTAAATTTTGATTTTAAGTATTTAATATATTTCATTTTCCGTATTTTTGGTGGACACTTCTCAATATTTTCTGGTAACTTTCTCAAGTTTTTTGATAAATTATCTAAACTGCAAGACATAAATTTAAATGAATCAATAAATCTCAATTTCATACCTCCTATTTTTTTTGCTGAAAGTTATATATTTTTCTTCAGTATTAGGTATAGCATCTATTTTTGATTTATCAAATCCAAGTTCTTTTATAAACAAATGAGAATCATAACCTGTTAAATTATGGATTTTTACTGGAATAAATTTTGGAATTTGATAATTTAAATTACAATTATTATGAGCAAAACCCCTATATTTTCCAGTTAAATGACAATGATCAATTACTTTTTCATCCTTTAAGATTTGTTTTTCACATATATGACAAATATTAGTTCTTTTATAATAATTTTCATCGAACTCTATCATCAATTTGATACTTTCATATTTTTTAGTTTTTCCTTCTATAAATTTTTCAATTTGAAGAGTATCCTCTTTTAACATAGATACAAACTTTTTGATTGTATCAGGTCCTCTATAAACAACAGGAGGTATAAAGTATTCATTTTCATGTTTTATATAATAACAAAATGCATCTGCTACATGTTTTTGATATTTCATAGTATATGATTTAGTTTGATCTTGCTCACGTGTATCAATTTTAGGTAAGAGACATTCAAAATCAGCATATATAGTAAATGACACTCTTTTTTTTCTTCCATAGTTTTTAAATTGAATAACTTCATCCTTTTTAGGCATATTAATTGTGACAGCTTCTTTCTCTTTACAGTATTCCACATGTATCTTTAATCTTTCCTCAGAATAAAAATGATTTAAACATCTATCACATAAAAATATATGATGATTAGTAATTTGTGATCTGATCAAACTATTCATATTTTTAATCCAACAATAATGATCATTTTTTTTATCTTTCATATAAAACAAGTTTACATGTTTTTCTAATTTATTGTTAGTTATTCTAAGTGGATAAATTGAACCATCATAACTATAAACATTTACAGGTATATTATTTAGGTTTTCAAATTTCTTAATATTGTCTAATGAAACAGGAAAATCAATACCTGTAAAATTTAATTCATCTTTATATTGTTCATATTTTGACACTCTTTGAGGATTTTTTTTTACAAGATGTATTGCTGATAATATAGACCACATAAAACATTTATTATCTTTATTTTTTACATTTATTATAGCTAGTTTAGATTTAATGTTTTCAGGTAAATCAATATAACTTGATCCTATCAATGGTTGATACTTATTTATTCTCAATTCCAAAAATTTAATTTCTTCAAGACTCCAACCAGATCCTTTTGAGACAAACTCATCAGATTCATTTATTAATTTGTCAATAACATAATCATAAAAAGTATGTAAATCATTAGATCTTAATATAATTTGATTCTCAGTTTTGAATGTAAATTCTTGAATTTCTTCATTCAATTTATACAAATAAAACAATTTAAAATTTACCTTTATTCCATTAAATTCTTTCAAAATTTGGTTTATTTTTTCTATTACAACCTTTCTTTTCTCTTCTAAAAATTCTAGAGGGATTTTAATATTATTACAATTATTAATTCTATATGATCTTAATCTAGATTTATAAGCAGTTTCATATTCCTTAATTTCTACATTTCCTTCATCATTTAATAATGCTTTTTATGTTTTCGACTTGATATGTGATTTTCTAAATGTTTATAATATATACCGCAAATAGTACATTTTCTCTTTAGTTTTGATCTTTTAATCATTAAGTCTTTCTTTATATGTTTTTCTTCATCTTCAGTTTTGTAATATTTACTGCATATACGACATTTTCTATCTTCTGTATATAACTTTTCAAGACTTGTTTTTTCTTCTAGTGTAAATAACTTTTCTTCAGGAAAGAAAATTACAGATTTAAAATCATTACTATTTTTATCAAATCTTAAATTAAAAGAATCAAAAATTTTCTTAATTTTATTACGTTTTTCAGGTTTTTCAATAAATATTTTTTTCTTTTTATCTAAGTATGTTGACAAATCTAGATTTAATAAATCTACTAAAACAGGTTTATATTCACCTGTTTTTCTGATATATTTAATTAATAATCTAATTAAATCATCCTTCTTACAACCTTTAGATTGTTTAATATTCAATTGTTTTACTACTTTTCTAAGTTCACCAATAGTCTTTGCTCTCAGTTGCATTTCCATTTATTAGGAAATATTTTTTTAAATACTTTTCACAACTCGCTTGATATGATAATTACTTATCAAATGTCTTTGTTTATGAAGATATGTATACTGTTTTCCACATTCACAATTATATTTTGTATAACTAATCTTAGATTTACAAATTTTACAAATACTGTCATGATTAAATTTACCATAATTACGATGTTTATAGAAATCATCTATTGGTTTAATCATCCACAGTGTTGTTGTTGAGACCCAGACCGTCCGACCTACCAGAAAGGTGTAAGGCAACTGTTTGGACGGCCGGGAAGTGCCATCCAATTTAGACCGGAACCCAGTGGGGGAGGCATCCACAGGGACCGTACCCTCCTTCCCCTACCACCAACCTCTCGGAAGGACTTACGGACCCACATGTTTAACGTGATCGTACTCCGCGTGAACACGGCGGCAGTTTTGGCAGTGGCTGGAATCGAACCCGGGCCTACCGAGTGCAACTCCAGCGTGCTAACCAATGGGCTGCCGCGCCCCCATAATCTTACAGTGTGTACATATTCTTGTCACATCCATTTATTACGATTTATTTTTATAAAGGGATTTCACTGAAAGCATTCCATATTTTTTCATATTTCTTTTTGATTTTATAACAAAGTCTTGGAACCTTTATATTATTTTCAATTTTAAAAAAAAATCACAAATCTTTTTACATAAAATAATAATAATTAACTGATTTCTCATAATACATAAAATCTAAAAATTTTAAAAACATTTCCTCAACTTCTTGAGTAATATTATACCTCCTTTTTATTTGATTAAAATAACTAATTCTACTTTTATTTCTTTGTTTTAAACTCTCGTAATCTATAATATAAAAATATTCATCATCAAAAGACATCAATTTTATCTTTAAATTATGCGCTACTTCATTATCTGAAACTTCATTATCTGAAATATCAATCGATTCAACCATTTCAACACCATCAAAAAAGTTAACATTCATTTATATAATTATACAAGTAAGATATACCCGCGAAAATCACTTTGCAGGATGATGATTAGTAATGGCTCAGATCTGAGCCATCACAATTAAAGGATGAAATATATAATAACTGGTACTTATATAAGAACTCAGTTTAACATTATGAATATCTAACGATTTTTATGATAAAGTTTATAAAATGAATTTAATAAAGAATATAGAAATAGATTAAAAAAAAAGAAAGTATATAAAGATGATACTCCAAGAAAATTATCAATAATTAAAAAGATTACTATGTTATAAGGGTGGGGGGGTGGTTGATACATCACCCCCCCGTTAAATCTTCTATATCAATGATGAATTTTAAGGTTTCAGGCCCCCTCAAATCCTTAAAATAAAATCTTTAAACTTTAATGTCTTATTTATATTATCTTTTATTACATGTTTTATATCTTTATAACCTAATATTTTAGTTATTCCTTTAAACCAAGGATTATCATTAAATTTTAATGTATTGTTTTGTATGTCTCAGTCGAAAAAAAAAATAATAATAGAAGAGTTAAATAGATGATAAATATGCCACCCCCAGACCTGGGGGGACCACTTTTGATATAATAATTGAAATAAATGGTGTAAATCAATATACAAAAGACATTTCTGGATTATATCAAGACTTGATTCCTCATATATGTTCTTAAAACTAATTCCTAACATCACATAAATCAGATGTCCAACTATTAAATTCATCAGGATATCCTAACCCTTTTACAAAATATTTATTTCCTTTCTTTTTATGATTTTTTCAATTTTATATACATCTTTTTTATTATATTTTACCATTTCATTTTCATAAAAAGTTCCTTCAATTTCTTTACTGTTTAAATCTTTTAATCGATAAGTAATTGGATCTGTTTTGATTACTCTCTTCAGATACTATAAAAATCTCTTCAGTAAAGGTAGGGTCATATCCTCTCATAAAAGTTGTTTTATATTTAGATATTCTAACTGTATCTCCAACTTTAAATTTTGGTTTTCTAATTATTTTTTCTTTATATAAATTTTTATAAACTTGAGATTCATTTTCTCTAGCTTCTACAGGAGTCATTTTAATAGATCTATGATAAGAATTATTATAATTTTTAAGTAATTTGGGTAATACATCAAGATATATTTTTGTGTTATTATCATACAAGTATTTCATTATTTTTTCTTTGATAGTTCTGTTAAATCTTTCAGCTATTGCAGATTTTATTTCTTTTTTTGTAGTTGTAAACCAATGTATATTATTATCTTTGAATAATTTTCTTGTCTGTTTTCCTGTAAATTCAGTTCCTTCATCTGTTAAAATGAATTTTGGCTTTCTTTCTTTAAATATGATTTAAAAGCTTGTACTACTTCTTCAGTTGTTTTTCTTTTTATAGGGAAAATCCAAGCATATTTACTAAAAGCATCAATAACTGTCATCAAATAGTTTGTTCCATCATTATATTTACTAAATTTTCTAATAAATAATAAATCAGCATCAAATTGATTATCTATACCAGGTACATATACTCTCCTTCTTTTAAATTTACGAATGACAGGTTTATATCTAGTATATACATCTTGTTCATGTAAAAAATCTTCAACATTAGGTAATCCTGTTTTTCTTTTCAATTCTTGAATACCACAATAACCTTTTTTCTGGATTATAATATGTCTCTTTTAAAATTTTCTCTTTGATCCTAAAAAAGTATTCTTTTTACTTCCACAAATTGTACAAACACCTTTACCCATTGGTTTATTATTTTTAGTTTCATGATAATTTTTAGTTTCGGTTTTCTTTTTACACTTGACACAATATACAGAAGGGGCGCGGTAGCCCATTGGTTAGCGCGCTGGAGTTGCACTCGGTAGGCCCGGGTTCAATTCCAGCCGCTGCCAAAACTGCCGCCGTGTTCACGCGGAGTACAATCACGTTAAACATGTGGGTCCGTAAGTCCTTCTGAGAGGTTGGTGGTAGGAGAAGGAGGGTACGGTCCCTGTGGATGCCCCCCCCCCCCACTGGGTTCCGGTCTAAATTGGGTGGCACTTCCCGGCAGTCCAAACAGTTACCTTACACCTTTCTGGTAGGTTGGACGGTCTGGGTCTCAACAACAACAATATATAGAAGGAGAAATTCCTAACCCAAAAGTTGTTTTAGCTTTAATAATAGGTTTAATAATTCCTCTATCTAATCTTTCTCGAAATGTGGGATCTTGTATTGCATTTAAATCATATATTAATTCTTGATCAGCAACATGTCTCTGTTTTGTATCTTTTGTTTTACTATAAGAAATATCATGTTTTTACATGCTATATCAACTCTATTTATTCCAGGATCACCTCTTTTTAATCTTTTTTCTAATTTTGTAAATGGACCACAATATTGATATCCTGGTAAATGCATTTCTGGAGGATTTATTTTATCTTGTAACCATCCAACAATATCACCACCTTTCATTTATTTAGGATGAAAAAAATTTATATCCATTCAATTGCATTTGTTTTACATATTTTTCAACTGGATTAAATTTTAAACTTTTTATGAAATCCTTTTCTCGAATATAAATTTCTTCTTCTGCCATTTCCTTAGCTTTAAACGAATTAATGAGTTCTTTATAAAAATTATAACAATGTCTATATTCTTCTTTTCCTTCAACTATTTTTAATGCAAGATCAATAGCTTCTACTATTCCAACCGATAAACTTAAAAAAGCAAGCGGAAGAAAGGCAATAGCTGATAAACCCGTTCCACTTAGAATGACCTTACTTACTGATAATGAAATACTTATCTTTTGATACAAATTTCTACTCTTTCTGTAAACATACAATCATTTTTCTAAATATTCTTCCATTTCATTTATATAAGATCAAATTTTTTTCTATATCTCATTTTTGGATTGACTAAATCTAATATTAAAAAATCGTATTGTTTTTGAACACTTTTATTATATATTTGTTTGAATTCTTCAGTACTTAATTTACCATCTATCTCTCTTATAATCTGTTGAATTTCTTTTGGTTGTAGATTGAAAAATATAAAGTAATTACAGTTCTTTCTTATATTGATAGGAGTTGAATAATAAGACTGTGATAAATAAATAATAGATGCGTTTTTCTTTCTACCTCTGATAAATAAATCCTGAATGGTTTTTTGATCTTTATCAGTCACACAATCATCGAAAATAACTAAATTCTTTAATGAAGGATTTAAATAATCTACAGTAATAAAATCATCTGAAGAAAATAATACTTCTTTTTTGTATTTATCATATAATTCTAATAATGTTTTCTTATTCTTTATATTCTTACATTTCAAAATATCTTCTCTTTCTATATCTTCAAACATTGTATATTTTTCTTGTAATTTAGAATATTTAGGTTCGTATAAATATTTTGCACATATATATAGTGCATCAAGATTTAAAAAATCGTAAATCATATTTAAAAGTAAATTTGTTTTACCTGAACCTGAAGGCCCTGTTATAAGCAATCTAAATGGATGTTTAGGTAACAAAGGATGTTGTTTAGGATCAGGTAACTCATCTGGTTCCGTGTAATCTTTAATTTTTATCATTTATATAACAGTAAAAAATAATTTACTCGCTGTAAAAAATAATTTACTCGCTGTAAAAAATAATCTACTCGCTGTAAAAAATTAATATTATATAAATGAACGAATTAGAAAAAGAACGAAAACACAAGCTTATAAAGCAAATAAAAGATTCAATTAAATTAGTAAAATTAGAAAAAGAAATAAGAAAGAATAGTGAAGATCAACTAAAAGAAAAATTAGGTATTCAAAAAACCTTAGAGGAATCTCATAAACCCGTCACTCAAGAAATTGAAAAATATGAAAAATCAAATAAAGAGGTTGTAAAAAGTATTCAAAATGCTGTAGAAAATATTTCATTTCCACCTCTTGATTACACATCAGATGTTAAACAATTGATGGATAGAGCAGAAGGAAAATTTATATTTTAGAGTGATAGATTTTTGGATATTCCGTTTATCAAAAAAGAAAATTTAGAATTACCTTCTGATCTTATAAATAAATCTAAAAAAGATCTTGATGAAATAATAGCAATGGCTAAAGAAAAGCGAGATACATATAAAAGATTGAAAGGAACAAATACTAAAAATTATAACTATTCTAAAGCTGAAAGTGATCTAGAAAAAATTAAGGAATCAGATTATAAAATGGAAATGATGAAAAAATATATGCACGTCTTACATCTCATGAATGAGGCTAAACCTTGGTTTGGTGAAGGTATAGATAAAAATGATGTATTATTAAAATTAACAGAAAAAATATGTAATGGAAGTAAATCAAAGAAATTGTATAATCAAGTAGTTTTATTGTTAGATATGTTATTAAAAAATGGAGAAATGACTTATAATGATGTACAACGATATCATAAACAATTTCTCTGTTAATAAATGATAAAAAATAAAGTTTATTTGAGTAAAGGTCAGAAAAATAAACTTAAATCAGCTTTTAGAAATAAAGAAGAACTAACATTACAAATAGATAAATCTAAAACTCCTAATCATATGATGTATTTAATTAAAACTCAAATTAATCATATTAATGATGGAAAAAGAATTACTATCAGTAAAACGCAATTAGATAAAAATGGAGGATTTTTACCATTTCTAGCAACACTTATACCCTATTTAATAACCGCTGTTAAATTTGCAGTTCCAGCATTAGCAACAGGTGCTTTATCTGGATTAGCTAGTTCAGCTGTACAAATAAAGATGAAAGGATCTGGAACTTCTAAAAAAAAAAAATCCCGTGGAAAGGGAATATATCAACCTTGGGAATTAGTAACATAATGATTGAAGAAAATATGAAAAATGAAAAAGGATTTAGAGGTGTATTTACCTCTGATTTATTACCCAAAACAATAGGAAAATTTGAAAATGGAATCATTAATTTAGATGTATCAACAGGTCCTGGAACTCATTGGGTTTGTTGTTATAATGATCCTAAATATAATTATGTGGAATATTTTGATCCATTTGGTGAATATAACAAGAAAGATTATATTCCTGAAAATATTAAATCATTTCTTGTTACATCTAATAAAAAACCAAAAATAGGTCATAATGATAGTTTTTTACAGAAACCTACATCTGTGAAATGTGGTTTATTTTGTATGAAATATATAAGAGAAAGGAATAAAGGTATATCACCTAAAAATGTTCTCAAATCATTTCCTACACAAAAACCCAGTGACTTTAATGAAAATTTTGTTCTGTATAAATGATAATATTAAAATCTGAAGGTCATGAGAAATCGGAGGAATTCACTGTAAATTTTATTACACCTCTTAAATTAAAAAAAATTAGCTTTACAGTCGTTTTCTATGGAAGTTTCCTGGTTTAATATAAGTGAGAATTATGGAAATAACATATTTAGAATGTATAAATTAGGTACAGATAGAACAATTACTATCTAAAATGGTAATTATACTGTAAGAGGTTTAAATGAGTATATGATGAAAATATTCAGTAAGGATCCACCTGTCAAATTTGGTATTATTGAAGCAAGACAAAGAATAGCTATTAAACTGAAAAAAGATTGGGTAATTGATTTTACAAAAAGTAACTTTCATAAAATTATAGGCTTTTTAAAACCGACATATGGAAGTTATGATGAAGAAACAGAGGTAGAAGGTGAACAAATAGCTGATATATCCAATGGAAATGATAATATTTATATTCACTGTGATGTTGTAAAAGGATCTTTAATAAATCAATCTAATTCAGAAGTCATTTATTCTTTCATTAATAAAAATCCTCCAGGTAGTATAATTTCAAAAGAATTTAATAATTGGATATATTTTCCTATTAAAACGGATCCTGTTGAAAGAATAAAAATGAGGATTACTAATCAAAAAGGTGAATTAATTGATTTAAATAAAGGAGCTGTAGAATTTAATTTTATTCCTATTTATGAGGATAACTACGTTAAAAAAATATATCAATTGTTAGGTCAGGTTTTTCTTCATAAATAAATGAATAAACATAGATTATATAGAAAAAGTAAAAATATACAAGGATTTTTAAAGGTTTTGTTGAAAACTGAACCTATTATTGGGAATAAATTAAATGAAATATTTTCAATGAAAAAGAAAGGAGATGGTTTAAAATTTTTTCCTAAATAAATGCAAAAGATTTATGATTTGAGTGATACTCATTATTATCATAATGATCATATTAAAAGTTATGAATTAAGAGAAATTCATCCAAAAGAACATAGTTCAGATGAGAATGCCACCTATGTTTTTCATATTAATGATACTAAAGCAAAAATTTTATATTCTAGAGGATATCTTGAACAAAAATTAAAAATTACGAAAAATGATAAATCATCCATTGGAAACGAAAATGTGAGTCTAGTAAATGGTGGAGGTTTATCAAAACTTTAAAAGTACATATAAGAGATACCGAAATTGAATCAAATACACAGTCAAATTTTCAATCATGAATCATGCTTTAAGATTAACTCATTATACTCCTGATTATGTAACATCACAAGCTCAAGATGAATTTTTTTATCTAGATACAGCTGATTCAGCTAACCGAAAAGAGTTAAAATATGACGGTACTTTACAAGATACTACTAAAATAACTGAATTTTTTAATAATTTGAAAATGAATAAAGATTATAACGAAGGATTCACAAAGAGATAGGAACTAACGAAAGATAGCAATATCATTAAAATATGGACACCTTTAAAAGATATAATCGATTTCTTTAGAGAATATGAAAAGGTAATTTCTGGTTTTGAAGTGAAAATAGAAATGCAAAGAAATGAAAATAAGAATATGATATATACTGATATCGAAAATGTTAATTATAAGGTAGTAGTTGAAGGTTTAACCTTATGCATTTACCTTATATAGAATTTAAAAATTCTGCAGAAAGTGTGTTTATGGAATCATTTTTAACTGATATAGAGGTAAATTGGGATCAATATAGATTTAAGATGGTAGGTCCCTATAAAAGTGATAGTGGATCTGTCACAGCTGCAACAGCATCTGATGAAGTTTTAGGTGTCTCTGTTATTCCTCAGTACGTTGAAAGAGATGGTAATTATGAAAAAAATAATATATTTGATAATATAGATATGACTGAATGCTGGTTGATGATTAATAATAAACAAATTCCTCTTATGCGTTACAAAACGAATTTTACCAATAAAGATTATAATAGAGTGTATGAAGCTCTTTTACATGCAGGATTAAATGATATTACACTGCTGGCCATCCAAAATGCAACACCATGAAGGAAGCATCCAATAAGCATGAAATTTGCACCATACGTAGACCTCAATAGGAAATATAAATCATTAGAATTTTAGCTCATATGCAAATCATGTGCGCCAGTAGCGCCACCTACAAGCACTATATAAGGGGAGAAGAGAAGGCTGTTTTTAAGTACAGGAATGTTGTTTTCACCCTGTGTTTTTGTATGGGAAACTTCAGTATGCCTCATCGAAGAATATGGCAGCCATTCCAGCACGTTTCTGAGTTTGACAGAGGAAGAATTGTGGCTTATAGAGATTGCGGATTATCCTTCCGAGAAATCGGTGCTCGTGTTGGACAAAATCAAGCCACAGTGATGCGAATATGGAATCAGTGGGTGCAGGCAGGGCGGACCAACCGACAGGAACGATTGCACTAGCCTCGTTGCACCACCAAACGTGAGGACAGCCAAGTTATGCGCATGGCAATGATGGATCGCACTGCAACATCAACAACCCTAGAACAAGAATTAAGGTCTGTTGCACAACAATCGGTGTCAGCACGTATCATTCGACGTCGTCTGCAGCAACGGCCAATTTCAGCAAAGTGTCCATTGCTGCGATTACCTTTGACTCCAGACCATAGGCGTAAGCGGCTGTAATGGTGCATTGAACGCCGGACATGGACAAACGAATGGCACGACGGTTTTTTAGACGAATCACGATTTTGCCTACAACACCACGATGGTCGTACCCGGGTTTGGTGGTACCGTGGCGAGAGAGTGCATAACTCTTGCATTATGCATCGCCATACCGGTCCTTCACCTGGCGTTATGGTTTGGGGGTGACATTGGATTTTACTTCCACACTCCCCTAATACGCATTGCCGGTACACTCAACAGCCACCGCTACATTTCTGAAGTTTTGGAGCCTGTTGTCTTACCTTACCTTCAAGGCTTGCCTGCGGCCAAGTTTCAACAGGACAATGTGAGACCACACGTGGCACATATCGTTCAGCATTTCTTCAGTGCCCACCAAGTTCCACTGCTCCCTTGGCCCGCCCGTTCTCCAGATCTGTTGCCCATTGAACACGTCTGGTCGATGATTGGCAAACGACTGGTCGAGCAAACACCACCAGCTGCTACGACAGATGAAGTTTGGCAATGTGTGGAAGCAGTATGGACTGACATACCCCAAGAACACATCCAAAGTCTCTTTCTTTCAATGCCGAGGCGTGTAGCAGCAGTTATTGTCAGCCATGTCGGCTGCACAAAATACTGATTTCTTCGTTTTCCGCAAGTCAATCGGGGCTGTATTTCAATCAATTCATCCTTGTACTTTACGTTCTTTGTCCAATAAATTTGACTTTGATATCTCTTGTCTTTCATGGTGTTGCATTTTGGATGGCCAGCAGTGTAATACAGAAACAGGATGTTTGATAAATAAGAAGAATTTTGGAAAATTGTATACTATTTTTTATTTTGACTTATCAAATCATGAAAACTATACCGATTTAAATAATTTAGATATTGAATTTAATTGGGAGAGATTAATGAATACTCAAAAGGAATATAAGTTTTATTTTATTTTTAAAGAAAGAAAGAGATGTTTTATAAATTTGAAAAATAAAACTATAACAATGGTTAAGAGTTTAAAATCATAAAATTAATGCAATAATAAATGAGTGCTTATAATTCACCTTATGATGATCAAATGAAAGAAGGGCCTATTGGACTTCCTGGTATAGGTTTTAAATTAATGGATGATGGAAATTATGATATGGAAAATAGAATTTTAAAAAATTGTGAAAATCCTATAGATGATTTAGATTTAACCACTAAAAGTTTCGTTTTGAATAAAATAGAGAATAATCATTTTGAATTGAGAGATCTTATAGAAACTAAATATGATGAGGTTTTTTTTATCCTTTACTGAAGAAACAGGTAAGAGAACAAAAGAATTAAATGAAACAACTTTACATTCTTTAGAAGGAAAAGCTTACGATGCAAAAGGAAAAAGAATAGGAAATGTAGCAGATCCTAAAGATGATAAAAATGCTGTGAATAAAAGATATTTTGAAAAAAATTCGTTAATATTACAGAATGATAAATTTGATGCAAAAAATAAAATAATTACGAATGTTTCAGAACCTGAAAATGATAATGATGCTGTCAATAAAATATGTTTAGACAATAGAGATATCTGGATTACCATAGAAGATGATTTTCATACTTTTACAAATGGGGGATTTAAAAAAGTAAATTTCAACATGATGAGTTCTAAATTACTGGATCAAGAGATGCGATTAACTACAGATATGTATATGAAAATTTCTATATACATAGTTATATATGATACAGTAGAAAGTAAATATACATATTCTAAAAGTCAAGATCCACTGATAACACTAGAAATCAACGGTAAAGCAATTTTAAGAGTATGAATGAGCCATAAAGATTCAGTAACTTGTTTTGCCTATGGAAAACGCGACGATATTATTACATTATTGATATTACCTGAGGGTTTTTCAAACACTTTAAAACATATGCATATTGAAAAAATCCCTTTCTAAAATACGTTCACCATTAAATGGATATCGATTGGAATGAATTTTCTAGAAATAATTTATCTGAAGATGTAATTAGAAATCTTAAAGATCATGTAAATTGGGATTTAATTTTTCAATATTCATTACTGTCTGATTCTTTTATTGAAGAATTTGCTCAACCTGATGATTGACCTAAAATTTCTAGATATCAAAAATTATCAGAAGATTTTATAGAAAAATGTAAAGATAAAGTAGATTGGGAAAACATTTCTCAATATCAAACTTTAAGTAACGAATTTATTATAAAATGTTCTGATTATTTAGATTTATATAAAGTATCAATATTTCAAAATCTTTCAGAAGATACCATGAGAGAATTAAAATATGATTTAAATTGGATGTATATAGCTAGATATCAGACATTTATAGAAGAATTTATAGATAAATTAGATTTTTGTTATTTGATTAAATACAAATTTGATCTATTACCTGATCACTTTTTTAATGTTCATTGGAAAAAAATACAAGCGATACAGATGAGTGAATTAAATAAAAAGTTTGGTCATTATGAAGAAGAACCTTATAGAGAAAAAATTATTGAAGCGATTTGTGAAGTTAAAAAAGCCTTGAGAGAATGTGTTTATTTTTTGAGACAATTAACTAACAAAGATGGAAAAATAAATATTTTATAAAAATGTTTCTAAATAAATGTATGGTATACGAAAAGAATCTTTCTTAAATATAGAGAATCCTGCTGAAGTGAAATCTATTTCTTTATTATATTATAATTCACTTTATGGAATAGAAAATTTAATAAATTTAAAAAAATTATTTTGTGAAGGAAATAAATTAACTTCACTTGAAGGAATAGAAAATTTAATAAATTTAAAAGAATTATATTGTGAGGAAAATAAATTAACTTCACTTGAAGGAATAGAAAATTTAATAAATTTAGAAAAATTATATTGTGGAGACAATAAATTAACTTCACTTGAAGGTATGAAATATTTAACAAATTTAAAAAAATTATATTGTGTGAGGTGTAGATTAACGTCACTTGAAGGAATAGAAAATTTAACTAATTTAAAAGAATTATATTGTGGAGGAAATACATTAACTTCACTTGAAGGAATAGAAAATTTAACGAATTTAAAAGTATTATATTGTGGAGAAATTAAATTAACGTCACTTGAAGGAATAGAAAATTTAACTAATTTAGAAGTATTATATTGTGGTGTAAATAAATTAACGTCACTTGAAGGAATAAAAAATTTAATAAATTTAGAAAAATTATATTGTGGAGTAAATAAATTAACACCACTTGAAGGAATAGAAAATTTAATAAATTTAGAAAAATTAGATTGTGGAAAAAATAAATTAACTTCACTTGAAGGAATAGAAAATTTAAGTAATTTAGAAGTATTATATTGTGGTGTAAATAAATTAATGTCACTTGAAGGAATAGGAAATTTAACTAATTTAAAAGAATTATATTGTAGAGAAAATGATATTACATCCCTAAATGAATTAATATTTTTGTCTAGAATAAATGAAGTATGGTATGATGTAGATAAAATAAATTTATCTCCGATTTTAAGAAGACGATTGTTTCATAATAATGTATATAATGACTCTCAAAATGTGCATAATACATATATTCAAAAATCTTTGAGAGAAACTATCATAAAATTATTAAATACAGAAAATAAATATGATTTAGATAAATGCATTAAAGAATTAGGTATAGAAATTAAAAGACATTTACTAGAGGAAGAATTCCATAATATTAAATTTAGAGAGATATTAGTTGTGTTTAATAGAATTTTAAAAAATGAGAATAAAAACGAAATAATAAAAGTGTTAAAAGATGAACTAAAAGAGGGTGATGATAAATGTTTTGTTGGGAAAGTAACTAGAATAATTAATGTACTAAATGGATTTGATCCTGATGTTTCTATTACAATTTCTGATAATGAACAAAAAAATATTACAGCAGAAAAAATATTTAGAGAGTCAAAGTCTGATAAAGAATACAGAGAAAAACTTATAAAAGAGATGGAAGAAAGAGGTTTTAAAGATTATGAAGAATGGATAAATTTATATTTATAAAAAATGTTTACTAATAAATGGAAGAATTCAATAGACTTAGAGGTTATCCCAAAATGTTTAAATTAAAAGATTTATATCCTGGGAAATATGACCTGATATCATTGAGTAAAATTATTACTAAATATGGAGATTCATTAATCGTAAAGTTAGATGTGGAAAATGAAGAAAAAGAGTATTACCTTGCGAAAAAACATGGAAAACTTTTTGATGAATTATTATATAAAATCAATAAAGGAAGATATATATTTAAGTATTCAGGTATGATTGATGATAAATACGAATATGAATTAGAGAAAGCTTAATCATTTTTTTAATATATTAGATCCTCTTTTTTCATGCATTTTTAATTAAAATCTCTATAATTCAGTGGGGGTGCGTCACCCCCCACTGGATTTGCACTATAATGTATAAAATTATCATCTCTTTTTTATTAAACATATGTTTTGTAATTTTAAATTCATAATGATTTCATTCAGGTCCTCTTTTTTCATATTTTTATAATTATTTTTAATTTTATAAAAAATGTTTAGATTTAGTTAAAAAGTTTGAGTTTTTTAAAGATATCTATTAAATATTTAAATATATGGGGGGTCTCAAACCCCCCCCCCCTTTAAAAACAGAGCATTTTTAATGTATTACAGGACTTCCTTTCATTTGGAGGTCCTCTTTTTCACGTATTTATTTTAAATAATTCACTGTGAAATCATATTTTTAATATGTATAAGTCTAGCTTTTTAACTAAAAAAGTTCAGTAATGCACTGTTAAAATTTGGTCTAAATGTAAAAAAGGTATATATACACCTTTTTTAGCTATAAAAATCATGTTTTTAATATTAAAATGGATCGAGACTTTTTTATATATATATAAAAAAAAATAATAAGCTATAAAATCATGTTTTTAGTGTAAAAAAAATGTGTGCTCATACGTGCATATATACACTAATATTGTGCATGCCACTAAGAATCAATAAAAAAACATACTAGTTCCTGTGGTGCAAAAAAACCCTAGTCCAGGAAACAATATTTTTAAATATTGGTTTTTGAGCAAAAATGCTTACAGGGTTCAAATGTTTGGTACTTTTCATCCCAGATGCTGACTAAACATGGAATAATTTGACAAAATTTTAAGTTTAAAAAAAAATGAAAACTGTGTAAAAGTTTTATCTGTTGGAAGAGGGAATGTGTTTGTTTGATATTCTTCACATTTCTGCTCTTTCATTGTTTTTAATTTATTTTTTATGAGGAACGTGGCGATCCAACTGTGGGACCTACCTACTACGCCATACTTTATTTTATCCATTGCTTTTCTTCATAAACTGCTATGTGGTCTGGGCCGCTATGCAATGCATCCTTTTGAACAGATATCCCTTAATATCACCAATGCCTAGAGAGGTTGCCAATCACAGACAAAAATTCCTCCTCTACTCTCCTGTTTTGATAAACTCAACATAAACAACAACAACAAAAAAAAAACCATGTGGTGAAATGATGTTGATAAAATATTTCGTAAATGAGAGGCGTAAGAAAAAATCATAATACGACTAACCATATTTGTATATATTGGATTTAGACCAAAAATTCAAATTTTCAAACATTTTTGCACTAAATTGATTCCAAACATAGAATAGTTGAGCAAAATTTTAACTTTGTAAAGAAAGAGAAACTTCGTGATTTATCTAGTGATGGAGGAAGCACACTATCAACAATAGAACCCGTTTTTTTCTACTTTATTTGAGAAAGGTTAAAGTCTTCTAGGTTTGCTAGTTTGCGCTGGAGATTCCTAAGATATCTTGCGGGGATTCTCACTCCCACATTCCCGAAACCAAAGAATCTCCCTCAAACTCCGCCTGTAAATGATCACGTGGGCTGCCATTCATCTTGCGATCGTATTTCACTAAAACCGCCCGTGTGTGGTATTAGCTAATTGATTTAGCCATCGAGAATCAGCTGTCGTGATTGATACTTTTGACATCTTTGTAAAGGATGAGTGCTATTTTGAACAGCATTTCTGAAGACTATTTTAACAACAATTGCCATATGAATGGAATGGACAGTAGTAGTAAATTTGACGGCCCACCTTTATAATTACAAAATTTTAGGATGAATAAAAAATTTTAGGTGTAATTTTAGGAATTTAAGAGAAGCTTCAAATTAATAGCAATTTTAGGAAGAATGCAATCCCTAAGTTTAAGAAGTGGGTGGGGCTAATACTATACTTCTTTCAATGAACCGCAAAAGCTAGATTTCAGTTTCTAGATATGCGTTTTAATGGAAAAATAGTTTGAAGCATCTCATTTACAATAAGTTCAGTGAAAGCCCCAGGCCGTCCGGCTCGTCCAAAGGACTTAGAGCAACAAATTGGACGACCGGACAATAAGTTAAGTGTAACAGTTTTCTAAAAAAGGACATATATATTCGCAAAGTTTGATTAAAAAATATAATAAAATATCTTTAAATTAGATTATATAAACAGGGGAGGCTTAGTTTCTGACCCTCAAAGGGCACTATGCTACTGACTCATATATTGTAGATGGGTAATCTTCTACTAATAGACGGATATATCTTTTAATATTTGAGAATATAAGTAGTACGGTTATATCTTATACAATTTTAGTGCTTTTATTTTGGCATATATTGATTTAATTTCATATTTTTTGTAAATTTGTTTATAAGCGGGACCAGGATATTTCAGTCTCCAGATCTTCCTCTGAAGATAATTTCGTTTAAAAAGAGCAAGGATTCTTAAACTTCTTTATATGAGCACTAATTTAAATATTTTAATAAAATGGTTTGAATACCAATGCCATTTAGAATATTATAAGAATTTGCACGTGTTTGTGAATTTTACGTTTTTTTATATTATATTTTCCATATGAAGAACGGGTATACTGCTAGTATTAAAAATGAATAAATTATGATACACACATTAATAAATATTTTATACACTCTTCTAAAAATTGCAGTAAAAGAATGATCGTGAAATAATAAATAATTAACTTTAATCTGAACAGTATGAAAGAATAGTTCTAGAGGAAATATGAAAAAACTGTATAAAATACAAAATAACAGATTACAAATAACTATGTTGTTGTTGTTAAGACCCAGACTGTCCGACCTACCAGAAAGGCGTAAGGTAACTGTTTGGACAGCCGGGAAGAACCACCCAATTTAGACCCAGTGGGAGAGGCACGCACAGGGACCGTACCCTCCTTCCCCTACCACCAACCTCTCGGACTTACGGACCCACATGTTTAACGTGATCATACTCCGCGTGAACACGGTGGCAGTTTTGGCAGCGGACGGAATCGAACCCGGGCCTACCTAGTGCAATTCCCGTGCGCTAACCACTGGGCTACAGCGCCCCGCAAATAACTATGTATAATTGTTTGTAGAACATAGGAATCTGTATAAGAAGTCTACTCATGTTTTCACAGATGATTCCAAAGCAGGTGATTGATTATCTTGGTTTAACTTATGTTTGTAACAATAATACAGTCTTTTAAACTGCATGCATCTTGCTCTATTTTTACAGCTCAGATTATGGCAATATACCAGTCTCTAATCTTCACATCTTATCAAAATTCCAAAAAGCACACTATTTATACTGACTCATTAAGTTCGCTACAGTTCTTATCATCTAAGACAGCTATGAATTATCATATTGTCTCTGATATCAAGTATGAGCATTATCTGAAGGTACAAGAATACCATACTAAATTTTCTGTTGGGTCCTAGGATATGTTGGTATCAAAGGAAATGAGTTGCACTTTTATTTAAAAACAGACTATCAGACCAATTTTCTTCACTTTGTTTTATGCATCGTATCAAACTTTTGCCCCTTCTAAATGTGGGTGAATATTGCTGGACATACATGAAACATAGACATTGTATATACTTTTAGATGTTGCTTTCGGCCTTCTTACATAATAAAGGAAGATGTAATCCTCTGTGTGTATGTAGTGGGAGATCTAAGTGTCGTACGGCCATGAAATTTGGTACACAGGTACTGCAGGATCTAGGATGGTGCACATCAGCATTATATTTTTTTAAATTGGAATTCATTTTTTAGTTATTTTATATTTTAAAAAGTCACAATAAAGGTTCAAAGGTAGCCTAAATTAGCAGAATGTCATCTAATCTGGCAACTCTGATGGCAACTGGAAACACCAAGTACAATATTTATACTATATATCTGTCTAGAAATTTTTTCGTCTTGTTTTTCCTTGTGGTCGACTTATTCAGTTTTGAAAAGGCATTTCATTTATGTATTAAAAGTTAAAGATCTCCATAGCATTCTAAAGACATATAACAGATGGGTGGGACCATTGACTATAAACATTTGAAACTAGAGTCGAAATGACTTTCAATTTTAGAGTTTCTCTTTTCTGCAGCTGCACAGAATCTGACAGACTTATCCCTGGCCTACAGTATGTACCTTTTAGGCTAGTGATGTATTTCTGTATTTTATCATCTTTCTGAACATCATTTATTTTCAGGATGGAAGGCAGTTAAGGAAAACTCATTTTCTCAATGTTGAAGCACAATAAAATTAAAAAAAAAAAAAAAATTATCGGATCTATTGGTTCTCAAATATCAGTTTATCGTTGTTATCAGGAATTTTTACCACCTCAACATTTCTTCAATGTTGAAGTGTAAAACAAGTAGAAGAAATAATCAGATTTGTCAGTCTTATCATTGGTATCGGGAAAATACTGATAATCGGTATCTAATATCGAAACATCACTAATCTGTAATAAAATTTGCAGACTTCTGAAGCAATACTCTTTTCTCTATAAAATGTTTCAGCTGATGAGTGTTTTCATAAATTTAGTAGATTTTAAATATTCATGCTGGGTGGGATGGCAGCATTAACCCATTCCAATAATTGAAGCCAATTTATTTTGAATTCGTCCATAATATTTGAAATTAAGATAAATTTGAATTGAATTTTTCATAGAATTTGTTCTAATTGCATGCAATATTAAAAAAAAAAAAAAAAAAAAATTATTCACATTTATTAAATTACACTGCTGGACAATTATTAACGACGGATGACACTATCACCGATAGTAACCACAAAATGAAAGAAAGCAAAATGTGAAAAATTAGAATAAGTGCGGGATACAGTAAGAAGAGGTGGGAGCATGTAAATTTTTCATTTCCATACCTGTTCGTCACATGATAGCACTGGTAAGAGATTTAAAAGATTTGACATGTGTGGACAGTTGTTGTTCCAAGTGAAAGTTTTATGGGAAAGATTTAATTGATGAATTTGAAATTTTCGGTATGTCTTCCCGATATCACTTAGATGATTTACACATGGCCGTATTATTGGAAAGCTTGAAGAAGGGTGAAAAATAATAGATGTGGCCAGGGAATACGACATCGCCCACAACATTGTTTCACGGCTGTGACAAGTATTTAAAACAACTAGAATGTGTAGCAAGCATCACAGGGGAGGTCGTATTAGAAGTACGAGGCTTGCAGGAGACAGGTACATTGTCCTATCGGCAGAAAGGGACTGGCGCACCACAGCTCAGCAGGTGGCAAATCAGTTTCTTGCTACCACAGGACAGCGGATCTCCCGAAAAACTGTAGTCAGACGTGTGGGAGATGGAGGACTATACGTCCGCAGACCTGTTGTGTATGTCCCATTATCCAGACTGCACTGTACCGCCATTTTGCAATGGTGTCGTGAGCATCGCAATTGGACGGAACAGGACTGGGCTTGTGTACTATTCTCAGATGAGAGTAGTTCAGTAATCAGATTGTAAACACCAACTGATCTGGCATGAGAGTGGTACTGCTTATCGTCCAGAAGATATCCAGGAAAGGGACCGATATCCGGCATGCAGTATCATGGTATGGGCCGGCATCATGATCAATGACTGCACGCCCCTACATGTTGTTGCAACTGGGACTATGACCAGCCACCGATACATTGATGAAGTTCTACTGCCTCATGTTTGCCTTTTCCGTGGTGCTGTCGGTGATAAATTTGTTTTCATGGACGACAACGCACCATGTCATCGAACACTCTCTGTTCAGGATTGTGTAGTCAGGGAGAGTATTCAATGCCTTGTATGGTCAGCACGTTCTCCAGATCTAAACCCCCATTGAAAATGTTTGGGATGATTTGGAGAGGCGACTTGCTGGTCAAAAATACCCTCCAACAAACAAGAACATCCTCATCCATGCACTTACAGAGGAGTGAGATAACTTGCCTGAACAGCTGCTGAATAACGTTGTGCAAAGCATGAAACGATGTGTGGAATGTTGCATCGCACTCCACAGTGGACATATCCCGTACTGACACCTTTCTCAAAGGTGCATGCTGTGGTTCATATGTATTTTTCTATTTCTCAGTACACAGCATCAAATGAACACTTTTTTTCTTTCAGATGTTTCAAAACCTTCTGTATTTTCCAGAACAATAAATGATCTTTATTCTAATGTCCGAACAGTGTGGCAAAATTATTTTATCCTGCTGGGCCTTTACCCCCCGCTTATGTTGTGCTACATTGCAATTTGTGATCCGTCCTTAGCAATTGTTCAGCAGTGTATTTACTTATAACAGTGAAATCTGTTTAAGAATCGTACAGGACCTAAAATAACTTCCATCTTAAGCAAAGGGATTATATTATAACTAGGGGAGTAATTATTTCACAATGTGAACTTCTATGATTTTTTCTGCAAACTTTAGAATTTTCTGAAATTTTGCAAATATCAAATACATTTGCAAATTTAAGATGTTTTACTTATTATTGTCTAATTTCTATTATAATTTATGTTTTGCAATGCAAAGTTCCATACTTTTATTTTGATAATGAAAAATTCTATACTTTTCATTCATATAAAGCGAGTGTAAAAGAACTTAGTGCCAAAATTTCGGTAAATTTCTGGAATACGAAAACAATTTTGTTTTCCTAGCTACATAACGACGCCATCCATTAATTTTCTGTCAATATGCACAAATAGTGTTGATGTTAAACAATCCTTTTTTAAATTAAAAAATATGTTACAGGATAACAGATACTGCATGTATGGGTGTCCATGAAACTTTTTCCAGGGGGAGGCAAATTCAAGGATAAGATCATTGACAAGGTTAGGATCATCGGCAAAAAAATATAAATGAGATTTTTTTTTCTTCCTTTTCATTTTGAACATAGTTAGCTTGATGTCCTCTTATGATCTTGAATATCCAGGTGGAGCAAGTGCCCTCTTGCCTTTCCTATGGGCACCCAAGACTGTAGTAAAAAGAAAATCTGTGTATGTACAATATAATGCATCGAAATGCTGTCCACTTAAATGAAAATCTTGATCTCATATAACAGCATTAATAACATTGCCAGAATTTGAACGGTTCATAAATGTAAGTATTAGTTCAATATAATGTTCATTGATTTGCTTAGTAGTTATTTGTATTATTGCTTCATAGGCCATAGCTGATAGATTTCTTTTAGAAATATTAGTGTAAATTATTGGTCGGGAAATTCTACCATTTACTCCATAACCGCCAACGAGTTTTGCCTTATTTCCCACTATAAAATTATTGCCCTACTTATAGACTCTTAATCGGATTACTCTATAGTATAGGTTCCATTACAAAATTTAAGTTTTTCAAATATAAAAACTATATGCTAAAATTGTTTTTCAGGTGGCCTAAAGCAGATAATGTTGCCTCCAAGTTTTTTTGAAATTAAAAATTTTCCCCAATTTTGAGTCACTTTAGAATAGGAATATTAATTCTTCATCTTATTGACCAGCATGTTACAATGACTCAATATAAGCAGCATCCATGTGGCCATTACTTTCTTTCTTTTTTTTAAAATTAATCTAACCCAAGTGAGATTTTTTTTTGGATGATGATTGTCAACTTTTTATTGAGTTACCTGGATTTTTATCCAGGTAACTCAATAAAAAAATGGCAAAACATTCCCAGGTAGCAAGATTTGGATTAAAAACGTTACAAACTTGTTGCTATCGTTTCCTTTTCATTTGGTTGCAAATATCACAGTTTAAAAACTATTTTAAAACGAATTATGTATTATGTTGCAAAATGGATTATATATTTCGTTTTTAATTCATTTTAATGTTGTTGCATTTATCTGAAAAATTTTATCTTCATTATTTGCAACAAATTTTCAACGAACAATCCATTTTTTTAACGAATAACTCCAATCAATCCATATTTTTAGAGAATTTCTCCCTATTTTTATCCGAAAACTTATTGGATACTAAATTTTCAAATAAGTACAGCATAAAACACATACTGTGTTGTTCGAGTTTAGTATGATTAATTTTTTTTTTTTTTTTTTTCATAAGTTTTCAATATTAAATTTGTATTTTATACATATTTTGTTATTTTTACTTAGTTTCAAATTGTTAAAAATTTAAAGTTTAATTAATGGTTAAATATTCTTATTTTAGTTCTTTATCATCGAATAAAATTTTATGACTTTTATGAAAAATGTGCTTGGGGGGGGGGGGGGGGGGGGGGGGTACCTCTTTTTTCTATTCTGACCAACACTCATAAGTATAATTACTATGAAATATTCAAATGCAAAATTTTGGACCAATAAACATAATACCTAAACATAGGCGTAGTTGAAATGAGGGATGGGTGTCGACGACCAAATTATTTCGATAGTAATAAATATTTTCAGTTAATGATGAATAAAAGAGGTTATTAAGCCAGTGCGTGGGTGTGAAGAGGAAGAGATTATCACTCCTCTTACTTTTGTATTTGTACAGTATATGAAGAAAATGTTTGAAATAAATTTAATGATGGAAAATTGTATCTGTATATCAACTTTATGTATAAATTCAATATTTCCTTTATAATTAGTTACGCTTCTTTTCTCTTGTATTTTATCATGTTTATCTAATCTAAATTTGACAATCAATATCTATATTTTATTATAGGCGTAGCCAGAGTCTAAGAAAAAAAAAAAGGGGGGGGGGGGGGGGCGACGATCAAATGTGTTGGATTTCATTTTCCAATATGTACGATTTGGGAGAATTAATATATTTTAAAAGTGCATCCTGACGTTATACATTTAACAAATATTTGACATTACAAATGTTTTCATTTAAAAAAAAAGTGATAATAAAAATTGGCTGAGTAGATTTCTAGAAAATGTGGTGGGAGTATAATCGTGCAAAATTTATTAACACAGTGACAGAATCTAGACTTCAAAAAATCAGATCTGTACTCAGAAATTAATATTTATCTCAAATATAGCGATAAGTCTCCCTTACTTTATGTAAATATAGTAACCTTGTAGCAGCGTTTTACGTGACTGCACAAATATTGGCGCCAAAAGTGTTTGCCAACTTGGTGTGGAACAACTGTGTGTGACGAACATGCCCAGATCTTTTGTGTATCGCGTTTATCTTTGGCAGCTATTATGGTATGTATTACAGATTTTTCCTTCTAAAATTATTTAATATATTATAAAATATTAATTTTATATGTATTGTAGATACATAGTAGATTTACAATAGATCTACGATGTATTTACATTGTAGGAAATAATGTCAATTGGATACTTATGTTATGTAAAATGGAGCAATATAACACTTCACTCAATAAGTCTCCGGTCTGACACATATATGGCAACACTGTTGACAGACCCATATGATTTGTGAATAGTACCAATCTTCAAACGACACATGTCAAAATTTCTTGACATTTTGACAATTAGTTTATAGGTTACAGTGGTTTTAGTGACCCCAGTTTTGTAATTTTCAAAACAATGGATAAAAAAGAATTTTGTGTGTTGATTAAACATTCTTTTTTGATGGGGGGAAAAATACTGTTGAAGCCAAGCAATGGCTTGATAAGCGTTATGGAGACTCTGCACCAGGGAAATCAAATATTATTGACTGGTATGCTAAATTTAAACGCGGTCATACAAACACCGATGATGCTGAACGCTCTGGTTGCCCAAAATCGGCAGTTGTTCCGGAAAACATAAAAAAAGTTCACAAAATAGTTTTGAAAGACCGTAAAGTGAAATTGCATGAGATAGCTGACACCTTAAAGACATCAGAAGGTAGTGTGTTTACAATTTTACACGAAAATTTGAGCATGCGTAAGTTGCTTTCGAAGTGGGTGCCGAGTTTGCTCACACCGGACCAAAAACAACAACGCGTCTACGATTCAGAGCGCTGTTTGGAGCTGCTCAAACGAGATAAGGATTTCTTGCATTGGTATGAGACAATGGATGAAACATGGATCCATTACTACACACCTGAATCAAAAAGATCATCAGCTGAGTGGGACAGCAGCCGGTGAAAGTCGTCCAAAGCGACCCAAAACCCAAAAGTCAGCTGGCAAGGTTATGGAATCCGTATTTTGGGACGCGCATGGTATTTTGTTCATCGACTATCTTGATAAAGGTAAAACTATCAATAGTGAATATTACATGGCATTATTGGATCGATTGAGTGTAGAAATAAAAAAAAAACGGCCTCACATGCAAAAGAAAAAAGTGTTGTTCCACCCAAGACAATGCCCTGTGTCACAAGTCGATGAAAACAATGCTTAAATTATATGAATTACGCTTCAAATTGCTTCCTCACCCACCGTACTCTCCAGATCTGGCCCCCAGCGACTACTGGCTTTTTTCAGACATCAAAAAGATGCTCCAGCGAAAGAAATTTGGCTCAAATGAAGAAGTGATTGCCGAAACTAAGGCCTATTTTGAGAGCAAAGACAAATCATTTTACAAAAAAGGCATCGAAAAGTTAGAGGAGCATTGGAATGAATGTATCACTCTTGAAGAAGAGTATGTTGATGAATAAAGTTGAATTTCTAAAAAAAAAAATTGTTTTTCTTAGTTAGACCGGAGACTTATTGAGTGGGCCATGTACTAGGGTTAGTCTCGTATCTTGTCCAGCATAATAATCTAAAAGAGAAAGTAGGTATGTACTTTGAAAAATGAGGTGTGAGCTATTCTACCAATCACCCAACTATTCAAGTAAAAAAATAATTTACTAATAGAATTACTAAACAAAATAATTTCTAATTTGTTAAAATGGCTGGAGCTGTTAAAAGAATTACCTTTTCTCTTAAAAATCAAATTTAACACTGAATCAGACATTCGAAACAACATCCAATTTTTGTAACATTTATTTGAAACAGTTAATTCAGAGACGTAAATAATAAAATGTGCACAAGTATTTTCCAAATTTGAGCAAAATTTGCCGATAAAATATGAATCTAGCCTTTTTATTGCATGCAGATATTTGTGATAGTTATCTCCTATCTTTGGAAGGTTATATTTGGAATTATTTATTATATTCTGGAAGGTTCTTGTGATTTTGAACTTAGCACTTGCAAATTGTGTAGTCTGAGCTAAATTGTGAATGAATTTTATATCAGCTACTTTGAAGGACTGCAATTGTCAGTTCCCACTAAAGTTTACAAAATTGAGGCAGATAGCAAGTTTTCTTGCTGCATTGCAGTTAACGGTTATTCCCTGCTGATGAACACATAATAAGCTCGAAACCTGTCCATGAATACTGTTATCTACAGTGAGAGTGTCTTCTTTAGTTATCTCCCAATTTAATGCATTTATAGATAAAATTTGCAGCAAATTTTATTTTAACATTTATGTTCACGGATACTATTAATTTTTATTTTCTTCTGGGTAAATATTTGAACTTGAGCACAAAACTAATAATTTACATTTGTGCAGAATAATTCAGTCACTATCTGCTATTTTACATTTCATTCACAAAAAAGTTATATTTGAAATGTAGTTTGTAGAAATGCGTCAAAAACAGTTCTAAGTAATTTAAATATCATATTTTCATTCAACATTTTTTATTAAAATACAATTTTATATTTATTTTAACAATTTAAAATGTTTTTCAGTTGCTAAATTTTAACTTTATCTAAATCACTGTTAACTACATAAAATAAACAAACAAGTATTTTTCTTTTGAGCATGTAGCTGGAATGGGGAAACTAAAGAAATCTAATGGGGAACCAAATGCATGTCCCTGACATCATTTTGCATTTGATACTTCAATTTGCAGGGTACCATTTATAGGCTTTTACACTTCTACTTTTTTGTTTATAATTTACAGTATTTACACCATTCTAAAACTTTATGATGCACATAAGATTGTGTTGCACAAAATTCATGAGTAAATATGTAACTTATAGGTACACTTTTAAAATATGAGTAAAACAGTAGCATAGACATTAAGTTGATTTAAAATGGGTGGGAGTAGATTACTTCATACAAATCATATGGATGGAAAAGAAAATCGAATGGACAAAAGTAAAGGGATAAAACATATAGAATAATTATGTGAAATATATAAGATACAAGATCAGGGACAGAAAATATAACATAACAGAGCACTTGGTAAGCAAAATGTGATAATGAAATATGAAGCTGTTTCAAGGATATGTTCGATTCTTTTCATCAGTGCAAAAATTATCAACAAATCTGAAGTCGAAAAGATGAAATCGATACAAAGCGAAGAGCCAGAGAGGTATATATGCATTTAAAATTAGAAAACAGCAAAATTAGGAAGGATTCAGGATCTACTAAAGAAAGTCAATCTATAAACATAGAACTAACGCACAAGCTAGAGGTATTGGTTTCGATGTTGCAAAATTAAGGGACAGAGAAATTAGAGAAAAGTTTAGAGCTGAAGTGAGAGAAAAACTTACAGCCCTGGATTGCAATGTTGTGACACACGAAAATGAATCTAACACTGTTGAAAAGAGATGGCATGATTTTGTGACAATATTTAATGAAGCTGCTGAAAATACAATCGGAAGAAAGGGAAAGACAAAAAGCAAAGAATGGATAACTGGAGAGTCTTGGAAGCTTATTGAACATAGAAGGATTAAAATTTTGTTGGATAGTACTAGATCAAAAAGACTTTACCACAGCTATAAAGAGAAATATAGTGTGGCGGCCAAAAATGTCAAGAAAAGTATTAGAAAGGACAAGAGAAAATATTTTGTTGGGATTGCTGGAGAGGCGCAACATGCGGCTGAAGTAGGCCAAATGAGAACAGTGTACAAGTTGGTTAAACTGATTAGTGGAGTTTATAGGAAACCTGAATGTGCAATCAGAGACAAAAATGGTAAACTTCTTACTACAGATGCTGAGATTGGGCCAGGTGGAGAGAGCACTTCAGGGAGACCTTAAATGCGAAATGTGAAGATCATGCTGAGCTATGTGTGGAGACATGTAATGTACCAACTATCCTTAACATCCCCATGGAAGAAATTTCGCTGTGCGAAATTAAAGACACCTTGAAGGTGTTGAAGTCTAGTAAAGCCTGTGGAGGTGATCTTATTGCCGCTGAAATGCTGAAAGTAGATGTGGAGGTAACAGCAGAGTCTTTGAAAACCCTGTTTAATGAAATTTGGTAAACTGAAAGAGTCCCGGAAAAATGGAAGGAAAGTACCATTATCAAGTTACCAAAAAAGGGGGACTTATTGGTGTGTGATAAATGGAGAGGAATCAGTTTGTTGTCTATACCCGCAAAGGTTTTTGGAAGAGTCCTTATCAACAGGCTAAAAGGCGAAGTTGAGGGTATGTTGAGAGAAGAATAGACTGGATTTAGGAGAGGTGTTGGAACACAACAAATTTTCACCTTAAGAAATATTATTGAACAAAGCATTGAATTCAATGCTTCTCTGTACCTGAATTTCATTGATTTCCGCAAAACGTTTGATTCAATCAATAAAGAAATGCTGTGGAAAATTTTAGGGATTTATGGTATCCCTCAAAAATTTATTAACATTATCATTGAGCTATATAAAAATAGAAAATGCTGTGTAGAGGTGAATGGATATTTAACAGAAACTTTTTTAATTGAGACTGGTGTTAAACAGGGATGCGTGATGTCAGGACTATTATTTATAATAGTAATTGACTGGATCATGAAAAGAACTATCAGAAATAAGAGGCGAGGCATCAGATGGAACTTCACATCAGTATTGGAAGATCTTGATTTTGCTGATGATATTGTCTTGATGTCCTCTAGACTAGATGACTTACAGCAGAAAACCAAGGTTTTTGCTGAACATGCTAAAGAGGTTGGTCTTCATACCAACAAGAATAAAACTAAAGTTTTGAGATTAAAGAAAAAATCATTAAACAGAATTGTTTTGGATAATGACCCCATTGAAGATGTGGATATGTTTACCTACCTTGGTGTCTGGTGGGAAAAATGGGTGGAACTGATGAGGAGATCATAATTAGAATTGCTAAGGCCCAAAATTGTTTTCGTGGGCTCAACAAAGTGTGGAGAGCTTCGGAGATAAAGCTCAAGACTAAACTAAACTTGTTTAATGCCTTGGTGAAGAGTTGAAAGTGACTAAATATCAAAGTGCCAAACTTAATGCCTGGCAGGGCAAGAGCCTTAGGAAAATATTGGGAATATTTTGGCCTAACACAATATCAAATGAGAACCTATATAAAAGGATCAATTTAAAGCCCATTGAATATGGCATCAAATATCGAAGATGGAAATGGGTAAGCCATGTTTTGAGAATGCCATTGGACAGCATTCCCGCTGTTGCCCTGGACTGGGCACCTGAGGGCAGGCGGACAAGAGGTAGACTGAAGTTCACTTAGAGACGGTTGGTGGAGAGTGAGCGAAACCAGGCGGGATGGGCAAGCTGGACTGAAGCGAGAGCTGCTGCACACGATCGTCGTGTTTGGAAATCTAAGCTGAAGGCCTTAAGTGCCACTTAGGCAAGAAGAGAATGATGATGATGAATGCACAAGCTGCATTATCCCATAACATTACAAAAATGTCCCAAGAACATTTGTCAAATGACAGGGTCCAACTTTGTGAAAACAATTCCAAATGTCAGAGAGGAGTTTCAAAAGATTTTGACTTGTGTTTACTAATGTTTGTAAAATTATAAGGGACCGAACAAGACAGGAAAAAAAAATACAGTACTGAACAAATCATTAACTAAAATACTTCTCAATATAAAAGTCGAAATCATAAATTAACAAACATTTTTGTATAATACTAGTGGAAGAAATCTGAAAATAATGGCCAGAATTTAAATAATGTTGAGCAAGCAATCGGATTTATTTTCCAGTTTTGTGACATAGTTTTTATATTTATTAATTCAAAATTTAAGCACACATTTAGTTTTCATACTCCTTAATAAAAAATTTATCAGCATATTTAGTTTCACCAATATATCAAAGGCCATACTGGGAAAAATATAAGATTGGAAAACTTGAGCTTACTATAAGGAAGAAGATGCTTGCAATGACTGTTGTTTACTAATTATAAGCAAAATATTACAATTAAATTTTCCATGGATTTTAGTAATTTACTGACTGATCTTTTGAAAAAATGGTATAATGAATCTCTTTCAGAAACAAATTCACATAAAGATTTATACCCGGCCGTCCAAACGGTTACCTTACACCTTTCTGGTAGGTCGGACAGTCTGGGTCTCAACAACAACATAAAGATTTATAAAAATTTTTGATTAACATTATAAGCAAATACTTGGAGAAGAGCTGTTCAATAGTAAAAGCATTTCGATACTAATTAATCTCAGGATTGAACAGATCTATTGTAGAACACAATGTGAAAACATATTCAAAGTCAGCAGTTTTTTGGTTCGGCAGAATGGCAGAAATTTTTTTAACAGAAATTATACAGAGGTGAAAAGATCGGAAAAAGGTTTATGAAATTGGGATTGTTGCCTATAAGATCTTGAGTAGAATATATATATTTCCCACCTGTATAGAACCATTGTCTCTATACAATGTTTTCTTCATTATTCTAGGAAATCTACCTTAGCAACTGTGCGGTTAAACCCTACTCCTGGTTTCAATTGGCAATTTTCAGAATTCATCTCAAGTCTTGTTGCAGAGCCAGCTATGAATAGTTTGTAGGTTAGTTTCACAAATGAATTATTTGTTTAAAATACGAGTACATCAGTTAAAAATAAAGATGTAGATTTTCTGGAAAATTTTGAACTACTCTTAAATATTACATTTAAGCTAGAATAATATGTCTAGTGAATCAAAAATAATTTACTGTTTCTTACACGTGTAAGAAATAAATTATTAAATATATAGCTTTCATATGCTTTCTTTAAGGAAAAATTAGAAAGTTTTACTCTCACAAGCAGCAGTTATATAAAAATATAAAAAAATATATATGTGATATAAAAATATAATATATATATATATATAAACTGTTTATTTAAAAAAAAAAAAGTATTAAATATTATATTAACAATGTTTAAAAAATGTCTGCTGACCAAGGTTGGCAAAAAAAGGAAGTAGGTTTTGTGAAAAGAAAATCTGAAAGACTCTTTATATCCTAAAGTATGTAAAGTAGCCCAGCATTACCCTGAATCTACCACTTTCTTGAATGACTTTTACTCTAATATATTAAGTAATTAATAATAAGAAAAAATAAATTGTTAATTTATTAAAGGTATATGAAATACATTATTAAATAAATAAAAATATTAAAAAAGTACTTATAATTAACCCTCTTTTTTTTAAAATAATTCCTATATATAATATTAAAAATAGTTTTAAAATACTTTTTTAGAATTGAATGGGTTAACCATGAGATAAAGAAGACAATTTGGTGAACATTGAGTTACATATATATTTAGGGTTGTTAAAGTATTTTCCTTCAGCCAAATCACTTGCGAACATATTCCATATTTATAGTATTCTTATTAAATTAAAAAAATCAATTTCTGAAAGAATAAAAATAGTAAATTTAAATTACTTCTAAAAGTATTACCTGCTGTTTCTAAAAGTATTACCTGCTGTTTCTAAAAGTATTACCTGCTGTTCCAGTAGCAGAATGTTTCTAGCTGATCTGCGACATAGATTGAGGGTTTGAAAATTTATCTGCAGCTTGCACATTGTCTTAGCTTCTGGGTTCTTCATTGGTTGTTTCCAAAATTGGTCATTTTTTGTAAATTTTTAAATATTTAAAGTTTTACATACTTTTGTTTTTTATTTTAAAGATTCTATTTAAATTGTATTTATTAAAATGAAAAGTAAATTAATATTTAATTAAAATTGTGATCATGTAACTACAGGTGCACATATATCGAAACTTAATTTATGTCCCTAAAATGACTATATTATAAGTACTTCTCATTGTTTTCATTATGTTATTGAGAGAATAACCCTTTATTTTATTAATTATATGTTTGAAAAATAGCTTGAAATATCAGGAGAGATTCGAAATATTTATATTTTTAGAGCAATATTAATTATTGCTATCTTCGTATTTTTGGTATTTATTAAATTTTAAAAACTTATTTCTGGTGTATTTCTTAATTTTTTTTACAAGTTTATTTTTAAGTCATTGTCATCTTTGTAGAAGCATTTATGATCATTGATTATTTTCCAACTTTGTTCAGGTGTTTCACAAAGAATTTCATTTGGGGCGCGGTAGCCCATTGGTTAGCGCGCTGGAGTTGCACTCGGTAGGCCCGGGTTCGATTCCAGCCACTGCCAAAACTGCCGCCGTGTTCATGCGGAGTACGATCACGTTAAACATGTGGGTCCGAAAGTCCTTCCGAGAGGTTGGTGGTAGGGGAAGGAGGGTACGGTCCCTGTGGATGCCTCCCCCACTGGGTTCCGGTCTAAATTGGGTGGCACTTCCCGACCGTCCAAACAGTTACCTTACACCTTTCTGGTAGGTCGGACGGTCTGGGTTTCAACAACAACAACAAAGAATTTCATTTATCATGTAGCATAAATACTTTAGAGTAAATTTTAAATCCCTTTTTTCATAACAATTTAATCATTCAAGATTTTTTAGGTTTAATTTTTAGCAATATTTCTTATATTGCTTGCTCCCCCCCCCCCTCCTTGTTTTAAGTTTTCTCATATTTTTTTATTCTTTACTTTCCCAACTAAAGGATCATTTGCAATAATTTATTGCTTTTCTTTTCATAGTTAAGGAGGCCAGACACAAATTTCTATTTAAATTAATATTTATTGCTAATAATTCTGGATGATTTTTATTAATTTATTCCTGTTTGTACCATAATTTTTTCAATTACTGGGATATTTCAATTATTTTTCCGTCATTTTATCAGACATTATGAATATAGTTTTGTAAGTTATTGTTTTTGAAGCAGCACTTTTAGTTATTGTAATTTTAGCCAGGGCCGCACATTGAAATTGAGAGCCCCCTCTCTCCTTATTTTTGGGGTACCTTTTTTGTGAATTTTTAATGTCTTTTCTAGCCTCTTAGCGGTTTGGGCCCCCTCTAGTAGTGTCTATTTCCTGAAAGGCTGGTCTGTTTTAGCTTATGCCATCCTAATTTCTATATGATCATTTATAGAACATACTTTTATGCATGTTAAAGTCAAACAAGAATACATAACGTAGCGATATCAGCACTTCAGCTCAGAAAAGTTCAGTTTTTGAATCTTCCATCTCGTCTTCGCAGCGCTTCTCGAATAAATTGTGGGATCGCTTGCATCTAATCCATAATGTATTTGAGAAACTCTTCCCTGCATACTAATTACTTTTTCTTTTAATTTATTACAATATAAAATCTGTTATTATGAATATCCAACCAATTAAAACTAACTTGGCAAATCAAAAATGTTCGTGCGCAGTATGAATTTCCAGTACTTTCATATTTCATTTCTTTTTATTTTCAGTTATAATATAGTATGCAATTAGTGCATTTTTTAAATTCATAGCAATATTATATTTATATACATAACATAATTTACGTTTCTATATTAAAATTTACATTTTTATATTGAAAGTTATTTGCTTTCACATTAAAGTTCCTTTTGCATTCATAGTTAGTTGGTATTTTACTAAAATATTGTTGTAGCAGCATATGTGCAAGTTATTATTCTGATCTATTGCTGAAAGCCATAAATTTAACATTTGTCACCATAAACTTTCTGTGTAGGACAACATCAAACTAATTTTCCTTGAATAGTATTTTTTCTGATATTCTGCAAACATATTTCATATTCACGTATAAGTTTAAAATATGTCAACAGATTTCAAATTCCTATCCTTTCCCACTTTTTCAGAAAAAGTCCTGTTTTTGTTCCAACTTTTATTTGAAAACGCAGTAAGAACCCTGTGTGGTTTCAGTCAATCATGGTCCAAAAATATTAAATGAAAATTTTAGAAATAAACAATTCATAAATTGTGAATTACACAACACCAGTGGTTGGAAAATCATTCAGTATCACTGATGCAATAATACCCATGAAAGCTGCAAGGAATTAATTAAAACTAGAAACATTACCATCAACTGGAGTAATTCTAACCCCACAGGGGTAATATTGCCTCCTGGGGTCACCGGTGGTTTTAAATGCAAAAACCTCTAATGTATATCATAGCCTAATATTTTTTACTTTGTAGTGCATATATTATGAAATTAAAAAGTGAATTCAATCACTTTAAAAATCTTTATAACTTAGACAAGAAAATTTTGAAAAAAAAAAAAAAAAATACAACTTTCTGTTAATAGCAGAGGTAAAGCCTAGGTACATGGAAGTCAAATATGGTCTAATTTACTTATTTTAATGAATATTTAACATTATTTTATTTTTCCAAAAAAAAAATTTCAAACAAAAAAATTAATTTTTTGATAAGGTTGTAATATTGACCCCCAGAAAAATTTTGCATTTAAACATGTTTTGTGGGTATGTAGGGCCATTCTCTGCAATAGGAACAAAATAAGCAAAATAAAAATGGTGCAATAAGATGTCTTCTTTGTGTCTTGTAATGTGAAAATATATACATATATTATATATTAAAATTTTTACCATTTTATGTACAATTTCCCCAAAAGTGATATATCATTCCCTCAATGCTTGGGTCAATGCGTTGTATTCATTAAATTTTTTGCAAAAAAATTTGATTGCTTCTGTTCCCAAAAAATGGAAGATCATTGTGAGCTCTTGCAAAGAAGTTCTTACTGCTGACATGCCAAGTACCAGTAAGTCATTGACTGCTAAACCTACAAAAAAAGGCTATAGCAGTATTGAACAAGAAATTTTTTTAACAGAAAATGATAGCAGGAGAACCCAGTGGCACATCTAAACAATAGCCCAAGACATTTAAAATTGTAGCTAATAAATATTTTGATTTTTCATCTGATTCTTCCTCTTGAAAATGTCAACCCGTTGTCACATGAGAATGATTTTTGTATGTCAGATAATCTGCTTGTAGATGACATTGTCACTATAAGCTTTTGTCACTATTAAGAATTTTACCATTTAATACACATTGTTTTGTAGAAAATTTTAAATAGCGAATACTTCCAGTATTTAAGGTTTAGAAAGTTAAAATGTTTTGAAATATATTTGATTAATCTTTTTAAATTTAAATTTCATTTATCTGTATTGAATGTACATCAATTTAATTTGTAGTGGAAATTTTCAATATAAAATTGACCTCATTACCTTATAGTCATAGCTACTGTACTAAACATTAACCCTAATGGAGTTCTAATTTGACTTGCATGTAAATAACAACAAGGGGTCACAGTTACCCCCAAACACCAGATAACTCTGACCCCCCTTCCCTTTTATTTTTGTCCCTAAGTAATCTATAAAATTAAAAGAAAATTAAAATGAAATGTATTATTAAAATTTATGTATAAAAAAATATTTCCAAGTAATTTTTTACATAAAATGGGAAGGATATTTGATGAAAGCTATAAAAAAGGGTTCATTCTTATCCTGGTAAATCCCTGCAGGAAGCATTTATGAAGTTTAAATCGTGAATGATTTTAAAGATTTCCCAGAGATTGATGGGAAAAATTAAGAAAATCATTCATTCAGCAAGACAAGTTGGTAGAGAAAGATTTGCTGACATTATTGATGAAGAAATGAAAGAACATATTTAAGGCGACCAAAAAGTGTTAACAAATGCAGAATTGGAAGAACTTGTTAAATCATCTACAGAAGAAGATGATGAAATTGAAGTGAAATTAGCAATGTTGACACCACCAAAAGGGTTCCACGTCCAAAAAAGTTTCGAAAACCCTGATACAATAGAATCAATGCTTACTAGCTGATATGCCAGACATAATGCAAATCAACCAATTAAAGAACATTGTGTACAGTGTCATTTATTTAGAGGATACATGTTCATTCCGCAACTGCTGAGAAAGAAATCCCGTAATGGAATATGAAAACATGTTTATTATTTCAGAATAAAAAATAGGTTTTAAGTTTCTAAACATGTGAAACAAATTTTCACCAATTTATAGTACAGTTCAACTCGAAATGCAAAAATTAGTATTTTAATATTAGTATGAGGGGATTACAGGCATCCGCAACTTTTATGGAAGAACACTAAAATTTGTGATTTTTACTAAAGCGTATTCATAATTTTTATGAAATAACAGTAAAATTGACAATTTTTATCATTTAAAAAGTGTTAAGTTAGAATTTTTTTATGAAAAGTGCTAAATTTATGGTTTGATACCAAAGCCTTAAAATTTGTAATTTTTATGAAAAAACCCAAACATCCAGTATTTTTACGAAAAAATGCTAAACTTTGCTCTTTTTATAAAAAAAAAAAAATTGCTAAAATTCATGATTTTTAAAAAAAGAGTTTAAATTTAGGATTATAAAAAGCCCTAAAATTTCTGATTTTTGATAAAAAGTGCCAATAGTTTCAAATTTCTGAAAAAGAAACAAACTAATATTTGCATTATTATGAAAATGTGTAAATTTGAGATTTGCACACAACTGGTTTTTCAGTGTTTTTATCACTGATGTTATTTTAATGTACGCTACTAAAATGTCAACTAATTTGACATTATGGGGTGCTAACTAAAATGGTTGCTATTTACAACTCTATTTTCATTGCATTCTTTCTGTGGCTGCCCTGTAATTTTTTTCCTTTTTTGTCCAGCCAGTAATCAATTTCTGATACACTGTTGCAAAAAATTTATCTACAGCTGCGAAACTCTGCATGCAAATAGCGTTTTATGAGTTATGCAAATGATCAGACTGTCAGTGCTAATAGTGTTATAGGGCTCCTGTAACATGCATGACAATAATGCATTATGCAGTATTTGAAATCACCCGTGTTCTCACTCACAGGCAATTGTAAGTGGATTTTCTGTTTCGAAACTGAAAATTGAATACCATGATGCCTTTGTGACATACTCGAAGGTGCTACAAACAATTGTCAGATTTAGAGAAAAGTCTCATCATGGGCCTTAGAAAAGTTGGTTGGTCTAACAGACCTATCAGTCATTCTTTTAGTCGGGGTGATATAGTTGCTCGGCGTTAACAGTGGATCAGAGGTGGCACATGTAACCGACACAGAGGCTTAGGATATCCCAGACAAACAACTGCTCAAGAGGATCATATAGTCAGGAGAGAAGCCACGTCCACACCAGTGTCATTCCTATCAGCCATTTGAGGGCATTTACCATACTCCATGCATCTTGTATCAAAAGATACTATTCAGAGATGATTGACAGAAGTGGAATTATGTTTGATGTCCATTAAGGCACCTACCACTGACCACTCAACATAGATAGTCATCTTGATTGGTGGTGAGTTTAGTCAGCTTGGACAGTGTTCGAATGGAGGCATGCGGCAAATCCCGTAACAAATTCCCCCCTTTAGCGACAAATCCCACTTCTCTCTCAGCCCTGATGATCACTGCATATATGTGCGGAAGAGGACTGGCCAGTGTTCTGATCCTGCATTTGTTTTTGAGCAGCACATGGCCATCAGATGTGGTGTGACAGTTGGGGGGAGCCATCTCATACGACAGCCAATCTCTTCTAATTGTGCTGCGAGCCAATCTGATGACTCTTTTGTACCGCAATAATATTCTGCAGCCGATTGTTCTGCCTATGCTGTCAATATGCCCAGGTTTCATTTACCAACAAGACAATGCTTTTCCACATACTGCACAACTTTCTCAAGAATGCCTTTGATGGTTTTAATATCCTCTAATGGCCATCTGATTTCCCAGACCTATCATCGATAGAACACGTCTGGTATGTGCTGGAACAGCAATTACAGCCTTCTCATAATATCATTGAATTAGCTGACCAGTTACAACATTTGTGAGAGAATCTTCTTCAGAGGGACATAAGTAACTTAATTGACTCTATGCCGTACTGAATATCGGCATGTATAGCTTTCAAGTTGAGTATTTACTACTTACTAAAATGCTCTTTTGTTGTAATCATTCTTTAATAAAGCAGGGTTTTTTTTAATCCCGAAATCTAATCATTTGCATATCTCCTCAAATGATATCTACATGCCAAGTTTTGTGATTGTAGGTCAATTTCTTATGGGTTCATATATATATTCATATTCATATTCAGGATTGCATATTTGGGAAGTTATATTCTGAATTGCTTGTCCATTCTCCAGCTTAGACTCACTGGACGGGTCTGGGAGTATTACCGTGAACGTTCGTACTGCCTCCCTGGTAGAATTTCGACTTGTTCATTCCGGTGCTTCTAGATTAAGCTGTTGAGATTGATCGTGTATACACGTGGTGGAAGAAGAAGGGTTCATGCCGCTTGGTAATACAAATTTTCTTAATGTATCCTATTTTCATTTTTTGTTGCCTGTAGTCTGAGTTTAAGCATTTATAGTAATGTACTATTGCTTAATCTGAAACAGGCATTTGTTTGGGTTAATTAGAATTAAATACTCAGACCTGAAGATGAATTTAATTCTGATTAATCATCGAATTTGAAACGGTGCTGTTCTTTTCTCTTATCGGCATTATGGCCGTGAATTTGCTTCTATGGTGATGTTAATATTACTTGAATTGTATTTTTATTTTTTTTATTTTTACATAATTCTAATTATTACATATTTCAAATATATATATATATATATATATATATTTGCAACAGTGCCTATATTTGTTTAGGTAACAGTAAAGTAAGAAGCATTCACTCTTACTTTAGTCCGAATATCCTCCCTCTCATAGTTAGTTCTAATTTATAACCCTTAAGCTGTCGATGGTGATAGTGATATCATCACATCCATCCATCATTCAATGCTTGCATATAGTTGGATTTTTCTAGGCCTGATGTAGGCCTGATGTCAGTGTTTCTTTCCCAATAAGCTTCTGAATCTATATTTCATATCTCGACATGTTATTTTTTATTGTGCATTTTCTATTATTTCTTTTTCATGTACTCTTTTATATAAATTTTGAATTTTGATTTCCAAACAACAAGTTCGCGAAAGACTGAGCCAGCGATTAAATTGTTGGATTGCGCTGCAAAACTAATCAAAATTGTGAGAAGTTAAAGAGCTAAAAATTTTGAAACTGGTAATTGTGAAAGTAGAGAGCAATTGAATAAAAAATAATCTTTCCTGAACCATTATTTTGTGGGTGATATTTTCACAAGCAAATTGGAGGTAATCATACAGCAGGATAGCTTCTGGCAGAAGCTACTGAACAACCTCACACAGCTTAAACATGAACAGACCATGTTGTTGTTGTTGAGACCCAGACCGTCAAACCTACCAGAAAGGTGTAAATGAACAGACCATTTGACAAAGTTGGGTAAAATATATTGAAAATGTATTTTCGATGCAAAATACATAGGTTTAGGGCATAAAGTGCAAAATACAGTGAAATCTCAATGCGGACAGTCAAGGGCTGCCGACTTTTGTCCGTACAAATAGAAGTCTGCACTAAGAGGAAGACAAATATTTCAGTATTTTTGGAACTACATACAGTAATAACTAAAATAAATACTAATGTACATACGTACTATGTATCATGAATGACTACTACTACATACTTAGAAAGCATTTACAAGAAACAAATAATACAGTACTTATGTACATACAGTGGAAACTTGTTTATTTTCATCTAAAGAACAAACTCATTTTTCTATTCCATATTCGTAATTTATTCCTGATTAAAGAAATGAGTAATCTTTTGTTGCTTCAGGTGGGAGAACGATCTTTTTTCTATATTGTTCTTCAGGTTCACAAGGCATTCAAAGGTTTGATCTGCAACATCTTAGATAATAATAGACTGATAATATTGACACAGAGCTGTGAGCATGTTCTGAACTTCACGTGTCGTTGGTGATGGAATGTCTTCTACTTCTTCACTGTCACTGGAGATTTCTTGTCCTGTCTCTTGTGTTACTGCATTAATAATTTCCTCGTCAGAGAGTTTATCCGAAATAATCACCTCGTCATCAAAACTGACATAAGTGTTAGCATCAATTCCTTGTGGGATATCACATCCAATTGCTGCTTGCAGGGTATTCTCGAGCGAGGTTAAGTCTTGAGTGATCTCGTCTGATGTCATATCCCCACCTTTTTCAAACCCTGAATGGTGGAAGCAGCTGGCGATGGCTGTAGCCGAAACCTCCTGCCAGGACCGCTGACCATTTCATTGCTTGAAGAACATTCACATTAGAAGTGGAGTACTCGTTTGCATGACTGCATGTCCCAGAAGAATCTGCCAATAATGGGCTTTCAAAGATTTTATAATGCCTTGATCCGTGGGTTGAGGCTCTAAAGTACAGTTGGATGGGGGAAAAATCATCTTCACTGCTTTCAGCCCAGGAATTTGTGGAGGGTGGGCCGGGCAGTTATCCACGAACAATGCCACCTTTCATTTCTCTTTACAGAATCGTTTATCCAATTCACGAACATACTTTTAAGAAAAAGCCATTGTCATCCAGGCTTTTCGGTTCCAAGAAAAATCCAAAAGAATTCACTAGGTTTCTTTTGAAAAAGAGGTGAACACATCTTTCGAAATAATTTTTTTCCTCGAAATTTTTCTGCTTCCACTAAAAAGCCATGTCTTCCACTAAATTATTGAATTTTTTGTCAGCATTATCCAATAAGCGGTACACTTTAAACGACGTTTTTAACATTGAATGTCCATATACCAAGACAGAGAATAAGAGTTTGTCCGTACTAATGAGAAATCGGTGTTAGTGGGTGCCGCATTAACGAGATATCACTGTACATGTATTTTCAAATTAAACATTGCTGTGTATTGGACTGAATTGAATTTTCAATGCAAAGCAACATTTGTCTATACATTTTATTGAAAATAAACAAACCTCATATTTGTTAAATATTAATATTGGCATTTTAAAAAGATTAGAATGTATTGTAAAAGTATGACTTAAGACTAAACTCTTTGAAATTTTAAATCTCTAAATTAATAAAGTAAAAATAAATTAATCTATGGGGAGAACATATTTTATATAACAGACAAAGATATAATACAAAATCTGATGTGGGCAGCACATAACTTTCCCTACAGACTCAAACTCATTTTCTCTTTATTTCTTTATTGAGTTTAATTGCACAAAATAACAAATTTTTTTAAAATTACACTGAATTTGCACTTTTATATCAATTTCCATGTGTGTAACAAAAGTGCAAAAAACTAAAATATGGAATTGAATAAAAAATTGAATGGCTAGTTCTAGAGTAATAGGGTTGGTCTTATTCTTATACATCTTAACCCTGGGGCTTCCACGACCGTATTCAGGGGTTCTGTGATGTTGAGACCCAGACCGTCCAACCTACCAGAAAGGTGTAAGGTAACTGTTTGGATGGCTGGGAAGTGCCACCCAATTTAGACCAAAACCCAGTGGGGGAAGCATCCACAGGGACTGTACCCTCCTTCACCTACCACCAACCTCTCGGAAGGACTTACGGACCCACATGTTTAACATGATTGTACTCTGTGTGAACACGGTGGCTGTGATAGTTTTGTGTAAGTTTTCTTAAAAATTAAATAAACGAGTAACATTTAAATGCATAATTTGGACCACAAAGGACTTTTTCTCATTTTGTGGTTCTACTATAAAATTAAATTTCAAAAGGGTTCCGCTACTAGAAAAGTCTGAAAACATTGCTATAGTGAATCCCACTATTATCTCTAGAATTCGCCTCTAAATCCATATTAGTTATCATCTAAGTTCTATCTATAGCCAATCTTAAAAAATATATTTCAATTTTTTTAGGAAATTTTTTTGCACCAGAAGTGAAAAAAGGACTGGAGGTGGAAATCCTTAGTTATCCCCCTATCCAGTTCGGAATTTTATGCTGAATCCAGATCAGTCATTATCTCTATCTACAGCAAATTCTAAGAAATAGATGTTCTTAGAAAATTCTTAAACCAGACGTGGAAAAGAAACCGTAAGTAAAATTTCTTAGTGAACAACCCTACTTCCTCTAGAATCCATATCATCAGTTATCATCTAAATCTAAGCTCTATATATAGCCAATTTTGAGATATAAACGTTACAAGCGACAATTTTTGAACCGGAAATAAATAAGTAGAAATCCATAGTGAACCTCTAACCTCTCAGAATTAGGATGCTAACTTCAAATCAATCATCATCTGAGCTCTGGCTATAGCAGATCCCAAGAAATAGATGTTTCAAGAAAACATTTTTCCGAAAGAATGTAGTATGACAAATTTTTGTCAACAATAAAACTCATAATATAGTGCAACCTCGATTAAACGAATGCCATATAAATACTTGTCAAATCGAGGTACTACTACATAAAACTAAAATCTTATCTTTTAAGCGGTTTAAAAAATTTTGTGGCTTCGTAAATCCCATTTATAATGACATTTTTAAATTTTAATATCCTTAATAAAGATGCCTAAAATTTTTAATAACCTTGTAATATCCTAATATCCTTAGTAAAGATGTACACATTTGCACAATTTATAAATGCAATACTACATGAATACCTACAATATCATCAAGATGTAAAAAATAAATACATTTGGTCTACATAATTATAATAAAAATATAAACAGAAAAGTTTTTTATATATATCTTACTCAAGCTATGAGAGAAATTTTTTTCTAAATTTTCGTATTCTATTAAATGAAATTTGAAGTTAATTTCAAACAGAGACACTTAGTTTTACAACTACAATGCTTCTTTTAAGATCTAAATATATATCTTGAGAAAAATCCTTGATGTTTAAAGAAACAATACTCAAAGCTATCTCTAATATATATAATTAATTGTGTAATAATCTCTAACATGTGCAATTGCTTCATTTTTATGATATTGTTAATTTTTTTAGAAACATCATGAAAGTAGCATGAAAAAGATGATGGTGGAGCCATGGAACTGTTCGAATTATCATACGGAGCCTAGGGTACAGCAAAGTGAGCTGTCAATGGATCCTTTGAGCTGTTAATAGTGATCAGAGAGTCTACTGTATCGTATAGCAGTCTGTTTACAACACTTTCTGTGTTTCAACATTGAGAGCAACACATCCGTACAGTCTAGATCTATCTCCTTGTGATTTTTACTTCTTCAATCCACTGGAAAAGACACTAAAAAGACTTTGGTTCTAGTTGGATGATGGCATGAAGCAGGCTGTATTAGATATTTGTATAAAATAGATTTTTACCACAATGGCATCTTCAACATTGTTAGTCAATTTGATAATTATCTTAAAATATACAGAAATTACTTTTAAATATTTTTAACCTATCTGAACTTACTAATTCAAATGCAAACTCTTTGATCATGCCTATGAATAAATATATATGAAGTTTATTACTCCTTGAAGTTTATTTTTGAATAAAAGTTGTAGTTTCTCTTTTTAGCCATGTTTTAGATGCTTTTCGATTCAAGTACAAGTTACGTGATATTTTTAAATAAAGTATCTGTTTCAGAGGCTTGCGCGGAGGTCAATATTATTACTTTAAACCCTCAATCTCAGACATTTATAATTTTCATGTCCACTACATGTATATATAAGTGAAAAATTAAAAAATCATTAATGCTGGAAGAATTACTTTAAAAATCTGAATTTTGTTTATTTCATAAAACATATGTTTTTGCAGAAGCTGTTTCATATTGAGAATGGAATGCATATATACTTTCTTAGTTTTTCAATAAATAAACAATATACAGGGATTGGACAAAATAATATGAATACTTGTGCAATAACAATACTCGAAGGAAACCGGTCGTATACTCCTGCCCTCTAGTGTTGAAGCATGCCACCTATACCGGGCGAGAATGTACACGCATCAGTCTGTGAGTAGCAGTGATAGCGGTCGGAGGCAAAATATATTGCGGTGTTAAAACTTCGTTATGTCTGACCTCTCAGATTTTAAAAGAAGAATGATTGTTGGGGCCCGTCATACCGGAGCCTCAGTACTGAAAATGGCCACCCTTGTTGGAGTCGGGAGAAGTACAGTATCGACCGTAATGACAGCCTATATCAAACAGAGAAAGACATCATTTCCCAAGCACAGCAGTGGCCAACGGTCAAAGCTGACTAATAGAGACAGAAGGGCTTTGAGGCGGATTGTGGCCAGAAAGTGCAAGACAACAGCATCCCAAATAACATATGAGATGAACACACATCTACAGGAAGCTGTATCATCAAAAACTATCTGGATTGAACTGCATGCGGCAAACATTCACAGTAGAGCGGCGATTCCAAAACCAATGGTTACATCATGTAATGCCTTAAAATTGGACACAACAATGGGAGAATGTCAATTGGTCAGATGAATCATCGTTCACATTATTCCAGACCAACGAACGTGTTTACGATTGGAGAATGCCAGAAGAAGCCTATTATGTTGACTGGTTCCTTCCAACTGTTCAGCATGGAGGGGGATCAGTGATGCTGTGGGGCACGATATCGCACTGTGGTCTCTGCCCACTTGTTATCCTACATGGGCGAATTACAGCACAGTATTATGTCAGTATTCTGACCGACCATCTTTATTCAATGGTGCAATTTGTTCTCTGATGAACGACTTGTGCACCAAGATGATAATGCTCCCATTCACACTGCTGGAATTGTCAAAGACTGGTTTAATGAACACGATGAAGAAGTATAACACCTCGTGTAGCCTCCTCAGTCCCCTGATCTTAATACAATTGAACTTTCATGGCGCATTTTGGAGGGCAAATTGCATAGTCGGTTTCCACCTCCAAGGACACTTTCTGAATTAGCGACCATTTTGCAGGAGGAGTGGCTATGTATCCCTGTGACTCTTGTGCATGACTCGTATTTGTCCATCCCACGTCAGATACAAACTTGTGCTATTTAAAGGGTATATAAAGTGTATGTGTGATAACAGAATTCTTAGTTGAGTCTCTTTAGTAGACAAATCAAAATATACTGTATGGTTTAAAATAGACAGTTAGCAGAGTTATCAGAAATTTCAATTACATATAAATAAAAATATAAATATAACTTGTAAAATATTCTTAGTTACTACTTTCATTTTTTTTTAAAAAGCTATTTATAATGTCATTATTTGATAACTTATTACTGAAAATTTTATGAAATAGTACATACAACTTATAATTATCTTATTTACAAAGCTAAAATGAAACTGGTATTTTTTTTATTTCGCTCTTAGCTGCCAGGATTATACAATGAATGTCTGTCCACATGACTCTAAATATAGAAACATTAAAACACATTTTCAATGTCAAATCTATATAGATAGCTAAAACGTCTGACCTCAGTTTACCTAGTTCAGAAGTAAATTTTAAAATACAACTAGAGAAAGATGAAAACATTCATATATGGGTGTAGTTTTAGGGGTCATATCTTTACATCTGTGTTTATGACAGGCGTAGAGGGGGACAGTAAAGGGGGATGATTATTCAATTTTTAAAGTTTTCCTTATTACTTGAAGTGATTTTAGTTAGGTAAATGTAATTTAATAAGATTGAAAGGTCCTGTAGATTCCTAATACCTTAAATTTGGAAAAAAAAAATATACATATACTGATTTTTTTTTATATGAAAAAGTCAATAGTGTTAACACTAATATATTAATTAAATTGCATGTGAATAATGTTTTAATTTAAAACTCAGAACATATATATGTACCTAGCAAGGTAAAGCTCCAGGAAGCAAATCAGAGAAACTGAAAAGCAATGTACAAAATTCAGTAACAAATAGAATATCTAAAGATTTTCCAATGAAAAAACACAAGATAATTTTTGTAAATAACATTTTAAATGTAATTTTTAGTGGATATTTTCTTCTAGAATTTGAAATATTCTTCTTCTAAATGATGTTTTTTGCTTAAAAATATTTACTTATTCGTTACGTTACTCATACATTAAGAGGATATTTTCCTTCACAACTGCTGGTTTCAGTTTTTCCATGCTAGCATATTGAAAATAGTACTAAATATCATTTAGTTTTTAGAATTTTTCCCGTTGTTTTTTGCAAAGCATAAATGCTAAAAAGAGAAAAATTTGTACTTTTTTAAAACATTGATAAAATAATTAGTGCAGTGTTTCTAAAATTTTTGTAAAATTAATGCAATGCTCAAAAATATTAGAAATACATCTAGTTACTCCATCGAATTTCAACATCTATCCTTGCAAATAATAATGGGGAAAACCACTAAAACTGACATAGCCAGAGGTTTAATTTTTTCCCCTATATGCTAGCACGGTCAAACAAACAAAAGACTAGAGGAAATGTATCCTTTTAATGTCTTTCTTTTACGTTATATTTAGTTACATATTTGCTTTATTTGTGCTACATATTCGTTTTATTTGCGTTACATACTTGTTTCTTTTGCGTAGCCTTTCGATACATTTTCATTTGCTTTGCGTCCATTTCGTTATATTTTCGTTTGTTTTGCGTTCGTTCCGTTATATTTCCGTTTGTTTTGCATCCGTTCTGTTATATTTTCGTTTGTTTTGCATCCGTTCCATTACATTTTTGTTTGTTTTGCGTCCGTTCCGTTACATTTTCGTTTGTTTTGCATTCGTTCCGTTTCTATATTTTGTTACATATTCGTTTTATTTGCATTAACTTTCGTTACAAAGTCGTTTCTTTTGCATCCACCCCGTTACATTTTCGTTTCTTTTGCGATACATATCGTTATCGTATAAATCTCCATGCAAAAGTAATAGGTGAAAAATGAAAAAGTAACATTTTAAAAATGGTTGCAAAATAGTGGAAGCGCTGAGACATCTTTTTGTTTTTATTTCGTTACGTATTCAATGAAATAAAAACGCAACAGGGTTCTGATTTTTCAATGAATTAAAAACGGAAGTGTGCTAGTTGGGTCTAGATTTCAGAAAGAAATCATTTTGTAAGCTTTAAATAAGAAATTATCTGTAGAAGAGAATGTACAGTATGGGATCTATTATCCGGAATGCTTGGGACTTTGGACTTTTTGGATAAGGGTTTTTTCCGTAATTTGGAACACTTTTCTAAAATTTACTGGAATGTTCTACAATGTTGCAGAAAATTATAATTCAATTTTTAAGCATAAATGCATTACATAAAGCTTTATTTTGTAATGAAAAGTATACTTAATAAAATTATATATTATTAAAAATATATATGTGATTAAATTAGAATCAGATCTAGTTGTTAAGAAAAAGTTATGAAAAAGAGTCAAAACACGAAAAAAGTGTTCTATCAAGCCTCAATAATAAACATGTTTACATTAAAGATAGCATTTATTTATTTTCAATAAAATTATAACCCCATATTTATAGATGGGAATGCATCAAATTTAAATATATCCTGTGAAAATGGCTGTATTTCAAGTGCCTAAATCGTTGTTTTAATACATTTTTCTAGAAAATAACCCTTCATTTTATTAACTACATGTTTAAAAAGTAATTTTCCCACATAACACATAAAATTATTAATAAATCTTAGTCTATGTAAGCAGATTGCAAAAATTGAAAACGTCTTTACAGTAAAACGAAATATAACAAGACTATAAATGCTGATTTTTGTGATATTGCCAGAGAATGTTTTCCAAATTGCCAACAAATACATAAAATACATTAAATCTTATCAACATACGAATTTAAAATTTTTGGCCAAATGGCCATGGTTGCCGAGTGAGCTATCTTTTATTAAGAAAAAAATAAAGAGGGAAATTTCTCCTTAAACACTCCAAATACCAAGTGATTTGCATATTTGTTTGAAAATCGGCAGAAAATGTACAAATCGGAGTCTCGTAAGAAAGCATTTACTGTCTGAAGAAGTCAAAAGGAGATTGGTTTTAAATTGCATTTGTCTGCATTTTGGACAACAATAACACAAATTAATTTCGGAAATCTGGATTTTAAAACACTTTTTTAAAGGTCTGATAAAAAGAAAACATATTGGACCAAAATTGCAATGCACATTCCTAGTGATACACTTAGAAATCTGAATAAACTATACACTGTAGCAGGAAAACAAAGTTTGTTGTAATAAATTTTCTGAAAATAATAATTTTTTATCATTTTCTTTTGGCGAAAAAACATCAGACACATCTTTTGAATCTAATAATAAAAAAAAAAAAAAGAAAGTCCCCCCATAATTTAAGAGGTGCTATACGGAGGTAACAATGTAGATGCCTCGTTTAGTGATTTATGCCAAATTTAGAAACTTTTTATGAAGCATATAATATATTATGTCCAAGAAAAAAGAGATATTAATGAATTGTGCAGGCATGTATATTTCCCTTGTTGCATAGATTGACATCAAATGTGACTGTAAATTTTTCGGCAATCGATGGCAATTTTCCTGTAGGAAAATCTAGAAAAACTGTAATTTGTATTATGAGGTCGTTTTCCATAAAAACTACGAAAGAATTGGTGGAAAATAACACTTCTGATTATTTGGCGAGATTTTAAAAGAAAAAACACTATTTTGACCAATTTTGGGTGAAAATATGTTTGTTGGTGCAAAATTTGGCATCTTTCTGTCTAATTACGGTTCTGGGAGCATTTTGGATATAAGATCCTGTACTGTATTAGATTTTTTATTTCAATTTGAAAGTGGTATTAAAATTTGGCCATAAATTGTACTTGGTTAAAACAAATGAATTTCACAAGGAGAATGGCAAAAACAATGGTAAGGACAATATTAGGTATTGCAAACTTATGATAATCATATTCCTGCATGTAGATAATATTTATTTATTAAAATTATAGTTTTAAAGAAACTAGAAAGCCAACTTAAAACATTTGTTGACAATCATAAGGCAAACAAAAATTTCCTTTAAAATAATGGAACTCACTAATAAAATTTTAATTTAAAGTTACCTGGATTTAACTGGGCACATTTTATATTCAAGTTGTAAAGTTACCTAGAAATGTTTTTAGATATAGCACTTGAATCTATCATCAGCAAAATTGAATTTTTGTATAATTCATTATGTGTTGTTGTTGTTGAGACCCAGACCGTCCGACCTACCAGAAAGGTGTAAGGTAACCGTGTAAAGGTGTAATTCATTATGTGTGTTGAAAATGATTTCAAAACAAATTTATTATCTAATTTCACTAAAATTACTTGACTAATTTACATACTTGCAATTTAAAGAAGAATGATGATATCCAATTGGAAGTAATCATTTTTTAGATGTATGACAAATTGAAAAAAAAGTTAGTACATTGAAAACAAAATTCCACTTAAAAATCCAAGGTAAGTTTATTTCAATAAAATCTCAAGTGCTTTACCATTGTTACAAATGCAAACCTCAAGTGAAAAGTTGGCACTAACAAAAGTTTTAGTAATACAGTGAAATCTGCATGGGTGACCGCATTTAATAACCTATTGCTGTGGCATAAAAATTTCACTTCATAGACAAAACCTCTTAGCAACTAGCAATTAATGTGATCATCGATGTCAATGAGTTATCTTTATTTAAAAAGTATTTATTCCATATGTTGAGGAAGGGGAGGTGTTTGCCTTCGATAGGTTTCACTGTAACCAATTTAAACAAAGAATTGAACCTCAAGGTTTTATTGACACACTAACTGAACCATGCATAATTGAAGCAGGCTAAAGTTGAATGCAGAATAGGAAATATGACAAGATCGTATTTTATTTTAAACTCCAAAGACATGTAAAAGATTGTACAAGAGTAAGAACGAAATTAATACTATTGTCAGATATATGTACAAGACAATTTCAGATTAAAAAATTACAATTCACGACTTAAGATAAAATAGAAACTTCCTGAAGGAATCATGCAACTGTACATTGAAAATGCTGCTTTAAATTAAGTTGTGTCCACGCTGTTGCAACTAGCATAGTTCTGAAACTATTTGCAACTACTCACAGATATGCACGTGGATGGTGGTGTAAGCAAACTAAGCAAAAGAAGTTGCAGCAAGGTCTTTATAAAAAGTAGTCTGGCTGGGGCTTCTTGGTTGGAATTCCTCTTGTCTCCTGAAAGATAAAAAGAATGATGAATGGATGCTGAAAACAAGATAAAAAACAAATGTGTCTTATTTATATGTCTTAACATATTTTCAACTGGATTCAGAGTCTTTAAAGGATCAAAAAAGAAATTAAAATTCTTCAACAATCCTTTGATAAAATACACCTTTATAAAACCTTTTTAAACTAGAGCCACAAGAAGCAAAATAACAGCTAGAAACTGTAGAAGTTGTACTGTCAAACAAAATCCTCCAGTTAATAACAAAAAAAAGAGGACACCAGAAATACTTTGTATTCTTATTATTGGGTCAATCAATGCTGTTCAACTTGCATTATTTTTAGCCCACTTGGCTGTATATTTCATTTGAAGCATCTCATCACCATTAGGATAAAATATGGGACATAACACTGAACAGTGTTTTTTTATGCAATCATCAATTCTTCCCATTAACCAGATGGCGGCATTCCGGAACTGCCGTGGCCCAAAAGACGAAGCGCTTTGCTTCCGAACTGTTTCCAAAGAATGGTAATTTTTTGCGCCAAGCCTAACTTTCGAAAAAAATTCACTAAAAATCACCTATTCAACACAGAAATCTACTTTTTTCAAGAATAAAAGAAATATTTATTTTCTATTTGATGTATATTTTTCATACAAATCTCAATACAAAATACTAGTTAGTTGCTTCCATTCTTTTATCTGAAATAAACGAATAATTTCACTGCCGCACATTCCTCTAAAACCCAAACTTAAAAAAAAAATACTCTCTTATAGTCCTATGATTCACCAACGAAATCATTAAACTAAAATCAAAATGAGAACCGGAACTGAATTATAAAATAGCTGATGCTACGAGAAGTGCTCTATTTGTTTATACAGTAATCCCTCGTTATATCGCGCATTCGGATATATTGCACTTCTGCTATGTCTCCCATTTTTTTTTCCTTCTGATTTTTCGTTTACATTCTTTTGCTTTTCCAAGACTGGAGTGTTACAACATGAGTCGTCGGTGGGGCAGGAGTGAATGAGGGTTTTATTATTGTCTTTTTTATTACTGTACTTTCGCTCCTAAATTTTTATTACATATGTTTATAAAAGTATAATTTTTATTATATCGCCTGATATATCATGCATTTTGCCATGTCTCCCGGCATGTGCGATATAATGAGGGGCTACTGTATTACAAAACCATGTTTCAGCACTCCACAAGGAAAAATGATTAATTGGATCCTTCCTATGCCAAAGTCAAGTATCTGCAAAATACATTGGAATTGTTCGCATGGACATTTAATGCCATCTAGTAGACAAAAATGTTCCATATGAAAACGCGCATCCGTGACAGTCGTCTTTTATGGTAAAGTTTTCTGTGATGTGAATGTGTGACGACCATCCTTGAATGCAAGTTGGCAGTCGATGCGCGGGTGAGTAAACCGTCCGCAAAGGGTTAAAAAGAATTCCTAGAAAAATGCTTCAGATTTCAGCAGTACATACTTTTTTAACAGACTAATGGTAGTTTGGACTATCTCATGTTAATTTGTCTAAAGAAATTGTACAGTGGTACAAAAATTACCTGTTGAGGATGGCAGAACCTTTCTAAAATTGCTTAGTGAAAACTGCATCAAATACATGCTGAATAATTTCGTAGCATGAAAGAAGGATTTAGAGTAAACACTAAACAAGTGAGGAAAAAAAATAGGGATAGGGTGGGATGGAATAAGGAATGATGATTAATCTTAAATAATAAAAGGCAATGTCTGTGTGTCTTATAAACTATACGTTTCGCGACCGCGAGTCGGAGAGCTACGAAATTTGGCAATCGGAGACCCGGGAGGGAAGGGGACACGTGAAAACCGATTTTTAAAATTTTAATTATTTTTTTTGTTATTTAATGTTTTATGCGATTTCGACCGTTTTTTGCCGTTTTTGCCCTTTTTTTCCCACGATCCGGACATCGTAGGAAAAAACAAATCACACCATCGGAAAGAGCTGACAATTGCGAGTAAAAATATATCAATTTCAAATCTGAATTTCGATTTCTAATATTTTTTAAAGATTTTAAAACAAAAGTCACTTTTTGCTCAAGAAAAGTATTTTTGGTTTTTAAATTCTCGCATAGCAAAAAGTACTCATAATTTCGACTAATAATTTACATTTTTAGAAAGGTCAAACATCTGGCATTCTTACAAGACCAATCTGGTCAGGAAATATTCCGTATTGCCCACAGGATCGGGATTTTAAAAGTTTCCGAATTTCAATTTCTCGGCATTCCTCTCAGCGTGCCGCTTCTTAACCGGCGTTTTTCCCCCGCAGAAGGAGGGAAGGTGGTGGGTGGGGACGTCAAGGTGGAGGTGACGTCACGGTTCTGAATAGAGCTCCTTTACTCCATATAAATTATTATATTTATATTTTAAATGATGGAACGATATGGATTTTTTAAATGTATATTTTAACTTTTGGATATTTTAAATGATGAAACAATGGAATGAGGATGATGGAATTAAGCATATGGTCATTTTAAATTGCAAATTAGCGCGCGGGAAGTTAGCGGTAGGCCCGGGTTCGATTCCCGCCACTGCCAAAACTGCCGCCGTGTTTATGTGGAATACGATCACGTTAAATATGTGGGTCCGTAAGTCCTTCCGAGAGGTTGGTGGTAGGGGAAGGAGGATACGGCCCCTGTGGATGCCTCCCCCACTGGGTTCCCGTCCAAATTAGGTGAATATATAGAAAGTTATGGAGATTGTCGCGGAGGGCGCGGCAGCCCAGTGGTTAGCGCGCGGGAATTGCACTCAGTAGGCCCGGGTTCGATTCCCGCCACTGCCAAAACTTACGCCACGTTCACGCAAAGTACGATCACGTTAAACATGTGGGTTCGTGAGTCCTTCCGAGAGGTTGATGGTAGGGGAAGGAGGGTACGGTCTAAATTGGGTGAATAAAAAGAAAGTTATGGAGATTGTCGCAGAGGGCGAAGTAGCCCAGTGGTTAGCGCGCGGGAATTGCACGCGGTAGGTCCGGGTTCGATTTCCGCCACTGACACGGAGTACGATCACGTTAAACATATGGGTCCGTATGTTTTTCCGAGAGGTTGGTGGTAGGGGAAGGAGGGTACGTTCCCTGTGGATGATGCCCCCACTGGGTTCCGGTCTAAATTGGGTGGCACATCCTGGCCGTCCAACCAGTTACCTTACACGTTTCTGGTAGGTCGCGCCAACGAGTTTGCCACGATCAGCATTTTCAAGGGTTGCGAACAGGCTGGTCGCCAAAGGCGGCTAGTGACTAATAAAAATGCATTCAGTCTTTGGTGAACAAATCCGAAGTATGTTTGCCATAAAAATCTTATATCATGGACCATTTAGTAGTATTCTTGTTAATTATAGTTTGTAATGTTAACGATTTCTTAATTTCCTGATGACTTTTATAAATATGAAACTTTTGTTTTGGGGCGTCTACGAAAATAGCATTTTGGGTGCAGTTTGGCACAGATATTGAGGTTTTAGGAGTTTTTGTAATAGGATGTGGTAATAAATGGAAATTGTAACAGTTTGGCACAGATTTTCCATCCCTGATTTTATGTAGAAAATATGTCACATAATTCCTGAACTTTATTCATAGCCATGATTTTGAGTAGAATAGCACTTGCACAATTTATGCAAAACACCCAAATCAGATGGTTGAGATTTCTTGGTTCAAGCTATCCAAGATTCACAACAGCGAGTAAATTCGATGATGAATATGAAATTGGCAGTTTGGTTCAGTTTCACCATGAATAACTTCTAACCGGTGGTAGTGAATGCAAGGGTAAGTGTAAAAACTGAGAGTCACAACATTTTCTGAATTCTGATTGATTTTTTTTTTTAAACTCTTAAAACCAATTCTTATTTAAAGATAATTTTTTCCTAATTCCAAATATCCAAACGAAAATCTCTTAAAAAATTATTTATTTAAATATAAAAAAAAAACACAAAATCTGTGCAAACATAAAACGCCCTTTGATTGGCTGTAACCTCATTTTCCCAATTCGACCTGTGATGCAACATTCTATCGTGTTTTGTCTTGAGATATTTGCAGGGTAATTAGGGTTTAATTTTGTTTACGATTGAATTTTTACATTTGTACTTTTGCCCAAGATTGATTTTACTATGATGACACTCTATTTTAGAAACAATAAATATTTTGTGACAGCTGAAGCTCAAGGTGTAAACTTGATACCATTCTTGAAGGTTTATTATTATTACTGTTATTATGTGAATAATATCTACGTTTGGGGTATCTGTGGTAAAAATCGGAGCATTACAAAAAATGCAAACATTTTGGATACTAATTTCTCCGAACCAGAGAGATAAAAATGTAAATATTTTTTCTTGTTTCGTTGGTCCAGATTATGAATGTATAAAATAATTTTAATACATTGAACTTTTTTAGAAAACACTTAAAGCATCTGTCCGAGTGAGTGATTTTTTAATTTTTCTTACTTCCACACAAACTTCAAAAGATAAATATAAAAGTAAGCGACAAAAATATGTATTACGAAATTTAATTTCTGAATCAATATATATATATATATATATATATATATATATCTATTTGGGGTGGGGGGGTGGGGGAGAGAGAGAGAGAGAGAGAAAAGCTTATCAGTTTTCAAGTAATCGCAAGTTGCAGATTGACATTTTTTCATTTTACAAGTTTGTAATGCTTATATTTCAAAAACTAAAAGTGCTAGCTAGCTATGAACAATAAGCAAGAATTTGTAGTTTTTTTAAAGTCTTGCAAGTATATATAATTAGATTTTGGATCGAGTGGTTATAATTTTGATAGCTTAGTATTTTAACCTGGATTTCCCAATAGCTGAGAATACTGCAATATTTAAAATGTCATGATTGTTACAGCTCAGTGTCTTAACTTACTTCTTGGTGAAATATAGATGCACAAGCACAAGACATTTTATTTTTTTTTTTTAAATTAGAAGGTTAAATAAACTTGGATTCTAAAGATTTATTGATTGGTGAGGTTTGAACAAAATACACTGCTCAAAACAATTAGGGGATGTTGTGAGTTCGGTATGAAACTGCCATATAATCAACTAGTTTTTTAACAAATATGAAAGACAAGAGATTAAAAAGGAAAAACTTCGGAATATGCAAATTTTGTCTGTGACGGTGAAAATTACGTGCTTTAGATAAGGAGTGAAAAGCTATCTACAGAATTCTTTATGCAAGAAGAGATTAGAAACAATTGACATGTGTTGAATGCTTTGTAGCAGTGAATACGATATCTTAACACACACACACACACACAACATGACTTAGTTGAATCAGTCGCCTGTACGACCATCAGTCATTTAGAGGCGAGCCAAACGCAACCTGTTGTATCGGAAAGCCTTGGAGTGTCCCAAAGTGTCATTTTCAGACTCTGAAATCAGTTTTTGGAAATTGAAAATGTTAGCCGAAGACCAGGCCAAAGTCATAGGCATGCAACAACACAAAATGAGGACCGGTATTTAACACTAACGGCCAGAAGAAATCGTAATATGAACACCACTCTTTTGCAACAGTACCTTCAAAGGGCTATTAGTAGCAGAGTTTCAACTCAAACTATTCGAAACAGACTCAATTGTGTTGATTTGTATGCTTGCAGACCTATGGTTTGTGTTTCCTTAACAGTGGGTAACCATGCTGTCCACAAAAGGTGGGTACAAGAGTATCTCAGATGGAGACGAAATGAATGCAGCAATGTTCTCTCCTCAGACAAGTCCCACTTTAGTGTATAATCTGACAATAGGTCGATTACTATTTAGAAAGAAAGTAGCACTCTGAATAATCCTGCATTTGTGAATGAAAGTGTTGGATTTGCAGGAGGTGGAGTGATGGCCTGGACCGGTATCTCTATTAATGGCCGTACTGAACTGTACATCAGTACATCATTAGAAATGGATTACCGACGGCTCAGAAATATAGGGATGAGATTCCTCAGACCTTTTGCGTTTCTTACGTTGCAGCAATCAGGGATGAATTCATTCTCATGGATGATAACGCTAGGCCAGAGCATGCTCAGCTAGTGGACAATTTCCTTTCTGATGAAGGAAACCTTTGAATGGATTGGTCAGCATGTTCCCCAGACATGAACTCAATTGAACATGTTTGGGATATTCTAGTGAGAAGGGTTGCTGGTTGCTTATAACACCCAGAATCAGTTCAGCAGCTGGAAACCACTCTTCTACTGGAATGGGAGAGAAAACCCCAGTCCCTTCTTGATAATCTTATTAATTTCCATGCCTCATAGGTGTGCAACATTGCTTTTGGTAACGGAAAACCACACCCTTTATTAAAACTTGTTTTTATCTGAGAAATCACATTTTTTATTCATTTTCATAACATGTACAAAATGTGCATTATTTGTTTTCCGACAAAAAACAAGAAAAAAATTTAATTATTCACTGTTAAAAATGGGTAGGGGAGACCGGGGTACAGTGGGTCACGGGGCACAGTGGGACAATTGATTTATTTACTAGGGTAAAAATATTTAAGAAAGGGAAAAATATGATACATTATGCCATCTTGTGTGGCAACACTGTGCAAACAGATCACAGCCATCATTTGTTTTGGAGGGAGGCAATAGCCATTTTTGTTCTCATCTGACCTGTTGGGAAATTTAGGTAAGTGTTTTTTTTTTTTGTATTTATGCACTAAATTGTCATCCAATAATCAATACTTTTGCATTAATCCATAGGTTAAATCTTTTTTATTGCATACGTATGATGGTTTTTCATTATATTTGTTAGTGGTATATAAATTGTAACTTTTGTTGTGTGTGTCTCTTGGGGTACAGTGGGACACCCTTGATGGGGCACACTGGGACACTGTCACTCAACATAAAAATACCTCAGATTCTCAGAAGTTGAAACAAAATTATTAGAATTTATGCTTTTCAATTAATTATTACTTATGGATAACCTTTTCAAACTACTTTTATGTTGTGTAAACATGTAACAACTTGAATTAACCTGATATTGGTAGAACTGCATCAAAGCTATAGGCCTATAGGTATATTGTGGGGAAAAAACTACATCCGAAAAAAAAAAAACTACATACACTAATAATCAGGGGGGAAAGATTAATAATTCACGAAATAGTAGAGATTGTAGGAAAGGCGTATTCACATGCCTTTTGTGCAAATAACATCCTATCTGGTTTTTCTGTCACAGGTATTTTTTGGTATAATAACAATACCTACACTGATGCAGACTTTGAGGCTGCAAGTGTAACTGATGTCCCACAGGTGTGCGTCACGGACAACCCAACACCCGAACAACCCAGTCCTACTCAATTTCAACAATTTACTGAAGCTGATGGATTTAGGCCTATTACAGAGGAACCACAAGCAAGCTGCTCTTATTTAAATTCACCTTCAGTGAAAAGCTATGTAGGTCTACACATAATGGAAAAAATTGTTCTGTCACCTAAAACTGTGTGTAAGGCCTCTCCCAAAATATCATACAACTGAAATACATAAAAAGATGAAAAATAGTAAAAAATCCGAAGTATTAACTGACACACCAGTTAAGGAAAGAATAGAGCAGGAAATTTTAAGATTAGAAAAGAAAAATCAGCCTAAAAAGAAAAAAGCTTCAAAAGATCTCAAATCAAAGAATAAAAGAAAAATGAATAGAAAAATTCGGCAAAACAGTTCCTCAGAAAATGAAGAATGGAAAGAATCTGAAAGCGATAGCAGTTTTGAGGCAGAGAATGAAGATGGTGATGTTATATTGTGATTTTCAATCACAATGTAACATTGCCGTTCTGGAAGGTGAAGCAAGATCTAAGAAGATGGTCCCTCATACAGCGAGACAATTTATATAACGTTCCCTTGGACACAGCTGGACCGGACGTAGTTCGAGAATGAAAAAGGGTGCTTCTCGTATTCACGTCAGCACTTGGTGCTATATCAGACGAAAGGGGTTGAACTCCCTGACCCGAGAGGTCAATTAATTTCCAGATGGACATGGGAAAATGTCCGTGAGAACTTTCTGCACCAAAAAGACAATACTCAAAGATCTGATATTTCAAGGGGGGCTTCGGCCAGTTAGACTGCCGGAAGGCGGAGTTATATATTTTACGGAACCAATGAGAGCCTGGGGGCCTAAGAGAGAGGGGAGAGATGAAGAGAGACTTAAACTTTTAAAATTTGAAAAATCGAGTGACGAGTTGAATTTGTACGGTGCTGAAGGAGGTCGCAAGAGCGCGACGATAAGACACGGAGCCGATCCCAGCCGCTGACAAGTTCGGGTCGTCGGCAATGTCCGAGGTAGGCAATTTCTTTGCATGTATTTTGCACGAAGGTCAATTGTTCAGTATGCTCTCTCTCTCTCTCTATTAATTAAGGATAGCTTTAGGAGTGATAAAAGGTTTTATTGAATTTAATTATGCAAGTGTGAAATGTATGTCACACGTAAGGCAGATATTGATAAAGGAGATTTTCAGTATATGAATTGAAATATTGTATGTGAGACATTTTATCCTGTAGGTAGAGTAGGTATGACACGGTGTGTTAATTATAATGGTATTGTTGCATGATTGTAAAATTAAATGAGTTATTACGAGTTCTGGAATTATTAATCTTTCATGGTGGAATTGTTGACTTTATCAAATATTAATAAGGGTTATCGCAAAAATAAATGTTTATTTCCTTCTGTTTAAAATTTGTCTCTTCATTTTTAGTTTCTTATAAGATGTATTTTAATTTACTTCCCTTTACGAAATCGGCCTATTCAGCGTCTTTTCCAGACGTGTGGTGATCCACATACCAGGTGATACTATTGATATTGGAGATTTCGTGTTGGTCAGTGTGCGGGAACAAGAAAGCGACCTTCAGCTATTATGTTGCGGAAGTGATACAAAAAAGTGAAATTGACTATGAAGTGAAGTATATGAGAAGACTTTTACCAGGATATAATTTTGTTTTTGATGATGAGGCAACATATTCAGATCTTCATAGTGACATCGAAATGAAATTGCCGAAACCCGTATGTCATGGAGGAACAAAAGGACATTGATATTCTGTTATTAAACTGTTAACCGCAACCTATACAAATTATGAGAATGAAAGTGTAATGTATCATCATACAAATATATGTATTTTTTTTTTGTGTCCCATTGTACCCCATTCAATGTCCCAGTGTACCCCGGTCCGGGGTACACTGGGACGAATTACATACCTCAGGAAATATAATATTTTTACAAAGAAAAACTTGAGGAAAAAATATGAAAAATTTAACAATGAAAGTTAAAAAGTAGTACTATTGTATTGCATATTTGTTGAATTTCTAATATTAAAAATGGAAAAAGTATTACCATATAAGTAAAAATTGTCCCACTGTACCCCGGTCTCCCCTATTCAGTTTCAATTTTGAAAAACGCATGTACTCATTTTTGAGTATAAAATTTATATTAAATTTTAAGCATATTTAGGTTCAAATTGTAAATACTATGTACTCATTTATGAGTATGAATTACTTTTAAGCATAATTGTAAATACTATGTACTCATTTTTGAGTATATGAGAGATTCAATTATATTTTTGAACTGTAAATAAATGACGGATGACAAACAGCGCATATGCATAAGGCAAACAATGCTTATTGCGTGTCCGTATTCTACCGCCACATTAGAGAAAAAACACATGACCACATAGCACAGCACACAAATTATATACATCCGCCATCGCAATTCTTATGATATAGTTCTTTTATTTCAAGGCTATAACTTTTATTCTTTGAAATATTTGCACAAAAAATTTCAGAATTATAATTGCACATTTATTACACGATTTTTAATGAAATCAAAATGAAATAATACGTTTATTTATTGAAGTACTCATTTTCAAGCAAGTGCAGTTACTTATATTTCAGTATGTCACCTACTCGTTTATGTCACCTAGTCGTTGTCACCTACTCATTCGGTATGTCACCTACTTGTTTACCAGACAAGTTTATAGACTAACTTGAATGTAAAATCTTATCAGATATGTTATTTTTAATATTAATATATATGGGTCATTTTCTGTAAACGGGAGTTCTACATGTCCCAGGTGTTTTAATAAAAGTTTGATTGACTTGGGACTGATTTTGGATACTAATCAATCAGTTTTACTATATTGTAGATCATTCACCCTTTAGGTAAAAAACAATTTATATTTTTAATATTTAAAAATTAGTTTTTTTATTAAATGTCATTCCCCTGTGTCCCAACAGCCAAATAATAAAATTATAACTTCATTTACAAGACTTCATTTTCTAGTTTTCTTTTAATTTGATGTTTTATATTAAAGTAGACAATTTAAAATAAAAACAGTAATAAAAAATCCTCTATGCATTAGAGCAATATTTTAAATTAATTTTTTACAACTGTCTCTCAGCTTTTTTGTCATTCACCTGTCTTTAAATTTTAACACCTCATTCTGTACGCATAGATGACAACACAAAATAATTAAAGTATTATTCTTTTTTACTAAAGTCCATATTCACCATTTCAAGAGTTCGACTATGTTCTACTCATCATTCTGTGCAGGGAAATATTATAAAACTGAACAATTTTGGGTAGGTATTTTTATTCCTTGTCATTAACCTGTCTTTAATTATTCTCAGAATAGAAATGTATAAAAAAAGATTTTTAACATATATGTGTGCCTAGTTAGTGTAGCAAACTGAATATCAAGTTAGGCTAAAATGCGAATAAAACTCATATACTTAGAAAGTAAAATCATATGATTTGTCATTCCTCTGTCTTCTTGACAGACAAGGGAATGACATTATAACAGGTGAATTACATTTAAACTACATTTTCTTTTTAGAAGATAAAACAAATAAGTTAGTTCTAAATATAAGATTGTAATTAAAGCAAAACAATTTTTTATTTTTCTAATGATATATAATACACATACTAATAAAGCAGTTGCCTATATTAAGTGTCATTCCTCTGTCATGCTGTCATTTATTTGTCTTGAAAATAAAAATTTGCATTTTCTATTTAATTTCCCCAAAATGATCACTGCTACTGTTATTTTTTTAAAACCACCCATGTTAAAATATAATGCAGAAAACAGGTTGAAAAAATAGAAAAAAATATTGTAACAAGAAAGATGAAAAAGCCTATTTAGAGGAAAGGACCCATATACCACAAAGCAAGTTAATAAAAGTGTGTGTGTGTGTGTGTGTGGAGGGGGGGGGGGGGGTCGGCTTGTACCTGTAGTCGAATTACATGATGTAATGTTTTCCCCCAAATTATACGATAATCTTCTAGCAGCTTCTGAACTAGAAGAAAATAATTGTAATTTAATGGGACAAAAGGGGTACTATGGTCCTATTACACCAAGTGGGGATAAGTATTTCTATGCCAAAAGAAAAGTTGGTTTATATTTCTTAAAACCCCAGTATGAACTAAATAATTTAAGTGATATCAAGGATCATAAAGGTAAAAATAACAAATAAGAAGGTAGAGATAAAGAAATAACAAAATTTTCAAAAATTTAAAGGATCAGTATATAGTAATGCAGAAACTCCAAAGTAATGCAGAAGTAATGCAGAAACTCAAATATCAAGTAATGCAGAAACTTCAAAATGTAAAAGTCAAAATAGTAAAAAAATTCTGGTTTAAATAATTCCAGAAAGATTAGGAAACAAATCAATGAAAAGTTTATCATTTACAAAAGTAAGCCTAGCAGCTTATTTACTGAGTCAAAAGGCAACACTAAACATTGCCACAAAAGATATTGTCATCTCAATGTTGATTATCTGTTTCAGACTAGTAAAGTTTCGGCTGTGAAAGGACTTCCAAAATTTAAGTTCAGTATATTAAATTGCAAATACTGCAAACTAGTCGAAACAGAAAAGGTAACTTATAAATCAATAGGTAGGATTAGATCACCTAAACCTTTGGAATCATTGCATATGGACGTATGTAGGTCAATGTCTATACAGTCATTAGGTGATAATAGATACATTCTCTCAATCACAGATGATTACAGTAGGAAAGTTTTTGTTTTTCTTAAAACAAAAATCAGATGCATTTGAAATTTTCAAAGAATTCCAAATTAGAGAAGAAAGTCTTTTAAACAGGAAAATTTTAATCAGAACAGATTGCGGTATGGAGTTTTGCCATAATCAATTCAAAACCTACTTAAGCAAACAGGGGATTAAGGCCGAGAGAACTAATACCACAACAAATTGGGGTCTCAGAAAAGTTTAATTTAACTGCTTCTGACTGTGTGAAGGTAATGCTTAGTGATAATAAAGTTATTGATAAATTATGGGCAGAAGCAATCCTGTGTTTTTCATATGTAAACATTAGGATATCGATATGTCATAAATTTATAATGAAAACACCTCCCAAACTCTACAGTGGAAAGACGCCCTCAGTAAATCATTTAAAGAATTTTGGTAGTAAGGTTTATGTGGGAAAGCCCAGAGCTAAGAAAAAAAACTTGATATGAGAGTCCAAGAAGGGATAATGGTGGGTTATGCCACGGGTACAAGAGGATACCAGGTACTGATAAAAGGGGAAAGAAATGTAATTGAAACTAGTAACCTCACGTTTGAGGAATGGAAGCAGGGGAAAGCAACCTGGACCCAAATGAAATTAAATGTAAAAGTGATCCCAATACTGTCACCTTTAAGGTAACCCCAGATCGCTATTCTATAGGCTTTGATGAGGAGTGTCTGGATAGGAAATCAGCCGAAAAAGCAGGAGGGAGTAAAGACACTGTGAAGGTTTATCCAAAGACAGTGAGGAAACGGATTCTCTTGTGGATTCCAACCTGATTCCCTGTTCTGACGTCCCTTGGGAACATGAAGCCATCCCGAGAGCTGACAGTAGTAAAATAGACGTATACTATTATTAGAGACCCTCAAAATTCGCAACTCGCGAAATACGTGAAAAATTAAAAAATTCAAATAATGATGGGAAACATGCTTTTAAATCAAATGAAACATATTTACATAGGTTTTGACTCGCGAACTACTCACGAATTTTTGCAAATCTGCCCACATGAACGAATTTTTACTTCTACTTGAGAATTTTAAAAGTATCTGCCGAAAAATATCGTAAATTTAAGCCATTTTATCCGTTTATTGCTTTTCTCGCAAGAAAAAAATTCAAATGCTGTCAAGAGGTGGCACAACGATCGCAAAATAGGAAATAACCGCCAAGCAGTAGTTGTCACAGTTCCAGGAAGTTGGAATAGAACTTGAGTTCATAAAATATCGTCCATTAACCACATCATGCCACCGAAAGTGAGTATAGATGAAAGAATAAAACATTTCTCCCAAGACAGAATGAAGACATCTGGGAACTTGATGTTGGGCAGTTTCTGCAATAAACGAGTTGCATAGGAAAATGCCGATGGTGTGAAAAAACACATTTCAAGCAGAAGCTATGTGGAATCGGCAAAGATGGGCAAATGCCAAAGGACAATGTTTGAAACTATTGAAGATGCGAAAAATGCTAAGGTACGTCCAAATTTTTGCTCTATTTAGTCTTTTTTTTCTCTTCATTTATTTACGCTATCCAATGTCTCGTTCATGATGCTTTTATTTACGATATTCAGCTGCCTTCTAAGCGAGTAATAAAACCTTTCAAATGCTGAGGGTGCAGTGTTTCGTTTAAATGAAAACAATTTAATAAACATCGATGATAGAGATTTTTAAAACCAATCAAAATGTTTAATAATTTCTGGATGTAAAATATGTCCATATCAGTATATTATAAATTATAATGGAACAAGTGGTAAAATTTTTTTATTGTGTTTCCGAACTCCTCCCACGCTAATAAACTTAAAAGGCTGATATTTGCAAAGCAGTTCCATCAAGTGCAGTTCCAGTTAGGAATTTAGAAAAATTTAACCGGTTTTGCAATGGGTTAACCTGCTAGTTTTATTTATATAAATTAAGATAGGATTTTTATTTAATTATTTATTTTATTCCAGTCCTACTGAAAATGAATAAACTATAAATCGAGGTTTCACTGTATAATATTTTAATATGGCTTTTCTTGTATACAACTAAAGTGCAGAATTTGAGTGTTTTGTTTTTGGATTTATTAGGCTGCCAAAGTAGATTTTGTCACCTCAACAGTAGAAATGATGATTTCCATGAATATTCAGTTGGAGAAGGCCGACCATCCAGCTTTCAAAGACTGGGTGAAGAAGAATGTTGTCGGTGGTGGAGATTTGCCTGGGAGTAACGTTCTCCGGGGAGAGTATTTGCCTCTCCCCCTGGAAAAATCTCGGAAAGTAACGACCATTGCAGCTTTAAAAAACAAAAAAGTTGCAGTGATGTCTGATGAGACAACAGACAAGATGGGAAGGCAATATATATGTTATCCTGCTTTCTACAGTGGAGCCCTCCAGGTCCCAGGAGCAGTACGTGGCTGCAGTCACTTCACTCGAGGCTGTAAATGGTCGAAACTGTGCATGAGCTATCACAGAGACATTACGAGAAATGGAAGTCGACTTCGACCAAGTTGTGGCATTTGTTAGCGATTCTGCCTCATATATGACTTCTTGTTTCTCAGAATTGTCACTCATCCTTCCTGACTATGTTGTCCACATTCAGTGCTGAGCACATAAAGTTAATCTTGTTGGCATGGTGCTGAAGGATGGTTTGTCTAAACTAAACCAAGTTGTACTTTCTGTGAAGCAGACTTTTCTACATGCCAGAAAGAAAAGATATGCCTTCCAATTTTTCCTACAGGAGAAAATGTCCAAGGCTGGGTTGTTCCCCATTCCTGTCCATACATGGTGGAATTCCTGGTTGGAAGCAGTTGAGTGGCTGCCAGACAACTGGGACATCCTTTTTGAGTTTCTTGTCTCCAATGTTGGTAAGGAGTCCTCCAGAGGTGCATCCTTACACATCCACAATCTTAAGAGATGATGAGATGCAGATGATTCATGTTCAGGCTCTCTTCGTAAAATCAATAGCACCACCACTAAAGCCACTGTTGGAGAGGTTGGAAACAAATTCCAAACCAATTGCTGCAGAGGTTTACCCAAAGCTGAGTAATTTGAAGAAGTGTCTACAAGTGCTACAAGTGTCTACAAGTGCGAGGGGATCCTTCAACAACAGAGTGGAGGAGAAGTTGAATATCCTGGAAAGCAATCTGAGCATGACAAAGGAGGAAATAAAGAAAACAGCGAGTAACATGCACACAAAGCTAGAATTGCTTATGAGGGGGGATCCTGCTCGCACATTTCTGGAGTATGTGGCTGATCTTTTCTATAGACAGAAAGTGATCTCACAGGCAGCAACATGAGAAAAACTGAAGACTCTATTGACCAAAATACTGACATTGAAGGACATTTCTAACGACGAAGGGGAACATGCTTACAGGGAACTGAAAGAAACTCTGAAGAACAATCCAGATATTTTGGTGGAAGACGCTCTTCAGACAATGCGTGAGGACCATCAATATTTTGTTGATGGTGCACTAAGAGCACTATGGGTTCCAGTTTCAAATGTAAACTGTGAAAGGTTCTTCTCCAAATTTTCCCGTGTTTTAACTGACCGCAGGACAAATCTCAGCTTGTATTTCATTCAAGAGTTTTGAGGGTCTCTAACTATTATGTTAGGGGGGGATAGTAGAAAAAGGCTTAGATCCCATAATGATGTGAGGATGTATTGTAATAAAAATAATATTCAATGCAATTAAAAACCTCTTTAACTTCAGGGAAAGTAAGAGCAAGTTAAAGATAAAAAGGATTAACAAGCCAGAGGCTAGTAATGTTGAAATTAACATATTCAACAACTATAAAGCCACCCTTAAATCTCCCCAAGCAACTGAATGGAGTAACGCCATGACTGAGGAAATAAAAGTTATGAAAGAGAGAGATGTTTGGGAGTTAGTTCCTGCATCAACTTCAGAAAAAATAATAGGCAATCGATGGGTTTATACTCTAAAAGAGATGAAAAAGGAGAAATCAAATGATTTAAAGCAAAGCTAGTAGCTCAAGGGCATACCTAAGAAAAGAGTGACACATATGACGAGGTTGGTAGGTCGGACGGTCTGGGTCTCAACATATGACGAGGTACCGGCCGTCCAAACAGTTACCTTACACCTTTCTGGTGTAAGGTACACCTTTACAGTTACCTTACACCTTTCTGGTGTCCCGGCCATCCAAATTGCTACTCTAAGTCCACGGACGAGTCGGATGGTCTGGGCTTTCGACACCTTTCTGGTAGGTCGGACGGTCTGGGTCTCAACATATGACGAGGTAGTCAGTCCAGTTGTTAATTTCAGTGTGATCAAGTTATTACTTTCCTTATATACATAATGTATAAGGAAAGTATTGTGACGGGGTCGAAAATTCGAATTCGAGTTTTCGACGGGAGAGCACGTTTCAAGCATCCCTGATCACGAATCAAACATTTTTGAAGTGATGTCTGTGTGTGTGTATGTCAGTGAGTCTGTGGAGACGATAACTGACGAATGAATGGACCGATTCGAACCAAATTTGGTACAAAAATCACAATCCGTAAACACTGGAAGCCTATTGTTTTTATACGTGATCGAATGTTCAGAACCCCCCTAAATTTTTGAATGAAATTTTGAAAAAATCGTTAAAAAATCAAAACCGCTAATAAAGTTACGCAAATAGACATTTCTTATGTAATTTTTCATTAGAAAACGATTGGCATAAATTTTAGAACGCTAACATGAACCGTTCTCGAGATATTGTACATTTTTCAAAAAAATTATGAAAAAGTCTCATAAAAAAAAAAAAAATTCCTATTGAGAAACATGTTCACTTTTCATATGTAATACCATGCGATAAATTGAGTGACATCATTCTCGTGGATCTAGCTCGTTCCATTCATGAAAAAATATACTTTGAATAATACTTTTGTATTAGAATGCCAATAGTCATTTATCTGCTGTAAAAATAACTTTTTTCTTAGTGCATAACGCTTGGCGAGATTTTGGCGACGAATTTGGCGGAATGTCGCCAACTTGGCGACTTTTTTGAAATGTTGCCAAATTAATGAAAATCTCGCCAAATGGATAAAAATGATGCTAAATTAATGAAAATGACGACTAATTGTCGAAAATTCAATATCTTGGAAAGAATATTAGTATCTACTATAAGAAAATCCTATTACTTTCCTTATATACATAATGTATAAGGAAAGTATTGTGACGGGATCGAAAATTCGAAATCGAGTTTTCGACGGGAGAGCACGTTTCAAGCATCCCTGATCACGAATCAAACATTTTTGAAGTGATGTCTGTGTGTGTGTGTGTGAGAGTATGTGAAGACGATAACTGACAAACGAATGGACCGATTCGATCCAAATTTGGTACAAAAATCACAATCCGTAAACACTGGAAGCCTATTGTTTTTATACACAATCGAATGTTAAGAACACCCCTAAATTTTCAAATGAAATTTGGAAAAAATAGTCAAAAAATCAAAACCACTAATAAAGTTACGCATATAGACATTTCTTATGTAATTTTTCATTAGAAAAGGATTGACATAAATTTTAGAACGCTAACATGAACCGTTCTCGAGATATTGCACATTTTTCAAAAAAATTATCAGAAAGTCATATAAAATTAAAAAAAAATATTTCCTCTTGAGAGACATGTTCACTTTTCAGTAATACCATGCGATATATTGGATGATATCATTCTCGTGGATCTAGCTCGTTCCATTCATGAAAAAAGATACTTTGAGTAATACTTTTGTATTTGAACGCCAATATTCATTTATCTGCTGTAAGAATAACTTATTTCTTTGTCCATTATGCTTAGCGAGATTTTGGTGACGAATTTTGGCGGAATGTCACCAACTTGGCGACTTTTTGAAATGTTGACAAATTAACGAAAATCTCGCCAAATGGATAAAAATGACGCTAAATCAATGAAATGACGACTAATTGTCGAAAATTCAATATCTTGGAAAGAATATTAGTATCTACTATAAGAAAAACCTATTTATTTTACTGTAAAAGTGGTAAATTCATTACGTTATATAAGGAAAGTCATGTGTTGCCCACATCAGATTTTTTTTCATTATCTTTGTGAGTATGCTTGGTTGGATGCATTTTCAACTTGATATAAAATGTGTTTACTTGTATGCTAAATTGAAATATAAAATATATATAAATACAACCACAAGGTTTAATTATCATGTAGATCTATTAAATAAGGCAATTTATGGTCTTCACCAAAGTGAAAGAGACTGGTTTATGGAACTAGATTCCATGTTTAAGAAATTGAAATTTATAAAGCTCAAATGGTGTAATTGATGTTATATATTTAGTAATAATGTACTTATATTAGTCTATGTGGATGATATAATTTTATTTTTAAAATATCAAAAGGATATTGATCTTGTAGTTTCAATGTTAAATGACAAATTTGATATTAAAGTATTAGGAAAAATCAGATAATTGTTAGGTGTAGAATTTGAGGGAAAAGATCACATGCTTTTATTTACATCAGAAACAATATATAGAAAATGTTTGTGAAATGTTTAAGCAATTTAAGTACCCAATTGTTTCGCTTTCCACTGCAAAAGGTTATACATATTTTGAGTAAGATAGATTGCCCTGGTACTAGTGAGGAGTTAAACCAAATGAAAAATATTCCTTATAGAAGTTCAATAGTATGCCTAAGTTTCATTTTTAGTAGGACACAACCTGATTTGTGCTATGCAGTAAATATTTTATCACATTTTCAGGAGAATCCATGTATTAAACATTGGGATGCATTGCTAAAGTTATTGGGTTACTTAGATAAAACTAAAAATTACAAGTTAAATCTGTCAAGAATTAGGGAACTTAATTTGAACTAAATAAATTTGAACTGCTATTCGGACTTTGATTTTGCAGCTAATAGAGATGTTGAGGTATCATTAGTGGGTATGATGTTCTATGTAGATAAAGTACCTGTATCATGGCATACCTTTAAGCATAAATGTGTAAGTCTATGTATATACACTATGGAAGCTGAATATGTATCATTAACTGAAGCTGCCAAAGAAATGATCTGGATGCAAAATATTGAGGAATGTTACCAAATAGGGTTATAATTTAACAAACGTAAAAGTACAATTTTTTGTGATAGTATCATTAACTGAAGCTGCCAAAGAAATGATCTGGATGCAAAATATTGAGGAATGTTACCAAATAGGGTTATAATTTAACAAACGTAAAAGTACAATTTTTTGTGATAACCAGGCAGCTATAAATTTTTCAAATTCCCCAATTAAAAATCACAGAACTAAACATATAGATGTTAAATATCATTTTTTGAGAAATTTAGCTATTAAAAAGTTATTTAAAGTAAATTTTGTGAATAGCAAAAATAATGATAGATTATTTCACTAAATCCATGACTAAAGATAGAATTCTTAAATTCTATAATGAAATATTTAAAATGTAATTTTTAAAACTTTTAACTTTAAGCTTTAAATTTGATATTGTGATATAATCATACAAAATACATTATAATTTACTTCTACCTCATTGTACAAAGTTGAATTGTCATATGAGCATAAATTAAGGTGTTGATGTACTTTCTATGTTCTATATATTTTTTATATATATCCACTATTTTTCAACTCCCACACTTAGCAGTTTAGTTACTCATGTGTGTTTAAACAATGCACTGATTCATATTAATATTTCTTGCTATATATATATATATACCATTTTTCAATCCCACAAAAGCATTTTTGCTTGCTAATGTGTTTCATTATGTGCGATGAAGGAATCTTTTATATTTTTAGCGTTTTGATTCAAACTACTAGTATTTTTAAAGTGTATACTGTAATTGAATTTTGACACTAAAACATATTATACCTCAATTAAAACTGAAATATTAATTGACTTACAATTAAATGACTTGAAATCAATATGTTTATATCTAAATTTAAAATTACTAAAAGTTTAATGGTAATACAAAAAGATAAATGTTAACTTGCTTATACTTAAATTCCAATGTTGACTATTAACTTGTTTATACTTAAATTTAAATGTTAACTACTGACATGTTTATACTTAAATTCTAACGTTCCTTGAAGTTAATGTTTATACCTAAAATTTTTCTACAATTTAAATTTCTTTAAGATTTTTTATTAAGGTTTACAATTATACCTAAATTTCATGACTCCAATTAATAATTATATATAAAACTCAAGTAAAAATTGATTATACTTATACTTAATGTTATATCATGTTTTTTGACTTGTATACATACTTAAATTTAGATATTGTTGTTACGGAAATATTTATAATTAAGGCTAAATTTTGCTGTATTTGTCATCATAAGTTAATGACATACTGGAAGGATTAAAATTTTTGAGTATACTTGTGTATGCGTCGAAGTTAACGATTTGCATGAGGGGTCCGATTGCTGGAAGAATGTAAACAAACATTTTAATTCACTATTTCCCTGAATGATATTCAATTTTATTTTTGAAAAACTTACTTAATTCTTGGGAGTGACTCACGACATTCGGAAATAGCGCACTCAGAAATTCTCTGTACTTCAAATCTGTTCTGTTAGTCACTGTCCTCACGGTTCTCCCAACTACCGGTGTATCATGTCATAAAATATATATATATAACTGCTACAAACAATTCGTTTGCTTTCGTTCAATGTTTATGTCTCACTTTTCTGATTATGGCTGATTGTTAGAAAATCACTCTTTTCAGAGCTACACACTCCATAACAAGAATTGTGTAAAACTATAATGCAGGATTTTAAGTTGAAAGTTTTTTTTTTTGCAGAGAGTACCTAATAACAAATGTGCTGCTTCAAGTCGATTTGGGGTTAATGAAAAATCGCTTCAAATAACAGGAAGCCAGATATTGTTTTGATTGCATGGTGGATCAAGGACGCTTGGGACTGGAATCCGATACTTGCGAAAAATGGTAGCAAAATCATTCAAGAAATGTTGGTTTAGTAATGAATTTGAAAGCATAAATGATGATGATGTATTAATAAATGACGATGACAGAGATTTTTTATGATATGAGGTTGCTGATATTTAAATGACGTGCCAATGAGTTTTTAAACTGTTTTGCGAGTTTGATCCAGACTATATGTATTAGAATCGGATGTTAAAGGATTCCGATAAAGTTTCTGCTATGGAAATCAAATTTATTATTATATATATATATATAATTTTTTTAGTTTCTAAGCGTTTTTAAATAATTCATTGAAAAATTTTTTTTTCTCTTTTTGGGATCAACTAATATGCGAGTTTTGGATTTTTTCCTCTGAAAGTAGGGGGGGGGGGGGGGGGTCATCTTATACGCAAGTATATATAGTAACTGCCCTCTCAAAGGCTGGCAACCTCTTGGTAATCTATTTTAATATAGAATGGGGTTATCCCATGTGTAAGCAATAGTTCTTTGCCTGTATTCTTCAATAATGCACAGGGAGGAAAGGGGGAGGTCTCTTATAATATTATATTATTTAAAAACCTATAATAAACAGTAAATCATTTATGATTCTGAATAGGTGAAGCAATTTTAAATTATTTTCTATTTCATATCTATTCCTTTTGTGCAATATCTTAAATTTGTGATTTATTTTTTTTAGATAAAATCTATTTTATAACTTTTCGAAAGCACATGTACTTAATGAAAATACTAAATTACAACTGCTCACTGCAGTATGCTGGAATAAAAATTTTACATACTCTAAATTTATTATAATCTGTAAATTACCTGCGAACTGATGTCTTTCCAATTATATATGTGCGTTATAATCATGGAAGAGATATAATTTAATTGTGCAGATTAGAATATTGAATTCGCAACTGCGTAGCAGAGAAAACTTTAAAAATAAATGTCCATTGTTGTAAAGAAAGATAGAGTTGTATTAGAAAATGAAATCACTTTTATTAGTGAACTAGCCGCCTTTGGCGACCAGCATGTTCCTTACTCTTGAAAATTCTGACCATGGCAAATTCTGATTGTTGCAAACTCACTGGCGCGACCTACCAGAAAGGTGCAAGGTAACTGTTTGGACGGCCAGGAAGTGCCACCTAATTTAGACCGGAACTCAGTGGGGAAGGCATCCACAGGGACCGTACCCTCCTTCCCCTACCACCAACCTCTCGGAAGGACTTACGTTCCCACATGTTTAACGTGATCGTACTCCATGTGAACATGGCGGCAGTTTCGGCAGTGGCAGGAATCGAACCCGTGCCTACCGAGTGCAATTCCTGCGCGTAACCACTTTGCTACCGCGCCCTCCGCGACAATCTCCATAACTTTCTTTTTATTCACCCAATTTAGACCGAAACCCAATGGGAGAGGCATCCACAGGCACCGTACCCTCCTTCCTCTATCACCAATCTCTCGGAAGGACTTACGGACCCACATGTTTAACGTGATCGTACTCCGCCTGAACACGGCGGCAGTTTAAGCAGTGGCGGGAATTGCTAACCACTGGGCTACCGCGCCCTCCGCGACAATCTCCATAACGTTCTTTTTTTCCAGTCCAATGTAAATTTCCAGTCCCATGTTCACGTCCGTAATGTTGGAAAATTTAAAAATTTGAAGTTGAAGATGAACAGCAAAGTACGCACTGGCATAGAGTCAATAAGTGTTGACTGGGTCATAAAAGTATATAGATCTAGTTTCAAAGAAAAACATAGTTCACTTTATTTCGTGAGAAACATAACTAGGCAAATTACACATTCCAGGTAATTTTCCATGCCACAAAACATCAAAAAAATACTATGTACAAAAAGTTTGCAGTTGTAAATAATCCAACAGAAATTCCTTGAAGCATTGGTAGTAAGTAACTATACTACCTCTATCACTTGCGTGTATTTGCAGCCACCATCGAAGGTATCACACTTGGCAAAGGAAAACCAAAGGATAAGACGTCAGAAAATATTTAACGTGACTTCCGAACGTATGTAAGTAAATTTAACGTTCAATACATACTGGTCTAAACTGACCACATCTGCGTCCATCTTGACTAAAAACCGTCGTCAAACGATATCTCGCCTGCTTCAATTTAAAGCATTTCTGTCTGCCTGCATCAGACTATCAGTGTCTGTGTCTAATCGATCGTCGATCTCTGTGTCTCGATGTCTATCGATCTTCGTGATCGTCGGTCTGATTGCTTCAAGAAACCTCTGTCATATATATCCGAGAATGGACAGTTCCGGAAACGCCCCCAGATATACAAATCAGATGCGTACGCATTGAGAACTGATTTGCATGAAACCTCATGTTGAAAAACGTCACGGTTCACGCCGGTGAACGGAAAGAGTCGTTCATATTAAATTTGCATAAACGCCCGTTCACGGGAACGTGAATCGCGATGTATTGATTTTTTCCAACACGTAAGTTCTCGGAAGGACTTACGAATGTGAACCTGGTGGCAATTTTGGGAATCGAACCCGAGCCTACCAAGTGCAAATCCCTCCGCAATATTCTCTATAACTTTCTTTTTATTCACCCAATTTAGACCGGAACCCAGTGGGAGAGGCACCTACAGGAACCGTACCCTCCTTCCCCTACCACCAACCTCTCGGAAGGACTTACGGATCCACATGTTTAACGTGATCGTACTCCGCCTGAACACGGCAGCAGTTTTAGCAGTGGCGGGAATCGAACCCGGGCCTACCGAGTGAAACTTTAGCATGCTAACCACTGGACTACCGCGCCCTATGCGACAATCTCCATAACTTTCATCTTATTTGCCCAATTTAGACCGGAAGCCAGTGGGGGAGGCATCCACAGGGACAGTACCCTCCTTCCCCTACCACCAACCTCTCGGAAGGACATACGGTCCCACATGTTTAATGTGATCGCACTCCGGGTGAACATGGCAGCAGTTTGGGCAGTGGCGGGAAACAAACCCGGGCCTACCGAGTGAAATTCCAGTGCGCTAACCACTGGGCTACCGCGCCCTTCGCAACTATCTCCATAACTTTCTTTTTATTCGCCCAATTTAGACCGGAACCCAGTGGAGGAGGCATCCACATGGACCGTACCCTCCTTCCCCTACCACCAACCTCTCGGAAGGACTTGTGGACCCACATGTTTATCGTGATCGTACTCCGCATGAACACGGCAGCAGTTTTGGCAGTGGTGGGAATCGAACCCGGCCCTACCGAGTGCAATTCCCGCACGCTAACCTGTTAGAAAAACTTCGGTTGTAAACAAGCACGTACGTGAATCGGTTGATGTACGGTCTAAATCCTAAAGTAACTTCGTTCTGATTGGCTAATCGCTTGTTAAGAAGTTTTAACCCCATGGTCAGTGATCCTGCAAACTGAGACGTCAACTTCCGGTTTATGCTAATTTCTACTTGAACCGATTAGAGATTAGCATACTCCGGAAGGAAAACATTATAAGCTTATAAACCTATTATAAACTTATAAGCTAATGGGACTTAAAACATTAAATGTTTTAAAAACTTGGGGATATAGGATATGGCTCTTGGATGAGGGGAAAATAATCGAAACTAAAAATGTTAAATTTAATGAAGAGTGCAACGCAGAGGAAGATGGTCTGGGACCCAATGTAAATGATAAACCAAAAGAAAAATTTACTCTCACATCTCACGAACCCACTAATCTAGACTCGTCTGATGAGGAGTATGTGGAAAGGGAAAAAGACGATTCATCAGAGGAAGATCAAGACATTACAGTTAGTGATGAGGAAATGGGGTCCTCTGATGATGATCGTCAAGTTCCAGATACTACTTGGCTCAGAAAAGTCATTACGAGAATGAAGGGAACAAGAAAGGATGTATATTACTATTACAAAAGAAAGCGACCTAGGTTGAGAACACTAAAAGAAATAGAAAATTTTTGTGAGAAAAATAAAATAAAATTTGATAAAAAGTTTTTCAATTTTAAGGGGGATCAAGAGAGATCATGGGATCGGCCAGAAGCCAATATTGTAGAAATCCAAATTCCTAGGAACTACAAGGAAGCGGCTAATTCACCCCCAATCCAAAGAATGGAATACAGCCATGGCAGACAAATTAGGTGTCATGAAGGAAAGAGGTGTCTGGGACTTAGCGCCTGCACCTGTTTCCGACAAAGTAATCAGTTGCCATTGGGTGTATACAGTCAAAAGAAACGAAAGAGGTGAAGTTAGCAGGTATAAAGCCAGACTTGTAGTTCAGGGATTTAACCAGGAAAAGGGGCAAACTTACGAAGAAGTATTTAGCCTGGTAATTAACTTTACAATCGTTAGGATGTTTTTTACTATCCTTGTATGTTTATTAGGGTGGTTCCATACTCAGCTTGACATCAAATGTGCATATTTATATGCCAATCTCAATGAAAAAATATTCATGAAACAGCCCCCAGGATTTTTTGACAAAAACAAAAGTGGATATGTATGTCAGTTAAAAAAAGTGGATATGTATGTCAGTTAAAAAAAGTGATTTATGGCTTGCATCAAAGCGGTAGAGAACGGTATCTTGAGTTAGACTAGGTTCTCAGAAAACTTAACTTCATAAAGTTTAAGTGGTGCAATTGTGCATATAATTTTAATAATAAGGCTTTATTGATTGTTTACGTTGATGACATAATATTATTTGCCAAAACTCAAATGGATCTAAATTCTGTAACTTCATTACTAAAAACTAAATTTGACAATAAAATGTTAGGAAAAACAAAAATGTTACTGGGTATTGAATTTGAGGAAAATCATAATAAACACTACATCCATCAAAATCAATACATAGCAAAAATTTGTGACAAATTCTCAAAGTTTAAATATCCCATTTCAAGTTTACCCATAGCTAAAGGTGTAGTTTTAAGCAAAGCAGATTGTCCAGCAAATCATGTAGAAATCGAGCAAATGAAGAATATAACTTACCGAAAGTTATTGGGTTGTTTATCATTTCTTGCCAGCAGAACTAGACTTGATATTAGCTATGCCATAAACATCTTATCCCAATTTCAGGAAAACCCAGGCATTAAACACTGGGATGTTTTACTTAAACTTCTAGGTTATGTAGATATAACAAGAGATTTTAAACTTAACTTATCAAACATTAAATCTGTAAATTTAAATTGTTTTACTGATTCTGACTTTGCAGCTAATCAGGATGACAGAGAATCAATGGGAGGCATGATATTTTTTGTAGATAGGATACCTATTTCATGGAGGACATTTAAACACAAATGTGTGAGTTTATCTACAATGGAGGCTGAATATATCTCATTAACCGAATCGGCAAAGGAAATGGTATGGGTACAGAACATATTACTTGAATGTACTGAACTTAGCGTTAAATTAGGAAATAGTGTAATATTCTGTGATAACCAAGCAGCCATAAACTTTTCCAATTCACCCATTGAGAATCATAGAACCAAACACATTGATGTTAAATATCATTTCTTCAGAAATCTAGTGGAAAAGAAGCTCTTTGAGATTAAATTTATAAATAGCAAAAATAACAAAGCTGACGGTTTTACGAAACCTATCACCAAAGAAGCAATCTCTAAATTCTGTGAAATCTTTAAAAGTTCTTAAGATGTTTAAATTCTAATGTGAAATCTAATGTAAACAAGTTAAATTCATTCTAAATTGTATAGTTGTATTTTTCAAAAATTAACTTCAATACTTTTTCAAAACCTGTATTGAGTAGTTTAGTTACCAATGTGTTTATACTGTGTGGCGAAAACTTTTAAAGTTTTTGATACATACTAAAAATAAATTATACATTTTTTCAATCTCTCATGTAGTAGCTTAGATACTTATGAGTTTAAACTGTGTGGCGAAGTATTTAAAAGTTCAAGATCTTTCAATATAATATACAAACCTTTTTACATTCCCTCAACATGTAGTTTAGATACTGTTGAGTTTATACTGTGTGGTGAAGTGTATAAGATTTGAAAATTTGTATCTCCTGTATTTGACACAGAGGTATTTTTAAATTTGTTTTCTCATGTAAATTGTATCATGATGTACTTTATACTTTTTTTAAACTTTGTCTTGGATATATATAATTATACACTAAAAATTTATACATGATATTTTGAAACTTTATAATGCAGTATATGTTAAAATGAAAATTTAAATTTGATTATAATTTTGTATTTTTGTGGTTGTTGCAAACAAGCATGTACGTGAATCAGTCGATGTACGGTTTCAATCCTAAAGTAACCTCGTTCTGATTGGCTAATCGCTTTCGGATCGCTTGTTAAGAAGTTTTACCCCCATGGTCAGTGATCCTGCAAACTGAGATGTCAACTTCCGGTTTATGCTAATTTCTACTTCAACCGATTAGAGATTAGCATAGTCTGGAAGGAACACATTAATTCTAGTGCTTGTATCAGTGGAGTATCTTCATGATGCATTCTTATGTTCATGTGAGATTGTTATCTTTATGATAGTTTCTTGTCTGTACGCCGGTAAAATGGTGATTTAAAAGGCCAATACTGTTAGGCTTAACTGTTGTTAAGTCTCTTGATAAAATTGACAAGACTTAGTTTGTTATGTTCAACTCTACAATGTTACCCTTTCTTGAAATTACGGAGATGGATATGTTTTCTTTGTGTTAACTTTTATGTTTTTAGTTCGTGAAGAAATAAAACTTCGTTATATTTCACGTTGACTACTTTCACTTCACACCATTGTGACGCTCTGCTACTATCTGGGGTTTTTTTTACGAATTCTTCACCAGTTAAAGAATAAATTCCAACATAACCACTGGGCGCCTTTCGCGACGATCTCCATAACTTTCTTTTTATTCACCCAATTTAGACTGAAACCCAGTGGGGGAGGCATCCACAGGACCATACCCTCCTTCCCCTACCACCAACCTCTCGGAAGGACTTACGGTCCCACATGTTTAACATGATCGCACTCCGTGTGAACACGGCAGCAGTTTTGGCACAGGCGGGAATCGAACCCGGTCCTACCGAGTGCAATTCCCGTGCGCTAACCACTGGGCTACTGCGCCCTCCGCGACAATCTCCATAACTTTCATTTTATTCACCCAATTTAGACCGTGGCCCAGTGGAGGAGGCATCCACAGGGACTGCACCCTCCTTCCCCTACCACCAATCTCTCCGAAGGACTTACGGTCCCCACACGTTTAATGTTGGAAAAAATAAATACATCACGATTCACGTTCCCGTGAACGGACGTTTATGCATATTTAATATGAACGACTCTTTCCGTTCACCAGCGTGAACCGTGACGTTTTTCAACATGAGGTTTCATGCAAATCAGTTCTCAATGCGTACGCATCTGATTTGCATATCCAGGGGCGTTTCCGGAACTGTACATTTTCGGATTTATAGGACAGAGGTTTCTTGAAGTAAGCAGACCTGATAGATTGAAAGAGATCTGAAGAGCAGATCGACCGTAATGCTTTAGATGGAAGCATGCAGACAGAGGCACTGTGAGATATTGTTAGGCGACGGTTTTAGTCGAGACGGATGCAGATGTGGTCAGTTTAGACCTGTACGTATTGAATGTTAAATTTACTTACATATGTTCGGAAGTTACGTTAAAATTTGCTGATGTCTTATCCATTGGTTTTCCTTTGCCAAGTGTGATACCTTCGCGATGGTGGCTGCAAATACACGCAAGTGATATAGGTAGTATAGTTATTTACTATCAATGCTTCAAGAAATTTCTGTCAGATTATTTGCAACTACAAACTTTCGTACATAGTATTATTTGATGTTTTGTGGCATGGAAATTACCTGGAATGAGTAAGTTGCCTAGTTTTGTTTTCACGTAATAAAGTGAACGATGATTTTTCTCTGAAACTGGATCCGTATATCTTAATGACCCAGCCAACACTTATGACTCTTTGATTGTGCGTACTTTGCTGCTTAAATTCACCTTTAAATTTTTTAAAAATTTCCACCAGATCAGTTATGGGCCAGTTTAACGCCCAGAGAATCATAAGTGCAAGTATTTGAAGAACCATTGTTCCAGTGTTCAGATGGGGGCCGCGACTGGCACCATTTTGAAGTACGTGCGATAAACGAAAGTAAACAGTGTACAAGAGACTTTTTCTGCTTCTTTACTAAATCTACGAGTGGCCATGGAGGCAAGTAGAATGGAGTTGCTGACGAAAGGCAACTACGTCACCTGGTGTACCGACATCTCATTCATCCTCAAGGGAGAAGGATGTTTCGGACACGTAGACAGATCTGTTAAGCCTATTGAAGAAGACGCGAATCACCGAGACTACGATGATTTTTATCGACGGAAAGACCGAGCGCTTGCTATCATCTACCAAAGCTTATCCTCGGAATACAAGGAGTTGATAAACGTAACCGACGAACCAAGTCAAGCATGGAATACTTTAAGAGAGCACTTTCAAGCGCCTTCCCGTGCTAATCTTGTACGTCTACTAGACGAATTCTTCGATATCCGGCCAGAACAAGTTGAGCCTGTTGACATATTTTGCTCAAGACTTCGCAAGGCCATTACAAGGGTTAAAGACGCGAATCACCCCATTGAGGACCTGTATGTTTCTATTCAAGCCATCTGATACCTTCCGGAAGAATACTGGGGCATCCTTCAGCTAATTTACAGATGGAGTGATTCGGACTTCTCAGCAAAATACAAGCAGAAATGACAGCTGAAAAGAGCAGACTCCGACAACAAGAAAGGGACTTTTCTAAAACTGTGAGTGTGAATTCCGCTTATTTTACTTCTAAGAATTGTGTAAATAGAGTAAAAATATATAAATTTAAATCTCAAAATGTGTCTAATGCAAATACTTCTAGAGATAGTGTACATAATAGAAAAGTTCCTAGTCATAATGTAAATATTTCTAAAAGTAAAATTAAGTGTTTTAAATGTAATACGCTAGGTCGTTTTAGATGTAATAAGCTAGGTCATACTAAAGTTAATTGCTCTAAATATAATGGATCTAGTATTGTGGAATTTCTTGGATCGCCACATATTGAAGATAATACTGTAATCGATCCTAACGATAGACTCGTCTGGTAGTAGACACTGCTGCTACGCGACATTTCTGTAATAACATTAAGTTATTTTCCAAATTTAATGAGTGCAAACGCACTTCAATGTCGCTAGCAGTAGGGGATGTTGAAAGTCCAGTTGAGGCTATCGGGACGGTGGAAATGCATGTCCAATTTAAGGATAAACAAAGTATTATCAAATTGGAAAATGTTATGTATTCTCCTAAACTTAGGAGAAATTTATTAGCTGCATCTGTTCTTGAGGAACAGAATTTTAGTTTTAAAGGGGCTAATGGGGTGCTATGGTTTTTTACACCCAAAGGAGAAAAATTCTTTTATGCAAAAAGAAAGGATAGGCTGTATTTTTTAAAACCCAAGTATAGTACAGAGGAACAACATAACATAGAAAACCGTCAATCTAAAGATAGGGATCAAGATGGAGACAAGAAACACAAAAAGGATAGGAAATCTAGAGAAAGGGATCCTAGTGCTTCCAGAAAAATAAGTAAGGTAAAGATAGCACCTAATTTTAAAGAAACTAAACCTAAATCTGCAAAACAAAAACTAAGCAGAATAGAAATGTGGATAGTTTAATATCTAAGCCTAGCAGTTCAGTAACTGAACGTAACAGTACAAACTGTCTTTGGCACAAACGATATTGCCACATAAACGCTGAATATCTCCTCCAAACCAGCAAAGTTTCTGCTGTAAACGGACTTCCTAGGCTTAAATACAAAAATTTAAACTGTAAATCTTGTAAATTGGCTAAGTCTAGGAGAGTATCGTATCAACCCACCGGTAGGATAAGGTCCACTACACCATTACAATTGTTACATATGGACGTGTGTGGTCCCTTGCCTACAGCCTCATATAGTGGAAACAAATATATCTTAACTATAACAGATGATTATAGCAGGAAAGTTTTTGTTTATCTTATGAAACAGAAGTCAGAAGTGTTCAGAAGTCTGAAGGAAAGCCAATCAGGTACTAAAATTCTATGTATCCGGACGGATAATGGAATGGAATTCTGCCATGATAAGTTCAAAAATTACCTGAGGGATATCGGTATTAAGGCTGAGAGGACTAACACATATACCCCACAGCAAAATGGAGTATCGGAGCGATTCAACTTAACCGCATTTGACTGTGTTAGAGTCATGTTGAACGAGAGCAAAATGCATGACAGATTCTGGGCGGAAGCAATATTATGTTTTACATACACTAAAAATCGAATATGTCACAAATTTAAGACTAAGACTCCACATGAACTCTACAGTGGTAGAAAACCTTCAGTCAACCATCTTAGAACTTTTGGTTGTAGAGCATATGTAGGCAAACTCAGTCAGCTCAGAAAGAAGTTAGACATGAAAGCTACAGAAGGGGTGATGGTAGGCTATGCTACTAAAACTAAAGGCTACAGAATATTTTTATCAGGTGAAAAACAAACAATTGAGACCTGCAATATGAGGTTTGATGAGGGTAATGTAGTGGAAGGCATCCTGGACCCAATTTGTCCCAGAAATATCTCCTTAAGGATATCAAGAGATAACCTTTCAGAATACTCCGACGAGGACTCCACATGAACTCTACAGTGGTAGAAAACCTTCGGTCAACCATCTTAGAACTTTTGGTTGTAGAGCATATGTAGGCAAACCCAGTCAGTTCAGAAAGAAGTTAGACATGAAAGCTACAGAAGGGGTGATGGTAGGCTATGCTACTAAAACTAAAGGCTATAGAATATTTTTGTCAGGTGAAAAACGAACAATTGAGACCTGCAATGTGAGGTTTGATGAGGGTAATGTAGTGGAAGGCATCCTGGACCCAATTTGTCCCAGAATTATCTCCTTAGGGATATCAAGAGATAACCTTTCAGAATACTCCGACGAGGAGTATCCGAAAGGGCAGTCTGATAAAGGGGGGGGGGGGGGGGGAGAGATAGAAGACACTGGTGATGATCCGTCTGAATCCAGTGAAGAAACGGACTCTCCTGCTGACTCCAGTATGACTCCTTGCTCGGATATTACTTGGGAGAGAAAGACAGTTCCAAAACCCGATGGGAGTAGAACCGATGTTTATTATTACGCTCAAGGAGATAATAAAAGGCTGAGGTCGCACAATGATGTTAAGAAATATTGTGATAAAAGAAATATACAATTTGATCAGCAACTATTTAATTTTCGGGAAGATAAAGGTCTTAAAAGGGTCAGAGGCAGACCAGAAGCAAGCAATATTGAAATAAATATACCAAAAGGGTACAACGCTGCTATCCTCCCAGTCCGAAAAATGGTGTAATGCTATGGATGAAGAAATGGCCGTAATGCAAGAGAGGGATGTCTGGGAACTAGTTCCTGCATCCACCTCACAAAAGCATATAGGCAATAGATAGGTCTACACTATTAAGAAAGACGAGAATGGGAAAATCAAAAGATATAAAGTTCGTTTGGTAGCCCAGGGGTATGGTCAGGAAAAAGGAGAATCATACGATGAAGTTTTTAGCCCTGTTGTTAACTTCAACTTAATTAGAGCATTCTTCTCAATTTTCATATGCATGCTTGGCTGGATGCATTTCCAATTAGATATCAAATCTGCTTATCTCTATACTAAATTGAGTCAAAAAGTATATATGAAACAGCCTCAAGGTTATGTCAATCAGGAACAACCTGATTATGTTTGTTTGTTGAAGAAAGTCATTTATGGTCTTCATCAAAGTGGAAGAGAATGGTATAATGAACTTGACACCAAATTAAGGAATTAAATTTTTTGAAACTTCAATGGTGTAATTGTGCCTGTCATGTCGCATTTCTGCGCCATGAGCCTTTTCGTGTTTTTCAAAGAGAGAAATATCTTTCTCTCCGTCCGTGCCTGTGCTGTGTTTTTCGCTAGGACTTGTTCGTATTGATTTCGCACTGAAAACCGAGTTTCGTCGAGAATTCGTTGAGATGTCTAGGATTTGTGTCTGGGCTGTGATGCGTGACGTGTGTTCGGAGAGAATCAGCTGTTGCGAAGGAGCGCTTGCCTGTCCAATCAGGAAGCGGCGCAAGGAGAAATCTTTGGCGTGGGCCTCAAGAGACCCACGGCAGATTGGAGCTGGAGATTCCGACTGAAAAGTCGCATCGAAATTTTGTCTAAGGAATAGACAAAGGGTTTTGGCCAAAATGGCTAAGCTGGCGGAGATGGGCTTTTGTTTCTAATTGAAACCGCCCTGCCTTTCTGGAGCTGAATGGAGAAGAACCTGGAAAATTTCGACAATTCCTTTTCATCTATTCTAAATTTATATTTTTTTATTCCAGGAGTCCGGACTTCGGTTACTTGAGATGTGTATCTTTCGCGGAGGTCTGGCTGCTTGCCATACTAAAGAGTGATGTCCTGCTATCTAAATTTTGGACTGTTTTTCTCGGAATCAGACCGTGTTTTCCTGAAGGGAACTGTTTCTACAATTTGTTAAATTAAATAGGAGCTCAGGTAAAATTTCTTTTTTCGGAACCAGAAGTTCCGATGCTTCACAGGCAGAATGAAGGACATTGTAATTGATTATAATGGCTCTCTAATTTCAATTAGATATTTGAATGATTTAAATTTGTGAATTAAAACCCATATGCTTATTGAGAAAATCTTAAATGCTGATTGCAATATTTTATGTGCATAGCATTAATTAAGAATGTTATATTTGATAAGTGAAGCCCTGAATATTAATTTGAGAAGATAGATATACATATATATTCATTAAAATAAAGTAATTTTTGTTTGATAAATGAGCCTGTTTTTTTTGCATTTCTTTCATGTTTTACTCACTGTGTATCATTTAGGATTTAATTCTCCTAAACTGGGAAACCTTTCTAAAACTGAACCTGGTGTAAATTTTGGAAATTTTGTGGATGTTAAAAATGTTAATTACAGTTCTTTTTGGTTTGCTAAATTTACGATCACGGATTTGTGTATGGTGGAATCAGTACATGCAGTTTGATTCTGAAACCGCTACCACAAATTGGTGCCTGTTCCCTTTCCCAGAGCATATCAGTGAGAGACATTAATTTTTATAAAGGAATGCAAGAAAATTTTTGTTTTAATTGTGTGCATAAGTACTGCAGATATTGCATGTCGAAGTAAGTCACAAATTTCTTTTATTGGTGCAAAATATTTGAGTTATAAATGGGCAGGAAATTTTGGTTTAAAGGTCATAAAGTAAATATAAAAGTGCAAAAAGCACAAAAGCCCATATGCACCTGTGTATTATTTGCTTATTGAATATTTGTTGCATATATATACATTTTTTTGATTCATATATGTCACACATAAGCATTTACAAAATTCCATATGTTATATAAAAGTGAATTATAAAATTTTGAAAACACACACATTTATGAAAAGTGAATACAAACGTTCTGTGCACATACAAAAGTGATTCGAAGTTCAGGTTAATGAACATAAGTTGAAAAGAAAGTTACAAATTGTGTTTTTCTGTGCTCTACTTACACATAAATAAGTGAAAAAAAGTGAAACTATCTTCGAGATAAACTGTGCTTGTGTTATAAACTGTGCTAAGAAAATGCCTCGAAATAGTAAAAATTCTCGTGCAGGTAGGAGTAGAGACTCCTCTGCACAATCAAATTCACACAACCGTATGCCTTCGGTGTCTCCACCACGACTTTCTCCAAATTCTGGCAGATCAGCCTCTGCTGTCAGAGACTCAAATAAACTGAAAATAGGAGTTGGATCGCAGTTCCTTGGATCCATCCCAGGTTTTGCTGGCAATGCAAAGGAGTCATTTGAAGAATTTTTGGAAAAGTTCCTTCTGGTCGCTGACCATGCGGATTGGTCAAACCGTGATAAAATTTTTGTTCTGAAGTTAAAGTTGTCTGGTCGTGCTGAAAGACTTGTCAAATCCATTCCCAAATTGAATCGGAGCACGAATTTCAATGAACTAGTAAACACACTCAAGGAAAATTTCACCAAGAAATCGAATATTGCCAAAAATGTCGCAGCTCTGGTTAATTGTAAACAACTAGTGAACGAAGATGTGAGAGACTTTGCGAACCGCATTGAAGCTGAATCTTTTGTGGCTTTTCCACAAGATGCTGTGTCTGACAACGAAGATTCCCTGAGAACTGCAATTTTGCTGAATTCATTTAAAAAAGGATTGAAAATTGCAATACGAAAAGCTGTTTTATCAGCAAACCCCCAGTCATTCGAAGCTGCTAAAGAGATAGCCATTCTGGAAGAAGAAGTGCAGAATGAAGAGCTGGAAGAAATGACAGAAGACATAAATACTGTGAGAACTGAAAATGACCCTAAACAAGAAATTGAAGAACTGAAAAAGGAATTAAATTTAAAGAAGAAAGAAAATGACAGTTTAAGAAGAAAATTCAAAGAGAACTCTGAGAAAAGAAAGAAAAGACTGAATGAGATAAGAGAAGACTTGGAAAAAAGCAATTCCAGTTTTGAAGAAGCATGCATGTATACGCCCTCTACAAGCAGATACAATGAAAATGAACTGGTAGAAGAAGAGTGGGAAGATATTCCAATAAAGAAGAAACATAAACCATCAACATCTTTCAAAACTTCTACACCATCTAAAAGAACTGACAATAGAAACCATTTCAGTCAAAGAAGAACTCCGGTTGCCTCACAGGAAGAAGAGTGGTATGTTAAAAGTCCATATCAAAATTATTCTCCAAGAAAGAACTTTCAAACATTTAGAAGACCTTTTCGTAACAGTTTCAATAGAAATTCAAATTTCCAGAGAAGAAATTTTTCAAATTTTAGAAATTCTTTTGACAATTACAAATCTCAAAATTTCAATAATTTTGGATATAGAAGAAATAACAGATATTTTAATAGTAGATTTGGTAATAGAAGACAATTTAGAAGACAGAATTTTAGAGGACAAAATTTTCAATCTCCAAATTTTAATAGATCAAATTCTGAGTTTAGCTGTATGACGGAAATTGAAACACCTTGCCAAACAAACTTTCCCATTATCCCAGTTTTTGTTGCAGATGTTAAATTAAACGCCTTAATTGACACTGGAAGTTCTATAAACATTATCTATAGTGATGCTTTACAGAAAATTAATCCTAGAAATGTGCAAACAAAACATACATCCACTATTCTGAGAGGAATTGGTGATCAGAACATTTTGGTTGAGAGAAAGGCTTCCTTTTCCATAAACATTGGAAATGAAAACAATATGATTGAGTGCTGCATTTTAAATACACCTGCCCCAGGAAAATATAACATGATTTTAGGAAATACTTTTCTACATGAGAAGGAAGTGACAATTACTTATAGACATAAACGTGTAAATTTCTTGTACTGTAGTAGTATACCCTTCACTGAATTTACCGAATCACAAAGTTTTACTGTGATTTCTGAAGATGTACAACTTAAAACATTTCAGAGCTATGCAATAAGTCATGATTTTGATAGAAGAAATTACAATTTTACAAATGATGTGGATTACAGATCCAAAGACACAAATTTTTCGAGAAATTTTAGAGGATATGAAATTAAGTGTGATAATGGATATTTATTTGAACAAAACAATTACCAAAATGAATTCAGAGATGTCGACTTTAGAGATTTTGATGCAAATGTGAATGAAAGATCAAATTATGAATGTGAAAATGATTTACATGAAATGCAGATGAATGATTATGTACATACAAACAGATCTTTGACAGTAAACAATACTAGTGATAATGAAATTTTTGAAACAAGTTGTGATAAACATGATGAAGGAAGTTCACAACAAAACAATATATTGGTCATTGCCAAAGCATTTAGGAAATGTGTTTTGAAACCTTTTACTGAATCATTTGTCAAATTGAAAAGAAATTATAAAATTGAGAAAAACACGACAATTTTACTTGAACCTATCCATAATAAAGAATTTGCTGCAAATAAAATCTTTGTTGCAAGAAGTATTCATAAAATTCCAGAGAATGACTTTTTATATGCAAGAGTTGCAAACCCTTCAGAGAAATGTGTTTATATAAATAAAGGTATGAAATTGGGAACTTTTGAAAACATCTATGAATCTGATATTGACATAAATAACAGAATTGACAATGAGAACTGTATTGAAGATAATGATACGTTTGATGCATGGGGAGGAGATTTTGACTTGAAACATATGAACTATGCTCAGAAAACTTTACTTTTGAAATTACTAAATAAATATAAACATGTTTTTGCTAAGAATATGAAAGAATTGTCTGGATGTGATACAATTTTGCACGAAATTAATTTGGAATCTAACTTGCCTGTTAGACAGAAACCATACCGTATTCCACATAATTTACAGAAAGAACTTTCACGTCAAGTGAATGAACTCTTGGATGCCAAAATCATCCAACCCAGTACTTCTCCTTACAACACACCTGTGTTATTTGTTAAGAAACCTGATGGAAGTTACCGTTTAGTAGCTGATTTCCGGAAGCTCAATAAAATTACGATTGTAGAAAATTACCCGATACCAAACATCTCGGAGTTAATCGATAACCTTTCTGGAGCCTTGTATTTTTCGACCCTTGATTTAACCAGTGGATTTTATCAATTGTGTTTACATCCTGATGATTATCAGAAGACTTCTTTTTCAACTCCCGACGGACACTTTGAATGGACTAGAACTCCATTTGGTCTTAAGAATGCGCCCGCATCCTTTCAGAGATTGATGTCTCTGGTGTTGGCTGGCATATCTGGAATTTACATAGACGATATCATTGTTGCATCTAGAACATTTGAAGAACACTTGAAAAAACTAGATGAAATTTTTGTAAGATTAAGTAAACATGGTCTAAAGTTAAAACCGAACAAATGCCATTTCTTCAGAAAAACAATTAAGTATCTTGGATTCTTGGTATCAAATGGAAAAGTACAACCTGATACTCATAATTTGGAAGTTGTAGAAAAATTTAAAATTCCTAAATCAGTTAAGAATGTGAGACAATTTCTTGGACTCACTGGATTCTATAAAAAATTTATTAAGGACTATGCGGAATTGTCCCTTCCGTTGACAGACATACTGAAGACCAAGAATAATGAAAGTAAAAAGAAATTTATTTGGACATGTGAAGCTCAAAAATCTTTTGATATTTTAAAGGGAAAACTTTTGTCAAAACCAATTTTGACTCTTCCAGATTTTAGAAAACCATTTATTTTACACACAGATGCTTCAAATCACTCATTGGGTTGCTATTTGTCCCAAGAAGATGAAAACAAGGTCTTACATCCAATATCTTATGCTAGTAGAAAATTAAATGAAGCTGAATGCAAATACAGTGTTGTCGAAAGAGAAGCATTAGCCGTTGTATGGGCTACTAACTATTACAAACACTATTTAATTGGAAAACCTTTCACAATTTTTTGTGATCAGATTTCATTGTCATTTGTGTTTAAGTTAAAGGATCCTACATCTAGATTAGCTAGATGGATTGCATCTCTATCACAATTTGATTACCAAATAGTACATAAACCAGGAAAAGCGAATTTGGTGGCTGACTATCTTTCAAGAAATGTTGATGAATGTACAAATTCTGTTGAGAATATTCCTAGAAGATTTGTATCACAATATAAAGTGATAAATAACAATGTAAACAATGAAAATCAGAATTTTCCAAATGTAAACAATGTAAATCAAAGTTCTCAAAATGTAAACAATAATAATAGTAGCAATAGAAGAGAATTAGAAGTCAATTTAAATTCAGCCAATACAAATGAAACAAATGAAATTTGTGCTGTTGACAATAATGAAAGTGAAATTCAAAATGAAAATAACATACAAAGTGGTCAATTGGAACAGACATTTACTTGTCCTACATTACTCATCAGAATTAAGAATGCTCAAAAATCTGACCCTAGATGCAATAAAATCATTGATCTCTTAGATAAAAACATAAAACCTTACCCACAAACTTTAGTATTTTTCAGAAAAGATGATATACTGTGGTGTACGCACAAACACCCTAAGCGTAGACACCAAGAACAAGAAAGAGTTGTTCCGCAGGAACTTGTGTCTGAAATTTTATGGTTACATCATGATTGTCCTACTTACGCACATTGTGGATTTAGAAGAACTTTAGCTTCTGTGAGTAGAAAATACTTTTGGCAGGGAATGTATTCCCAGACCCAAAACTACGTCGCTTCATGTGAAATTTGTGTGGTAAATCGTGGTTTTAGAAATAATAAAGCACCTATTCAAAAATTTTCAAAATCTACATATCCATTTGAGCGAATCGCCATGGACTGTGTCGGACCATTACCTATATCTAGATCTGGAAATAAATTTATCCTTGTGATAACTGACTATTTTACTCGATGGCCTGAAGCATATCCCTTAGCTTCAATTAAAACTGAAGACATTTTAAATTGCTTAGAGCACTATATGGCTCAGCATGGCATACCTAAATACATCGTCTCGGATCAAGGGACGAATTTTGTTTCTAGAACAGCAAGATGCTTTTATAAGAAATTGGGAATAAAGAATACTACTACTGCCTATATGCCTTCAGTAGATGGCTGTGTTGAAAGATTAAATGGTACTTTGGTCAGATCCTTGAAAAGTATTGCATATAACGATAAAGATAATTGGGATAAATTAATTCATTTTGCTTTATTGGCTCATAGAAATGCCATACATGCTTCTACGGGTGAATCACCTGCGTATTTACTTTATGGAAGAGATTTAACAGTTCCAAATACTTTGATGGCTGGATTTAAACCTCCAACGTATGACTCAACATATGATTATGGAGAAGATTTACAATTTAGACTTAAAAGAACATATGATGTAGTAAAAAGTAACTTGGAAAAAGCTGAAAATTCACAAATTTTACAACAACATAAGAAAGCGAAGATACCCAATATCAAAGTTAATGACTTAGTGTATCTCTACACTCCCTTTTTACCTCATGGACAGTCAAGAAAACTGAGTTCATTTAATAGAGGTCCTTTTAAAGTGATAAAACAAACATCTGCAGTAAATTTCCTCATCAGACATGTGATGAATCCCAAAAATGAACAACTGGTTCATGTGAACAGACTGACACTTTTACCTCCAAGAAGAGAGGAATTGCAAAAATTTTCAAAACAAACTGTGGAAAATCAAAAACTGAATTCTAAGCCTAATGAACTTACTCCTGTGATCACCGCTGAGAAAGACTCTGTGAAACTGAAATCTTGTTTAGCAAGATCTGCAGAAAAATCTCAAAACAAAAAGACTGTGAAAAGAGTAAGATTTAATTTGCCTAAGAAACTTAAGGAAAATGCTGTTCATACTAGAGCAAACGCTTAAGAAACTTAAGGAAAATGCTGTTCATACTAGAGCAAACTTTCATGCTAATAAAAATCAACAGTACACATTGAAAAATAATTCAAATAACTTTGATAATAGAGGAAATGGAAGAATCATTTACAACAATAACTACTACAGAAATAGTTATACACCACACCAAAATCATAATTATATGAGAAATAGAAACACACGTACACCTTATAATCTTAGATCTTATCAAAGATTTTCACAATATTAAATTTTGGTTGAGTTCACAATTTTTCAGAAATTAAATTTTGCAAGAAAAATCTTATATTAAATTAAAGTTGATACTTGTTTAAAATTTTGTATTTCAATATTGTCTTTTAAAATAGAATTTATGAAAAAAATTGTTGTGATTTTAAAATTTATGGAAATCTTGCATTTAAGTTAAAAGTACATAGAAAGTTAATTGTTTTTGTGAACCATAATTTATAAATGTTTATATTGTAATTTAAATAATAAGTAAATTTCGTTAATTGACTCTCCTTGGACTTTAAAATTTTTCGAGAGTCCTGTTTTGATTGACTTTGATTATTTTGTTGTGTTTAATTGTGAAAAAAAAAATGTTTTGATTGCTTGTAAGTTCATGAAATAATTGAAAATGGTGTTGGTTTTTGAATGTTCCCCTATGTAAAAGGAGGAAATTTTGAAAAAAGTAAATGATTTTGTTAAAGTAAAATTGAAATTAATATAAAGTAATATAAAGTAATTGAAGTAATTTAAGTAATTTGAAATTGAAAGTGGAAAGTTTTGAATTTGAGAATTTTTGAAATTTAATGAAATTAATTTTTTTTGAAGATCAAAAGTAAATGATCTCTTTTGAAAAATGTTTTTGAATTTTGTTGCTGAGAGAGGTGAAAATTTTTGGCTGATGTGTTGTTGAAATTTGTTTTCTTGAAATTCCATTTCACATTGTTTTTTTTTTTTTTGACCAGCAGTTTTTCAAACATCTACACAAATTTCAGTGAGTCATCATTTTGTAATGCTGCAACCCCTTTTTCTGGAAAGCTGGCTGGTGGACACAAACATGAACATATTTACACGGATCACAGATGAAGAAGCAGCTGGGCAAATTAATTTCCCGGTGTAAGCTGCAGGACTGGAGTCCTTGACGACAACTTGTTCCGAGCCCACCTAGGACGGTTGTGATGGCCAGGTGGGAAACTGGTGAAGCCTGATGAGGATGATGATGATGAAGAAGATGATGATGACGATGATGGGGTCAGCGCAAGCTGTCCAAATTTTTGATATCAGTGGCTTCTGAGGCGTGTCCTGGCGTCCTGTTTTGCGGCCTCTGCATCCTGCACGCGAGTATTTTTTTTTCTTTTCTTTTTACACTCCTTTTTGTTCTTGGCAACTCGTTAGTCCCCACCGAGTTTGCTCTTTGGATGTGTTCCTGCTCCTTTACATAACTGACGTGAATTTCAAGAGAAATTTTTTTTTTCTTCTCTCTCTCTCTCAGCAGACAAATGTGGTTGAATGAAATTTTTGTTTTGTGACACATGAAGTGGTCACTTGTTTGAAATAATTTCAGTGAGTTGTTGAAAGTAAAGTAAATTGAAATTTTAAGATAAATCGAATGATTTAAATGCAAATGAATAATTTAAAGATAATGAAAGTTGAGTCAGAATAAGAAAATTCTGAAATGTTTTGAGGTCAAAAATAAGTTAAATTAAAGTTAATGTTGAATGAAAGTTGAAATGTTGATAAATTGAAAGTAAATGTAAATTAAAGTTAATGTGTTAAAAATTTGAAAGTAAATTAAAGTGAGAGTTAAAATTGAAATGAAACTTTTAAAATGAAAAGTTGAAATTGAAAATTGAAATATTGAAAATGACTTTGTTCTCAAAAAGTGAGACAATTTTTGAATGAGTGAAGCTAAATTGAATTTACAACTTGGGAATTTTTTAAGATGTCATATATATACATTATTGTTTATCTTAAACCTCATTGATATAAGGTAGTATATCTTGAGTATAAATTTTTGTGATATTGAATCTTTTTCACTTTACACCTTTGTATATACATCCATTTTCTCATTTCCTGAATATGACAAATTTAATTTAAAAATTAATTTTCAAAATATTTAATCCCTTTTTTGATGAAAATTAAGAATTGTTTTGTGTCACTTGTGTGTTTTGAAAGTGGCAAATGTTTGAAATTTTGAATTTTCGAATTGTTTATATTGTATAACTTTATTGTATTCATATCATATTATGTTTCCACTTCGCATCACCTGGTTGATCTCAATGTTGATGATTGAGACTTTGTGCTGTCAGGCAAAGTGCCTTGACAAATTTTTCTGATTTTAGTATATTTAAGAATGTCATAATATTAAGAATGTCATAATCGAAGAATGTCATTTACTTGGGTTAAACTTTAATAAAAGTAACAGTGTTCTTTTTAGCGACAACCAAGCAGCCATTAATTTTTCTAACTCTCCAATTGAGAACAATAGAACTAAGCATATTGATGTTAGATATCATTTCCTAAGAAATTTAATAGTCAATCAATCATTTAATATTAAATTTGTAAATAGTAAAGATAACTTAGCAGATCATTTTACTAAACCAATGACTAAGGAAATAATACTTAAATTTTGTAATAAAATATTTAAAAACTAAATCAAACTTTTTGAGATTAATGTTTAGTCTAGAGAAAATTTTAAATGCTAAATTGAATTTACAACTTGGGAATTTTTTAAGATGTCATATATATACATTATTGTTTATCTTAAACCTCATTGATATAAGGTAGTATATCTTGAGTATAAATTTTTGTGATATTGAATCTTTTTCACTTTACACCTTTGTATATACATCCATTTTCCATGACCCGCATGATGCTAAATAATAGCTTATGTGTATAAAATTTTGTATTTTTCAACTTGGTAAAAAGTATGTGTTGAAAGTTTTGATAAAGGACTTTTATTATCTAATTACTTCAATCATGTATTTTTAAATATTTGGTATATCAATGCAGTCTAATAGTATTAATTATGTATACTTGTATTGTATTAATAGACTAAAAATTTTTTAAGCTTTTTGAATTATAGTGTTTATACTCAAATTTAAAGTAAACTTAAATTCTATGCTTATACAAAATCTTAATCTTTTTAAACTTGACTTGCTAAATATGATAATATGCTTATACTTAAATTTTTGAATACTTATAATTAAACTTAAACTAAAATTTAAATTCTGAATGCTAATACTTAAGCATTGAAGTTGTGTTGTATATAAATTTCTACTTGATGTGAAATGTTGTTGTTACATTATTGTCTACAATACTTAACTGTTTTTCAGATGCTATAAGTACTTATGCATTTTATTTTAAATTTAGTAATGATGTAATACTTTAAAATTTATTCCTTCATTATATGTTTGGTAGGATACTGGGGACCTTTGTGTTTATTGATATACCTTGGTTTCTCAGAGTAAGTTTTCTTTTGCATATGCATTGAGACTTAAGGATTTGCATGAGGGGGCGGATTGTTGGAAAAAATCAATACATCGCGATTCACGTTCCCGTGAACGGACGTTTATGCAAGTTTAATATGAACGACTCTTTCCGTTCACCGGCGTGAACCGTGACGTTTTCCAACATGAGGTTCCATGCAAATCAGTTCTCAATGCGTACACATCTGATTTGCATATCCGGGGGCGTTTCAGGAACTGTCCATTTTCGGATATATAGGACAGAGGTTTCTTGAAGCAAGCAGACCTGATAGATTGAAAGAAGACCTGATGATTGATCTGAAGAGCAGATCAACAGTAATGCTTTAGATGGAAGCATGCAGACAGAGGCACTGTGAGATATTGTTAGGCGATGGTTTTAGTTGAGACGGACGCAGATGTGGTTAGTTTAGACCTGTACGTATTGAACATTAAATTTACTTACATATGTTCGGAAGTTACGTTAAAATTTGCTGATGTCTTATCCATTGGTTTTCTTTTGCCACAAGTGTGATACCTTCGCGCGCGATGGTGGCTGCAAACACACGCAAGTGATATAGGTAGTATAGTTATTTACTATCAATGCTTCAAGAAATTTCTGTCAGATTATTTGCAACTACAAACTTTTGTACATAGTATTATTTGGTGTTTTGTGGCATGGAAATTACCTGGAATGTGTAAGTTGCCTAGTTTTGTTTTCACGTAATAAAGTGAACGGTGATTTTTCTCTGAAACTGGATCCGTATATCTTAATGACCCAGCCAACACTTATGACTCTTTGTGCGTACTTTGCTGCTTAAATTCACCTTTAAATTTTTTTAAATTTTCCACCATTTAATGTGATCGTACACCGCCTGAACACAGAGGCAGTTTAGGCAGTGGCGGGAATCGAACCTGGGCCTACCGAGTGCAATTCCCGTGCGCTAATTTAAATTTTATAATGACCATATGCTAAGCTCTTAATTCCATCATCCTTATTCCATCATTTAAAATTATTATTTATACATATTATTATTATTTATCCATAAATTTAAAATATCCATCGTTCCATCATTTAAAATATCCATAAATTAAAACGTTCCATCAATCATCCATATCGTTCGACAAATATATATATATATAATAATTTTAAATACATTACCACAATTCAATCCACCATAATTCAATCATTTAAATTATTTAAAATATCCATTTAAAATATCCATAAATTAAAATATCCATTTAGAATATCATATAAATATAATCATTTCACCTGCTGTATACAACACATATCTTAATTCATTTAAAACCAGAAGGGCGGTCTCCATGGAGAAGGAGAAAAACTTCAACGGGTGAAAACGCGGTTTGCCGAGAAATTGAAAATCCTTAGGTCATTAAAATCACGATCCTGTGGATATTTATAATTATTTCTTAACCAGATTGGACTTGTAAGAATGCCATATCTTTGACCTTTCTAAAAATATAAATTATTAGTCGAAATTATGAGTACTTTTTACCATGCGAGAATTTAAAAACCAAAAATCGTTTTTTTTGAGCCAAAAGTGACTTTTGTTTTAAAATCTTTAAAAAATATTAGAAATCAAAATTGAATTTAAAATTGATATATTTTTACTCACAATTGTCTGCTCTTTCCGGTGGTGTGATTTCTTTTTTTCTACGACGTCTGGATTGTGGACGGAAAAGGGCAAAAAGGGCAAAAAACGGTCAAAATCGCATAAACATTAAATAACTAAAAAAATAATTCAAATTTAAAAAATTGATTTTCATGTGAATTAATTTTCAAACGTGAACAAATTTAATTTTCTCAAAGTGGTGTCAAGCTCATTATACCACTCTCTGCCGCTCTGATGTAGGCCATATATTGCCCTTTTTAGCAAACACACATAATTTTGTTGGTTTGGATCGACATATCCAGGTGGTTGTTTCATGAAAACTTTAGCATTCAATTTAGCATAAAGGTATGCTGACTTGATGCCTAATTGAAAATGCTTCCAGTTAAGCAAACGTACGAAAATTGCAAAAAAAGCTCTTATTAAGCTAAAATTTACAACGGGGCTAAACACTTCGTCATACGAATCCCCCATCTCTTGAGAATATCCTTGAGCCATTAAACGGGCTTTGAATCTCTTCACTTTTCCATTTTCATCCCTTTTGATGGTGTATACCCATCTGGATCTGATTACTTTTTGTGAGATGGGTACAGGCACTAAGTCCCAGACACCCCTCTCTTGCATTATTGCTATTTCATTATTCATGGCTTCTTGCCATCTTTGTGAGTGCGGAGATTCAATTGCCGACTTATAGTTTTTGGGAATTATTATTTCTATGTTGCTTGCCTCTGGCCTGGATTTGATATCTTTCTTTCCTCTGAAGTTGAAAAAATTTTGGTCATAATGTATGTTAGACTTAGCACAGAATTTTTTAACGTCATTATGACTTCTCAGTCTTCTTCTATCACCCTTCACTGAATAGTAAACATCAGTTAGAGTTCCATCAGGCCTAGGTACGGCTTTCCGTTCCCAGTCGATGTCTGAGCAGGGGGTCAGTCCAGAATCAGCAGGCGAGTCCTCTTCCTCACTAGTATGACTAGTGTCATGGCTCTCACCTGCTTCTTCTTCTGACTCACCATCCAAACATCCCGATCCTGAATTCATCGAGCGAGTAAATCTCGATGTCTAACCTGTTTAGAACTTTTGTCCCTATCCTGATCTTTTTTACGGCCCTCAACATTACTACTTAAATTTTTAGTTGAGTACTGCGGTTTTAAAAAATACAGTCCTTCTTTACGTTTAGAGTAAAAGAAATTTTCTCCCTCCGGAGTTTTAAACCATAGTACACCTTTGGTTGCACTAAAAGAATAGCCCTGCTCTTCTAAAACAGATGCGGCCAACAAGTTTCGCTGTAATTTTTGTGAATACATAACATTATTTAGAACAATATTTACTTGTATGATCTTTAAACTTAACATACATGTTTAATGATCCAATAGCCTCAACTGGGCTTTCAATATCACCCACTGCTAGCGACATAGATGTATCTTTGCATTTACTAAATTTGGAAAACATTTTTATGTCATTGCAAAAATGACAAGTAGCAGCGGTGTCAATTAACCAGCTGAGCCTATTGTCAGGATCATCAACTGCATTAACTTCAACATTAATATTTGAAAATACTTCAATAATATTAGAGCTAGTCAACTTTTTTAACTTTGGGCACTGTGCTTTTAAATGACCAGTTTTATTACAAAAAAAACATGGTCCTATAACCTTAACAGATTTCTTAACTTTAGTGACATTTTTGCATTTAGCGTTAACATTAAAAAAGTATACAGATAAATTAAGACTTACATTGTTACGATCTTTCTTCAACTGCCTCATCTGGCCTTCTTCCTGGGACAACTCCTTCTGAATTTTATCAAGCTTAAAGTCCTTGTCGCTCCAGCGATAGATGATCTGTATTATACTCTGATAGTCATCTGGCAGGTACCGGATGGCCTGGAACGCCATGTACACGTCCTCTACCTCTACGGGATGGTTCATGTTCTTTAGCTTGGTGACCACCTTCCTTATCCTTGTACAGAAGATATCCACGGGTTCCTCGATTTCCGGGCGAAAACTGAAAAATTCGTTTAGAAGATGCACTAGGTTTGCACGCGTTGTAGCTTCAAAATGCACCTCCAACTTCTCCCACGCATCCGCCGGGCTGTCGTTGATATCGAGTAACTCTTGGTATTCCGCCGATGTGTTCCAAAACAGGATGGATAGTGTGCGGTCACTACTACGCACGTACTCCTCTCGCTCGCATCGTGACATAGACTTGTCGACTGGCAATGCTGTACGGTTGACATGGCCGTAACAGCCTTCTTCTTGTAAGAGGAAAGAAATTTCGTTACGCCAGGTGACATAATTGTCCTTGTTCAACGCTTCAATGCCGTTGCCTGCTTCCATAGTCTCTAAACTTTGACTGTGACTAGAGTGCACTGTTTACCTTTCTGTTTGATGCAAATGGTGCCGCTCGCAGCCCCCGTCGATGGAATTCACAACACTTGACTACTGCTTTGCTGGATTATAAGGATTCTAATTAAATGTTAGGGTTTTAACATGCTGGAGGCCCATAACCTAAGATGCTGGCGACTGGGAAGTATATAAAAAATTTTTTTGCCACTGTTTCCCCTTTCCTTATAACTTAACGTGCTGATGTCATTGTTGGCAGAGCGGAAGTTTAGCAGAGGGTAAAGTGTTCTTTAATAAAAGGCAAATTCGTCAAACACAAATATCACTTATTATAGTATGATCCATTGCTAAGACATGGTTACAAAACACTGTAATGCCGTTGCAAAGCCAAACAGTATGTACAAAAATGAGCTAGCAAGCTCATGAAGAAGGGTTGATAAACAGTTTATGACTAGACCCACACTCTCAGTTACTTATACTGTTGCTACAACATTGGTAAGTAGAGAAAAGCTACATTACCACTAATGCCGTGCTTGTTTACGAAACCACCATCGTCAGGTCACACGTCATGGCATTACACTGAGGCCAAGACCACAGAAAATTAACCTGGTCTCTTTAAAATTGAAAGAGCCAATACTAGAAACATTTTATCGCACCTTCCGAAATAAACTATCGGAACTTGACTATTACTTTCGTTTAGGGCAACTTAGCTGACAACGCTAACATACTGCAACATCCCAGACAACCAGTGACTTCCACAGGAGATCCTAAAATGATCCCAAAGATCCTATCCTAAGTTGGATGTCTTGAGACGTCCTGCGTAGGAGCCATTAAAGAGATCCGTCCTGAATGACTCTAACAGGATTCCTTTAGGAATGATTGTGGGAAGCTTCGAAAGGAGCCAGCTCAAACGCCGCCACAATTGGAGCATGGAGTTTTTCACGCATGCGTGGCTTTGTGATTCGGTGCTTCCTCTACCGGTTACTGGTTAGGCTTGGCTTGTTTGAATTTATAGGTGCACCGCATGGTATTCCAACTAAAGTACAAAGTAAGTAAGTTTTTATTTTCTATACATATAAAAGTTTTTATGCTTTTGTTGTAAAAAGTGCATTTTTTTTGGTAGCCTATGTTTCATACTGTAGGTGTATTTGGCCGTAACATCCATTCAAAACATTTTTGTCGATCGGGATTTCCCGATCGACAAAAGTGTCTCAACTATACCTCTAATTCTGTCGTACTTTTTAACAAAGCAATATAAAGAAATTAATTATAATTTGACGAATATTTTATAGAGATTCACAATTTTTAAACATTTATACTTACAAGATCATTTTATGTTCCGAATTTACATTCGAAATAGCATGATTCAATCTGCTGTTTATGCTGTAAATGCGAGGCAACAACGATCAAATCCCATTGCATCTACTTCATTAAATTTGGAAAAAACATGAATGAAGAACGGACTCATTTTTTTAAATGAATTCGATCTATTAATATCAGTGTTTCTTTTCACAATGCTATACAAAATAACATTTTATGTTTTTTGTTAGTTTTCATTTTATGGTTTTATTCTTTTGTATACAGTGGAATCTCGTTACAACGAACACCAGTTTAACGAATATTGCGCGATGTTTTGAAAAAATTCCTATTCTTTCCTCATTAAATATTTTCACATTAACGAATGAATTTAAACTATGAAAGCATTTGTTTTTCAGATTAACGAATTTTTTTCTATCATTTTACCTCAGAAACCCGTTTCTAGATCTAAAAGTTGTAAAATTTGAGAAAAAACATCCCACCGTTATTTTAGCCTTCTTGTATAACGTTGCATTTTAATATTTCACTATGATAACATTTAATACTCCTTTCTATTTTTACTTGCAATAAAGTTGTTTATTTTTAAAAGAAAGATATACTTTTTAAGTAGGGTACTTCATAATTAAAATCCTTTTGGAAATAAATGTGCAACTGAAAGGGGTTTCTGAAGCAACCACCCCTTATCTAGATATTTTTGTCTATATGACCAGGTGTATAGATAATGCATCCGGGGGAGGGGGGGGGGGGGAGAAAGAGACGTGATTATTTTCCCTGAAAATTCTTTCGCATATGAACTGATAAGAAAATTGAGATTAGCAGTATTGTCGAGTACATTAAACGTGTACTGTAGTTAGTTTATTTGGCTGTACAGCTGTACTTTTCTGTTTCTGATTTAAAATGTCCGAAAGAAGTGAAAGCAGTTAGTTCTCTTTAAAAGAAAAAGTTGAAATTTTGGAAGCAGTACAATCCGGAAGAAAGCAAGTTGATATTGCAAAGGAATGTGGGATTGCTGCTTCTACATTATCTGCGATTTAAAAAAAAAGAACAAAATTTTAAAACTTTCTGAGCAGTCTGTTTTGTGTCCCGACAGGAAAAGACTGTTTAGGAAATCATTAAAACATTGATGAAGCTGTGTGCAGATGTTCGACCGAAAAATATTCCTGTTTTTATGTCAATGATACAAACTAATGCGAAAGAATTTGCAGAAGTTGTGAAAGTAAAAGAATTTGATGCTAGTTCTGCATGGTTGTTTCATTTCCATGAAAGATATGGAATAACATGAAAACAAGTCAGTGGAGATGAAAAATGTACTGATTTATCGGCTGCACATGAATGGAAAGAAGACAAACTGCTGGAAATTTTGGAAGATTATGAACCTGAAGACATATTTAATGCTAATGAGATAGCCTTTTTCTACCAACTGCCACCAAATCGTACTATGGCGAAATAAGGCGAACAATGCAAAGGTGGAAAAAAATCAAAAGTTTGCATCTCAGTTCTCTTTTGTTGTAATGCAACTGGCACAGAAAAACTAATCCCACTAATGATTGGAAAATCTGCAAAACCTCATTGTTTTAAAAATGTTTCATCGCTTCTCTGCAATTACAAAAACAACACCTGAGCCTGGATAACAAAAAATATTCTTGCTAACTGCATTTCAATTTTACGGCCTCTCGATCAGGGTATCATAAAAAAATGTTTAAATTCATTTTCGTTGAAAAAATACTTGCGAACTTGAATGATGAGTACTAGTATGGCAATTAACTTCAGATAAGCCATTGCAATGATATTTGTTGCTTGGCAAAATATGTCCCAGTCTATAATCCAGAACTGTTAGAAGAAGTTGGGTATTCTCTTTAGAATGTGATAAGAATGATATATTTGTTTTAGGATTCTACAGCTGTCGATTTTCCTAAAGATCTATGAGCTACAGCATCCAAAGAGCTTAATTTTCCTTTAACAATATCACCTTCTGATTATGTTGGATACAATGAGGAAGCTTTTATATGTTCAGACTTGACAACTAGTAATATTATAGCTAGTCCTGATAGTAGCAACTGCGAAGACATAAAAGATGATGAAGGTGATGATGTGACAATGATGAATGTGTACCAGATGACCCTCCAGTGTCTTTTCAAACAGTCCTTTCAAGTATCGAATTTTAGCTCAGCAAAAACTGTTACTGAATATTTTTATTCGTTAAGCGATATCGAAAACTGTTAACAAACACTCTTTATCACTTCCAGTGCAAACAAAAATTTCTGACTATTTTTCGAATATGTTATTGATTTTTCTTATCCTGGAAATAAGGCCACTTGCAGTTTTAGGTATGTTTGATTTGCTTTATATTATGCTTCACATAAAGAATCTACTGCTACAATCAATACAATTACGTAATTTAAATATATGTGTGATAAATTTATTCCTCTTTATTCTAAAATGCATCTTTGATTAATGACAACAAAAAACTGAAATAGTTGTATTTGTATATAATGTAAAATATATCGTAGCATATAATATGGTTTCATTATGTTTTTTCCTATACCTTCAATTTTTTAAATGCCCCCCATTTTAAATTTTCGCTTTAACTTAAGTTTTCAAAATAACGAATTTTTACTGCGGTCCCTAGAAATTTGTTGTAATGAGATTCCGCTGTACCTCTATGAATCTATCTATAATTCTTCAGCTGTAAATTGTTATGAAATTGTTGCATAAATTTTAATATAAAAAAGGCAATTTCATTTTTTTTTACCATCATATACAAGGGTTGTGTATATTTCCTCTCTACACAATCACCAAATATAAATTTTCTTTGCCTGAAATTCAGTTTTTCTGTTGTATTACGTTTATTTATATGTTAAATTTAATACAAATAAATTTTTAACAAGAATTTGTTTTAATGTGCAAAAGATTTGCAGGTTGTATTTGGTATAAGGTATATTGATATTACACATGTATAATATATAATGCAGAATTGATATGGAAACTGTTTTCCTTCTTAAAAGGATAGAAAACTCACTAGTAGAATACATTTACAAAAAACTTGCACCATATAACCATTTATGTTTACATTCTCTTAGGAGAGGGAAAATTGGCAATAACTTTTATATTATTGATTAATAAATGAAATTGTTTCTTGCTCTTATTTACTATTGATCATAATTTTAATGGTGATATTCACCATTTATCTAAAAGATATTTATGATAATAATTAGGAAAACATAGTTAATTTATTTTAATTTCAAAACATGCATAATACCGAACCAGTACTAAAACAAAAATTCAGAAACAAACAGAGAAATGCACAAAAACTCAAGTAGGCTATCTCTTCCTAAATTAAGGTGGGTTTTTTTCAACTCCGATACAATAGAGCTTATTGTAATCATGAATGGTAGATTTATTCGGCTAATGTTATCAGTTATTGTAACACTTAATGTGAACTAAATGTTCCAGTTAGGTAGTCCAGAAAATAGGCATCACTCACCTCAGTACATAATCAGGCCCTGATAATGTATAACCATACTTATGGATTTTACTAAAATTCTGCAATAGTGGCCATTAAGCTTAAAACTACATACTGGCCACTTGCTATTAACCGAAAGTTTGAATTTTCATGTCTACAGTTAGGGTATACAACTTTTCTTTATAATCTTGTCTTATCAGCATGGTTGATTGCTTAATGTTGCTTGGGAACAGGATTGCTGAATATTGTTTGCTAAATAAAAACTAAAATTTAGGAAATGGCGTGTAAAAAAATACAATTATGGTTTGTAATGTTTGTGTTATTTTTAAACCTAAATTTAAGTTGAGACTGACCTTCGAATGCACTTATTTATAAACATTAACTACAACATAACAAGTTCATCTGCCATAAGGTAATTGAAGCAAGGCTAGGAGGTAGGTGAAGAGTCTTTATTTTGAACTGCAGAAACAATATCAGAAACTTCACATGTGGATTAGGCTTTATATTTACTCTTTTACCTTCTAAATTTATGAGAAAAGGGATAAATGCAATAAAGATTACTTGTTTTCGGGTTCAAGAAAAGAGTCCCAGAACTAATTATATAGTTATAGAGTTTTGGATATTTGTATGTAATGTAAGGGAAGAAATGGATTTACAATTGCCTTGTTGAAGCAATTTTGCAAATAAACACTGTAGAACAGCTTTGCATCAAATATAAAGTATCAACTTTGAGTAAATTATATATTATATGGAACCTGCAAGAAGTTAGTGAATTTAGAAATATTACTCTAAAGGTAGTCACTTACCAGTTCCTTATTTGACTATGCATGCAAAAATGTAATTATCAGGAAGTTTGAATGTTTTACCAAGTCAGACTATTACATTAAGTAGCATCTTTTCTGAAACTTTTAGCATTTATGGTACTGCATTTCAAACTATATTTTAAAATACTCGTTCACATGAATGATTATTTTCTGGAACGTAGAAGATTTTTATTCTAGAGGAAATATCTATTAGAAAATACAAAAGTAGGTAGCAATCAATGCATATGGTGTTAAAAATAAAAGTTATATGATAGAAATTTTTCCAAAGGCACAATTGTTATGAAAATATTAAAACATATTGTCTAAATAATTAAAACACAGGCTACTGTACAGAGTTTTTTTTTCTCCACCTAATTCACATTCCTCAAAATCATTGTTGTCATCTAATAGTTTCTTTTTCTGTAGGAAACCTTTAGCATTTTTGAAAGAATAATTTATAAAAATTAATATTTTTAATTATTTGGCAAAAAAAAAACAACTGAAAATCAAGCCAGAAAGTGTTTTGCAGAATTTCATCAAAATAGAACATTTGCTAAAAAAAATGCAAAAGGCATTGTTGCATAGGAGTATTCACATTAAGAAACAATTGTAAATAAAATTATTGATGCGCACATGATTATATAATACTCGAAGTTGTAAAATAGACATACACAGATGCTCTAAATTTCGGCTAATTTTGAATTAACATTTTAGACAGTTATGAATCGGGTCATTTTATTACTGCATGTACATAATATACTTATTTTGTCAGATGTTTTAGAAATTTGTTAATTATCTTATTTTATTGCTTTTATACACTGAAAATGTTTGCAGCAAATTTAAGTTTCAATATTTATGTTAAATGCATTTTTATTATTTGTCTTTATTTTTCTCGTCATCACAATTATATACAGTGCATTATTAATGGAGGAAGTTAATGCTGTAATGGTAGCTTGTACTATTTAATGTCGCAAGATGCCAATATTTATCTACAATTTTCATTTATAATTTTCACGTAATTCTTAGTTTCTGGTTATGGTAGCAACAGATGGTGGCATGAGTTGTAAAATTTAAGTATTCACTTGAATTTGAACCAAAGACCTTATTTGTGAAGACTGCTAGTTCTCTACCATTCAAGCCAAAGCTTTACATTAAGTTGTTTTAATATTATTGTAGGACAAAAAATGCATATGGAGATTTCATTTTCTAAATTCTGTCAATTTATTTAATGATTTATGAAAATGATTGTTTGTAAAAACAAGGGACTTGCTAAAGTGTAATAAATATTCTAAAGTAATTTTAATTAGGACCCTTTGTGTTTTGTGATGGAATCACTTTAGTTAGCGACTTGTTGATATGCTGTAAACTTGTGTTCTGCTTGTACATATTAGATTGAACCAGAAGAGATTAAAGATTGTTAGTAATATTTTCTTAATTTATGTTATATAATAATTCAATCTCACATAAAATTCTTATTATCTTAATTTATGTTATATAATAATTCATATTTTCTTAATTTATGTTATATAATAATTCAATTCTCACATAAAATTGTTTTGGAAAAGACAACTTTCAAAAATGGTCACCAACCGACCACAGCATATCATCCACATATTGTTGTGCTGCCATTGTATCTCTGATGTGAACCAGAGGTGACTGGCTATCAACGTACCCCAAACCATAATGCCACATTGTCAAGCAGTATGGCGTTCAACAGTCACAGCAGGATTAGATCTGTTTCCATGTCGTCTCCAGATTCTCACATAATGACTGTCATTTGACAAGCAGAACCAAGACACATCGCTGAACACTACCCTGTTCCATTCAGTCATCTAGGAAGCTTTGACATATCTGACACCATTGCAATCTCTCACATCAGTGTCTTGTCGTCAATGTGAGTCTTCGTAAAGGATGGTTTGAGTGCAAGCAGCTTTCGGCCAATCGTTGAGAAGCTGTTCTCGCTGATATTGGAACATCCAATGTACCCTGCAAATTCTGCAATGTTGACAGTTGTCATTTGTGATACCGTCACCACATGCCTTCGAATGTGTCTATCAATGTGTGCTGACGTACTTCTGAATGGACAGAATTGTCCACTGCAACAATTCACATGCCTTCTTCAATCCATTTTCTCCAAATCCTTTGAACAGTAAACACATCTGCATGTGTTTCAGTGCCGTTATGACCATTCTATCATACTTAGACCTGAAATGAATCCCATCGCACGATCGTCCAATTGTTTGAAATGGACTTCAGCAGCGTTGGCCAGGCACATGTCTTCTGAAACAAAAAGTAGGTTTCCATAGGTGACAGACAGTAGTTGGCTCATCTGCCATTTTCATTCCTATTGTCCCCACTCTAATCACCTGATCTACTTGCATATCATTTACATACATCGGCCACGGCCAGCTGCGTTTGTATCACAATTTGTATAATTATATGGCCAAAGCTCCGTGGTGTTGCTTTTTCTGTGTCAGGTAGTGCATGTATTTTTTAGAAAATTGTTACACTTTACTTGCTTAAAGTGATACGTTTCAAAGTATTTTTTGTTTGCTGGAAGAAACTGATTTTTAACATTTGAAAATATTTTATGAGGGTGAGTAGGATATAATTGTCTGTATAATCGAAAGTTTTTACAGTTGTCTATAATCAATTCTGCACTAGAGCTTAGATTTCATGGTCACATTATCTATGGAAATTTCTGATGTTTTGTTACTTCTATGTATTCATTTTTAAAAAGAATCATTTATATTGTGATGGGAATGTATTTTATGTACATATTATGTGCATGAATGTTAAACATTGTTTTCTTTTAGCATCAGGACCAGAAGCAGAAGAGCTAATAGACTTTGCCCTCCCAGCCACCTGTGAGGAAGAACTGATAAATGTTGAGGCATTCGCCATGACAGCAGCTGGTGGCACTGAACTTGTATGTTTCTTTTTTTTTTTCTATTTTGTTTCATGAATTTTCAATTATTAACAATGCATGATTAAAATCAAGAATTTAAACTAAAAGCAAAAATAAAGTTCAGGTATTCATTATTTCAAAACAGGAAAAAAAAATGTATCTAATTTACACTTTGCCACTTTTTTCTAGTAATGATTATTAATATATTTAAAAGTATGGGCTCTTCCCTTATAAGTAATTAATAAATTGACTTACCATGTATTTATATATTTTTAAAATGTATTTATTTCAGTTTTATTCAAAACTGGAAAATGTACACAACACTGCCTAGGATTTATGGCAAAGATTAATTGCATTCATTAAGTTTTCAAAAGGTATAGTAACTCACTGCGTGGATGCATATGTGGCTGCCCCCAGTATATACATCCTATAATAATGCACATGCATTCTAACGATTCAGTTTATAGTTGGAAAAGATAATTTTTCAATATTTTTTTTATGATGGTGTCAAGATAGATACTGATTAATCGCTATGAAACAAATTTGTGTGAAAATTGTTCACATTAATTTTATTAGCCAGTTAATCTAAACAATGTTATATTTAGGGAATATCCTATCTTTGTTATTTAATTGTTGCTCTGTTCTACTAAAGTGTACAAATTATTGATTATGTTGAGTTTGAATTTTACTACAGCAATTTTTATTATATTCTTGCAGTATAGCAGATTCAGAGGACTAGGAGGGACTATTTATGCTGATGATACTAGGCATTGATACAACATTCGATTGCAGATGCTGTAGCAGAAGAATACAACTGGTATGGGAACACCAAAAGATGATTGATTCTCTGCTCTGAAAGTTGTTGATATTGCTATTGGTGAGTATAACTACAATCAGTATTTACACTATGCTTTCTAAATTAAGATATGAAAATGTCAGGGATAGTACTTGTCTTTAAATTCTTGAAAAAACAAATTTACATCTTGAAATTTCACTCTTGAATTTACAGTCGTGCAGTTTGATGGTCTAGCCAGTAATTCTATTGTATACGTCGTGCTCTTTTCATATGTTTAAAATTGTGATTTCAAGCACTTTTAAATAATATATAATTTAGTGCTTTTAAACAAAATTGCATATTTTAACACTTGAATAACATATCAATTTTTATCACTTTTTCATAAAAATCTGCTTTCAAGTAAAAGTATAAATTTTAGTTCTTTTAAATAAAATAAATATTTAAGCACTTTTAAATCAAATTGCAAATTTTAGCACTTTTCATAAAAATAGAGAATTTCAGCACTTAAAATCTCAAAGTTAGAGCTTCTAAATAAAATCTTAAAATTGTAAATAATATTATGAATGTTGGTGCTTTCTGTACTCTAGTTGGTGCTTTCTGTACAACTAACTCAATAACTAAAGCTGAAATAGATGAATAAAATAGATGAATAAATATTAAATGCACGATTAAGATAAGCATTAAAAAAGGCTTTTTTAGAAGAAATTGGGTGAGAGAAGTTAGTGGGAATACAAGAATTAGTGAAAGTAGGTTAAGAAAAACAGAAGTATGAAACCCAAGAGAGTTATGGGAAGCAAGAACATCCAGAAAAGGTAAAGAAAAATTAGACTCAATAGTAAAATTAATAGAGGTGTAAAAATCATTGACATTATCCAAAAGATTAAGGAAGTCACTCAAACTATGGTTCCAAATAATAAATACATCATCCATATAACGGCACCAAAGATTAGGTTTAAGGAATAAAAAAGACAAAATCTCGTTCTCAAGCTCCTGTAACACAGCCTCAAATAAAATGTCAGATATCTTTTTGCAAACAGGGCCCCTGTAGGTAACTCCTTATCTGTTTCTTTAATGTATATTAATTTTTATCCCAAATAGATGCTGTAATGCCTATTCAAGGTGGTGGTCAGAATGTGACAAGATCCGATATTGAAGATGTCATAAAAAAATTGACTGAGACATGCAAAAGAGAGAAGATTGTATTCTGTAAAGAAAGCTTCAAATAAATAATGATTTCAAACTTTTGTGTTTTTATTGTACAATAATGATATTGATATATCTAGAGTTATCTAGTGTTATTTTAGTTTAGGAATACATGCATCTCCTCAGATTTTATGAAATATGTCTACCAAATTTTATGACTACTATAATGGTACTAATCAAATTTTATGACTACTATAATGATAAAAATTCATGACAGTTACTGACCAAAGTGACAATTAAAAATTAACAGATCAGTGGCCAGAAGTAACGAAACTGCAGTAGTCTCTACTTTTTCATCATAGTTTGTAGTGTAACACACTACTTTTAAAAATAAGTAGTGTATCTAGTAGAACGATATGGTAAATAACTAGTTTGTATCAAGTTTTGATCCTACTTTTAACATTCTTTCAATAAACAAACAAGGTGCCATTCTACATATGTGATCCTTTGTACGAAATTTGATGTTCTGTGCAACGATGTACGACTTGCAAAGTGCCAAGCTCTTTGGAATAAATAAAAAATGTCGGTTGTTTTAGCTGACAAGATATCTTCGGAGCTAATTACCTATCTCATAATACCAAATAAGATGAGATGGAACTCAATGCATTCTGCTGTCGAACGCATATGCCTGTTCCTGAGAGAGATCAAGGAGAAACTACCTATGCAATAGTTCCGATGCTGCAGGGTTAGGAAGGCCATTGCCTCATGAAGTTCATTTTTTATATGGATATATTCAGATGTATTATGTCCCAAAAGATCCTGCTTATCTGATTGCAAATTCTACTAAAAATGAACAACCATATTTTTAAATAAATATTTTTTACTTTATACTTTTGTTTTATTTTATTGTTTTCAGAAGTGGGTAAAAGCTTAAAGTTGGTAAGGTAAGTTCATCAGTAAATTAAATATGTTAAATTACTAAAGTATAGTATACCCATATCCTCAACTTTTTGTGCAAATTGAAGCTGTGGACAAATTCATCTTATAAAAGTAGTTATGCAGTGAATACATTTTAAAAGTGGTTTGTAGTCAGTACTTTTTAAAAAAAAAAGTAGTTTTAGTTCACTACAAAATAAAGCAGTTTTTTCCAACCACTGCTTATAATACGACGTGAGTGCTTTTTAAAATTCTTATTAGTAAAATTGATTGGTACTGATACAAGCACTATTGATTTAACTATTGACCAAATTTTAGGCTATTTCAAAGTGAGTGTGAAATTGGTAGAAATATAAAACTATTTGAAAATAATTTTGGAATATTTAATCTTTATTTAAAGTAATTTTTAAGTAATAAAAAACTTTAACAAAGAAAATATTGATAAATTTTGGCTGTTTATTATTTTTGCTATTTATCATAAATAGCAAAATTGATCAAAATATACACAAAGAAAAAGACCCCAGAAACATTCTGCAATATATTGAGAACCATCTAAAAAGTTCCAAAACAAATTCTATAATCAGCTGACATTAGTCCTGAAAAATCCTAAAAGTGTCCAGTCATATGTCAAGAACCATCTTATAACAGCCAATATCCATCCAAAACCTATCCTGAAGAATCTTAAAAGCATCCAGTAATATGTCAAGAAGCGTCCAATAAGTTCCTATAACAAGTCTGTAACCATCCAAGAACTATCCTGGAAAATCCCAAAAGGATCCTAAAAAATCCCATATCCATCCAAAAACTATCCTGAAAAATCCCAAAAGTGTCCAGTAATATGTCCGGAAGCATCCAATGAATTCCTAAAACAAGCCTATATCCATCCAAAAACTATCCTGAGAGATCCCAAAAGCAGGAATATGTCAAGAAGCATCCAACAAGTTCCTACAGAATCCCATAGTAAGCCTAAACGCATACTAAAAATTCCGGAAAGCATCCTACAAAGGATGCCCACAGTACTACAAAAAGTGTCTCATTTTGACTTCCACGGGACACCCTCTGGATGACTCTGGGAGATTTCAGGACTTCCTTAGGAAGTCGCATAATCCTGCATATGACTTCCACAGGATTGATTTAAGACATCCTTGTGTTGTTTGGGATACTCAAACCGAGTATTTGCTAAGCATCAGATCATTCGATTATAGACCATTTCATCGAACCATCGATCCAAAACCAATAACCATTCATCACTGAGAATGCGTCCTAGCATATATACACAGTGATGGGTACGCTCCGGAACACAACCGTTGACGGCAGCGCCCTCACAATATGCAAATCAGGCTGTGGGCACGTCGAGAAGGCGATTTGCATGAATGGCATATTCTGTTCTCGTCACGAGTCGTTCACGGGAACAGTAAAACCATTTTTAAAAATGAAGACACGTTCCCGCGAAAACGAGAATCGTGACAAAAACAGAACCAAGTTTCCAACAATTTAGACATAATTCATCCACTAATTACGATTTAAATCCACATTGATCAGCATCCTGCTAGTCTCGATCATCTGTCCGTTCGAACTAACTTCGAGTATTCCGAAGTCTATCTAACTTTGTCTGGTCTCTGTCTGAAGTGCCTTTGAATGAGTCCACTATATATATATAAAGATGGGATTGTTCTGGAACAAGATTGTTTCCGGAAATGCCCCCAAATATGCAAATTACTTGCATACATATCGGGCACTCGATTTGCATGATTCGCATGTTGAAAAAAATGTCGCGATTCACTTCTGAGAACGAAGTGAGTCATTCACAAAATAAATTAAACAACACGTTCATGGGAAATGTGAATTGCGATGTTTACATACGTTTTTCCAACAATTGGCCCCTTTATGCAAATTAGCATATGCAAACAGACAAAACTTTTACTCTAAAGACCAAGGCATGTTAATAAATGTCAAGGCCTCCAGTATCCTACTAGAAATGTAATATATGAAGTAAATTTAAATTAATCACATCATTAAGTAAATTTAAATTTGAGTATAAACATTTATAACATTGAAAAATGTGTAAAACTTACACCAATATATCTATTTTGAGAGAGGCACATACATCCACAACCTTTCAATTTGAATATAAGTATTGCATGAAGTTTAAGTTTAAAAGGTATAATTATTTATTGAAATATCAACACAGTAAAGTTTAAAATTTAAATATTGAGTATAAATATAAAGTTCTATATGGCATTTAAATTTAAGTATAATCATATTATCCAAATTAAAAATTCACTATTAAGATAGATATTTCACATTTAGCACATTAACTTTAAAAATTTGAGATTTGAGTATAAACATTAAATTTAAGTGCAAAAGATATTTGGGTATGAATATTAAATTTAAGTTTAAAAGCTTAAGTATACACATTAAATTTAAGTTTAAAAGGAATTTATGTATAAACATTAAATTTAAGCTTATTGAAAATGTAGGTATAAACATTAAATTAAAAGTTTAAAAGCATAATCATTTTTATCTATTAGTATGTTGGGGCAAAAGGGAGATGACACACATGATATAAACACACAGACTACTAATATGTCTTGTGTGGAAAAATTCAACATGTATTAAAAAAAATGATTTGACTTCAACACACATTTTATATACATAAGCAACTAAAATGTATTATGCGGGTGATCAAAATAGATATATATTCCTCATTGTAATGTCTAAAAATTCATGGCAACACAATTTAAACTCTAGATACATTCACTTGTATCAATGAGAAGTGAACAATAATATATAAGAATACCATATTAGAAATATAAAGATGTGTATTCAATTTAATTTTTTAAAAATTAATTTAAATTATATTTTAAATATCTCATTACAAAGTTTAAAGACCCTTTCTTTCATCATAGGTTTAGTGAAATAATCTGCTATATTATCTTTACTATTTACAAAGTTAATATTAAATGATTCATCGACTACTAAGTTCCTCAAGAAATGATACCTCACATCTATATGTTTAGTTCTATTATTCTCAATTGGGGAATTAGAAAAATTTATTGCTGCCTGGTTATCACAAAAAATGACACTGTTATTTTTGTTAAACTCTAACCCTAGTCTTTTACATTCTTCAATTATATTTTGCATCTAAACCATTTCCTTAGTGGCTTCTGCAAGCGAAACATATTCAGCTTCCATAGTTAACAGACAGACACACTTATGTTTAAAGGTTCGCCAAGAAATGGGTACCCTATCAATGAAAAATAATATACCCCCTAGTGACACATGGTCATCTCTGTTTGCTGCAAAATCAGAGTCAGAATAGCCGTTTAAATTTAATTCACTGATGTTTAATAAGTTTAACATATAAGTTTCAGTTTTCTTAACATATCTTAACAATTTCAATAATGCATCCCAATGTTTAATCCCTGGATTTTCTTGGAACTGAGATAATATGTTAATAGCATAACATAAATTTGGTCTAGTCCTACTGAATAGAAAAGCTAAAGATCTGATTAAACTTCTGTATGGAAAATCTTGCATTTGAATCAATTCCTCATTTGTCAATGGACAGTCAATTTTACTCAGAATACTGCTTTTTGCAATAGGAAGTGAAGTGATAGGATAATTGAAGTGTTTAACCCTTTGCCTGTGCCGCCCGAAATCAGTTCGGGCAACCCTTCTGCGCCAAATTTGGAATGCCCGAACTGACTTCGGGCAAGCGAAAAATGAGTGTTTCTATTCCGTTGATCCCGAATTGAGTTCATTTTGCCTTCCCAAATGCTTTACAATATAGTTCATTGTTTTTCCAACAGATGGCGATACTTGTCCGCATTTTTTTTGGAAGTAGGCGGGATCAGTAGCTTGATTAAGCGGGATATAAACCGAGTTTATTGTAGAGAGTGTGATGTCGGCTTGTGTGCCGGGTCATATTTTTCGTACATATCATACTATAAAAGATTTGAAAAATTCTGCAAAATGATTCTGTGAAATGATTTGTGAAATTCAAAAGATTATTTGATTTATTTTGCTATAATTAAACAATTTTGAGTAAAATATGAATATAATCCATTAATTTTCCACATGTATGTCAAAATATTAAATATAGTAGAGTTTTCATATAAAAATTTATATTTTTACAAAATAAAATTTTTCTAACCTTTTTAAATGTTATAATAGACAAAACTGAAGCATAAATTTTTTTTTCCATTTTTGACCCACTTTCCTGAAATATACTCCACAGGCAAGGGGTTAAACATTTTACATACTTTTTCAATGTATTGGCCTTGATGTATAAAAAACTTATCAATTTCTTTAAATTCCACACCTAACAGTTTCTTAATTTTCTCTAACACCTTACTATCAAATTCAAAATTCATTACTAAGTAAAGAAACAATATGATCTATATCATTCTGATATTTAGAAATGAGAATTATATCATCAACATAAATTAGCATAAGAACTTTGTCAATGTATGCACAATTACACCATTTAAATTTTGAAACGTTTAACTTCTTTAGGATGGTGTCAAGTTCCATGTACCATTCCCTTCCACTTTGATGAAGGCCATATATGGCTTTCTTTAACAAGCATACATAATCTCTGTGATTCTGATCGACATAACCATTAGGTTGTTTCATATAAATTTTTAGATTCAACTTAGCATAAAGATATGCTGATTTGACATCAAGTTGAAAATGCATCCAGCCGAGCATAAGAACAAAGATAGAGAAAAAGGCTTTAATTATACTGAAGTTAACCACTGAGCTTAGACTTCATCATATGAATCTCCCTTTTCTTGTCGAAAGCCCAGACCATCTGGCTCATCCTTAGACATAGAGCAGCAAAGTGGGCGGTTGGTCCCCTTTTCTTGTGTATATCCTTGAGTCACGAAATGTGCCTTAAATCTTTTGATTTCCCCTTTCTCATCCTTCTTTAAAGTGAAAACCCATCTACAGCCTATTTGCTTTTGTGAGGTGGGTGCAGGAATTAACTCCCAGACGCCACTCTGATGCATTATGGCTATTTCCTCATCCATGGTCTCACACCATTTTTTAGACTGGGGAGATTTAATGACTGCATTGTAGCTCATTGGTATTTGTATTTCTACGTTGCTCGCCTCTAGTTTATTTCTAGTCCCTAACATTTTTTTCTTTTTCCTACCTATAGGCTGGTATGACACTCTCCTAGATTTAGCCAATTTATACTGCTTACAGTTAATTTTACTATACTTAAGTCTAGGGAGTCCATTGACTGCAAAAACTTTGTCTGATATATATAATTAGCATTGATGTGGTAATATCTTTTATGCCATAAATTATTAACATCCTTCAGCTCAGTTACTGAGTTACTAGGCTTAACTTTAGTACTATTTACATCAATTTTGCTTTGTCATTGATTTCACTGAATCAGAATTTTAGTTTCATTAGATTTAGGCATATTATTTACATTTTTAAACAATCTAGCTTCTTTAATTTGGGGTTTTCTATTTGTTTTAGAATTCCTATCCCCTTTCCGATCCTCATTTTTATGCTTATGGTCTTCTACATTATTATTTTGTTCTTTAGAACTATATTGTGGTTTTAAGAAGTATAAATCCTCTTTCCGTTTGGTGTAGAAAAATTTTCCCCCTTCAGGCATGAGAAACCACAATACCCCATTAGCTTCATTAAAACTAAAGTTCTGTTCCTCAAGAACAGAGGCTGCTAATAGGTTGCGTCTAAGTTTTGGTGAATGTATCACATTATTCAAAGTAATAACATTTTTCTTGTTCTTAAACTGGACAAACATATCTACACCGATAGCCTCAACTGGACTTTCGATATTCCCTACTGCTAGTGACATGGATGTGCCTTTGCACTCCCTAAATTTAGAAAATAACTTAACTTAATGTTATTGCAAAAATGTCATGTAGCAGCAGTGTAACTCCACAATATTATTGTAACTAGATTTCCATTTAGGACAGTTGGATTTAAAATAACCTATGTTTTTACAATAGTAACATAGTCCCATATTAACACTTTATATTAACATTTATAGACTTATTAAATTTATTAACACTGACATTTTTCTTAAACTTAGAAGTTAAAAATGCAGAAGAGTTACCACTCACATGGTTTAAGTGTTTATTCTGTTCACATAATCGTTCTTCCTCCGCTGAGAGCTTGACCTGTATTCTCTCCAATTTAAAAGCCTTGTCTTTCCAGCGGTAAATAATCTGGATGATGCCACGGAACTCATCAGATAAACATCTTATTGCTCGGAAGGAGATGTAAAGGTCCTCTACTGGGTGGTTTACATCTTTTAACTTCGTCACTCCCCTCCTGAGTCTCGAACAGAAGATTTCGATCTGTTCATTGGGTTCCGGATGCACGGAAATGAATTCATCTAACAGGCGAACCAAGTTGGCACGAGTAGGTACATCAAAGTGTCATTGGAGTCTCTCCCAAGCACTGGCCGGGTCATCTGTGATGTTAATCAGTTCCTTGTATTCTGGCGACAAACTTTGATAGATGATAGCAAGTGCTTTATCATTTCGCCGCATAAACTCATCTTCGTCCCTATGTGACATATTTTCATTCACTGGTTTCACTGACCTATCTATGTACCCGAAACACCCCTCAGCTTTGAGAGTGAATGAGCTTTCAGTATTCCACACACCATAGTTATTACATGTCAGCTGCTCGGTCTTTATGGCCTCCATGGCATGTCGTGTAAATGAAGAAGCAAAAGATTCTTAGTACTTCTGTTTACTTTCTCACAAGCAAATGGCACCATCTCACGGCCCCCATCTGTGGATTCTCTTAACTCAAAAATTTAGAAGAAGCTATAGTTCATTTCATAAATGAAGTCTTTACTTTTTATGGGCATTTAATTGCAGTTTAAACGTTTCATCGGCCCGTAACCTTGATGTATCCTCAATTATATATGTGCATTATAATCATGGAAGATATATAATTTAATTGTGCAGATTGGAATATTGAATTCATAACTGCGCAGAAGAGTAAACTTTAAAAATAAATGTCCATTGTTGTAAAGAAAAACTGAGTCGTATTAGAAAATCAAATCACTTTTATTAGTGAATGAAGAATCTATTACCAAGAATAGTATTATGGTAATATGTATAGTATGAGCAAACATGCTCATACTGATATGTATAGTATGAGCAAACATGCTCAAAAGATTTTCGTACATTGCTTTCCGGACCATCTCAAAGCAGTTCAGATTATCAAGGTAATAAAATTAACTACATTACCTAATTTTTATACATGCACTTGCAAAGCCACCTGGACTGGTGTCGCACTTAGCGTAAACGGTTTATTTGGATAAGCATTTTCCAAGTAAAACTTATACGGTAAAAGCACTTTACGCGACTTCACAAACTATCAAAAAGTAAGTATAATGACCTTTAATTGCATGGTCATTCAGACATAATTCGTTCACTAAATATGATTTAAATCCACATCGATCAGCATCCTGCTAGTCTCGATCATCTGTTCGTTTGAACTAACTTCGACTACTCTGAAGTCTATCTAACTTCATCTGGTCTCTGTCTGAAGTGCCTTTGAATGAGTCTGCTATTTATATATGGAGATGGGATTGTTCTGGAACAAGATTGTTTCCGGAAATGCCCCCAAATATGCAAATTACTTGTATACACGTCGGGCACTCTATTTGCATGATTCGCATGTTGGATAAAACATCGCGATTCACTTCCGAGAACGAAATGAGTCGTTCATAAGAAAAATTAGAATATGAACAACATGTTAATGGGAAACAAGAATTGCGATGTTTACATCCGGTTTTACAACATTATAATCAAAACCGGACAACATCACAAACTAAACCGGGGACAAAGTCAATAATTCAATTTGAATCTGGTTTTAAATTGATCCATAATAGTAAAACTAAACACAGTGTCAACCAGTAGTGGACACCCTTTTTTCAGGATTTTCAAAGTTTAATAAATCATAAAGAAATGACTTCTCATAAAAAGGCTTTGAAAATTGGATTATACAATTACTGACTTATAATCATAACATAAGTAACAAAAACTCTTTAATGACAGTGGTGAATTTTGTTTACAATCTGGCTTCATGTGCTTCACACTATTTTTTAAGAAAAAACATAATTTTTTGGCACAGATATAAATATTTTATCTGATGTAAAACTCGTAGTAGTGCACATTGGAACAATACAATACTTATAACTATTCGGCAGTTTGGGATGGAAGAAACAATTATAATTAGCAGAACTTTCCAAATGTAACCAAACTTATGCATCAATTTTCAAAGACATGAGCCACGGCTGAACATTCTGACATTACATTCTGTACATACCAAAATGGGTCGTTTTCCCACGAGTCAGAAATGAGAGCAGTGACTGCTAATAAAACATTAAATACAGCTCGGAGAATCAAAATTTTTATGCTTTTGTCCGTTTTGCAACATTTCAAATCGAATAAAAAATATATAAAAAAGAGGTCGGAATTGTCCATTTTAAGATTTCTAACTACAAATTAATACGAAAATTGACTTCCAGAGAAAAGTATCCACAAAGAAAAAGAAATAGCTCTTATTTATTGCTTTAAAGCAATAAATTAAGATTTTTTAAATTTTGATTACATAAGTGATTCTTACACTCTTATGCATTAAAAAGTAACTTCATTTTCGTTATTTAACAAGTTTTTCAGAGAAATCGATAATAATTCTTTTTAATAGTATAAGCACAATCTCTGTCTCAACATTACTACTCAACAAAACTATTCTATTACCCCTTACAGAACTGAATACTTTTTCACATATAAAATTTAAGAACAAATATATTATTTTCCTAAGACCCTATTTCAGCTGAAACCCTTTTGAAATAAATGTGCTAATTCACTTTTAATGAACAAGGGCAAACGAAATTAGGCTCAGCATGCAGTTTCATATAGATGATTCATCAAAAGTGGACAATGTACATCTATCTTACAGGATCCCTTTCCCTTTCACCAAAATGTAGCAAAAATAATTTTAGCTGTATGCTTGGTAAATGATGCACAATTTTATTCAGATTGTTGACTCCTGGGTGAGTACACTTTCTTTAAAAAATTTCAAGCACTTTTCAAGGACTAGTACCATGTAATTATTTTTCAAGGACATCATTTCTTCCGTATTATGAAGTTTTATGTGTTTCTGGGAGGAAAAATCATAGTAAACTAACATCACTGTTTAATGTTGAAGCCATTGAGGAAATTTTTGGGAAAAAACAATGTTGTTTAGGAAAATTTCAGCAACAGCGTAGCTACCAGGAAAATTTTCAGAAAAAGTAGAACTTCTCATAAAAAATACAATACTGTGAATCAGCAGAACTTCTCATAAAAAACACAATACTGTGAATCAGCAGAACACTTTCAACCCTGCCCTTTTCAAGCACTTTCAAAGACGTAACCAAGAAATGGGAATTTTTAAGTACTTTCAAAGCCTTGAAAATGTGAATCTAAAATTCAAGCAAGACCCTGCTTAATGCTGCTCCGCTTAACACTGTTTCAATATTGCGCGGTAGTATTGGGATTCCCTGAAATCACACGAGGTATTGGTATTCCCCGAAATCGCGCACAATTTTGTTGCTTTGATACTCGCATGCAGTCTCGCAGAACGTTTCTTATTGAGTTGTGTCGAGTCATGACATCAGAAAGGGAAAAAGAGCCTAGTTTGTCGTAATGCGGGTGCTTTTTAGCCAATCAATGCCGGCCTCTGTGTCGCAGTCGGCTACAGGATCTCAGATAAAAAAATATCTGATATTTCTCTGATTTCAGGATTTAAAAATTCCCTGATATATATTACTATCTACATTTACTGAATATTAGTTTAATAAACATAAAAAGTCAATTAATAAAATTGAAATTGATAATTAAGAATAAATAATTAAAATGAATTACTTTCAGCATTGAAAAGTATAGTATTTATGCAAAAGGTACATAAAGAACAATATTATTACAAGAATAAATTTCAAGCATTAAAATTCTAGACAAGCAATAAAATTCATCTATAAACTTAGCAGTGATAAGCAGTAAAAAGCTGAAATGTAAAATCCAGCCAAGAATTTATATAGTACTTACTGCAATAAAATTATGTATAAGCAGAAACCATATTTTTTTTAATTTGCCTTTCCAGTCATATGAAATGTCTTGACAACTTTCAAAACAATTAAGATGAGAGCAATCACTGGTAAACATGGAAATTTTAAACTCTTTTCTTTTTATTGAGGGGTCCAATAGGCTATCTTCTGACACATGAAATGAGAATAAGGAATTCTACACGTGTATTGCTGTGAATCGGAAGAAAGCCTTAAAAATTTAAATTTTCCTGATTTTAGAGGGTTTTTTTTAGAGGAATTCCCTGATTTTTCCAGAATATTGATATTCCCTGATTTCCAGGTTCTGAAGTCACCCTGAATCAGTACCAGAAGTAATGTGGCACCACAAAAAATAAAAATTTGGAATGAGAAGATAATCAAAATCCAGGATCTTTGTAAAACTTAAACACTTTTAAATTCCTTTGCAAAATAAAATGCTTTTTAAGGGCTCTGGAAACACTGATAACTCTAAAGATATAAGATAAACATACAAAAATAATGTACGAACCTGAGGAGCTGCTTCAAATATTGTAAATTCTCTTTGTAAATGTTCGTCTAATTCTAGGATGGCAGCAACATTACCACATCTATAAAATTAGAAAACATGAATAATATGAGAATTTTACTCTTACATTTCATCGAAATATCAACTTGTCTACCAACTTTCAAGTCTCCACTTCTCACAAAATATATAGTTTTGCCAAGTATAGAATGTGGCTGTGCACAAACAATTAATAAACTTGTTCACAGCATAAAATTCTTCATAAATAAGGAGTAATAAGCAGACATACTAAAGAAAGAAATTCAAAGATTTCCAAAACAAATGTTTGTTTACTATACCTTATTTGTCCAATTGAATTACACCATGATAATACTCTGAAAATACTATCTGTCTAATTGAAAATTAAATTAAAATCACTCCATACTTTGAATAGTTTTGTGCTGAGCAACTATAACATAAAAATATTCGAAAAAATATATTTTACTCATAATCTTTCAAGTTCACTTGAAAAGACTTGGAAGATCTACATGGTGTTCCCCAAATTTCACTTTAAAATATTGTTTTGAATTTACCTGAAAAAATAAGTAGTTTAGCATGTGGCACCCTTAATGTACAAATATATAAAAACAACAACACAATGATACACCCACAGCAAGGGCATAATATGCACTAAATATGCTTTCTCCTGTAATAAGTCCCAAATAAGTAATTTCCACTGTTATGAACACAATACGTGCGAAGGCTATATAACCTTTGGTTACTATATAATTTATGTTTCATTTTATATAAACAACTTCTGACTGATTACGTTATGTAGACCAATCAGAGAGCCAAATACCATACAAAATATAATTCGGCAAAAGTTTACCTTTGCAAAGAAAGAGAAACTGATAGTAATTTATCAGAAGGGAAGTGCACTATACTAATCAACAATCTTCCAGTCTTTTTCTAATTAATTTTTATTTTTTTAGGAGAAGTGAAAGGGGTGTTTTGTTTCTTTTTTTTTTCTACTTTTGATCAAGCTAATTAAGTTCAAATTTTGGAGCAAAAAAATTAAAAAGCAAACTAAAACTATATTAATCTCTAATAATTTGATAATATTCCTCACAGTGCTGATTTTGAACAGTCAGTCATTTGTTCGGTTTTCTATTGCATTTCGAAATTGGAGCGTCAAAAATTTTAAAGAGTTTTTGGTAAAAATAAGGAGGTATTCAAAAGTACTTTTGTAAATTAAGGTAAGATACTTATAAGTGGTGTATTGGATAGAAAATTCAAAACTTTGAAATTAATCTACAGGATTGGGGGGAGGGGGGGGGGTGTATTCTCCATATCGGGTTCATATATGATTAATTCTCACTATTAAAACAGATATGATTAACCATTGTTGTATGAAAGTTAAAATGGAGTTCAATATTCAGCCTTGTTATCCTACTATTATTTCACTAGCATCCTTTCCCCGTTGCATTAGCCGAATCATATGTAAAAAAGAAAAAAAGAAAAATATTGCCTATAACCTATTCTGAAGGAAAAAAAAAAGAAAAAGAAAGAGTAGAAAGAGAGATAGAAAGATCATGAATTATGTGCTTTCCCCTCTGTCCGATAAATTGCAAGTTCCTTTTTCTTTACAAAAATTTTATTCAATTATTCTTTGTTTGGTATCGATTTGGGCTAAAATGTTACACTTCAGAAATTTTTGCTCAAAAACCAATATTTCCAAATATAATTATTTAGACTAAAATTTTCTGGCGTTCCTCATTTGCGAATACTCTGTTTTCACGAAGTGTTTACGTAGAGTCATAGTCAAAACAAAACAGTGCAGGAGCGAGTTGGTGATGTCTGTGGTTAAAGGTTTCATTTTGCATTTGTGGTAATTAATGTTTGGATCACGGAGGTTAAGTGTGGGGTTAATATATTTTTACCTTAATGTAAAACTTATTTCCTAGTTATTATTTTTACTTTCTCATACAAAAGAATATAGTATAGAAAAGGTATTATTTTTACAAAACTTCCCGATTTCAAGATTTTGATGCCAATATAGGTTTCAGGGCCTTCCTGAACATGTTATGATTATTTTTAGCATGATGCCCGTGTCTGTATGTGGTTTATTTATTGTGTATACGATAGCTGCCACAAATCTTATTGAATTCTCACAAAACTTTATATTTGGCTTTGTTAACAAAAAATCTGGAACTTGATAGACTTTTAATAGACTAACTTGTGTTTGTTATGTCATTAGTGCCCCTCTGGGGGGGAGGGGGAATAACCCCTCCTAGGCACTAGTAGGAGTGATCCCTAGATAGCTCATGTGATCCAGCATCGTCTGGTAAAGTAGCAAATTCGCATATAGGTGGTTTGTAGTTCATAAATGCCAGAAAAAATTTCTTTTCTTTAAAAAAATTCCTCAAATACTTCAGTGTATAATAACCAATTTTTCAACTGGTATAACATACCTCGCCGTCTGTTACAGTATGTTTAGTTAATTGCATAATTACAACATTTTATTGGGATTGGATTGGAGACAGAGGCTCGCAACCAGTGCTGTCTACAAAATTTTGGGTTCCTATATAGTAAATACACCCCTCTGCTACTCCCTAATTTAGAAGTTAGTCCTCTCTAAGCATTCACTTGCCCCTATCTGTCGGCTGCTCTATTCACGACAGGTTTAATTTCGGTTTATTCATAAGTTGGTGCATAGCTTTTCTTTTCCATTTTCTGCCTCATCAGTCATTTTTCATTGAACTATTGCACAACTACAGGGGGCAGACGATAATTTTCTGAAAGGTTACCCCATGAAAATGTTTTCTACTACAAATGATTTCTGCCAAAAGTGTAGAGAAGATCATTAAGTGATGTTTATTACAATTTGCCAGATATAACTAGCAATGGACAAAAGTGTCTCATTAGAAGTACGGTCGATAGAAATTTTTTTATTTATGGTATGATTGTTTATTATTTGTCTATTTCTATGCTCTTATATCCATGATTAAAATCCAAAATTTTGTATATTATACAATTTTTTCATATTCCCTATAGAACAAATTTTTCACTCTGTTCAGATTAATGAAAATTATTTATTACTTCCTGGTCATTCTTTTACTATGATTTTCAGAATAGTGTATGAAATTTTTATTAACGTATGTATTATAAATGTTTTCGTTTTTAATATTTACAAAGGTGTCTTGTTAATTATAGCTGAAATAAGTTTTATATATAATTTCACAGCAATTATAAATTTGTGACACATTATAATAACAATATTGGTATTGGTTCTTCGGTAATTCGATAGTATCGGTTATTCGGTATCGGATCTCTTTTGCTTTTGTGGCATCCTTAGTCATTGCAGGGATTGCACTCAACTTTTCTCAAAAAAAGTGGAACAAAAACAGGAATTTTGATATGAAAAAGTAAGAATTTTAATTACAACTCCCTCATAATTAACATCTCCCTCTCCATAAATATAGTGCTGAAATATGCATAGCACAATCATACAGTGCTTTTGAAGGAGAAAAATTTTAAATTTGTAGCAAGAAAATTTGCATATTGTATGCTACTTTATAGAAATAAAATATTTTGTAGCAAGGAAATCAGTATTCTGAAATTTTCAGGAAGGAAAATATTAACACTTTTTATCTGTATATAAACAGTATGGTAAACACGTCAACAAATAAACTCTAAAATCAAAGACAACCAAATAAGTAGTCAAAAAATCATTTATTAAAATCGCTTTATTATGACGTACACAATCACATAGCCAAAGTGCTTTTAGACATTATCATGCCATTCATCAGTGGTGAAATCATTCGCCACTAGATAATAATTTTAATTTTGTCATGTCTGTCACATTAATCATGTTTGTCATTGCCCCCCCCCCCCCTCTCCAAAGAGCTGCTAATTCTTAAATTATTTTCCCAGTAATCTTAAAACAAACATAGAAATAATTAAAAAATTAGGTCACTGTGTATTTATTTTAAAGATATCTGTAACAGGGTCATTCCATGTGAAATCAACAACAAAAAATAAAGAATACTTGGTTGCAAGATCATTTTTAAAATTTTTTATATTTTGCACATATGTTACTACTACATATTCCAATAGATAAAAAACGATTTTTAAATTTTTTTCTTATTGTTTGTTTTTTAGGTACGGCCATTTTTCCAACATGGCAGACTATAAATTTGGCCAATTTTGATGCTTACGTAAACATAAATAAATGGAAGTAAAAAAAAATAGAGACTTGGGATAAAAACTATTTTACTGGCCTTAAAGTGGACAACATTTCATGTCATTGTAATGTTTGGCTAACTGCAATCTGAGGGGCTGAAATTCCACATTAATTTTTCTAAAAATGATGTTTTTAGGCCTCTTAAAATAAATAAATAAGAAATTAAACTGAATTTTCAAATTTTCACCACATCTTACCCTACTCCCATATAGTCTTAGCTTGAAAAAAAAATAGTCTCTACTCCACTTTTACTTGGATTTTAGGGTTGCCAAACTTCTAAAATTTCAAAAATGATCACTTTTAACACCCCTCCCCCCCCCCCCCCAAAAAAAAATCCCCTCTGGGACATAATTTAAAAATTGGTTCAATAAAAACAACAACTTCAGATAATCAGGTGAAAGGTCCTTTTTTACTATTTTATTCTACATTTTTAAAGTTGAAAAGAAAAGTGACATTTTTAACACATGGAAAATTTTCAAAACAGGATGTTACTTATTAATACTTAAATGCTTATTTAAAAATATGTTGTTTTGCTTGTGCATTTTTTTTCTTTATTATCATTAACATTAATTTAAAGGCAATTTCATATATTTTTTGCTTATGACTGGGCATGGGGGGGAGGGGGAGAGAAATTGTCTGTGTTAAAAAAAAGACATATCAAAATATTATTTGTACCATGTTACCACAAACAAAAAGTCCTTTCAATGTTATACCTTTGCATTATCTTCAACTGATATGAAAATTAGTAATTTTACCCCCTCCCCCATCCCTCCAAGAAGAACGAACAGTTTAGAAGTTAGAAATATAAAAACTGTTTCAAAGAAGCCACAAATACATATAGATAATCATATGAATTATCAAATTTTGTACATTTCTTCCTTTCTATTTATAAAATTGAAAAGAAAAATGCCATTTTCTGTATTAAAAATTTTAAATGATAGGTAATTAGTTATTCATATTTAATGTTTGTATAAAAAATGCTCTTTTGCTTGTACATTTGAATATATATTCAATAATTTAAATTAATTATCCATTAAATTCCATCATATTTTTTATCTTTGGAAAAAAATCCAAGAAAAGAAGGTAATAAATTAATTCTCATTTTTCCTACCTAATTATATATTATGAAAATAAATTAAAGCATCTATTACGATGAAAAAATGCGAAATTTAATAAAACAATTATTTTTTCTCTTAATTGTTTTCAAAAATATCTTTCTCAGATATGTTCTGATTCTTCTCTAGCAGCCTTCATTCTGGACAAGGTACCCTACTGGGTTGCAAATGAGGGAGGAATAGGTCAGATGTCACATCTGGTTTTGGAATCACTGGGCATTGGCTTAGTTTTGTAGGAGGTGTGAGAGTTAGATCAGTTTGCTGTGAAATATCAAGCTGAACAGCAGTCTAGTTGCATTTCTATTGGAAATGATGTCTACCATTGGAAATGCTGCTTCATATTGTTGGGAAAAAAATATTTATATCTTTCTATTCAGAAACAGGTATATTTCAAGTAGAGTCAGCACAGTGTTGCAAATGAAGAAAAAGTCAAAGTTTAACAAAAACCATATTTATTTATTCACAATGGTATCTTGCCAGTAGTACATGGCAGCTGCTGTTGGAACAAAGCAGCAAGAACTTATATACAAGATTTAAGTTTAAGTTATATAGGAAGTCCACGTTGGATAACTTAGATAAACATGACTTGGCTATTATGTTGTTCTATTTTCACTTTCTTAAGGTCACATTTCAGGAAAATTTAGGTTTAGCTATTTGACTTCACTAGGTATAAACATATTTATGTACAGTATAGAATAACACAAAGATTAAAAGTTTAAATCACCGGTTTCAGTCAGATGAAGCAAGCGTATTACTCTCACTCCGGAATTAGCATTCTTGATTAAGGCCAAACTGTCAAAGTGATCTATTCACTGATCAGCACAAAGTACTAACACATACTGCTTCGTACATCATTAGTAACTGTTTACTATTTGTGTAGAATACTCAGCTATGTGCTACTTCCGTCAATTAGATTAAATAAAGACATTTTATTCAATCAGCACACGCGTCAAAATATACGTCAGTTTAAGAACAACTATCTAAGTGAATATATCCAAAACAGTAACATTATGCATCTAACTATGCATCCGTCTAATCCAGAACTGCTTTGTGTCTCACAGTCTCTCAAACACCAAGTCTCCTACAGCCACACTACAACCTCTATTGTAGCTTGTTGCTATATCTCTCTATATCTCTAAGTTTCCAGTGTGGGCTTCCTATATACACCAAGATCGGCCCCTACCGGAATGAGTTCCGAGGTCCGACTCAGAGAATATGTAAATGAGCCAGTATATACGTCGAACATCCAATCTAAATGAAGATACTTACTGGAAGAACGTTGCGAGTCATTCCCGTGAAAGAAGTAAGTTGACCAAAATGAAAGTTTTTTTAAACAACATCTGGGAAACAAGTGACTCGAGATCCATTATTTATGTTTTTCCAGCAATCAACCCCCCCCCCCCCCTCATACAGATTGTTCAATTCGACGTATACACTGTGGCACTCAAAAATTTAATCTAAGAACATTGAAAAAAAAAAAAAAATCAAGTTTGCAGTTATGTTTCCAAGTTATAATGAGTGATAATTTCAGATAGTCTAAGATTATAAGTAACAATATAACATGATACATTAATAAACATTCATACACTCAAACTTTAGTTGAGTATAATATATAGACTCAAATCATGTATAAAGTCAAATCAAATTCATGTAATACAATCAATTATTAAAACATTAGACTTTTTAGAACTTTTAAGTAGTTATAATCATTTTAATTTTAAGAAAAATTTAAGTATAAACATGTCGTAAAGTCACATTTAAATTTAAGTATAGACATGTCAGAAAAATTTAGATTAATTTTTTTTTTTTTTTTTTTTGTATAAACTTGTTATTTCATTTAAGTTTAAATTTTAGATATAAACATGGAAATACAAAGTATAAATTTTTAGTATAAGCATCTCAATATTTCTATTATTACGGTAAAGTTAAAAATATAAATTTATTAAGTTTAAATTAAAATGCCAAAACAACTTTTTCCTCATATACATTGAAACACATCAGCAAAACTTGCTATGTGGGATTGAAAAAATTGTATATACAGGGTGTCCAGTGCTATCGGTGCCCAATGGCTATTTCCTCAACCGATAGTCACAGAGATATACTTCCAATTGCAAAAATGTTATAAATTTTAAAATCTATTATCTTAGAAACCGTTTAAATTAATAAATGTATTTCTAAAAGAAATGCGAAATATAAATTTTTATATGCCCCCCCCCCCAGTCCTACCAGTTAATTAAAATACCAAAACAACTTCTTCCATCATATACATTGAAACACATCAACAAAACTTGCTATGTGGGATTGAAAAAATTGTATATACAGGGTGTCCAGTGCTATCGGTGCCCAATGGCTATTTCCTCAACTGTTAGTTACAAAGATATACTTCCAATTGCAAAAATGTCTTAAATTTTAAAATCTATTATCTTAGAAACAGTTTAAATCAATAAATGTATTTCTAAAAGAAATACGAAATATAAATTTTTATACAGCCCCAGCGGTCCTATCAGTTATATTTAGGAAAATCATTCTCATACAATTTCATAATAATAATAATAATAATAATAATAATAATAATAATAATAATAATAAAAAAAAAAAATCATCCTTTTATGACCAAAATTCACAGAGTTATGAAACATTAAATTTTATGACTTAAGTCGCTTTTCCGTGCACAAAAATGTCCTGTTTCAAGCAACCTTTAAGGGACTGTATAAATATTGAAATTCTGTATTCAAAGTATTATGTTTCGATTGCATTTGCTGACATAATGTCAAAAATGAAGCAAAGCTTTTTATCGAATAGTAATTCATTTAGAAGAGTATTATAGTCAGGGCTCGACTAAGATCTTCTAGGGGTCTTTCTAAGTAACACTATCATAAAAGTCATTTAAGTCAATAAATGCATTTCTGTAAAAATTACGAAATTTAAATTTTTATACAGTAATAGACCAGTATAAGATTTACACAGTATGAGACCAATTGCAGTGTACCTGGAGACAAAAATAAAAAATTACGCACATTAAATCTAAAAAAAATTGCTGCGAAATTTTTGTCTCTCCAATTATTTTATGTATAACCCCCATTTCTCAACCCAAAATGTGCTCCAACTTTAAGCAGCTATAAGTCGGTCAATTTTGGTCATAAAAGGATGATATTTTTTATATTTTGCATGAAATTGTATGAGGATGATTTTCCTAAATATAACTGATAGGACCGGGGGACAGTATAAAAATTCACATTTCATATTTCTTTCAGAAATGCATTTATTGATTTAAACTGTTTCTAAGATAATAGATTTTAAAATTTAAAACATTTTTACAATTGGAAGTATATCTCTGTGGCTAACAGTTGAGGAAATAATAGCCATTGAGCACCGATAGCATTAGAGACCATGTACATTCTAGTGTAAAATATCGAAAAATATGCAATTTACTAATCATACTATATTAAATACATTAGAGCAACTAATCTGCTCAGTTGAAAAGTGAAAGTGAAAAATGCAAAACATGTATGGTATAATCAGAACATCTGTACCATATTTCATACTTAAATGACAATTTTTTTTGTTCATTGAGGTAGGAATAAAAATTATGCATTTCCACTATAATAATAAATTTTCAATTTATAAAGACAAAGTTTGACAAGTAAAGCAAAGAAAATTACACTTTAAATAGTTCATTGCAGAATTTAAGAACTCTATCTTTAGTCATAGGTTTTGTAAAGTAATCTGCATCATTATCTTTGCAATTTACAAAGTTAATTTTAAATGATTTGTCTAGTACTAAATTTCTCAAAAAGTGATATTTTACATCAATATGTTTATTTTAATGATTTTCAATTGGGGAATTTGAAAAATTAATTGCTGCCTAATTATCACAAAAAACTATACATTTATTTTTTTCAATTTTTAACCCTATCTGGTAGCATTCCTCAATTAAGTTTTGCATCCATACCATTTCTTTGGCAGTTTCAGTCAGTGACACATATTCTGCTTCCATAGTGGAAAGACTAACACATTTGTGTTTGAAGGCACGCCACGATATCAGTACTTTATCAATATAAAATATCATACCTCCTAAAGATACCCGATAATCTTGGTTGGCTACAAAATCTGAGTCTGAGTAACAGTTTAAACTAAGTTCCTTGATATTTGACAATTTTAGTGCATAATTTTTAGTTTTGTCTAAATATCCCATTAATTTTAATAATGCATCCCAATGTTTAATACCAAGATTCTCTTGAAACTAAGAAAGTAAATTTACAGCATAGCTTAAGTCAGGTTGTGTCCTGCTGGAAATGAAACTCAAACATCCAATCAAACTTCTATACGGAATGTTTTTCATTTGATTTAACTCAACACTTGTTCCAGGATAATCAATTTTACTAAATACATGACTTCTGACTATTGGTAATGAAACTATTGGGTATTTGAATTGTTTAAATTTCCTACAAACTTTATCGATATATTGTTTTTGGTGGATTTGAAATTTATTTTCAGATTCCTCAAATTCTACACCAAGTAATTTCTTAATTTTTCCTAAAATTTTAATATCAAATTTGTCTTAAGCATCAAAACTACTGAGTCGATATCCTTTTAATATTTTGAAAATAGAACTATATCATCCATATAAACTAATATAAGCACGTTATTATTGAATATGTAACAGCAATTACACCATGAGTTTCTTAAATTTTAGTTCTTTGAACATAGAATCTAGTTCTAGAAACCAACCTCAAACGCTTTGGTGAAGTCCATATATTGCTTTGTTCAATAAACATACATAATCTTGATACTTGATATTGGTGAAACCCTCTGGCTGCTTCATGTAAATTTTGTATTTTAATTTGGCATAAAGATAAGCACATTTTATATCTAATTGGAAATGTACCGAACCTAGCATACTAACAAAGATTGTAAAAAATAATCTGATTAAGATAAAATTTACAACTGAACTGAAAACTTCATCATACATTTCACCCTTTATCTGGGTATATCTTTGAGCTACCAGACTCGCTTTAAACAAGGGTTCGACAAATTTCTTCACAATCTAGGAGCCAGGTGTTTCCCAACTGAGTGCCAAGCTTATTACATTCCAGTAATATGTTTTGTACCCACACCATTTTCTTTGCAGATTCAGTCAATGAGACATATTCTGCTTCAATTGTAGATAAACTCACACATTTATACTTAAATGCCCTCCATGAAATAGGTACCCAATCTACAAAAAAATACCATGCCTCCCATTGACACTCTATCATCCCTATTTGCTGCAAAGTCAGAATCAGTAAAACAATTTAAATTTATAGATTGTATGTTAGATCAGTTTAATTTAAAATCCCTTGTTTTATCTACATACCCTAGAAGTTTAAGTAGAACATTCAGTGTTTAATGCCTGGGTTTTCCTGAAATTGGAATAAGATATTTACAGCATAGGTTATATTGATCTAGGTCTGCTGGCAAGAAATGGTAAACAACCTAATAAGTTTCTGTAAGGTATATTTTTCATCTGTTCTATTTCAGAATGATTTGCCGGGCAATCTGCTTTGCTTAAAATTACACCCTTTGCTATGGGTAAACTTGAAACAGGATATTTAAATTTTGAGAATTTATCACAAATTTTAGTAATGTATTGATTTTGATGCATAAATGTTTATCATGTTTTCCTCAAATTGAATACCTAGTAACATTTTTGTTTTACCTAACATTTTAATATCAAATTTAGACTTTAGAAGAGAAGTTATAGAATTTAGACCATTTTGATTTTTTGAAAATAATATTATGTCATCTACATAAACAATTAATAAAGCTTTATTGTTAAAATTATATGTACAATTGCACCACCTAAACTTGATGAAATTTAGTTTTCTGACAGCCTGGTCTAACTCAAGATAGATATCATTCTCTGCCGCTTTGGTGCAGGCTATAGATTGCTTTATTTAAATGACATACATATTTACATTTGATTTTGTCAAAAAAATCCTGGGGGTTGACTCATGAAAATTTTCTCACTTAGATTCGCATATAAATATGCACATTTTATATCAAGTTGTATATGGAACCATCCTAATAAACATACAAAAATAGTGTAAAACATTCTAACAATTGTAAAGTTAATCACCGTGCTAAACACCTCTTCATAAGTTTGCCCTTTTTCCTGGTTAAACCCCTGTGCTATTAGTCTAGCCTTATACTTGCTAATTTCACCCCTTTTGCCTCTTGTGACTGTATATACCGAATGGCAACCAATTACTTTGTCGGAAATAGGTGCAGGCACTAAGTACCAGACACCTCTTTCCTTCATGACACTTAATTCGTCTGCCATGGCTATATTCCATTTTTAAGATTGGGGTGAATTAACCACTTCCTTGTAGCTCCTAGGGATTTGGATCTCTACAATGTTTGCTTCTGGCTGATTCCCTGATCTCCCTCTCCCTTGATCCCCCTTGAAATTGAAAATTTTTTCATTAATCTTTATTTTATTTTTCTCACAGAAACTTTTTATTTCTTTGAGTGTCCTTAACCTAGGACCCTTTCCTTTATAATAATAGTAAACATCTTTTCTAGGTCCTGTCACCCTTGGAATGACTGTTCTGACCCAAATAGTATCTGGATCAGGAATTGGACAACTATCACCAGAGGACCCCGTTTCCTCACTGCTTTCTGCAATATCTTGATCTTACCCTGATGAATCGTCTTTTTCCCTCTTCATATAATCCTTGTCAGACGATTCTAGATAGGTAGGCTTGTGGGATGAAAAAGTTAATTTTTCTACTAGTTTGGGTTTCTCATTAACATTGGGTTCCAGACCGCCTTCCTCTGAATTGCACTTTTCATTAAATTTTACATTGTTAGTTTCAACTATCTTTCCCTCATTCAAGAGCCAGATCCTATATCCTTGAGTTTTTAAAGCATATCCTACCATAATGCCCTCTTGTGCCCTCATGTCAAATTTCCCCCTATGCTGTTTAGGCTTGTCTACAAAAGTTTGGCATCCGAATGCTCTGAGGTGGGTTACCGATGGTTTTCTGCTGCTGTATAACTCGATCGGTGTCAGATTCTTGAATTTGTGGCAGATACGATTCTTAACGTATGCAAAAGCAGAGTAAAACTTCTGCTCAAAAGTCATCTTTTAAATTACTGTCATTTAACATTGCCCTAACACAATCCAAAGCTGTTAAATTAAACCTCTCCGAAACTCAGTTTTATTCAGGTGTGTATGTGTTAGTCCTTTCTGCTTTAATGTCTTGTGTTTCTAAAAACTTTTCAAATTCAGTGTGTCAAAATTCCATCCCATTGTCAGTCCTGACACTTAAAATTTTGGAATTCAAAAATCTTTCTGCTCTATGGTGAAATTGTTTAAATCAATCAAAAACTTCCGACTGTCTTTTCATATGATAAACTGTTACTTTTCGTGAAAAATCATCGGTTATGCTAAGGAAGTACCTAGCTCCTCCATGCGATGGTTTTGGCACAGGTCCACAAACATCCATATGGATTAGTTCCAATGGTTTATCACATCCAATTCTTCCAATGGGTTTAAAAGAAATTCTTTTCATTTTTGCTAATCTGCAGCATTTGCAATTGATTTTTCTAACACTGATGTTTGGCAATCCTTAAACAGCAGATACTTTACATGTATGGAGTAAATAATCAAAGTTAATGTGACTGTACCTTGTATGCCATAGTCTTGTACTTCCCTCGACTTCAATGGGTGATTTTACATGATTAGAACTTTTAAATACATCATATTTGAAAGGCTTGTTAGGTTTAGAAACACTAACACTAGAATTTACAACTTTAAAAACTTTACTGGTATTACTACAATTGTCATTACTTTTTACAGGTTTAAAAGTCTTAAAATTACTATTCACCAGTGGCGGCTCGTGAGCGACATGTTGAGGGAGGCGCTCATCTATGTATTTATGTATTTATATTCCTCAGTTTGTGCCAACTACGTCGTTTAGACTTTGAGTTCGTCGTTTGTTGGTTCCCGCATTACCTCGAAACAGCCGTATGCCAAATTATTATTTTACTTGCGCTGATATACGTTGTGCAAGCTTCCTTGAAATGAATAAGAGCCTATTGCAAACATGGAAATTATTTGAATACGATTTTAAATAAATTTGTATCAAATTTGTAAAAATTAAATACTCTCAGTCGTATACATGTGCAGTATTTTTTTATGATTAGCACAAATGTTTTTACACCCAAAATGCACACAATTTTTCTCTTATAAACTCTATGGCTAATAGTTTTGTACCTGATCATCCTTGTAACCCAAACAGTAACATAATTAGAGAGCGAAAACCAACTAAATCTACGGCCGTTTATATGCAGAAACAAAGGAACTATTTTTAATGCAAGAATTAATTTGGAATTTACAGAGAATTCTTATGCTTTATGCTTATCTCTATTCATCTTTAAAATGATACTAGCGAGTTCTGCCTGCTAGCAGTCACTATATATAGCAATCGGTTTTTATAACAATAAGTAGTTAGCTCGTTGCGAGGGTGCAACAAAAGTAGATCAAAGTTTAGAGTGAGCAAATCGAGTGGGTCTATTGCAAAGTAGAAAATACAGTGTGAAAATTGCATCAAAATCGGAGCAAGAGTCACTAAGATAGATAAAAATGTAAATATGAAAAAGAGGAGGGTCTTCCCTCTTCCACCACGGACTTTCATATTACATAATACCAGACAATGTTTGTGTGACGTGTGTATGTAAGGTCTGTAGCAGAAAATTAAACATGTGTGTCGATAAACATGTGTGTTGACGTGTGTGTGTAAGATCTGTAGCGGAAAATGTAAACATCGTATGGCCTTGAAATGTTGTACACGGATATTTCAGGAACCAAGGCGATGCATTTTTTGTAAAACTGAAATATGAAATTGAGGCTACTTAAAGTAAAAGTTATGCCCAGGGGGTTGACATAATAAGGTTGTATATCTAAGTGATTGCCACCAGCAAAATCTAAATCGCTCAATTAGAATAAGAAATGTGGGTGGGGGTGGGGGGTGGGGAGGGGGCCAACCGAACTGAAAGTTACGCCCAGGGAGATGACACAATAAATATGTATATCCAGTTCACATATACAAATGGTGCCGGGACTATAGCCACCAGCGGAATCAAAATCGCTCAATTAAGAACCGAGATCTGAAATTAGAGGGGGACTACTTAAAGTAAATGTTGCGCCCGGGGGATTGATACAAAAGAGATTTATATTCAAATGGTATAAAGACTGTAGTTACCAGAAGATTCAAAATCACTCAATTTAGGAACCAAGATGTAAAACCGTGCGGGCTAGTTAAACTAAAAGTTACGCTCAGGGGGGTTTGAATAAAAAAATATGCATGTCCAGGCGATACACGTATAGATAGTGCAGAGACTATAGCCACTAGTAGATTCAAAATCGCTTAATTAGGAAGCAAGATGAGAAATTTTAGGACTACCTCAAGTAAAATTTACGCCTAGGGAGCATCGGAGCAATATTGGTCTTCAATGAAATTAGAAGCAAAACCAGGGGGATTGAGTAGTGGCCGGTGAAGGGGGGGGGGGGGGGGGAGATTTTAAGGAAAACGACATCAGATCAAAGAATCAAGTATCTGGTTGAAACTTGTTTTTTAATATTCTTTAACAAATATTTATAATTTTTTCAATCTTTAATGTTAAATAGCTGAAAAAGTAAGACAGCTGAGTAAGTCAAGAGACCCACCCCCTCAGACAACACATTTCTGAAAGTGTCACTAAAAATATCCACAGGTATGCCACAAATACAATTCTCGTGGCTTTTAAACAATTAAGAGGTCAAACGCAGTGAAATTCGTCACAAACAAAGCATAGAACTACCCTAAATCAGAAATGATCCCCTTTTCGAAGAACAGAACCACCCTACATCAGAAATGACCACTCCCCCTTCCCACCGGACGCTTACGGAGTGAAACAGTTTCAGTAATACGGATGGGTGGGTCAAAACTAAACTGAGTGCCTCAAACAATGCATTTTTCTACCGAAGGCAAAGAACAGAAACCCCAAAATACCACAAATAACCACCACTTATTAAGTAAAAAGCACAAAATATGTATCGAAACTTTTTTGAAATTCTATTTCCTGTATCTAATACTAAACTATTTCGCCATGAACCAAAACTGAAAGAACTAGGTCAATAGAATCAATAAAATAAATCAGAATTACATAAATACAGTAATTTATTTTCAAATATTTATTGAAACATCCAAATTTATTATTTTAAAAAGAAGCGACAGAGAAAACGCACATTTATCAAGAAAAGTTCGAGGACAAATTAGCGAAACTTTGTCAATTCGAGTCAGTCGTTTACAGTATTCGTTTCTATTTGGCGACGAGCCGCGGTAACTGCCGCGGCTCTCATCGGATAGAAATATTGCAATGTCTGTTTTTTTAACTCTTAATTTCTACTGCCATTATATTAACATACTGTTCATTCTATCAGCCAGAGGCGATAAAGGGACGCGGCCTCATTAAAAATCCCTCGTCTTTCCCTGTAATGCAGTATTTTCCCCTATAGACTTAATATAATATGAAAAGAGCATCATAAAAAGAGCTCTTTCAAAGTTTTAGTGCTGGCATCTAGTGACAATTTCATCACTTATTTTCAATAATTCAAATTTTAGTTGAAATAAAATTCAGATAATTTCCTTAAAAATTGTAAATAACCTATATAACTAAATTTGAAGTGCTTGATCAAGGGGGTCTGCGCGGCCTCGCGGCCCCTCTGAATAGTCGCCCCTGCTATTCACATTTGGATTTTCAAAAGAAGTGCAAGAATTCTTAAAATCATGATTAACATTTTTAGTTTTACAAGCATATGAATCATTAAGTTTACTTTTACTTTCAAAATCCTTAGAAATTTTAGACACAACATTTTTAGCTTTACTGCCTGTTGACTTTTCAACATTGAAATTCTTAGCTTTTCTCTCATATTGAGGTCTGAGGAAATACAAGCCATTCTGCCTTTTGGCATAAAACAATTTGCTACCATCTGGTTTGTAAAAAGTAACTGTACCATTTGCATCTGTGAAATTGCAATTTTGCTCTTCTAAAATCGAAGCAGCAATTAAGTTTCTCCGAAATGTAGGTGAATACATAACCTCAGTTAATTTAATTAAATTTTTGACATTATTCATTTTGACATACATACTGATTGATCCGACACCTTTGACTGGGCTTTCTTGATCGTCAGCAGCTAAGGAAATTGTCGTCCCTTCAAGCTCTTTAAATTTGTCAAACAATTCCAAATTGTTGCAAACATGTCTAGTTGCTGCCGTGTCAACAACCCAACTGAATTTGTCGATTGATTCAGTATTACGATTTTCAATACATGATTGAATTTCACTTAATTTTGACTGATACAATTTACATTCGGCTTTCAGGTGATCATATACCTTGCATACATGGCAAGGGCTTACTCATTTATTTAAATTTACATTTCTATAATTTACATTTTTAGAATTATATATTTTAGCATTTTTAGAGTATTTAGGTTTAGACATACAGTAAGCTAACGTCTTACTTCCATTTTGTTGCTCATTATGTTTTTTTGGGGCAATTCGGACCTCCTCCGCTATCAATTCAGTCTTTATATGCTTTAGAGTAAACTGGTCATCAGGCAGTCTGTAGAGATTTTGTACTATTCCTTTATACTCCTCACTAAGATGACGTATGGTCTGGAATGAAACTAAGACCTTGGCCATTGGGTGGCCGGCATCCTTAAACTTAAACACTAACTTTGTAATCTGGAAATGAAGTGTCCAATGGGTTCACACGATACTGGTTTTTTGTTAAAAAAATTGTCAAACAATCTCATCAGTCCAACCCTGAACTTTGGCTCGAACTGTTCTTTCAAAATTTCTCATGCTGTTAACGGTTCATCCACTGAAGAAATCAGGTCACGGTACTCAATTTCTAAGCTATAGTAAAGTGTTGATACAGTTTTTTCCTTACATCTCTGATATTCCAGTTTTTCCTTCCTCATCGCGTCCTCTCCTGGTTTTTCCTCTGTTCCTTTGATGAAGCCATACAGTCCGTCATTCATTAAGGCAAATTTTATATCAGTAATCCATGTTGAGAAATTATCACTACCAAAACTTTCCATTTCCGGCAGCATCATGATTCTACTCAGTTGCTTTGCTGCGGCCCGTCTCGGAGCTCGTTCACACTTCAAAAGGTCACTCAATAAGATCAGCGTTTTCTGGGGCCTGTAACCACTTATTGGCTTACAAAAATTTAAAAGCAATTTAAAATCTAAATATATTGCACATGAGCCATTTGTATGAAAGATGAAGCAGAGTGTAGTTGTGGATTCTTATATTGTGACTTCTTGGAAAAAAAAAATAGACTTTAAGTGAAATAACCAATTTTTATTCTTACGAATTTTTATTCTTTCTTTTATTCTCACAGCCATGAGAAGAACACTTATCTTAAATCCCGGGTACATTTTATAGTTGATAATAATAATTCCATAATATAAAATAGTTTTCCATTGCTCAGAGTTAAAAGTTTGTATAATTAACATTAATTTCATCATTTCTGTCCGATGTACGTAGAACAAAGAAATTCGTTAAACGTGACTGCTTTGTTGTTTTTTTCATTTTATCTAGTAAATTACATTTAAATTTTAAAACGCCAAATAAATAAACAAGGCATAAATTTATAAGATACTGCAATTGGAAAATAAACCCGCTTCAAAATATGAAAACTAGCGATGGTTGTGGCCCTGTTGCGATTGTGAAAGATTATCCCCCAGATACTTTCTTCGGTACTTGTCGCTTACATACTTCTTCGGGCACTAATGACATGACTCACTCATGGCGCAGCTGGTCTGGATTGTTAGAAAAAGTGTAAACAAGCAATACATACATCGGTTAAAGTACGGTCAAAATCCAAAAGTTACTGTGTGCTGATTGGTTAATCACATTAGGACAGCTTGTCACCAAGTTTTAACCCCATGTTCTGTATTCCTGCAAATTGAGACGTCAACATCCGGATTATGCTAATTTCTACTTCTACTTCAAAAACATTAACTTCTACTTCAATGACACAGCACTATTTAAACTGGTGGATCTGTCAGTAGAAGTATATTATATGATATGGTGGAGGAAGGCGAGTGGTGTGTCTTACCTTGCCATGACTTTTCTGATCTTCATTGATATCTGTTGTATGGATATCATAATGTTACTGTTCAAACTATTTCTGTTTCTGGAATGTTCTTATGTGATGAACAATGTTGTGGAAGTCTTCCAAACGTAATTGCTGGTAAATCGGCAAAGTACTTGGACAGTTCTGTTAGGCCTAATTTTCTGTCTGTTGTTACTTTTCAAGACAGTGTTATTACTATTTGTGTAAATACTGTATCAAAGTAAATGATATGCGTAGTGTTTATGTTATCCTGTTTATTGCTTTTGTGAAAATAAAATTAGTTATTTTTTTCACGAATGGTCTCTTCAGTTCGAAATCATATGACTGGATAGAAACCACTGCATATTTCTGCTGAATCTTCATTGGCAACATACAATATCTCTTTTAAAGTGATTTTAAATTTTTATATTATTGTGCATGCCAACAATTGGTTAAGGGCCCAGTTGTTATGTGTCCCACGTGGTCATAAAGCCAGGAAAATGCTATTTTTCTAGTCATTTTTGAAATTCAAAAGAACTCCGAGATGGGGGCCACAGTTGCATAAAGCAAGATATGGCGATGCCCGAAATGGAAAAGTTAAACAGAGACAATTTCTCAACGTGGATGGTAAACTTCCAAGTTTGCACTTATGAGAGATGGCTTTTACGGATTTATTACAGGAACAGAGGAGAAACCGGGTGAGGAAGCTACCAGAAAAGAAAAATTAGAATACCAGAGGAGAAAGGAAAAGACGGTATCGAATCTATACTACAGTCTGTAAACAGAATACCATGACTTGATTTATGCAGTAAAGGAACCAGTAGCAGCATGGGAAATTTTAAGAGAACATTTTGAACCCAAATTCAGAGCTAGTCTAATGAGACTTTTTGATAACTTTTTCAACGAAAGACCCATCCCAGGTGAACCTATTGGACTCTTCATATCAAAGGTGAAAAGATTAGTGTCCAAACAAAAGGATGGCAGTCACCCAATGGCCGAGGTCTTGGTCTCTTTTCAAACAATATGACATTTAAGTGATGAATTTAGGGGGATAGTACAGACGTTGTATAGACTACCTGATGACCAATTTACCCTAAAAGTGCCTTCCCACTCACTGCATTGCAACGGTAGACAATTCACGGCAACACTCGAGGTACACGCAAATCTTTGCGGCGAAGTAAACCCCTTCACACTGTCGGTCGAAGGTGAAGAAATGTAGCCAATCAGATGCAAGCACAGAAATTTTCGCCTAGTTCAACAGCCATGTTTACAAACTATCTCTTCCAAAGCGATTTTACATACATGAAATATTATATAATAAAAATTAAGACATTATTACTAATATAATCTCTTTGGTCTCTTCTGATTAAAATTTATATTTACCTGCGGCTCGCTAGTTAACAGTATTTCAGAAAATTGCGCTTCAGAAAATCCGCCTTTCTGTGAATTTAAACGAGAGTGTACGTGAGTTTGCTTTGGCGATATATACATATTTCATCAGTTTTCTAAAATAAGCTAACTAAAGTGATTCCATCACAAAACACAAAGGATCCTAATTTAAAATGTTTTAGAATATTTATTACACTATGGCAATTTCCTCATTTTAACGAATACAATTATGTTCTCTTTCTCGAATCGTTAAAAAAACATCCGACAGAATTTAGAAAATGAATTTTGATGCATGTTCTCCATAGACTTTTTTTTTAACCTTCTATTGCAATACTAAAACAACTTTAAAACATATTCTGTTTATTCTTTAAAATAATACTCTAAAATAGAACTAAATGCTTTGCATGATATAATTTGTTAGTACATTTCAGATGTGAAGTTTCGGCTTGGCTGGTAGAGAATCAGCTCAGCAAACGAGTGGGCTCTGGTTCGAATCCAAGCGAATCTTAAATTTTACAAGTGCTGCCATCTGTTGCTAAAATATTCAAATACAGTTTTTCTTTAATAATCTGCAGCATATTTCTGTTTTAAATTATTTTAAGTTATATACTAAAACAACTTTAAAACATATTCTGTTTATTCTTTAAAATAATACTCTAAAATAGAACTAAATGCTTTGCATGATATAATTTGTTAGTACATTTCAGATGTGAAGTTTCGGCTTGGCTGGTAGAGAATCAGCTCAGCAAACGAGTGGGCTCTGGTTCGAATCCAAGCGAATCTTAAATTTTACAAGTGCTGCCATCTGTTGCTAAAATATTCAAATACAGTTTTTCTTTAATAATCTGCAGCATATTTCTGTTTTAAATTATTTTAAGTTATATACTAAAACAACTTTAAAACATATTCTGTTTATTCTTTAAAATAATACTCTAAAACAGAACTAAATGCTTTGCATGATATAATTTGTTAGTACATTTCAGATGTGAAGTTTCGGCTTGGCTGGTAGAGAATCAGCTCAGCAAACGAGTGGGCTCTGGTTCGAATCCAAGCGAATCTTAAATTTTACAAGTGCTGCCATCTGTTGCTAAAATATTCAAATACAGTTTTTCTTTAATAATCTGCAGCATATTTCTGTTTTAAATTATTTTAAGTTATATACTAAAACAACTTTAAAACATATTCTGTTTATTCTTTAAAATAATACTCTAAAATAGAACTAAATGCTTTGCATGATATAATTTGTTAGTACATTTCAGATGTGAAGTTTCGGCTTGGCTGGTAGAGAATCAGCTCAGCAAACGAGTGGGCTCTGGTTCGAATCCAAGCGAATCTTAAATTTTACAAGTGCTGCCATCTGTTGCTAAAATATTCAAATACAGTTTTTCTTTAATAATCTGCAGCATATTCTGTTTTAAATTATTTTAAGTTCTATATACAAAATAACCTTATATCAGTAAATTATTTTTAAGTTTGAATGCTTATAAAAATTTATTACAAAGTTACTTTGAAAAAGATCTTGAAGAGTATACTTTATACCAGCTGTAGATCGAATACATTCTTCTTAATTAAAAAAGTGCTTGTAGAAATAGCAAATATAAAATGTGCATATAAAATTAGACAGAAATCATCGAACATCCTTATATGAGTGGTAGTTATCTTTCGACATGTAATTTTTAACATTTTAGATTAGAATAGAAACAAAAATTATGCTTATAAAAATTTATTTCGAAGTTACTTTGAAAAACATCTTGAAGTATACTTTATCCCAGCTATAGATGGAATATATATAAATCTATTTTAAAACATAATTACTCAATAAATATAAATGTAGATAAAATAATTTTTAAATTTAAAAGTTTACTTTAATGAGACTTATTTTAAACGTTTCAAATGAGCAAAGAACATATTCGGATATTTAATATAGATACGCACTTGAAAACCTTTAAAATCAAGTATAAAATGGTAATGAACTTAAATTTGCTTAAGACATGATATTTTAATAACAGCATTCTTGAATTTAAATACTTTTTACGTTTCTTTTGCTTTGTTTGTTTCATTTCAGTCAATATCGGCAATATTGCTTTTTAAACTAATTTTGTATCTTAAAATAGAGTGAATATTTTTCAACAAATATTCATTTGCAAATCCAAATATTTTTTAATGTTCATTCATCTGTTTAAGCTTCTGATATCTGAAGTAATCCATATAAAAAAGATCAAATCAAAAATTTACTATACGAAATATTGATTTAGCAGGTGTAAAAACATGATCTACGATGCTATTGGCTGTTGCGTTGCCATCAACCGTGCGGTACGAGTTGAATTCAGTTTCATTTCGAATTTAGCGTTGCGGCCTGCGTTCACCGTGGAGGAGAACTTTCCCCCACTTTTCATCATACAGAGCATGCGTGAACTCAACCTTCCACTGCCATGCGTTGCATTGCGGTGAGTAGGAAGACACCTTAAAGCACATCGAAGTTGAGTTGCTTGCAGAAGAAGATCGGATTGCCCAGCAGAAGCATGACGAGAAACAAAATGAAAGCAAGACTTTGGCTTACAGTGTACATAAATCTAAACAATCTAAAAATTTGTTTAAAAATGCAAAAGTTTATAATTATGAAAATGTAAATGTAAATAAACTAGTAGTCCCTTGCCATGTATGCAAGGCAAGGGACTTATCATCTTAAAGCAAATTGCAAAAGAAGCATGCAAAATTAACTGAAATTCAGTCTAGCATTGAAAATTGTAATACTGAATCGACCGACAAATTCAGTTGGGTTATTGACACGGCAGCGATTAAGTATTTTTGCAACAACTTGGAATTGTTCGAAAAATGTAAAGAGCTTAAAGGGACAACAATGTCCTTAGCTGCCGGTGATCAAGAAAGCCTAATCGAAGATGTCAGATCGATCAGCATATATGTTAAAATGAATATTGTGAAGAATTTGATTCATTTAACAGATGTAATGTATTCACCTAAATTGAGGAGAATTTTAATTGCTGCTTCAATTCCAGAAGAGCAAAATTGTAATTTCACAGGTACAAATGGTACAATTACATTTTACAAACCAGATGGTAGTAAATGGTTTTATGCCAAAAGGCAAAATGGCTTGTATTTCCTCAGGCCTCAACATGAGATTAAAGCCAGGAATTTTATTGTTGAAAAGTCATCAGAAAGTAAAATTAGTAAGCCTAAAACTAAAAATGTAAAGTCTAAAATTTCTAGTGATTTTAAAAGTAATTTTAAAGTTGATGATTCATGTGCTTGTGAAACTAAAAATGTTAATCATGATTTTAAAAAGTCTTGCACTTCTTTTAAAAATCTAAATGTAAATAGTAATTTTAAGACTTATAAACCTGTAAAAAGTAATGACAATTGCAATAATGTTAAAGTCAAAGTGTAAATAGAAATGCCAGTAAAGTTTTTAATAGTAAAATTGTAAATTCTAGTGTTAGTGTTTTTAAAACTTAACAAGCCTTGTTATGATGTATTTAAAAGTTCTAGTAAAGAAAAATCACCCATTGAAGCCGGGGGAAATACAAGGCTGTGGCATAAAAGATACTGACACATCAACTTTGACTATTTACACCATACGTGTAAAGTATCTGTTGTTAAAGGATTGCCAAACATCAGTCTTAGAAAAATCAATTGCAAATGATGTAAATTAGCAAAAACGAGAAGAATTTCTATTAAACCCATAGGCAGAATTAGATCTGAGAAACCATTGGAACTAATTCATATGGATGTATGTGGACCTATGCCAAAACCATTGCGTGGAGGAGCTAGGTATTTTCTTAGCATAACGGATAATTTTTCACGTAAAGTAACCGTCTATCCTATGAAAAGAAAATCAGAAGTTTTTGATAGATTTAAACAGTTTCAGCATAGAGTGGAAAGATTTTTAAATACCAAAATTCTAAGCAGCAGGACTGACAATGGTATGGAATTTTGCCACACTGAATTGAAAAAGTTTTTAGAAACACAAGGCATTAAAGCAGAAAGGACAAACACATACACACCCGAACAAAACAGAGTTTCAGAAAGGTTCAATCTAACAGCTTTGGATTGTGTGTTCGGGCTATGTTAAATGATAATAACTTAAAGGACGACTTTTGAGCAGAAGCTTTACTCTGTTTTGCATGCGTTAAAAATCGAATCTGCCACAAATTCAAGAATCTAACGCCGAACGAGTTATACAGCGGCAGGAAATCATCAGCTACCCACCTCAGAGCATTTGGATGTCAAGCTTTCGTAGGCAAGCCTTTGTAGGCAAGCTTCTGTGGGCTAGACAACTTAGGGGGAAATTTGACATGAGGGCACAAGAGGGTATTATGGTAGAGTATGCTTTGAAAACTCGGGGATATAGAATATGGCTCTTGAATGAGGGAAAGATAGTCGAAACCAACAATGTAAAATTTAATGAAGAGTGCTACACAGAGGAAGGCGGTTTGGGACCCAATGCTAATGAGAAACCTAAAATATTAGAAAAATTTACTTTTTCATCTCACAAGTCTACCTATCTAGACTCATGTGAAGAGGAGTATATGAAGAGGGAAAAAGACGATTCATAAGGGGAAGATCAAGACATTGAAGAAAACAGTGAGGAAACATGGTCCTCTGGTGATAATTGTCCAATTCCCGATCTAGATACTATTTGGGTTAGAATAGTCATTCCAAGGATGACAGGGCCTAGAAAGGATGTTTACTATTATTATAAAGGAAAGGAACCTAGGTTAAGGGCACTCAAAGAAATAAAAAGTTTGTGAGAAAAATTAAATAAAATTTAATGAAAATTTTTTTAATTTCAAGGGGGATCAAGGGAGATCAGGGAATCAGACAGAAGCAAACATTGTAGAGATCCAAATCCCTAGGAACTACAATGAAGCGGCTAATTCACCCCAATCCAAAGAATAGAATATAGTCATGGCTGACGAATTAGGTGTCATGAAGGAAAGAGGTGTCTGGGACTTAGTGCCTGCATCAGTTTCCGACAAAGTAATCGGTTGCAGTTGGGTATATACAGTCAAAAGAGATGAAAGGGGTGAAATTAGCAGGTATAAGGCTAGACTTGTAGCGCAGGGACTTAACCAGGAAAAGGGGCAAACTTATGAAGAAGTGTTTAGCCCGGTGATTAACTTTACAATTGTTAGAATGTTTTATACTATTTTTGTATGTTTATTGGGATGGTTCCATATACAACTTGATATCAAAGGTGCATATTTATATGCCAATCTAAGTGGGAAAATTTTCACAAGTCAACCTCCAAGATTTTTTGACAAAATAAAAGTAAATATGTATGTCAGTTAAATAAAGCAATCTATGGCTTGCACCAAAGCAGCAGGCAATGGTATCTAGAGTCAGACCAGGTTCTCAGAAAACTAAATTTCATAAAGTTTAGGAGGTGCAATAGTGCATATAATTTTGTCAATAAAGCTTTATAAAATTGTTTATGTAGATGACATAATATTATTTGCCAAAAATCAAAATGATCTAAATTCTATAACTTCTCCACTAAAGTCTAAATTTGATATTAAAATGTTAGGTAAAACAAAGATATTACTAGGTATTGAATTTGAGGTAAAACATGATAAACATTTCATACATCAAAATCAATAATATTATTAAAATTTGTGATAAATTCTCTAAGTTTAAATATCCTGTTTCAAGTTTACCCATAGCAAAAGGTGTAGTTTTAAGCAAAGCAGATTGCCCGGCAAATCATTCTGAAATTGAACAAAATAAAAATATACCTTACAGAAACTTATTTGGTTGTTCATCATTTCTTGCCAGCAGAACTAGACAGAATATAAGCTATCCTGTAAATATGTTATCCCAATTTCAGGAAAACCCAGGCATTAAACACTGGGATGTTCTACTGAAACTTTTAGGGTATGTAGATAAAACAAGGGATTTTAAATTAAACTTATCTAACGTTCAATCTGTAAATTTAAATTGTTATACTGATTCTGACTTTGCAGCAAATAGGGATGATAGAGTATCAATGGGAGGAATGATATTTTTTGTAGATAGGGTACCTATTTCATGGAGGACATTTAAGCATAAATGTGTGAGTTTATCTACAATGGAAGCTGAATATATCTATCTCATTTACTGAATCTGCAAAGGAAATATTGTGGATACAAAAAATATTACTGGAATGTAATAAGCTTGGCATTCAGTTAGGAAACAGTATTATATTCTGTGACAACCATGCAGCCATAAACTTTTCCAATTCACCCATTGAGAATCATAGAACAAAACACATTGATGTTAAATATCATTTTTTGAGAAATCTAGTTAAGAAGAAACTCTTGAGATTAAATTTGTAAACAGCAAAAATAACAAAGCGGATGATTTTACAAAACCTATTACCAAAGAAGCAATCTTTAAAACTTCTTTAAAATGTTTAAATTGTAATTAGAATTCAAATTTTTTTTTTAAATTGTATAGTTGTATTTTTAAATTACCTTCAACACTTTTTCAAAGCCCACATTGTGTAGTTTAGTTACCAATGTGTTTATACTGTGTGGCGAAGATTTTTAATGCATACGAAAAATAACATACATTTTTTCAAAACCCTCATGTAGTAGTTTAGATACTAATGAGTTGAAACTGTGTGGTAAAGGTTTAAAAGTTTACAATTTTTTTAATGTGATATATAAACTTTTTAACATTCCCTCAACATTTAGTTTAGGTATTGTTGAGTTTATACTGTGTGGCGATGGTTTAAGAGTTTTTGTATTTGAAATTGTGTCTCCTGTTTTTAACACAGAGATATCTTAACTTTGTGTTCTCGTGTAAATTGTATCATGATGTGTTTCTACTTTTTAAAACATTATTTTGAAATGTAATTATACACTAAATTTTATACATGATATTTTGAAACTGTATAAAGTAGTATGTATTCAACATAAATTTGAAATTTGATTATAACTTGTATTTTTGTGGTTAAGCATCTCAATCTGCAGGAGGGGCCGATTGTTAAAAACCTTCAGTGCAAACAAGCAATACGTACATCGGTTAAAGTACGGTCAAAATCCAAAAGTTACTGTGTGCTGATTGGTAATCACATTAGGACAGCTTGTCACTAAGTTTTAACCCCATGTTTCGTATTCCTGCAAATTGAGACGTCAACATCTGGATTATGCTAATTTCTACTTCAACCGATGAGAGATTAACATACTCCGGAAAAACATTAACTTCTACTTCAATGACACAGCACTATTTAAACTGATGGATGCGTCAGTAGAAGTATATGGTATGGTGAAGGAAAGTAAGTGGTGTGTCTTACCTTGACATGTCTTTTCTGATCTTCATTGATATCCGTTATATGATCTTGTAATGTTACTGTTCAAACTATTCCTGTTTCTGGAATGTTCTTATATGATGAATGTGATTGCCGGTGTGGCAATGTGATTGCCGGCACACACAATCACATTGCCGTTGTGGCAATGTGATTGCTTCCAAATGTGATTGCCGGTAAATTGGCAAAGTATATGGCCGGTTCTGTTAGGTCTAATTTTCTGACTGCTGTTACTTTTCAAAATAGTGTTGTTACTATTTGTGCAAATACCGTATCAAAGTAAATGATGCGCATAGTGTTTATATTATCCTGCTTATTGCTTTTGTGAAAATAAAATTAGTTATTTTTTTCACGAATGGTCTCTTCAATTCGAAATCATATGACTGGATAGAAACCACTGCATACTTATGCTGAAACTTCATAAGCAACGTGCAATATCTCTTTTAAAGTGATTTTAAATTTTTATATTATTGTGCATGCCACCATGGATAAATAAATATGTGCAAGAGAAATAAAATTAATTAAAAAAAAAATTGAAAACTACAATAGAACTCTCAGCAGCTGCCCCTATGATTTTCATGTTTCAGCGAGGACTTCATGGCAGTGAATTTCTGGCAGCCTGAATATGAGGATGCTACCGCTTGAGTTTTATGATATCGCTGTGGGAGATTGCCTTCGATGTTTGGTGGTTTGGCCATCCGAACATTTCGGCTATTGATAGTCTACTAACAAATATTATCATTGCATTAAAAATAATAATAAAAAACAGGAAAACAATCCAAGTAAATTCTAGTCAAATTTCTGTCTGGCAATTTTTTAAAATTTATTTTAAATTCTAGTTCCTCTGTTGTTAATTTTTAGATTTTTAATCCAAAATTTCTAGTCGTCACATCTAATTTTTTAGGCACCACGGCGACCTGGCACCCGGGATTTGTCGAGCCCTGCTTTAAACCTTTGAATTTCCCCTTTTTCATCTTGTTTTAATGTATAAATCCATCGACTGCCTATTATTTTTTCTGAAGGAGGTGAGGGAACTAACTCCCAGACACCTCTTTCTTTCATAACTTTTATCTGTTCAGTCATGGAGTTATTCCATTTGTTAACCTGGGGTGAATAAAGGGCGGCTTGTAGTTTATAGGAATACAAATTTCAATATTGCTAGCCTCTGGTTTTCCAATTCTTTTTTACCCTATTCTGTTTTACTTTTCTCTGAAGTTGAAGAGGTTTTGATTATACTGAATTTTATTTTTATTACAATACTTCTTCACATCATTATGAGATCTTAATCTTTTTCTACTCTTCTAACATAATACTATATGTCTATTCTACCGTCAGCTCCTGGGATGGTTTCGCGATCCCAAGGAATGTCAGAACAGGGAATTCGGTTAGAATCAGCAGGAGGGTCCGTTTCCTCACTGTCTTCGTATAAACCGTCATCTGTGTCTTCACTCCCCCCTGTTTTTCGTCAGATTTCCTATCAAGACATACCTCTTCAGGTTCAGAGCCTATAGAATAGTGTTCTGGGGTTACCTTAAAGGTGGTAGTATTGGGGTTTTTCTTATTCCCATTTGGGTCCAGGATGCTTTCCCCTGCCTCTGTACTTTCCTCAAATCTGAGGTTACTTGTTACGATTACTTTTGATTCCCCTTTTAGAAGTACTCGGCAGTCTCTATTATTTAAGGCATAACCCACCATTATCCCTTCTTGGGCTCTCATGTCTAATTTTCTTCGTAATTGTTTGGCTTTTCCTATGTAGACCCTGCTACAAAATATTTTCAAACGGCTTACTGTTGGTTTCTTATCATTGTATAATTCCAGGGGTGTTTTTGATTTAAACTTATGGCAAATTCTGTTCTTAGGAGGATATATTCATAGAAAAAACATAAGATTGCTTCTGCCGATAAATTTTCATTGATTTTACTATCATTTAGCATTGCTTTTACGCAATCTAAAGCTGTAAGATTAAATCTTTCAGATACGCTGTTTTGTTGAGGTGTATACACATTTGTCCACTCAGCTTTAATCCCTTGTTTGCTTAAAAAAGCTTTGAATTCGTTATGGCAGAATTCTATGCCGCAATCTGTTCTGACATTTAAAATCTTTTTATTTAGATGTCTTTCCTCTCTCATTTGAAATTCTTTAAAGAATTCTTTTAAGAGAAAACGTCTGATTTCTCTCTGAGAAAGTATACACTTTTCTGCTGAAATGATCGGTAATAGATAAAAAGTATCTGTTACTGCTTAATGATCGAATAAGCAATGGCCCACATCCATCCATCTTAAATAATAAAAGGCAATGTCTGTGTGCCTGTCTTATACATTATAGACTCAGCGACCGTGCGTCGGAGAGCTACAAAATTTGGCAATAAGAGACCGGAGGGGACGAGGGGGGGGGGGGGGACGTCAAAACCGACTTAATTTTAATTATTTTTTTTATTTAATATTTTATGTGATTTCAATCATCTTTTTCCCTTTTTTCTCCACCATCCAGACGTCGTAGAATAAAACAAATCAGACGATGGTTTTCTGCTGCTGTATAACTCGTTCGGTGTCAGATTCTTGAACTTGTGGCATATTCGATTTTTAACGTATGCAAAACAAAGTAAAGCATCTGCCCAAAAATCATCTTTTAAGTTGCTATCATTTAACATTGCCCTAACACAATCTAAAGCAGTTAAGTTAAACCTCTCCGAAACCCCGTTTTGATCGGATGTGTACGTATTTGTCCTTTCTGCTTTAATTCCCTGGGTTTCTAAAAACTTTTCAAATGCAGTGTTGCAAAATTCTATACCGTTGTCGGTTCTGACGCATAGAATTTTGGTATTTAAAAATCTTTCCGCTCTATGTTGAAATTGTTTAAATCTATCAAAAACTTCAAATTTTCTTTTCATAGGATACACTGTTACTTTTCGTGAAAAATCATCGGTTATGCTAAAGAAATACCTAGCTGCTCCACGCGATGGTTTTGGCTAATTCTTCCAATCGGTTTGAAAGAAATTCTTTTTGTTTTTGCTAATTTACAACATTTACAGTTGATTTTTCTCACACTGATATTGGGCAATCCTCTAACAGCTGATACTTTACATGTATGATGTAAATAGTCGAAGTAAATGTGACAGAATCATTTATGCCATAGCCTTGTATTTCCCCCGACTTCAATGGGTGAATTTACATTACTAGAACTTTTAAAAGCATCATATATACAAGGCTTGTTAGGTTTAAAAGCACTAACATTAGAATTTACAATTTTATTTTTAAAAACTTTACTGGCATTTCTATTTACATTTTGACTTTTACCATTACTACAAGTATCATTACTTTTTACAAGTTTGCAAGTCTTAAAATTACTTTTCATTAGAATTTTTAAAAGTGTAAGGATTTTTAAAAACATGATTATCATTTTTAGTTTTACAATCATATGAATCATTTTTACATTTACTTTTAAAATCACAAGAATTTTTAGACTATATGTTTTTAGTTTTAGGCTTAGTAGCATTATTTCCTGTTGATTTCTCAATATTAAAATTTTTAGCTTTCGTCTCATATTGAGATCGAAGGAAATACAAGCGGTTATGCCTTTTGGCATAAAACCATTTACTACTGTCTGATTTGTAAAAAGTAAGTAAACTATTTTTGCCTGAGAAATTACAATTTTGCTCTTCTAGAAGTGAAGCAGCAATTAAGTTTCTTCTTAATTTAGGAGAATACATTACATCTTTTAAAAGAATTAAGTGCTTTATATCATTCATTTTGACACACATGCTGATTGCAAACGGCCGTACCATGCTGAAAACACCAGTTCTCGTTAGATCACCGAAGTCACACAGCATCGGGTGCGGTTAGTACCTGGGTGTGTGACCACCTGGGAACACCGCGTGCTGTTGGCACATTTCGGGCACGGTAGCCCGGTGGTTTGCGTGCTGCCAGAACTGCCGCCGTGTTCATGCGGAGTACGATCACGTTAAACATGTGGGTCCGTAAGTCCTTCCAAGAGGTTGGTGGTAGGGGAAGGAGGGTACGGGCCCTGTGGATGCCTCCCCCACTGGGTTCCGGTCTAAATTGGATGGCACTTCCCGGCTGTCCAAACGGTTACCTTACACCTTTCTGGTAGGTCGGACGGTCTGGGTCTCAACAACAACACATGCTGATCGATCCGACACCTTCGGCTTTCTTGATCACCGGCAGCTAAGGACATTGTTGTTCCTTTAAGTTCTTTAAATTTTTCGAACAACTCCAAATTGTTACAGAAATGCTTAGTAGTTACCGTGTCAACAACCCAACCGAATTTCTCGGTCGATTCAACATTACAATTTTCAATACTAGTTTGAATTTCACTTAATTTGGCATAGTGTGATTTGCAGTCTGCAATGACCATACACCTTGCATATATGGCAAGGGCTTACACGTTTACTTAAATTTACATTTTTAGAACTAACATTTTTAGATTTATACATTTTAGCACTTTTAGATTTATTTACACTGTAAGCAAAAGTCTTACTTCCGTTTTGTTGTTTGTCGTGTTTCTGCTGGGCTATCAGATCTTCTTCGACAAGTAACTCTGCTTCAATGTGAATTGGTCATCTGGTAGTCTGTAGAGATTTTGTACAATACCTCTGTAATCCTCATCAAGATGTCGTATAGTCTGAAACGCAACCAGGAACTCCACCATTGGGTGGCCTGCATCCTTTAACTTGGATGTCAACTTTTTAATTCTAGCTATAAGAAGTCCAACTGGTTCATCCAGTACTGGCTTCGAGTTATGGAAATTGTCGCGGAGGACGCGGTAGCCCAGTGGTTAGCGAGCGGGAATTGCACTCTGTAGGGCCGGGTTCAATTCCCACCACTGCCAAAACTGCCACCGTTCTGTGTTCGTCGCAATTCTCGTTTCACGGGAACGTGATTTCATTTTTAGAATGATTTTTCCGTCCCTGTGAACGACTCGTGATGGGAACAGAACAGGCCGATCATGCAAATCGCTTTCTAGCTACGTGCGCATTTTGTTTTGCATATTGTGAGGGCGCTGCCATCAACGATTGAGTTCCGGAGCGTACCCATCACGGTGTATATATGGTAGGACGCATTCTCAGTACTTGATGGCATGTGTATGGACTAAGGTGATGGAGAGACCTGATGACCTGACCTTATGCTATGCAAATACTCGGTTTGAGTATGTTGCAATAGGTTTAGTTTCCAGTTAAGTTGCGTAACAAAGTGTGAGTCTAGTTCCGATAGTTTAGTTCGGAATGTGCGGTAAATTCTTCTAAGTGTTGGCTCTTTCAGTTTTAAAGAGGCCAAGTTAATTTCCACGGGTTTTTTGGACTCAGTGTAATGCCATGATGTGTGACTTGACGATGGTGGCTTCGTGAAAGAACACAGCGTCCGTGGTAAGGCAATTTTATTTACTTACCTGTGTTACGGCAACGATAAAAGTTACTGAGAGTGCGTGCCTAGTCATAGACTATATCTAACAACCTTTTCTATGAGCTTGCTGGCTCATTTTTGTAAATACTGTTTACTTTACTAAGACGTTACAATGTTAATGTAACAATGTCAGAGTAATGGATATCAAGTCAATAAAAGTGATTTTGTGTTCAACATACTGAATTTTTATTGATGAACATTTCTTCAACTTGCAAAAATCCTCTGCTAAACTACCACTCTGCTAGCAGTGAACGACATCAACACGCTAGATTATAAGGACATTAGTTAAGGTGGATATTTTCTAGAGTCAAATTAGATTGTCCATCCGTCCGACATAATGGTTATGGGCCAGTCCAGAGTCCTTATAATGCAGCAAAGTAGTAGTAAGCTGTGAAAGAGTTTAAAAAGTATCGTGAATTCAATCGACGGGGGCCGCGAACGGCGCCATTTACATCAAACAGGAAAAGGTAAACAAAAGTGCACTCTAGTTAAAGTTTAGAGACTTTCTAAACATGGAAGCAGGCAACGGCATTGTAGCATTAAGCAGAGACAATTACGTCACCTGGCGAAACGAAATTTCTTTTCTCTTAAAAGGAGAAGGCTGCTACGGACATGTTAACCGTACAGCACTGTCAGTTGACAAGATCACACCACGACATGAACGTGAGGAGTACGTGCGCAGCAGCGATCACGCACTATCCATCTTGTTCCGAAACATATCATCGGAATATCGAGAGTTGCTCGACATCAACGACAGCCTGGCGGATGCGTGGGAGAAATTGGAGGCTCACTTCGAAGCTTCAACGCACGCAAACCTGGTTCGCCTTCTCGACGACTTCTTTAGTCTTCGTCCCAAAGTTGATGAGCCCGTGGATATTTTTTGTACAATAAGAAAAGCGGTCACAAACTAAAGAACGTGAATCATCCTGTGGAGGATGTTTATGTAGCGTTTTTATGTAGCGTTTCAAGCTATCCGGTACTTGTCTGAAGAATTCCAAAGCATCATCCAGAATATATACAGATGGAGTGAGAAAGAATTCAAGTCAGACAATATCCAGAAGGAGCTATCCCAAGAGGAAGGCCAGATTAAGCAATTACAGAAAGACCGTAATAATGTAAGTTAAAATTTCTCTGTATATTCATCTAATGTAAATGCTAAATGCAAAAATGTTATTAAAAGTCAGAAACTGGTTAAGGTCATAGGACCATGTTTTATATGTAAGAAAAACTGGTCATTTAAAGGCGAAATGCCCACGGTTAAAGAAATTGACTAGCTCTAACATAATAGAAGTATATTCTAATGTAAATGTTGAAGCGAATGCAGTAGATGATCCTGACAGTAGGCTCAGCTGGGTGATTGACACCACTCCTATGCGACACTTTTGCAATGATATGAAAATGTTTTCAAAATTTAATAAATGCAAGGATATGTCTATGTCGCTAGCAGTGGGTGATATCGAGAGCTCAGTTGAGGCTATTGGAACGGTGAACATGTTTGTTAAGTTCAAAGATCATAAAAGTGATATTGTGTTTTACTAATGTAATGTATTCACCAAAATTACGGCGGAACTTATTGGCCGCATCTGTTTTAGAAGAACAGAGCTATACTTTTTGTTGGAAAAAATCAATACATCGCGATTCACGTTCCTGTGAACGGGCGTTTATGCAAATTTAATATGAACGACTCTTCCCGTTCACCGGCGTGAACCGTGACGTTTTTCAACATGAGGTTTCATGCAAATCAGTTCTCAATGCGTACGCATCTGATTTGCATATCCGGGGGCATTTCCGGAACAGTCCATTCTCGGATATATAAGGCAGAGATTTCTTGAAGCAAAAATCATCATCAGAGAGAATTCCCACTCAGTCTGATCCAGAACGGAGCGGAGAAGGCTTTATAAGACATAGACACTGATGGTCTGATGCAGGCAGACAGAAATGCTTTAGACAGAAGCACTGCGGGATATCGTTTGACGACGGTTTTTAGTCGAGACGGACGCAGAGATGGTCAGTTTAGACCAGTATGTATTGAACATTAAATTTACTTACATGTGTCTGGAAATTACGTTAAATATTCTTCTGATGTCTTATCCTTTGGTTTTCCTTTGCCAAGTGTGATACCTTCAATGGTGGCTGCAAATACACGCAAGTGATAGAGGTAGTATAGTTACTTACTACCCATGCTTCAAGGAATTTCTGTCTGGTTATTTACAACTGCAAACTTTTTGTACATAGTATTTTTTTATGTTTTGTGGCATGGAAACCTGGAATAAGTAACTTGCCTAGTTATGTTTCTCACGAAATAAAGTGAACGATGTTTTTCTTTGAAACTGGATCTGCATACTTTTATGACCCAGCCAACACTTATTGACTCTATGTCAGTGCGTACTTTGCTGTTCAACTTGCTTCTTCAAATTTTAAATTTTCCAACACTTTTAATGCAGCCAATGGTATACTATAGTTTAAAACTCCAGGGGGAGAAAAGTTCTTTTACGCTAAACGTAAAGAAGGCTTATATATTTTAAAACCACGGTACTTAACTAAAAATTTGAATAATAATGTTGAGGGCCGTAAAACAGATCAGGATAGGGATAGAAGTTCTAAAAATGATAGAAAATCCCCTGTAAATAGATGTAGTCAATGTAAAGAGAAAATAATGCCTAGCTTGAATAATAAAAGCTGATTTAAAATCACAAATAAAATTGGTGGTTCAACTGTCGAAATTTTGAGTAAAGCTGAATTATGGCATAGAAGGTATGGTAACTCAGATTACTTGCACCAAACGAGTAAAGTTTCCGTGGCAAACGGACTCCCTAGGTTGAAGTATGCTAAACTAAATTGCATTCATTGCAAACTTGCAAAATCCAAGAGAGTTTTGTATAAACCAATAGGCAAGAATAAATCGACAAAACCGTTGCAATTATTGCACATGGACATTTGTGGTCCAATGCCTGTAGCTTCATTGGGAGGAAACCAGTATTTTTTGACTATCAAGGACAATTTTAGCCGTAAGGTATTAGTTTTTATTTTAAAACAAAAATCAGATGTTTTCAAGGTTTTACAAGATTTTCATGCACGTGAGGAAAGACAATTAGGCAAAAAGATTTTGCGCATCCGTACCGATAACGGCATGGAATTTTGTCACAATCAGTTTAAAGCTTTTTTGAAAAAGTTGGGAATTAAGCATGAGCGATCTAACGCTTATACACCCGAGCAAAACGGGATATCAGAAAAATTTAATCTGACAGTTTTAGATTGTGTTAAAGCGATGCTTAATCAAAGTAAGATTGGTGACAAAATGTGGGTACAGGCAATCCTATGTTTCACTTACACAAAGAACAGGATTTGCCATAAATTTAAAGTAAAAACTCCACATGAATTGTATTATGGGAAGAAGCCTGCTGTATCACACCTCAAAATCTTTGGATGTAAGGCTTACGTTGGTATGGCAAAACAGCTTAGGTAAAAGCTAGACCTAAGAGCTCAACTGGGAGTTATGATAGGATATGCTGAAAATACCAAGGGCTATAGAATTTTCATAGCAAAAGATAGAAAAGTGATAGAAACTAGCAACGTCCGTTTTGAGGAAAATGAAACAGCGGAAGGCGTCCTGGACCCTAGTTATCCTAGAATTTTCACCCCACGGACATCGAGACTTACTCGCTCAATGGATTCAGAATCGGAATGTTTGGGGTGTGTCAGAGGAAGAAGCGGGTGAGAGTTATGACACTAGTCAAACTAGTGAGGAAACGGACTCTCCTGCTGATTCCGGTCTGACACCCTGCTCAGACATTGACTGGGAGCGTAAAGCTGTACCTAGGCTTGATGGAAGTAGGACTGATGTTTATTATTCAGTAAAGGGTGATAAAAGAAGACTGAGAAGTCATAATGACGTTAAGTGACAAGTTTTGTGCTAAGGCAAATAAATATACATTATGACCAAAATTTTTTCAACTTCAGGGAAAAGAAAGATGTCAAATCCAGACCAGAGGCAAGCAACATTGAAATAGTAATTCCCAAAAGCTATAAGTCGGCAATTGAATCTCCCCACTCAGAAAAATGGTAAGACGCCATGCATAATGAAATAGCTATTATGCACGAGAGGGGCGTCTGGGACTTAGTGCCTGTGCCCATCTCACAAAAAATAATTGGATCCAGATGGGTATATACCATCAAAAGGGATGAAAAAGAAGAAGTGAAGAGATTCAAAGCTCGTTTAGTGGCTCAGGGATACTCTAAAGAATGTGGAATTTACTGTAACCAAATAGCAAATTTTTTATACATCAAAGGCAGTATATTGATAAAGTTTGTCAAATGTTTAAAGAATTCAAATATCCCATTTCTTCACTTCCTATTACAAAAGGGATTACATTGAGCAAAAATGATTGCTCAATGAATGATGAAGAATTAAAACAAATGCAAAATTTCCCATACAGAAGTTTGATCGGATGTTTAGCCTATTTATCAAGTAGAACTAGACCAGACATATGTTTCGCTGTAAATATTCTGTCTCAATTCCAAGAGAATCCAGGTATGAAACTTTGGGATGCATTGCCTAAACTTTTGGGATATCTTGAAAAAACGAAAGATTATATGTTAAACTTATCAGTCATTTGTAAATTAAATTTAAACTGCTACTCGGATTCGGACTTTGTTGCCAATAGAGATGATAGAGTGTCACTCGTGGTATGTGTTGTGACTCGTCACAACACGTTATTATTTTTACTATTCAAAATTAACATTTTTTTTTATAATTCATTAAATATTTTATTTTACTTTAAATTTATTATTCCAAATTATCTTATTCAAAACTGCTTTTATTTTATATAATCATTAATAGGCCAATTGTCTCTTTTCATAAATTAAATTATAACACGCTGTTGTATTCATATTTTCATGTACAGTCCACGCCCTCTTTCAAAATTGCGGCAAAACTACATTCTTTTTTTTTATGATTGGCAAAGGAATCTCCCCGGTTCAGCGAGAATTTAGTTTTTTTGGTATGGCATCATCCGGTTAGCGTGGGAGAAATTGTGCTGACTCGCTCTTCTCTTGAAAATTTGTGGTGCGTATAGGTGGTGTTTAAAAAAAGGGGTCCCTTCGGGGACATCTTTCGCCTTCTTTTTTTATTTATTATTGAATTCATTTTTTTTTAGTATTAAAACGATCCTATACACACTATCTATGACAAGTATGTGGAGTAATGCTGATTAATTATTCTTAAATAATTTGTGATGTGAACAGGTGTGTATTTTCTTAAGGTAAGGGTTGTTGTTGATGATGAAACCCAGACCGTCCGACCTACCAGACAGGTGTAAGGTAACTGTTTGGACGGTCGGGAAGTGCCACCCAATTTAGACCGGAACCCAGTGGGGGAGGCATCCACAGGGACCGTACCCTCCTTCCCCTACCACCAACCTCTCGGAAGGACTTTCGGACCCATATGTTTAACATGATCGTACTCCGCATGAACACGGCGGCAGTTTTGGGTGTGTCTTCACCTCTTGTCCTTATCATTTGTTAAGATGGAATCCATGTGCAACATATCCATATTCATCGAATATTTTATCTTGTGACAGCAAAAAATAATAATAATATCATTAATATGGAAAGTGAGTACATTTGAAGAAAGCCTTTATTTATAATAACTTGTGTGTTAAAATGGAGATATTGATAGTGCACGTGAACAAAATTGATGACATTATTCTGCAATAACAATTTGGTCAATATATATATTTTATTTTGTGTTTTCTTCAACTAAAAATAAAGGTGAATTTACTTTTTAACTTTTGTGCTTGTTTTCAATATGTACAGAGGATTGTTCTTTTCAAGAAAGAGTTATTGAGCTATGTAAAATAGCTTTTGTATGAATTCATGAGAATTCAAGGTGAATAGATTCTGTCTTGGGTTGATATGCAAAGGAATATGATTTGTTTGCAAAAAAAAACACATATTGAGGTCATATTGCAAACTCTGTGAAGTGTCCTATGAAATCGGACATTAAGCACTTGTGACTTTCACAATACCACATCACATAAATATAAATATGTATTCATCTAAGAAATACAATATAAAATGCAAACCCCTACTTATTGAAGCTTTACATATGAAGATATATTTTATTCATCTATATTGACATCATTTTAGGTAACAGGAGTATTTATGAATCAAGAAACTTATTATGTTTGTCAAATTGATAAAGAACACCAAGTCACTTGTGACTGAGAGTTATCAGTCCATGTTTCATGAACTTTAGTAACAAGAAATAATTATTTTCCTTTTTCGGTTCCAAATTAAAGGGAAACCTTTGTTTTACACTATTTATAAATTTCTCATTGCAGATCCTGAATACAGGTATATATATTTTTTTAAATGTTAAATTTAAATAATATTATATTTCATATGTATGTGTAATTTAGTTTTAGGCGCTCACATGCAAAATGGGTTAATGTTTTATAAACACAACGCAATGCAGTTTTTTCCTTTTATTCAAAATTCATTCCCCACTTATACGATCCCCTTCCATTAAGTTACTAATCTTTAATTAATTTCCTTTTTTTTTATTGTATGTGAGTGACCGACCTAACTAGATGTGTGATGGGGATTGTAAATTAACTTTTAAATTTCTTAAAGATCTCTATTTACAGTCCTTATCACAACAGTATGTTATGTCTAATAGATAGAGTATGCATTTATTGGCGTACATTTAAACACAAGTGTGTTAGTCTGTCAACGATGGAGGCAGAATATGTTTCATAGACAGAAGCTGCTAAAGAAATAACTTGGCTGCAAAATATCATTGAGGAATGTATGAAGCTAGGATTAAAATTTAACAGAAGTAATAGCATAATCTTTTGTGACAACAAGCTGCAATAAATTTTTCGAATTCCCCAATTGAAAATAACCGAACCAAACATATTGACATAAAATATCATTTTCTGAGAAATTTAGTTGAGAATGAATCTTTTAAAATTAACTTTGTAAATACCAAAGAAAATGTAGCAGATTATTTCACAAAGCCAATGACCAAGGATAGGGCATTAAAATTTTATAATCAAATTTTCAAAACATAAAACTTCTGAATTTCTAACTTCTAAATTTTTTTTTTGTTCAAATATGGTTAGGATATCGTATAATTTATTCCTCCCTCTTTGATACATATACTTGTATCTAGAGTATATATATGTGTATGTTTACAATGAACTTTTAAAAATTTTTTTTTGCACACTACACTGATATATATGTTAGAGCCACGTTGAACGAGAGCAAAATGCATGACAGATTCTGGGCGGAAGCAATATTGTGTTTTACATACACTAAAAATCGAATATGTCACAAATTTAAGACTCCACATGAACTCTACAGTGGTAGAAAACCTTCAGTCAACCATCTTAGAACTTTCGGTTGTAGAGCATATGTAGGCAAACCCAGTCAGCTCAGAAAGAAGTTAGACATGAAGGTTACAGAAGGGGTGATGGTAGGCTATGCTACTAAAACTAAAGGCTATAGAATATTTTTGTCAGGGGAAAAACAAACAATTGAGACCTGCAATGTGAGGTTTGATGAGGGTAATGTAGTGGAAGGCATCCTGGACCCAATTTGTCCCAGAAATATCTCTTTAGGGATATCAAGAGATAACCTTTCAGAATACTCCGACGAGGAATATCCGAGAGGACAGTCTGATGGGGGGGGGGGGGGGGCAGGAGAGAGTGAAGACACTGGTGACGATCCGTCTGAATCCAGAGAGGAAATGGACTCTCCTGCTGACTCCAGTATGACTCCATGCTCGGATATTACTTTGCGGCGAAAGACAGTTCCAAGACCCGATGGGAGTAGAACCGACGTGTATTATTACGCTCATGGAGATAATAAAAGGTTGAGGTCGCACAATGATGTTAAGAAATATTGTGATAAAAGAAATATACAATTTGATCAACTATTTAATTTTCGGGAAAATAAAGGTCTTAAAAGGGTCAGAAGCAAGCAATATTAAAATAAATATACCAAAAGGGTACAACGTTGCTATTAAATCCTCCCAGTCCGAAAAATGGTGTAATGCTATGGATGAAGAAATGGCCGTAATGCAAGAGAGGGATATCTGGGAACTAGTTCCTGCATCCACCTCACAAAAGCATATAGGCAATAGATGGGTCTACACTATTAAGAAAGACGAGAATGGGAAAATCAAGAGATTTAAAGCTCCTTTGGCAGCTCAGGGGTATGGTCAGAAAAAAGGAGAATCATACGATGAAGTTTTTAGCCCTGTTGTTAACTTCAACTTAATTAGAGCATTCTTCTCAATTTTCATATGCATCCTTGGCTGGATGCATTTCCAGTTAGATATCAAATCTGCTTATCTCTATGCTAAATTGAGTCAAAAGTATATATGAAACAGCCTCAAGGTTATGTCAATCAGGAACAGCCTGATTATGTTTGTTTGTTGAAGAAAGCCATTTATGGTCTTCATCAAAGTGGAAGAAAATGGTATAATGAACTTGACACCAAATTAAAGGAATTAAATTTTTTGAAACTTCAATGGTGTAATTGTGCCTATATTTACAATAGCAAAGTTCTTATGCTAGTTTATGTGGATGACATAATTCTTTTTTCAAAGTATCAAAAGGATATAGACCACACTGTTTCATTACTTAGCATTGAATTTGATATCAAGGTATTGGGAAAAATTAGAAAACTTTTAGGCATGGAATTTAAAGAGTGTGACAATAAATTTTTTATACATCAAAGTCAGTATATAGATAAAGTATGTCAAATGTTTCAACAATATAAATATCCAGTTACTTCACTTCCCATTTCTAAAGGGAATATTCTAAGTAAAATAGATTGTCCAAAGACAAGTGAAGAAATAAAGCAAATGCAAAGTTTTCCTTACAGGAGCTTAATTGGGTGTTTGGCTTTTATATCTAGTAGAACTAGACCTGATATTTGTTATGCCATCAATATATTATCTCAATTTCATGAAAACCCCGGAATTAAGCATTGGGATGCATTGTTAAGACTTTTAGGATATGTGGAAAAGACTAAAAATTATATGTTAAATTTATCTAATATTGAGGAGTTAAAATTAAATTGTTACTCAGATTCTGACTTTGCTGCAAACAGAGATGACCGTGTTTCACTTGGAGGCATGATACTCTTTATTGACAATGTACCTATTTCTTGGCGAACCTTTAAACATAAGTGTGTCAGCTTATCAACCATGGAAGCTGAATATGTATCACTAACTGAAGCCGCTAAGGAAATGGTATGGGTACAGAACATAATCGAAGAATGTCATTTACTTGGGTTAAACTTTAATAAAAGTAACAGTGTTATTTTTAGCGACAACCAAGCAGCCATTAATTTTTCTAACTCTCCAATTGAAAACAATAGAACTAAGCATATTGATGTTAGATATCATTTCCTCAGAAATTTAATAGTCAATCAATCATTTAATATTAAATTTGTAAATAGTAAAGATAACTTAGCAGATCACTTTACTAAACCAATGACTAAGGAAATAATACTTAAATTTTGTAATAAAATATTTAAAAACTAAATCAAACTTTTTGAGATTACTGTTTAGTCTAACGAAACTTTCAAATGCTAAATTGAATTTACAACTTGGGAATTTTTTAAGATGTCATATATATACATTATTGTTTATCTCAAACCTCATTGATATAAGCTAGTACATCTTGAGTATAAATTTTTGTGATATTGAATCTTTTCACTTTACACCTTTGTATATACATCCATTTTTCTATTACCCGCATAATGCTAGATAGTAGCTTATGTGTATAAAATTTTGTAGTTTTCAACTTAGTCGAAAGTATGTGTTGAAAGTTTTGATAAAGGATTTTTATTATCTGATTACTTGCATCATGTATTTTTAAATATTTGGTATATCAATACAGTTTAATAGTATTAATTATGTATACTTGTATTGTATTAATAGACTAAAATTTTTAAGCTTTTTGAATTATAGTGTTTATACTCAAATTTACAGAAAACTTAAATTCTATGCTTATACAAAATCATAATCTTTTTAAAGTTGACTTGCTAAATATGATAATATGCTTATACTTAAAATTTTGGATACTTATAATTAAACTTAAACTAAAATTTAAATTCTGAATGCTAATACTTAAGCATTGAAGTTGTGTTGTATATAAATTTCTACTTGATGTGAAATGTTGTTGTTACAATATTGTCTACAATACTTAACTGTTTTTCAGATGCTGTATGTACTTATGCATTTTATTTTAAATTTAGTAATGATGTAATACTTTAAAATTTATTCCTTCATTATATGTTTGGTAGGATACTGGGGGCCTTGGTGTTTATTGATATACCTTGGTTTCTCAGAGTAAGTTTTCTTTTGCATATGCATTGAGACTTAAGGATTTGCATGAGGGGGTCGATTGTTGGAAAAAAATCAATACATCGCGATTCACATTCCTGTGAACGGATGTTTATGCAAATTTAATACGAACGACTCTTTCCGTTCACCGGCATGAACTGTGACGTTTCCCATCATGAGGTTTCCTGCAAATTAGTTCTCAATGCGTACCCATCTGATTTGCATATGCGAGGGCGTTTCCGGAACAGTCCATTTTCGGATATATAGGACAGAGGTTTCTTGAAGCAGACAAATTGAAGCAGGCAGATTGAAGCAAGCAGACCGAAATGCTTTAGACTGATGCATGCAGATGGAAACATGCAGACAGAGGCACTGTGAGATATTGTTAGATGACGGTTTTAGTCGAGACGGACACAGATGTGGTCAGTTTAGACCTGTATGTATTGAACGTTAAATTTACTTACATATGTTCGGACGTCACGTTAAAATTTGCTGATGTCTTATTCATTGGTTTTTCTTTTGCCAAGTGTGATACCTTCGCGATGGTGGCTGCAAATACACGCAAGTGATATAGGTAGTATAGTCATTTACTACTAATGCTTCAAGAAATTTCTGTCAGATTATTTTGCATCTACAAACTTTTTGTACATAGCATTATTTAATGTTTTGTGGCATGGAAATTACCTGGAATGTGTAAGTTGCCAAGTTATGTTCTTCACGTAATAAAGTGAACAATGATTTTTCCTTTAAAACTGGCTCCGTATATTTTAATGGCCCAGCCAAAACTTATGACTCTTTGTGCATACTTTGCTGTTAAAACTTAACTTTAAATTTTTAAATTTTCCACCAATTAAAACATGCCAATTTAAACCGGAACCCATTGCGGGAGGCATCTACAGGGACCGTACCCTCCTTCCCCTACCACCAACCTCTTGGAAGGACTTACGGTCCCACATGTTCAACGTGATCGTACTCTGCCTGAACACGGCAGCAGTTTTGACAGTGGCAGGAATTGAACCCGGGCCTACCGAGTGAAATTTCCTCACGCTAACCACTGAGCTACTGCGTCCTCCGCGACAATTTCCATAACTTTCTTTTTATTCACCCAATTTGAACCAGAACCCAGTGGGGGAGGCATCCATAGGGTCCATACTCTCCTTCCCCTGCCACCAACCTCTTGGAAGGACGTATCGACCCATATGTTTAACGTGATCGTACTCCGCGTCAGTGGCGGGAATCGAACCCAGGCCTACCGAGTGCAATTATCTCGAGCTAACTTCCCGTGTGCTAGTTTAAATTTTATAATGCCATATGCTAGTCTCTTAATTCCACCATCCTCGTTCCATCATTTAAAATATCCATTTAAAATATCTATAAATTAAAATATCCATTTAAAATATTAATAAATTAAAATATCCAAAATCAAAAAATCATCCATATTGTTCCACCAATCCATAAATATAATAATTTCAAATATATCACCACAATTCAAACCACCATAATTCAATCATTTAAATTATTTAAAATATCCATTTAAAATATCATATAAATATAATAATTTCGCTCGATGTATAAAACACTTATGCTAGGCTCTTAATTCATTTAAAACCGAAAGCGCGGTCTCCATGGAGACGGGGAAAAAATAACTGCGGATGGGTTAGAAATGCCGTTGAAGAACTGAGCGGATTGCTGAGAAATTTAAAATCATGACGTTTTTAAAATTGCGATCCTGAGGGCAATTTTCATTATTTCTGGACCAGATTGGACTTGTAAGAATGCCAGATATTTCAGCTTTTTGAAAATGTAAATTATTAGTCGAATTTATGAGTACTTTTCACTATGCGAGAATTAAAAAACCAAAAATCGGTTTTTTGAGTCAAAAGTTACTTTTGTTTTAAAATCTTTAAAAAATATTAGAAATCGAAATTGAGAGTTGAAATTGATATATTTTTACTCGCAATTGTCTTTTTTCCGGTGGTGTGATTTGTTTTTTTCTACGATGTCCGGATCGTGGAGCAAAAAGGGCAAAAAAAACCGGTTGAAATCGCATAAAACATTAAATAACAAAAAAAAAATAATTAAAATTTTTAAAATCGGTTTTCACGTGTCCCCTTCCCATCCCCCTGGGTCTCCGATTGCCAAATTTCGTAACTCTTTCGTGACGCGCGGTTGCTGAACGTATAGTGTATAAGACAGACAGACAGGCACACAGATATTGCCTTTTATTATTCAAGACTAGCCGCCTTTGGCGACCAGCCTGTTCGCTACCCTTGAAAATTCTGACCGTGGCAAACTCGTTGGCGCGACCTACCAGAAAGGTGTAAGGTAACTGCTTGGAAGGCCAGGAAGTGCCACACAATTTAGACCGGAACCCAATGGGGGAGGCATCCAAAGAGACCGTACCCTCCTTCCCCTACCACAAACCTCTCGGAAGGACTTGCAGTCCCACACGTTTAACGTGATCGTACTCTGCGTGAACACGGCTGCAGTTTTGGCAATGGCGGGAATCGAACCCGGGCCTACCGAGTGAAATTCCCGCGCGCTAACCACTGGGCTACCGTGCCATCCGCGACAATCTCCATAACTTTATTTTTATTCGGCAATTTTGGGAATCGAACCCGGGCCTACCAAGTGCAAATCCCGCGCACTAACCACTGGGGTACTTCACCCTCCGCGATATTCTTCATAACTTTCTTTTTATTCACCCAATTTAGACCGGAACCAAGTGGGAGAAGCATCCACAGGGACCGTACCCTTCTTCCCCTACCACCAACCTCTCGGAAGGACTTACAGACCCACATGTTTAACGTGATCGTACTCCGCGTAAACACGGCGGCAATTTTGGGAATCGAACCCGGGCCTACCGAGTGCAATTTCCGCGCGCTAACCATTGGGCTACTTTGCCCTACGCGACAATCTCCATAACTTTCTTTTTATTCATCCAATTTAGACCGTACCCTCCTTCCCCTACCACCAACTTCTCGGAAGGACTCACGGACCCACATGTTTAACGTGCTCGTACTCCGCGTAAACACGACGGCAATTTTGGGAATCGAACCCGGGCCTGGTAACTGGTTGGACGGCCAGGATGTGCCACCCAATTTAGACCGGAACCCAGTGGGGGAGGCATCCACAGGGAACGTACCCTCCTTCCCCTACCACCAACCTCTCGGAAAAACATACGGACCCATATGTTTAACGTGATCGTACTCCATGTCAGTGGCGGAAATCGAACCCGGGCCTACCGCGTGCAATTCCCGCGCGCTAACCACTGGGCTACTTCGCCCTCCGCGACAATCTCCATAACTTTCTTTTTATTCACCCAATTTAGACCGTACCCTCCTTCCCCTACCACCAACCTCTCGGAAGGACTCACGAACCCACATGTTTAACGTGATCGTACTCTGCATGAACGTGGCGTAAGTTTTGGCAGTGGCGGGAATCGAACCCGGGCCTACTGAGTGCAATTCCCGCGCGCTAACCACTGGGCTGCCGCGCCCTCCGCGACAATCTCCATAACTTTCTACATATTCACCCAATTTAGACGGGAACCCAGTGGGGGAGGCATCCACAGGGGCCGTATCCTCCTTCCCCTACCACCAACCTCTCGGAAGGACTTACGGACCCACATATTTAACGTGATCGTATTCCACGTAAACACGGCGGCAGTTTTGGCAGTGGCGGGAATCGAACCCGGGCCTACCGCTAACTTCCCGCGCGCTAATTTGCAATTTAAAATGACCATATGCTTAATTCCATCATCCTCATTCCATTGTTTCATTGTTCCATCATTTAAAATATCCATTTAAAATATCCAAAAGTTAAAATATACATTTAAAAAATCCAGATCGTCCCATCATTTAAAATATAAATATAATAATTTATATAGAGCAAAGGCGCTCTATTCAGATCCGTGACGTCACCTCCACCTTGACGTCCCCACCCACCACCTTCCCTGCTTCAGCGGGGGAGAAACGAACGGAACGCCGAGAAATTTAAAATCATGACGTCTTTAAAATTGCGATCCTGAAGGAAATTTTCATTATTTCTGGACCAGATTAGACTTGTAAGAATGCCAGATATTTCAGCTTTCTAAAAATGTAAATTATTAGTCGAAATTATGAGTACTTTTTACTATGCGAGAATTTAAAAACCAAAAATCGTTTTTTTGAGCCAAAAGTGACTTTTGTTTTAAAATCTTTAAAAAATATTAGAAATCGAAATAGAGATTTGAAATTGATATATTTTTACTCGTAATTGTCTGCTCTTTCCGATGGTGTGAGTTGTTTTTTTCTACGACGTCTGGATCGTGGAGAAAAAAGGGCAAAAAAAGGTCGAAATCGCATAAAACATTAAATAAATAAAAAAATAATTAGAATTTTGAAAATCGGTTTTCACGTGTCCCCTTCCCTCCCCCCCCAGGTCTCCGATTGCCAAATTTCGTAGCTCTCCGACGCGCGGTCGCGAAACGTATAGTGTATAAGACAGACAGACAGACACACACACACACACACAGACATTGCCTTTTATTATTTAAGATGATGAAATATTCATTGATTTTACATATAGAGGCAGACGATTTATATTACAATGGCGTTATTTGAATAAAGTTTATTTAGTGTAACTAGCATGGAGTTAGAAAGAAAGAGATAAAACTCCTATAGAAGAAATGCTTAAAAATGCCATGTTTCGAGAATTATATGTAGGTGTCACTAGTGCTAGTAAAGTGGCTGTGGTTGCCATTGCTAATTGACACAAAAAAAAGGCGTAGTATTTAGTATATGTATTTTTGATTAGTTTTAATTAAAGAGTTACCTAATTATGAGTATAATTAACCAGTATTTTTTCATAGTAGTAGGATAGAGTACAGAATCTATGGAGATAAAAATAAATTGAAAGGTGAAATAATTTTGAATGAGTAGGAATATTTTTTATTGTTTCAGTTCTAACTTGCATTGCGTTAATTATTTATTTTTACAAAACTGACAGTTTAAAAAACATTTTAGATCTTTCGCCATAGAAATTCATGCAATGCAGTTTATCCCACCACCACCTAAATTATTATCTTACACGATATTGGCTTTTTCTTAATGGGAAGTTTTAACTCCTTACTTTTACCTCCATGGTTACTGGCATTGTATTTTTTGATTGTCTTTTTTGAAGTTTTAAGTTTTCAAATATAATAAATTACTGTGATATTTAAAAAAATATCAGTGCTGAATGTATCACAATTTAGAGAGGCTTAAATAAAATTACATTTCCAGTTGGAAAGTGTTTTACAATCGATGCTTTATACATGATTGAACTTTCTTGTTTTGATATGTCACAAATTTACATTTCTAATTTGATATATGGTCCCCATTCACAATGTCCAATTTTCAATTAAATATAACTCGCTCAATTTTAAAGATACAGATATGCAGTTTTTAACACTTTACTACATAGTTGAAAAGTGTTTATGACTTTGTTCTATTTGTCTGTCTATCAGTCTGTTAGCACGATAACTGCCGTAAAAATGACTTTATCAAAATGAAATTTTAGTATGTTATTCAGACGATCTGTGGGACCTATGGGAATATAAATGAATAATATCACCCAATTAGTTTTGGATTGAACCCGGGTTGAAAAAATGAAATACATTGAACTCTATGGGACCAAATTTTTCAAATATTTTTTAAGCAAATTTAAAAGTCACAAGTTGCTTCGAAAGTTTTGGGAAATATTCAAATTATCACATAAGATATATAAAAAAAATTTCAGAAAAATATATTCAGTAGTTTTTAAAATAAATATTAGAAATAATAATTACACCCTTTATATGGAGAGATTTCGTGACCATTATATGAAGAGATCACGTGACTCACTTCTAAATAAAATATGGCATCCATCTTGTGTCAAAATCATAATTTTTAAAGTTCTTTTTAATTTATATTTGGTGTTGTATCCATTCTAAAACCACTTTATTTTTGCTTAATTTCTGTGCATCAATGTTCTGAAACAAAGCAATTACAATATATTTTAGTTTAAATGATCATCAAACTTTGATTATTTCTACAACGAAGCCTAATTTTCACTTGTCAGACAGATTGTAAACATATCACGCTGTAAGATGAGTTATATAAGAATTCGTGAATTTCTTTAATGCAAAATTATTTAGCTCTGGAGTCAGCAACATAGTTGATATGAATGAAATTGATTTTACACAGAACAAATGATTTTATAGCAGACATTTTCGGTGAAGTTTTAACCACAGAGTTAAATTACTTTTTCCTCCAGGGTTTCAAGTTTTTAAGTAAAATAAATTATTGTAATTTTGTGATGAATGAAAGGAATAGAATAAATGTTTATGAATGAAATTTTTACTGCTTTTTCATAGAGAGCCAGACAATTTATATTTCAATGATGTCATTTGAATAAAGTTCATTTTTTTCGATGAAGTTTTCAAATATAATAAATTATTGTAGAATTGTTATAATTTTAAAAATATTACCGCTGCATGTATCGCATTTTAGACATGTTTATATAAAATTGCATTGTAGATGGAAAGTGTTTCTTCATAATCAATGCTTTATGCATGATTGATCTTTCTTGTTGCATATAATGAAATCATCTATTGATTTCCAGGGAAAAGTGTTTATCTATACAATTTACTACAGGACTACAAGAATTAAAGCAAAAATGCTTGCTTTTAGGAAATCTTAAAGAATTGTATACTGAATTTAAACCATCCAAATTACAAGATAGGCTTTTCACAATTTGCAGAGCAAATGGTGAAAAAGAGCAAGTGGTGAGCTCCTGCAAAACAACCTTTGCAGAAGCTCGAGAGCGAGGTGTTGCCTTTTTTAACCATTAAACCTATTCTTTGGTGCCGTTAAATGGATGATGTTTTTATTATTTGGGATAGAGATTTAAATGATCTCCTTAATCTTTTGAATAAAGTTAATGATTTTTACCCTTTGATTAATTTTACCATTGAGCATGAATCCAATTGTTCTTTGCCTTTCCTTGATGTTCTAGTTACCTGCTCCTCCTTTGATTTCCGAACTTTGGCGTTCTGTAAACCCACTTTTACCAACTCTTGTATCCCTGCTAATTCTTTTCATCCAATATCCTCTAAAAAAGCCTCTTTTAATGCTTATTTTAATCGTGCATTTAATGTTTGCTCTTCTATCCCTGTTTTAACTGATGAAATTAATTTTATTTTTAATCTTGGTCATGAGGCTGCTTATTCATTTGAGTTTATAAGATTTTTGATCATGTTCGCCATAAATTTACTCAACTCGATACTAAACTTGTTGCTATTAATGCTCGTTTAGCTTATAAATCTAGTTTTCGTTACCATCCTAAGATTTTCCGTCCCTTCATTCAATTCTGTCATGATTTGGATTTTAAACCTGCCCACTCAAATATTATTACTTTATTCAATAGTATTCGTTCCGATAAATTTGGGGATATTGATGACTTTAAGAGCTATGCTGGGGTGTATGTGGTTTCCCTGTTGACTCCTGAAGGTAACTATAAATTTTACATCGGCAGCACTAAACGTAATGTCGGCATCTGTGTAGCAGAACATGCTAGTGATGTCAGGAAAATTTTCTACTGCTCTTGCTCAATGTGTGGCTAGTGATAATTTCCTGTCCATCTTTGAAAAAACTTTCTTCTTAATTCATTATAATAACTCTTGTAATATTCTCCTTTATGAATGAATACCTTTTTATTTATATTTACCATTCGTCAATTTGCAATTCTGATCCCGTTCAAATTCTAAGTTATGCTTGGTGATTCGTTCTTGACTCTATGCAATTCAAATCTCTTCATAGTTATCTATAAAGTCATCCTTGTGAAATGTATGCTTGACTGTTTTTTCGAATTTGTACTCTTCAGGTAATGTTCTTAACATATGTTTTTTAAAGAATTTTGTACCTATTTCTTAGGTTTATTTGTATTAATTATTAGCCTATTCAACTTACTACGTTCAGATTACGTTTTATTTTTATTTACGCAAATTTGCTATGTATATAGTCTATATATGAATGGTCCATGTTTGCTTTTCATGTAGTTACTGATGAAAGGTGTACTAATGCCCGAAAGCACTCTGGCCTTGTATTTAAAACTTTGTACATCTTTAGGATGTTTTTATTAAATGACCTTCTGTCTAACGATGTTGTGTCCTTATTTTATTTAAATAACTTCTTGTTTTAAAATTTTTTATGCTAAAAATGACTTTTTTTTTTTCAATTTTAAAAATAAAAAGGATAAAATATACAAAGAAGCACCTTTCACTTGATTATCTATATAGATTTGTTGTTTTATTGAACTGGTTTTTAAATTTTTAAATGATGTACCACATGGGCTTTGGGAGATGTTAAAAGTGATCATTTTTGAAATTTTGGCAATCCTAAAAATTGAAAAAATCTTCAAATGTTCAAAATTTTCAAATTTTAAGTGTACTAATGTGTAAGTGTTTTAAAAAGAGTTTCATTTTAAAAAAAAAAATTACAATTAGTTTATATCATATAAAAGCTTGAAGTCTTAGTTTTAAAATGTCATTTAAAATATTGGTTTGTGACAAATACAAGTGATTTTACTTTGGAATGAATGAATATCACTTTTCACAGAAATATGACCTTGAACGATGTTTCAAGGGTCAAAATCCCCCCCCCCTTTTTTAAATTGAAATTCTGACTTTTGCCTTCTTCCCAGGTATATAGGCCAATTTTAATTTTTAATAAAAATCCATTAGTATCATGCAACCCCCATTTGTTGATTTGGCATGGAATGACCCTTGTTTAAAATTATCCAAAAGTGTGTCACCTCAACATGGTGGTGGAATACATGCGGAACTAGACCGGAAAATAGGCACTCGCTACAGGTCGATTAAACAGCATAGTTTGGCGATTAAATAAAACAACTAATCACCCACCACTCTCTCCATAAGAAAAACGAAAGAGAAGAAATGTAAAGAATGTTAAACAAACACACACCCCATTTCCAGCAGATAAAAACTTAAGATTCATTTTAAACCAGATTTTAATTTTTTTTCAACTTGAGATTTTTTCAATTTTTTCCCTGTTTGTATTTGAGGCATAAGTTCTGAAGATTTGAATTTTATATGCATTTTTGTTCTAAAACCAATATTTAAAAATATAACTTTCGGGACTAGGATTATTTTGAGCTGTCATTTGCAGGAACATGTATATGTTTATGTTGAGTCTGTCAAAACACAGGATGACTAAAGGGTAAGAGTTGTGTCTAGATTAGCACGTTGCAGTAGTTTTGATGAAATATAGGATAACTTATTTTCCTCATATTATTTAATCAAATCCTTCGTATAGCCCTGCCGTCTTTTGAAAAAGCTTTTAACTTGCAATAACTTTCTTGCAGTAGCTGTCGACCATGCCCCTCCGCGAGGAAAGACATGGATAATGGGACAGTTCATGAAGTAGTTGTTGTTGAGACCCATACTGTCCAACCTACCAGAAAGGTGTAAGGTAACCATTTGGACAGCCGGGAAGAGTTTATGAAATAGTTGTCAATAGCATACCTCCACTACTCGTGCAAGTCACAGCTAACAGTGCAGTTCATGAAGTGTCGAGCGCACGCCTTAACTATGTGCACAGGTCATAGCTAATGGTGCAGTTCATAAAGTAGATGTCTTTTGCATATCAAAGTTACAAGTGTAATTCATGGCTAACGGTACAGTTCATGATGTAGCTGTTGATCGCATGCCTCCGTTCTGCACGCAATTCATCAATTTCATGAAGTAGCTGTTGATGGTCGATCTCACAATAAAGAAGCATTATTGCAAACGAACTGAGCTTTATTTCTGAACAGTAAATCAAGACGTAAGAATATTGCTAGTAAAAACTTCTAGTAAAACATAAAAGTATATATACACAAACATACGAGCTAAAAGCTCATGTTAAAACTGTAAAAATTATCTATAGGATATCACCTGATGCAATACAGTGGCTTTATTAGGTACAGAACTCTTATCTAATTAAACAGCATGCACTTCTGTACATCTACCATTGCTTGGCTGGTGTCACACATGAGTTTATTTGCCACTCTCTAACATGATACAAAACTTGAACATGTAGACATTGAATTGTTTGTAAAAGGGTAAATGACTAGATATGCATGCAACATTGAGCCTACTGACGAATAAACAACTAAGTCATAAATACACTTCAAGCTTTTAGCTAGCACTAAACTTAACAAAACATGTCAAACTATTCTGTCTACCGTGTTTCGGTATCTTTTCACTATATCACGTGCATCATAGTAAAAACTAACGTAACGGATTCAAATGCCGAACTTCGACAAAGACTACCTTCTGCATTCCCCTTGAGGTACAAGTGGTATTTGTACATATATGTTATTACCTTGAATTAAATAATTGTATAATATAAAGTGCAGTAGCATAGAAAAGTTTTTTACTTTAAAATGTACATTATTAAAAGTAAGATAATCATTATATAGAGAGATAATAACTTTATATAAATTTTTAATATCTATATTATTAAAAAGATCTTTAAAATCAAAGTACAGACATCAATAATACGAGGTAGCATGTAAATGTGATAACTAATTATGGTGAAAGTTTTCAGATTTCAGCTGGACAAAATGTTTCCTTGGCCGTAAGTTTTCTCTTCAAGAGAGAGATTTTTTTCTATTTGTCTGCAAAAATGTGTTTGGTTTAGTGAAAAGTGGCAGAAGACTTTTAAAAAAAAGTAGATATAATTGAGTTACAGGATCCTGAAATTTTTTTTAATGTGTAATAAAGTTTCAGACTCACCTTTTTCCTTCTCACAAAAAACAACTTTAAAGGCCCCGCCCCCACTGCTCTACGATTCGACTTATTACTTTTTCCATTGAAAGCCATCTAGTAGAGCCATTCTTCAATATTTTATGAACTTCTACTTCACACAACTCTTGACAGAGTTTTAATGAATCTGCTCTACTGGAACTTTTCTTTAGATAATAATAAATATCTACGAGGAATTCCTCAAGTGGAAAATGAAGTTTATTTTATGAATCTTGTGCAGTCAAATGAATTAAATGGCATGCACAACCATTAAGGATCCCCTTGTATTTTTTTCTTTAATAACTTTTATTACACCTTTAAATTGACCAGTCATTACCAATGCGTTGTCTGAACACAAGGATGTACAATTTTTCCAAGGAATTCCAAATTTTCCTAATTCAGCATCCAACAAAGTGAAAATATTTTCACATGTAGCTTCCCCACTGAGCTTTGATAGTGAAAGCATCATAGTAACATTTTTTTTCCAAAGAAATATCCATGTATGTAACAAGAATTGAAAAACTTTTTCCATTATCTGACGAATTACCCCCATCTGCCGCTAGAGTAAACTTTGCTACTTTTAAATTTTTTGCAATTTCTCCTACAGAAGAATCTGCAAAACTTTTAATAATTGCAGTAGTTTTAGTCCTGGCACATCCATATGTCGAAGCGTTTTTGAATCAGGGAACATCTTCTTGAAAAGTGGTCCTGCATGGTCTGCTGTAGACAACGGACAGTTATGCGCTATCAAAAAGCTGGTGAATAAAGTTTCTGCATTAATTACAGTTAGGTTATCATTTTTAATAAACAATGACTGCAAGCTTTGATGTGATGATTTAAATTTGGCTTTATCCACATGTCGGCCGCATTCTACATGTTGTCGGCAATCGTTTCTTCCGCCATGTGCAATATTGATATCAGCATCACACATGGAACAACAAGCATGGTTGCTTGAAACCTTAGATTTTTTAAGCACTGGCCACAACGTACTGTACTATTCTTTGAAGTGTTGGTGATGTTTTCGTTTAGACATAATTCTCACTTAGATTAAATTTAACTGCACTAATTCACGCTCTCAAAAAAGTTTTGCATCCCAGTCAATGCGATCAGCGAGAGTAAACAGCTGCGAAAAGAATAAATTGCACATGCTCTGTTTAAATGCACGCACACACAAAAAAAACCCTTGAATTCAAACCGGAAAATAAATGCTTGAGAACCGTTAGCTACGTCAACCACGCATGCGATCCACATTGGAGCAGTTGGCACATCTGAGTTGACACTCTTAGATTATTAGGCATTGCAAGTTCTTAGATTATTAGGTTTTGTAATATGTTTTCTGGCTTCTCTACAGTTTTAAAATATTTTAGATTTCAGTATATTTAGGTAAATTTAGGGTAATTTGAAATCTCAGTTTCTCCCAACAGTATGCTGCTATAAGCGATTGAAAGTTTATGAAACGTTTCACATATAAATAAATAGAAAATTTGGAAATAGAGTATTAAAAGAATATATATATCAGTATGTGAAGATATCAATCCATATTCATTCTAAAGTTTAGAATTGTGTTACTCTTCAACTGACCGATGTAAAAAAAAAAAAAACCCTTAAATAATGCATATTTCAATAAATGTTAAAAAATTTTTTCAAGTATGAAGGAATTACAGATTTGGTTTAAAGCTTGCTGAAAAGATCATTTTTCAATCTTTCGATGGCAATAAGATGGAAACTCTGTGATAATATTTTCAATCGCTAAGGTACAGATTTAAGCAAAAATCCCTCAAAAATAGTGCTTCAACATTAAATATAACCACAAAACTAATTTGAATTTAAAAAAAAAATCTCAATGAATTGTTTCCTTTCATGAACATAGGTACTTCTGTACAAAATGTCATGTCTGTTTGTTACTCAGATTTTACACTACAGGTGACACAAGCATCCTTTATTATTATATATTTCTATTTGCATACTTTGAATGCAATGGTAAAATCTTAAGAGCATTTTAAAAGTTACGCTTAGAGTAGAATGGGCAATAAAAACATGGTTTATTAGTTGCAAGAAACACACATTGTAGGGTAATAAATAGTAAAAGCTAAAATAAACTACCTGTAGCAATAGTTGGGAGCAGACCATACAGTAAGCACAGTCTCATTGAAATGCCACTTGTAACCTTCCATAACAAGCTGGTGTGCACGACAAATCATATCAATATCATTCGCAGTGTTAAATTGTGTTACGACATCACTACCAAACAGGTATCCTGCACCTCGAGGACTCACACCCCAGCCCTGGGTATCTGAAAATAAAATTATAAAAAAGATGACATACAAAATAATACAAGTTTAAATGGTATTAAATTTACTGTTATAACACTGGAAAATATGAATGTGCATTCAATAATTCTGCACAGAATTATCAAAAAATTACAGCATATAGATAGTCTACAGCAGGGCTAGACAAATCTAAAGTACCAGATTGTATAGAAATCTGGTCAAGGCACCCAGCATTTTAACTAAAGTTATAACCATTTCTAAAATGTTAGCTTGTTAAATTTTTCACATTTGCAGAATGAAAGGTTTAATAGGGTTAAATCTACTTCTGGTCATAATCAGACTAAGAACATTATCATGTAACCAACACATTTAATCTCTAGCTCCAAAAGAAATTTTAAATATTGATCAAAACAATAAGACATGCATCCAAGACACCATGCATTTAAAAAGAAAGAACCTCCTGTTAACTATTTCATTTTCATTAAAAATAAATTTATTTATTTAGTTCACTTAGTAAAGTATACAAATGGCACACAATTTTTAGTCTCTTTATTTTCTAGAAATGAAAAATAAATTAAGGGTTAAAAAAAGTTGTACTGCCAAGAAGTAATCTGATGAGACTGGCACTTAAATTTTGACCTGGTTCCTAGATAGAAAAACAATTTGTCCAACTCTGATTTTGAGAAATGTGATCAAAATATCACAGTATCAGTGATCCAAACCAAAGCACATCCAATGATATTCACCAACAACTGCAAAAATCAGAAAATTAGCATCTTCCATAAGATGTAAAAATAAAAATTTGGGGGGGGGGGGGGGGGGGGGGGGGGGGGGTACATTCCAAGACAAATGAATGTCAAGGTTAGACTGGGATGGATTTTCGGCCCAGGTGATTTAAAGGTGGAGGGCCTAGTTAAGCGATGTTGGAGGGGGTAGGGGTCAACACAATTTAGAAAACAACCGCAAAAGCACCTGATTTTCCAATGCAAGTTTCAAATTTTTTCCATATACATAAATTATGGGAGATATTGAAAGATGTTTGCCCTGCTTAGAGCCTGTTTCCAATTTTCCTCGCTTTTATTGAGAGAAAGAGAGAGCATCGATTGTTCAGGACAGACAAATCTCTATTCAGAGCTGAAACATTATGCGTACCTCGATTCTACCCTGCAAAAATTATCGGATAGGCTGTTTTCATTACACACATTTGTCGCATTTCAAATTTTTTAGGTCCTAACTAATCAGATTCCACTATTCATTGTGATTTTATATGTGGCATATTGTTTTTTGTGATACATTTTAGATTTTCATCTCTGGATTTTGAACACTTTGAACACAGAAAATTCGGAGGAGGGAGGGAGGGAGGGAGGAGGCTGGCAAATCAGACCCTCCTAATTTGAAATAGCAGAATTACCCTAGGCACTTTTGGAAGGGCACAGTGCCCTGCCTGCCCTTTTGTAACCAGAACAGCGCCCTCCTTGCCCTTTGTACCAGAAGAGTGCCCTCCCTGCCCTTTTGTTAACAGATCAGTTCCCCTGCTTAGCCTTTTGTCAAGAGAGCAATGTCTGTCCTCAAATGATAATCAACCAGTTTTTGTATTACCTCGGATAAGTCCCAGAGATCTTTCTCTGTGGTCATTACCATAAATTTTGATCGTGTCTATCTCACACACACACCCCACGCCGCCTCCTCCTCCTTCAAAGAGAGAAAAAGGGTGATCTAGTGCCAATAAAATGAGGATTGACAGCCCCATATCACTTCTTCTCCCACTAAAAGAAACAAAACAGAAAGGGGAATATTAAGCGCGTACCTTCATCCATCTGATGAAAACTTTCAAAACAGTTTTCTTTTTCAACTTAAGTTTTTCTTAAATTATTTCATGTTTGATATGCATTTTAGTTAAAGTTCTGTAAATGTAAACCCTGTAAGCATATTTGCTCTAAAACAAATATTTAAAAATATACATTTCCGGACTAGGGTTCTTTGCTCCATTTGCGGGAAGATGTTTAAGTTTATTCCACAGATTCAGTCAAAACCGGAGGGTGACAGAAAGTGTGGGTGAGAAAAGTTAGATTAGCGAGGTCATTTTAGCCTGCTTGAATGAAATATGGGAGAGCTTATTTTCTTTATATTGTTTATTAATTGCCTTTAGCTACCAGCCTAGTCACTTTTTGGAAATTCTCTTAATATGCTTTCTTGCTGTAGACCGCGCACATCTCCAATATGCACGAAAGTCACGGCTAAGAGTACTCTCATTTGTAGTTCATGTAATAGCTATCGACTGTGTATTAGTCAACCGCCGCCCCTAGAGAGGATCGGACACCACTCAAGTGGTGGGACCTGGACTCCCCAACAATTCTTGAGGAAGGAGAAGGCATGAAAAATGCACAAAAGAGAAAAATGAAATATGAAGGCGAACCCAGGAATTTGTGTGGGTGGCCCTGATCTGACCACTATGCTTTATATACAATATAATGAAAACTCCACTCCATGCAATAATGATACGCAGACATATTTAATTCGTGTAGTGGATTTACTCCCAATGCAGGTCATGCAATAGCTATTGGCAGTGTATCTGACCACGGCCGCCCATAAGGAGGGTCGGACACCACTCAAGTGCTGGGGCCCCCAATAATTTTTTGAAGGAGGAGAAAATATGAAGAATGCACAAAAGAGGAAAACGAAATATGAAGGGTAACCTAGAAATTTGTATGAGCGGTCCTGACCCGACTACTACGCATACGGATGCAATACGCGTTATATATAATATAATAACTCCGCTCTATGCAATAACGATTCGACATATTTAATTTGCATAGCGGATTTACAAAATTAAGTGCCTTCTTTTAACGATTGTATGTAATACGCGCACAACGCATGCAATAACGATATATACCTTATGCAGACGCGTGCAAATCATGTGACATTGTGTTATGAACAAGCGCCCATTCGCACTTATGCATTAACAGATTAGCCCATTGCACGACATCCTCATAGCAGATTTGAAATACAAAATAACCCCCTCATATTAGTGGACTTGTCTTTGACCTGCTCCGTGGACACATGCAATAATAATAATAAAGCTCATTTAATAACGATACGCCAGCTTTAGAGACGTATGCAGTAGTTGCGTTCGCGTACACGCCCGTTATATAAGTTTACAGCTAAAGATGCGGATGCTGTGCAGACACGAACGTACGTTGCTCGCACTATTAATAACTCTGCTCCATAGAATAATGATTAATTTAGCAGCTAAACATTTGCTAATCCATAGTTCAAAACTTTATATGGTGATTTTATGGAGCTTTCTGGAATTTTATGTAGTTATTTAAATCAGGGTTTTTTTTTTTGTAATCAATATATTAGCAACAAACAATTACCAAATATTTTCATTTAAATATATCTTATCCCTTAAAATCATCAAACCTCATTGACTAATGAGAAAATACTAAAAATTAAAATTTAATATTCTCCTTTTTAAATTTAATAAACTCTAAATTTATATAAATTCAATAATTGTAATTCAATAATTGTAAACTTCAGTAAAGTTCAATAAAGCTATTCGATTTTTTCAGATTCATTTATATTGTCTACAGAATTTCAAAGTGCTACAAATGACTCGCTAACTGTTTATAGCTAGTTAGTACTTTAGTTTTCACAACGATTTTATCTGGATGCTTCGACCATAGACTTCAGGTTAAAATATAAAATTAATTATTTTACAAACTTGTTTTTCAGTATATAAATTAAACTTATCTGACTTGAAATCAACCTGACATATAATCTACAAACTTGCCTGGCGGCACATAAATATGTACTGGAATATGTATATTTTCATTTTTTTTTTTTTTTTTTTTGTTAAACCTAACCAATCATTACACATTTTTAGAATCTCCAAGTTCATATAATGCTCTGATTGTTTAATCAAAATAAGATTATCTCATACTTATTTACAAATATTTCACCAAGGAGTAAGTAACAGATTCAGCTGAAACAATAGTAACATTTTAAGTAAATTAAAGCTTTCCCACACATTGGAAAACCCAGGTTAAAATTCTAAAATATCGAAATTATAACAACTATACTTCGCAAACAAAGAGCTCATCCAAAATCCAATTTTATAAAGTTGTAGGGATTTCAAAAGCTATATTTTTGCATAATTGTTTACAGGTTTAGTTTTTGAGATAGTATTACAAACTTGAAAAGGGGGAAATTTTCACTCTTCAACTCGACAAAGCGATTATCTCGAAAATTATAAGCACATTTTTAAAATATAAATATAGATTTAGCAACTAAATTTCCTAATACATATTTTTATTCCTTTCTATTTATATCTTTCTTTTATAGTTCTGAAGATATTTCGAGTGAAAATAAACAAAATGAAAAAAAAAAAAAAAAACACTTGCTCGGACAGATACTTTTTTAAGTTTTTCAAAAAACAAGTTCAAAATATTAAAAAATTTAAATTACTTTTATATATTCACAATCTTGACCCTATTTCCTACAAAACAAGAAAATATATTTATATTTTTGTCTATTAGAGTTAGAGGTATATGCAACAAAATGTTTACATTTTTTTGCAATGCTCTGATTTTTGTAATAAAAATCCCAAGCATAAATGTTATTCAAACATAAAAAATATGTGCTCTTTTTCTAGTAACAGCACCCTGCCCTTTTTTAATCCTGGGGGAAACTCTGGAAATAGGAAAAACTCTATACTGAAGCAGTATAAATGAAAATTATTAAATTACAATCCGATACAAACTAAGTACAAATGAATGGTATAAGCTAAATTCTAAAATTCTGAGGTGGAGGCTACCATTTCTCCAGCCCTCCACCACACCCAATCATTTCTGAATTTTAAAATTTTACTGATTTCCATCATTTGTACTTAGTCTGAACTTAAAAAATTACAGCCCCCCAACCCTAATGTGATAAGAGAATAACTCTGTACTAGAAGTGGTACAAACGAACATCTTTGTGATACGATTCAATACAGAGTACAAATGCTTGGAGTCAAAGAAATTTTTAAATTCTTAGGTGGGGGTGCCATTTTTTCAATCCTGCACTTTGAATCAGGAATACTGGACGTGGCACAAACAAAAAATTTTGTGGTACATACTGGTACAACAGAAGTACAAATGAATGGTATCATTGAAACATTGTACATTGAATGTACATTGTACATTGAAACATTGTACATTGAATGGTATCATCAAAATTTTGAAATTCCAAACTTTTTTTTTTTATCCTACGCCCAGCCTGGGCCATTCGGCCATACCCCGTCTTGCTGGCCAATACAGATGCGAAAGTCCAAAAAGAGAAGTATCTTCAGTGTCAATATCCCCCAATTTGAAACAAATAAGGAGATGTTATCCATTCATAAAACCACTTCCACACAAAGGGCAGGAGGCAGAAGCTGCCACACCTATTCTATTGAGATGCTGCTGAAGACAATCATGGCCCACCAACATTCGAAAGCAGGCTACGCCTGTCTTTCTGGGCAATTCAGGAGGAATCCTATTTTTATCTTGTAAAAGACACTCCCAACACTTCCCGGCAGCAGCCTCACAATACCAGAGTTTCCTGATGTCTTCAAATTTAACCTTGATCAATGTTTTATGGTTTCTCAAAGGGAGGGGAGAATGGTGCTGTGGCAAAGACAAAGCCAATTTGGCGAGTGCATCCGCTTCCTCATTGCCAGGAATCCCGATGCTTTGTTTACCTTTTTGGGTTCAGTAGTTTTTTGTTTTGTACATGTTCGGTGTAGTTGTTGTTATGCTCGTTCGTGCCTGTGTATCTTAATGCTAATAAATGTCTTTTGCGTGTATGTAAAACGAATCGTATCGTCTCTCGGTCTACCTGGCATACATGACAAAAGAGTTGGCGACGAGGATGGGACTTTGAGTTATAGCATACAAGTTGGAAATGAAATTTGGAAGCGACACGTAGATCAAATAAGGAAATGTGGGAAGTCGATTGAATTATCCCAAGCTGCTACTGAAATTCCAATTTACGATAAAGAATTGAATTTTCCAGATGAGCCAGTATCCGATGATGTTGCTGAATCGGAACCGCCTGCACCTGTACCTGAAGTTATCCCTGAACCTAAAGATGTACCTGTACCTGCCACTCCAAGTGATGATATACCACCTAAGCCTGTACCAGACGCTTCCGGAAAGCCGAAAACTGATGTGCCACTCTGATGCTCAAACCGAATCAGGAGACCTCCAAAAAGACTCGACCTGTGACTCTATATTTTGTCGGGGAGGAACTGTTATGTATCTGGCAACAGCCAGATCAGAGAACCTTCCAAGCTGTGTGACGCACGCGTGCTTTGTTTACCTTTTTGGGTTCAGTAGTTTTTCTGAACCATCTGGCATAATGTGACTTAAAACTGCTCCTATTCCAACTGGTGATGCATCAGTTTGTAATACAAGAGGTAACTTAGGATCATAATGGCATAAAATTCGGTCTGAAGCAATTTCTTGTTTCAATGCCTTGAAAGCTTTTTCACATTCTGCAGTCCACAAAAATTTAGTACCTTTCTGCAGCAATTTATTGAAAGGAGCGACACGAGTAGATAAGTTGGGAATAAATTTTCCGTAGTAATTGACTAAACCCAAAAAACTCTTCAAATCAGATACAGTTTTTTGGAACTGGTACCTTCGTAATTACATCGATTTTTTCTTGTGTTTTGTGGACTGCAGAATGTGAAAAAGCTTTCAAGGCATTGAAACAAGAAATTGCTTCAGACCGAATTTTATGCCATTATGATCCTAAGTTACCTCTTGTATTACAAACTGATGCATCACAAGTTGGAATAGGAGCAGTTTTAAGTCACATTATGCCAGATGGTTCAGAAAAACTACTGAACCCAAAAAGGTAAACAAAGCACGCGCGCGTCACACACAGCTTGGAAGGTTCTCTGATCTGGCTGTTGCCAGATACATAACAGTTCCTCCCCGACAAAATATAGAGTCACAGGTCGAGTCTTTTTGAACCAGTCTTGTCCGAACAGGAACTGTTCGGAGTGGCCAGATTCTTTAACAATTTATACGTTGTTGCTCCCATAAGGCTTAAAATAGCAGGGACTTTCATTTTATCTTCGATCCCATTAACAACGAAGTAAGACTCCGAACATTCCTTCTGAATTGACTTATCAAGATATCGTAAAATTACTTTCGGAACATTTGAATCCTAAACCACTAGAGATGACAGAACGGTTTCGTTTCTACAAGAGAAAGCAATTTGAAGAGGAGTCCATTGCAAATTATTGTGCCGAATTACAAAAACTGTCGATACACTGTAACTTTGGGAACAATTTAAGTACGATGCTTCGTGATAAATTGGTGATGGGTCTCAAAAACGGAAATATACAGAAAAAGCTGTTAGCAGAGGATAAGTTAACATACGAAAAAGCTAAGATGCAATGGAATCTGCTCAGAGAGATGTGTGTGAAATTCAGAATCAAATGGTATCGATAAAAAAATTACATAGTTCGCAAGATAAAACTATCAAAAAAGATTTTTCTAAATTTAAGAAATCTGAACCTACAAAGAAGTTTGATAAATCTCGGAAATGTTACAGATGTGATAGTACTCAACATTTAGCTCACGAATGTAAGCACAAGAACACTCAGTGTAAGAATTGCTTAAAGAACGGGCATTTGGCAAAAGTCTGCCGCTCAAAACGTAACGAAACAGTTAAACAAATAGAATCTGGTTCTGAAACTGTACCAGTTAATAGCGTTAAATCACCACGACATGCAAGGGATAAGATTTTATTAGAAATTTTTGTTGAAGGGAATAAATGTTTATTTGAATTAGATACTGGAGCTGCTATTAGTTGTATGAATGTAAATGAATTTAAGAAACTTTGTCCGGATGTAGCCATTAAGCCTACCAAATTATTGCTTAGGAATTTCGATAATTCTATGATAACATCAGCTGGCCAAGCAGTGGTGCAAATTCAATACAAAGATCAAATTAATACAGAAACTATTTATTTGGTACATGCAAAAAGGTAAACAAAGCACGCGTGCGTCACACAGCTTGGAAGGTTCTCTGATCTGGCTGTTGCCAGATACATAACACCCGACATGACTTGGGATCCACTGGAGAACAACTCTCTTCCCATTTTCAATAAGATGACCAATAGTTTCCTTATAAAGGGCTTCTTCAGGAGAGAAAGAGTGTTTTCTATTCACCAAAGCCTGAATGGCTGCTTGAGAATCAACAAAAAACACAACCTTTTCTTGTGAGATTTCAAAGCCTCAGCAGCAAGAAGCACCGCAGAGATCTCCCCATCAAAATTATCACGAAATGCCCCTACTGGTTTTTTAAGTTGAAAGAGTTGGCAATAAGCCCCAGCATTACCCGAAAGCCCTGACCATCCAACTCGTCCGAGGACTTAGAGCAGCTGGGTGGATGGCCGGCCAGCACCAGCATTACCCGTAATGGGATCAGCAGAGCCATCAGTATACACATGAAGCCAATCGGAGATTGGATATCTTTCATAAATAGTTGCAATTGCAAAGGACCGTAGCTCTATCTCGGAGAAAACTTTCTTTTTACAAGGAAGAATGAGCTCAAGGTTTATCTCTGCAACTTTTAGATGGTCAGTCATGAAAGTGTCAGTGGGCTGTCTGTCAATAACTGTCAAACCAAGTTTTTCATCAATTTCATTCGTATGGTCAAAATAGGTAGTTTGGGATTTCAATCTCCTTGCAACAGGTCTATAATTGTTCCAGTAATGACCACTTCCTTTGAGCAACCTCTCTCTGAGAAATAAAGTCGCTTTATCATGGCGATCAGATAGAGGTTCAATATTGGTCTGAAGCTGCATTGATTCTATAGGAGTGGATTTTGCTACTTCAGTAACCAAACGAAGTACACAATTTTGTGTGACGTCAAGTTTAGATAGGACACTATTAGAAGCCGTAATCAAAAAAATTCTGAACTGGCATGCTGCCGTTTCTCCAGTCACCTCCCCACTTTGAGAGAAGTAGGAATAACACTGTACCAAAAGTGGTACAAATGAAAAATTTTATGGCACAATCTAGTACAAATGTAGTACAAAGGAATGACATCGGCAAAATTTGAAATTCCGAGGACTGTCATTTCTCTAGCTCCCACTTTGAAATAAGAATAAATCTGTACTGGAAGTGGTATAAACAAAAATTTATATAGTACTATCTGGTACAAACGTAGTACAAGTGAATAGCATTGATGGAATTTTGAAATTCAGAAGTGGGAGCTGCCATTTCTCTAGCCCTCTTCTCTACTTTGAAATGAGAATAACTCTGTACCGAAAGTGGTAAAAACAAAAATTTTTATGGTACAATTTGATACAAATGTAGTACAAACGAAAGGTATAATTAAAATTTGGAGGTGGAGATTGCCGTTTTCACAGCCCTTCACCTTGAAATGAGAATAACTGTACCAGAAGTGGTTCAAACGAAAATCTTTATGGAACAAACATAGTACAAATTAATGACATTGAAAAAATTTTGAGATTCCAGTCTCCCTACTTTGAATGAGACTCCCTACTCATTCCTTTTTGAATGAGTCTCCCTACTTTGAATTGGAAATGTTACAAACGACAATTTTTATAGAACAATGTGGCACAAATGTAGTACAAACAAATAGCATCGACAATATTTTGAAATTCGAAGGAAGGGGGGCTACCATTTCCCCAGCCCTCCCCCCAACTTTAAAATAAGACTAACACTGTTCCAGAAGTGGTACAAACAAAATTTTTTATGATACAATCCAATCTGATCCTGGGCATCAAAAATATCTAATTATCCTCATTTGGACCAAGACACTTATTTTATGTTCATATTCCAAGCTTAATCAAAGAAGTCAAGTGAAGTTTTTTACGATGATAGTTCTGGCCCAAGTTGGGGGTGAGATTAACCTCAGGGTCTTCTCTGAGGATTGGTCAGCCACAAGTCTTGTTTGCTGATTGGATCTGATCTAGGAGAACTCCACCTCTTTTGTGGAGGCCTGGCTGGATGTACATAGTCCATCGTTTCAGCCCTCATTGCCTACCATAAATTTGGCAATAAAATTCTTTATTTTCTAGATAAAGTAATGTCACTTCTCTAGTCTGGCTGGTGCCACAGACTGTCTCTCTGTCTGTCCATCTATTGATTATGAAAGTTCTGATTAAAATGAAAGTAAATGTCTTTAAATGAAAATGTCTTTCATAATGATCTCTTTCATAAAAAGTCTTTAAATGAAAGTTTGCCATTTTAATCAAAGTTCACAGTTTCATGTCATATTGCTCAATTTAAATGAGAGTTCGCAATATCAATCATTAAAAAAAAAAAAAAAAAAATTTGCAATTTCCTGCCATAGCTCAGAGCAGATGGTAAACAGCTGTTTTGTAGAAGCTGGACACACAGGGTGCAGGTTGTAGCAGTTTGGCATAATTGGTGCAGGTATACCCAGCTGCATGATAAACTATTGCACAGCTGCATGATAAACTATTGCTCAGCTGCATGATCAGGAGTGGGGAATTACTGGAACTTCTTACCAGCCAGAAAAAATTTCTACCAGCCAGAAAAATATCTACCAACCAATTTGCACACACTGTTGCACTGTTCAAGATTCTCAATTTTTATAAACAAAAAGAAATAAGAACCCAAAATGTAACGTTTACATACACTTTAACACATTTCACACAAGTTTAAATACATACCAAAAATAATAAAAAATATATATATTTCTAGACTATCATAGCTTTTTTTATTAAAATGTACAATGTGCCCACAACTTAATTTTTGATATAAATCATCATTTAAATTTGATCACATACCTAAGTATATGTAGCACTGGCAGAAACATTATGATGTAGGAACTGCTGGAAAAAATTTAATGAATTTGAAATTCGAAGATAGATTTGAAGAGCTGAACTAACTGCGTAGCAGCTTGACAAATTGCAGAGTTGAACACATAAAAACCCCAGATGAATGTTTACTGCAGAAATTTTGCCCATTTATTGCAGAAACTTTGTTGGTTTGATAAAAATATTCAGCATTTATATGACAATATCTCTTGTGCAATAGACAATTTGTATCATTAACCTCAGTTACTGAACTGCTAAGCTTATTTTTAAATTTAGTCATATTTCCTTTCTGCTTAGTTTTTGCCAAGTCAGATATACATTTAGCTTCCTTAGGTACTATATTTACAGTATTACATTTTTGATAGAACTAGTATCCCTATCACTAGTTTTCCTATCCTTTTTAGGTTTCCCATCTCCCTTATGATCCTTATCTTGAGATTTATGGTTTTCTGTGTTAATTGGCTCACCGGTACTATACTGAGGTTTTAAAAAATATAGCCCATATTTTCTCTTAGCATAGAACAATTTATCACCTTTGGGTGTAAAAAACCAAAGTACCCCATTAACTCCTCTAAAACTGCAATTTTGTTCTTCTAGAACTGAGACAGCTAATAAACTTCGTCTAAGTTTAGATGAATACATCACATCTTTTAGCACAATAACACTTTTAATGTCCTTAAACTGGACTTACATTTCCACCGTCCCGATAGCCTCAACTGGACTTTTGATATCCCCTATTGCTAACGACATTGAAGTGCCTTTACACTCATTAAATTTAGAGAATAACTTAATGTTATTACAAAAATGTCGCATAGCAGCAATACCTACTACCCAGTTGAGCCTATCGTTAGGATCGATAACAGTATTAGCCTCGATACTTGGAGACCTAAAAACTTCAATTATGCTTGATCCACTCTGTTTAATTTTAGAATTTACTTTAATATGACCTGGCTTTTTACAATAAAAACACTTCACTTTACTACTTTTAGAAATATTTACAGTATTAACATTACTCTTAGAAACATTTCTAGTATTAATACAATTTCTAGAAGTATTTGCATTTGGCAATTTAAAATTAGGCATTTTTACATTATTTACACTTCTTTTAGTTGTAAAATATGCAGAATTAAAACTTTGTTTTTGCCATATCTGAGTTCTGTTGACGAAGTCGGCTTTCCTTGGCAGACAGCTCTTCCTGGATCTTGTGCAATTTGAAATCGACATCGCTCCATCTATAAATGATTTGGACAATCACTTGATATTCTTCAGGCAAATATCGGATTGCTTGAAAGACGATGTACAAATCTTCTATAGGATGTTTGGCGTCTTCAAGTTTCGTCACAATCTTCCGGAGTCTTGTACAGAAGATGTCGACAGGCTCGTCGGGTTCAGGCCGGATTGAAAAGAATTCATCCAGTAGTCTCACAAGATTTGCTCTACTCGGAGCTTTAAAGTGCTGCTTCAAAGTTTCCCAGACTTGATTTGGTTCGTCAGAAACATTGACAAGTTCCTTGTACTCTGGTGATAAACTTCAATAAATAATAGCGAGAGCTCAGTCTTTTCGACGATAGAAGTCATCAAAATCACGGTGAGATGCATCTTCTTCGATCGGCTTTACAGTTCCCGCTATGTGACCGAAGCATCCTTCTCCCTTGAGGACGAATGAAATTTCCATGCTCCATGTGACGTAGTTGTCTCGGGATAGTGGCTCAATTCTATTTGCCTCCATGGCTAGTAGTAGTTTCAATGAAGAAGTAAACTAAAGTCTTTTGCACAATTGTTTACCAATGTACGCAGTTCAAAATGGTGCCAGTCGCGGCCCCCATCTGAATACCTCTATGTTCTGGAAATTTTCTTAACACTTCACTGTAGTTTTTATGGGCATTAAAAGGCCTATAACCTTGCTGGAAAAAAATTTAATGAATTTGAAATTTGAAGATAGATTTGAAGAGCTGAACTAACTGCGCAGCAGCTTGAAAAATTGCAGAGTTGAACGCATAAAAACCCCAGATGAATGTTTGTTTGTAAATTAAGACATACGAAACATGTTAAGTAAATTCCAGTTCACTTTATTGAATAAACATAAAGCACTTTTAGGCAATTTACAACTTTGTAAAATCTATGCCAAAATGGTAAACAAAGCTATGTACAGAAAGTTCGCAAGCTTGTAAAGACAATTGAGTTCCAGAACTTTCTTGAAGCATTTGTAGTATTTAATAAAACTTATACTACCTTAATCTCTTGCGTGCTTTTGAAGCCACCACCGTTGGTATCACACATGGCAGAAAAGTGAAGCAACGATATACTTTGTGCTATGACTTCATACAATTTCACCGTTAATAAACTTGAACACTTAACGTCGCGAAATACTGCACGTAACTTTATAAAATGTCGTCATATTGCAGAAAAACAAGTCAGTGTTTTAAACTAAACACATCCGACTCGCGTATCAAACATATCGACTAAGAACTAACTCGGGCTTATCGTCATCATATGCTAGCGGTCATCTGCTAACTCATCCTAACAGATCATCGTAACGGAAGGAGAGAGAATGGATTGAATTGAAATTGAATGAATAATGCTTCAAGAAAGTTCCATCTTAGATATCCGATAATGGTCCATTCCGGAAATGCCCCTGGATATGCAAATGAGATGCGTACGCATTGAGAATCTAATTTGCATGACACCTCATGATGGAAAAACATCATGGTTCACGCCTGTGAACGGAAAGAGTCGTTCACAAGAAATTTGCATAAACGTCCATTCACGAGAAACGTGAATCGCGATGTTTACATTTGATTTTTCCAACAGAAACATTAGTTATTTAAAAAAAATCAAATACAGTTGGCTAATTACTACTAGCCAGAGTCCTCCCAGAATTGAAACAGGCCAGGATGCTATTACCCAAAAAGAGTACTTAAATAATTGAAGGCACTAAGTTAAAGAGCAGAATTACATGTACCCTCGCAACAGCTGTATCATTAGCGATGAGCCCGCGTTGCGGCCGGGTATGCGGTCAACAGATACTTCATCAACTGCACTATTAGCTATGATTTGTGAGCGTAACTGAAGTGCGCGATTGACAGCTACTTTATGAACTGCAGTGTTAACTGTTGGAAACTTGGTTTTGTTTACATCGCGATTCTCGTTTCGTGGGAGCGTGACGCCATTATTCTAAATGATTTTTCCGTTCTCATGAACAAATCGCGATGTGGAAAAAACTGGGCTTATCATGCAAATCCCCTTCTCGCCGCTCACGCATCCTGATTTGCATATCCAGAGGGCGTTGCCGGCAACGATTGTGTTCCGGAACGCACCCATCGTCAGATATAAAGGCTGGACACATTTTTGGTTTAAGCAGATCGTGATACGGATCGCAGTTCGATCGTAGATAGATCGCAGACCTGACCTGATGCTAAGACGGATCTACATAGAGTCTTGTTCGATGTAGTAGAATGTTATGATAATGTTTATCGGTTGACGCGGATGTTTAATCTAAGTTATAGTGGATCGTAAAGATTTTGTGGTTCTCAGTTAAGGAGACCATGTTGTTCCGTGTTGTGGACTTTATGCAGTATTAATCCGTGAAGTTTCAAGTTTTTTGCCGTAGCGTGTGACCAGCTATAGGTGGCATCGGGAAATGCACGTAATTACGTAAGTTTTGAAAAGTTTGTTCTACTTACTCGTGTATTTATGCTTTAACCAGAAATGTGTCTCAGCATGAAACTTTTACTGAAACCTTAAGAATGAGCTTGAGAGCTCATGTTTTTGTACATAGTATGCTTTGCTTTGTTTTACATTGCCATGAATATCTTGTAAGCAAATGCAATGGATTCGCTTCTTAATAAAAGTGATCTGAACTAAAATTGGAACTGTTATTTTCAACACCTCTACAGTTAGTTGTATTTTTACAACTACCATTTGATGTTGTTATCACTGCAACCCTGCTTAAATTCCAGCGAAGTTTTTCAATTCGTACCTCATTTAAATTTTATAACCAGAAGGTTTATCCTGTGAATCCTGACAGGTTATATGCATGAGTGTATTGCCATCTATCTTTCTGCTGGACCAACAGGTCTATGAGCTAACAGGTCTATGAGCCAACAGGTTGTTATTAATTCCATCAGGTTATGGGCCCTAGCTCCCCCATAACAACGTTAAAAATCTAATTCAGAAGTGTTTGTGTTCCATAAAGAAGCAGAGAATCCTGTCGACGGGGGCTGCGGACAGCGCCATTTGCATGTCGATGAAAGTATAAACAAAAACTGTTCAGTTCTAAGAGACCATCTTGCCATGGAAGCAAATAAAATTAGTGCATTGACGAGAGACAATTACGTCACATGGCGAAACGAAATTTCATTCGCTCTGAAAGGAGAGGGCTGTTTTGGATTTGTAGACCGAACAGCGTTACCGGTGGATGATAAGACGTCACGGCGTAACTATGAAGAGTACATGCGCTGAAGGGACCGTGCGTTAGCTATACTGTTCCAGAACGTTTCATCTGACTACCAGGAGTTGATAGATATTAACGACGATCCGGCAGATGCGTGGGACAAGTTAAAGACACACTTTGAAGCACCGACTCGTGCTAATTTAGTGCGCTTATTGGATGAGTTCTTTAGCCTGCGTCCGGAGCCAGATGAACCAGTGGATATCTTCTGCACGCGTTTAAAGAAAGCGGTTGCCAAGCTGAAGAACGTTAAGCACCCGGTGGAAAGTGTCTATGTGGCATTCCAAGCCATCAGATACCTCTCGGACGACTTTCAAAGTATGGTGCAGCAAATTTACAGATGGGAGGACAAAGATTTCACGTTGGAAAAGATCCAGCGTGAGCTATCCGAGGAAGAAGGCCGTATCCGGCAACTCCGTAGTGACAGAAATCATGTAAGTCAGAATTCATCTGTATTTTTGTCTCAATGTAATGCAAATGTAAAAAGTAAAAATAACAGTGTATTTAAAACTGGAAAACCAGTTAAAAAGGTCATAGGACCGTGTTATTTTTGTAAAAAGGCTTAAAAAGAAATTGCCCTACTCTTAAGTCTAGCTCTAATATAATAGAATTATATTCTTCTGCTAGAATTGAAGTAAATATTGTGCAGAATCCTAGTGATAGACTCGGCTGGGTAATTGACACCGCTGCTATGCGGCACTTTTGCAATGACATTAATCTGTTCTCAAAATTTAAAGAAAGCAAAAGTGCATCTATGTCGCTAGCAGTGGGTGATATTGAGAGCCCAGTTGAGGCTATCGGTACGGTCAAAATGTTTGTTCAGTTTAAGAACGTAAGAAGTGATATTGTTCTTTCTGATGTTATGTTTTCACCTAAGTTAAGGCGAAACTTATTAGCTGCATCTGTTCTTGAGGAACAGGGGTATACATTTAAAGGGGCTAATGGGGTATTGTGGTTTAACACTCCAAAGGGGGAAAAATACTTCTATGCTAAAAGAAAAGAAGGCTTATATTTTTTAAAACCTCAATATGAAACTCAGACTGTAAATAACAATATCGAAGACCGTAAAACTAAAGGAAAGGATCAGGATAGGGATAAAAAATCCAAGAAAGATAAAAAAACTATAAATAGGAACAGTATTAACAAAATGAAAATTTTGCCTAGTGTAAATAAAAGTAAAGATAACTCTGAGGTGAAATCAAGGTCAAAGGGAAAAGTTAATCGTAAACCAAGTTGTTCGGTTTCAGAAGTTTTAAATAAAACTGAACTCTGGCATAGAAGATATTGCCACATTAACACTGATTATTTATATCAGACAAGTAAAGTTTCCGCGGCTAATGGACTCCCTAGACTAAAATATGCAAAAATTAATTGTTTTCATTGTAAATTAGTAAAGTCTAAGAGAATTTCTTTTAAGCCAATTGGTAGGATAAGGTCCACAAAACCTTTACAATTTCTCCATATGGATGTGTGTGGTCCCTTACCTACAGCTTCAATGGGAGGAAACAGATACTTTTTGACAATAACTGACGACTTTTGCTGGAAGATGTTTGTATATATCACGAAACAAAAATCAGAGGTATTCAAGATCTTTAAGGAATTCCAAGTTAAGGAAGAGAGGCAGCTAGGCAAAAATATTTTGTGTATCCGTACGGACAATGGTATGGAGTTCTGTCACAACCAATTCAAGGCATACTTAAATAAATTGGGGATTAAATCAGAAAGGTCAAATGTATATACGCCCGAACAGAATAGGGTTTCTGAGAGATTTAATCTAACTACACTAGATTGTGTAAAAGCTATGCTTGATCAAAGTAAGGTTGGTGACAGGACGTGGCCAGAGGCGATTTTATGTTTTGCACATACAAAAATCAGGATATGTCATAAGTTTAAAACCAAAACTCCACACGAGTTATATTATGGTAGGAAGCCAGCCGTTGCTCACCTCAAAGTTTTCGAGTGCAAAGCCTATGTTGGCACAGCCAAACAACTTAGGAACAAGTTGGACATGAGAGCCCAAGTAGGAATCATGGTCGGTTATGCCGAGAGCACCAAAGGCTATAGGATATATATAGCAAACAAAAGAAAAGTTGAAGAAACTAGTAATTAAGATTTGAGGAAGAAGAGGCAGCGGAAGGCGTCCTGGGCCCTAATTACCTTGTGGAACCTTGAGGAAATCGAAAGTTACTCAGTCGATTGACTCGGAATCAGAATGCTTGGGAGGAGTGTCAGAGGAAGAAGCAGGTGAGAGCCATGACACTAGCAAGTCTAATGGGGATGAGGACTCTCCTGGTGATTCTGATCTGACACCCTGCTCAGATATTAACTGGGTACGGAAAGCAGTACCTAGGCCTGATGGGAGTAGGACGGACGTTTACTACTCGGTAAAAGGTGACAATAAAAGGCTGAGATCTCATAATGATATCAGAAAATTTTGTGAGAAATCCAATATTCATTATGATCAGCAAATGTTTAATTTTAGAGAAAAAAAAAGGGGTAAATGATATCAAAAGAAAACCGGAAGCAAGCAATGTTGAGATCTTGATACCCAAAAGCTATAGATCGGCAATTGAATCTCCCCAGTCCGATAAATGGCACGAGGCCATGAATGATGAAATAGCTACAATGCAGAAGAGGGGTGTCTGGGACTTAGTACCTGCACCCATCTCACAACAAAAAATAATCGGTAGTAGATGGGTTTATACCATTAAGAAGGATGAAAGGGGAAATGTCAAAAGATTCAAAGCTTGCGTAGTAGCTCAAGGATATACCCAGATAAAAGGGGACTCATATGATTAAGTGTTTAGCCCTGTGATTAATTTTAGTTTGATCAGAGCCTTCTTCTCCATATTCGTTTCCATGCTTAAATGGAAACATTTTCAACTGGACATTAAGTCCGCATATCTTTATGCAAAACTTAATGATAAAATTTTTATGAAACAGCCACAAGGCCATACTGTTTCACTTTTGAGTAAAGAATTTGATATCAAAGAATTAGGAAAAGTCAAAAGACTTTTGGGTGTGGAATTTAAGGAGATAGGGTTTTTAAAATTTAGTAATGATATCTTTAAAATGTAAATTTAACTGTTAAAATAGAAATTTTTCTTTAAATTTTTTACACTTTTTCCAAAGTATAAATGGTATCTTATGATTTATTCCTCTCTCATTGATACAAATGAAATGTATCTTGAGTATATATTGTGATGTGACAATGAACTGTTACTTTTCTCACATTACACTTGAAAAATATATATCCATTTTTACTACTAATGCATTTTTTGCTTATGTGAATAAAATATGTGTCTGATCTCAAGAATGTACATCATTGATATAATTCACATGAATCATAAATTTTTTAATCTGTGCTTATCTCATATGTATGTTTACCTTCTGTATCTTCTTTTATTATCATTGCCATTGTATTTGGTACTTATAGTGTATACTACTTATAGTGTATACTTTAAATAAAACTTAATTTTTTTTTAATCTTAAATGTTAAATTTAATAGTTATACAGTAAATTTTCTACAACTTGAATTTGATGTTTGGACTTAAATTTTTAATCTTAAATGTTAAATTTAATAGTTATACACTAAATTTTCTACAACTTGAATTTGATATGTATAATAAATTTTTTAATCTTAAATATTGAATTTAATAATTATACCTAAATTTTCTAGAGCTTAAATTTTGATATCTTTAGATTTTTAAACTTAATGTTTCTATAAATTTTCAATGTAGTAAAGAAATAGTTTTCTTTAGCATGAGCTAGTACTTAAGAAGAGCAATAGTATGGTTATACTCAGTTTCTTTTACTATGTTATCCTTAAACATGTAATTTGAAGAATGCTTATGATCTGCATAATAGAGAAAGAAGTGTACTTATTTGATTGTTGCCATTTTGAGATATAGAAAAAGGCTGTTCACTTTCTAGAATGTTATAAGTATTATAAATTTTTATAATGTAAAATTTATGTATGCATACATTATGTTTTTAGGATACTAAGGACCTTGACATTTTTGGTCTTTAGAGTAACCTTTTCTTGGATGAGAGCATGAGTGCTGAGAGTTGGTGTTTTTGCATGAGGGGGCCCGATTGCTGGAAACTTGGCTTTGTTTACATCGCGATTCTCGTTTCGCAGGAGTGTGACATCATTATTCTAAATGATTTTTCCGTTCTCGTTAACGAATCGCAATGTGGACAAAACTGGGCTTATCATGCAAATCCCCTTCTCGCCGCTCACGCATCCTGATTTGCATATCCAGAGGGCGTTGCCGGCAACGATTGTGTTCCAGAAAGCACCCATTGTCAGATATAAAGGCTGGACACATTTTTGGTTTAAGCAGATCGTGATACGGATCGCAGTTCGATCGTAGATAGATCGCAGACCTGACCAGATGCTAAGACGGATCTACATAGAGTCTTGTTCGATGTAGTAGAATGTTATGATAATGTTTATCGGTTGACGTGGATGTTTAATCTAAGTTATAGTGGATCGTAAAGATTTTGTGGTTCTCAGTTAAGGAGACCATGTTGTTCCGTGTTGTGGACTTTATGCAGTATTAATCCGTGAAGTTTCAAGTTTTTTGCCGTAGCGTGTGACCAGCTATAGGTGGCATCAGGAAATGCACGTAATTACGTAAGTTTTGAAAAGTTTGTTCTACTTACTCGTGTATTTATGCTTTAACCGGAAATGTGTCTCAGCATGATACTTTTACTGAAACCTTAAGAATGAGCTTGAGAGCTCATGCTTTTGTACATAGTATGCTTTGCTTTGTTTTACATTGGCATGAATATCTTGTAAGCAAATGCAATGGATTCGCTTCTTAATAAAAGTGATTTGAACTAAAATTGGAACTGTTATTTTCAACACCTCTACAGTTAGTTGTATTTCTACAACTACCATTTGACGTTGTTATCACTGCAACCCTGCTTAAATTCCAGCGAAGTTTTTCAATTCGTACCTCATTTAAATTTTATAACCAGAAGGTTTATCCTGTGAATCCTGACAGGTTATATGCATGAGTGTATCGTCATCTATCTTTCTGCTGGACCAACAGGTCTATGAGCCAACAGGTTGTTATTAATTCCATCATTAACAGTAATTTTTGCGCGAGGCAGAGGTGCGCGATCGACAACTACTTTAGAAACTACACCGTTAGTTGTGGTTTACACATGCAACGGAAGTGCGCGATCGACAATTACTGTTCGTAAAAAATGTTATTTATGGCACATAGCCATTTGTTGTATCTGTATGAACTTACTGTATCGTAAAAAGGGTAAGTTGCTTTAAAAGGGTCCATCAATAACAGATAATAAAACTGAAGATAAAAATCACTCACTAAGACACATTGCAGATGTAGCAGATAATAGTTGATTTTATCAAATCATGTAGTTTAGTTGAAGTGAAAAGACATCTCTTGAAATAACTAATTTATTTTTCATGAAAAAGAAATATTAATGCACAACACAAATAGTACACATATCCAGAACTTTGATATGGTACTTGTTAAAGTAAAAGTAACATTGTCTCAAAAGTTAAAAACACTAGACAATAAGTAAGTCTAAACAAACTGGCAACGTTCATTGCCAATTACAGGCAATCATGCTTCAAAAGCTTACATAACAACATGCATAGCATGAGCATATTCAAGTACGATTGGGAGAACTTCCCAGAAAACAGAACAACCCCCTCTACTGACACATCCCCAAGTTTTAAATAGTGCCGCATCATTGAAGTAGAAGTTAATGTTTTCGGAATATACAAATTTCTAATTGGATGAAGTAGATATTAACATATTCCGGATAAAGACGTCTCAATTTGCAGGAACACTGAACATGGAATTAAAACTTATTGGCAAGCGATCCTAAAGTGATTAATCAATCAGAACAAAGTAACTTTTGGGTTTTGACTGTACATCTACCGATGTACGCATTGCTTATTTACATTAAGTTTTCTAACAATCGACCTCCTCCTGCAGATTGATTTACTTAACCACAAAATACAAGTTACAATCAAATTTAAATTCATATTCATGTTGAACATACACTGCTTATAGAGTTTCAAATATCATGTATAAATTATTAGTGTGTAATTACATTTCAAGACAATGTTTTAAAAAGTATAAACACATTATGATACAGTTTACATGAAAACAAAAAGTTAAAATATCTCTGTGTTAAAAACAGGAGATACAATTTTAAATTCAAAAACTCTTAAACCATCGCCACACAGTATAAACTCAACAGTACATAAACTACATGTTGAGAGAATGTCAAAAAGTTTGTATATCACATTGAGAAAAATTTTAAACTTTTAAACCTTCACCAAACAGTTTAAACTGATTAGCATTTAAAGTACTAAATGAGGGATTTGAGAAAAAAATTGTGTAAATTAATTTAGTGTATTTTTAAATTTAAAACCTTAAAACTCTTCACCACACAGCATAAACACATTGGTAACTAAACTCACAATGTGGGTTTTGAAAAAAAGGTTGAAGTTTATTTAAAAATATGACAATACAATTTAGACAAGTTAAATTTTAAATTGAAATAACAATTTAAAATTTTTAAGAAGTTTTAAAGATTTCACAGTATTTAAAAATTGCTTCCTTGGCAATTGGTTTTGTAAAACCACCAGCTTTGTTATTTTTACTATTTACAAATTTAATCTCAAAAGTTTCTTTTCATCTAGATTTCTCAAAAAATGATATTTAACATCAATGTGGTTTGGTTTTGTAAAACCACCAGCTTTGTTATTTTTACTATTTACAAATTTAATCTCAAAAGTTTCTTTTCAACTAGATTTCTCAAAAAATGATATTTAACATCAATGTGTTTTGTTCTACGATTCTCAATGGGTGAATTGGAAAAGTTAATGGCTGCTTGGTTGTCACAGAATATTATACTGTTTCCTAACTGAACACCAAGCTTATTACAGTCCAGTAATGTTTTGTACCCACACCATTTCCTTTGCAGATACAGTCAATGAAATATATTCAGCTTCCATTGTAGATAAATTCACACATTTATGTTTAAATGTCCTCCATGAAATAAGTACCCTATCTACAAAAAATATCATTCATCCCATTGATACTCTACCATCCCTATTTCCTGCAAAGTCAGAATCAGTATAACAATTTAAATTTACAGTTTGAATATTAGATAAGTTTAATTTAAAATCCCTTGTTTTATTTACATACCTCAGAAGTTTAAGTAGAACATCCCAGTGTTTAATGCCTGGGTTTTCCTGAAATTGGGATAACATATTTACAGTATAGCTTATGTCGGGTCTAGTTCTGCTGGCAAGAAATGATAAACAAACTAATAAGTTTCTGTAAGGTATATTTCTCATTTGTTCAATTTCAGAATGATTTGCCGGGCAATCTGCTTTACTTAAAACTACACCTTTAGCTATGGGTGAACTTTAAACAGGATATTTAAATTTTGAAAATTTATCACAAATTTTGGCAATGTATTGATTTTTATGTATAAAATGTTTATTATGTTTTTCCTCGAACTCAATACCAAGCAACATTTTTGTTTTACTTAATACTTTAATATCAAACTTAGAATTTAAAAGAGAAGTTATAGAATTTAGATCATTTTGATTTTGGGCAAATAATATTATGTCATCTACATTAACAATTAATAAAGCTTTATTGTTAAAATTATATGCACAATTGCACCACCTAAACTTTATGAAATTTAGTTTTCTGAGAACCTGATCTAACTCTAGATACCATTGTCTGCTGCTTTGGTGCAAGCCATAGATTGCTTTATTTAACTGACATACATATTTACTTTTATTTTTGTCAAAAAATCTTGGGGGTTGACTGTGAAAATTTCCTCACTTAGATTGGCATATAAATATGCACCTTTGATATCAAACTGTGTATGGAACCAACCCAATAAACATACAAAAATAGTATAAAACATTCTAACAATTGTAAAGTTAATCACCGGGCTAAACACTTTGCCCCTTTTCCTGGTTAAGTCCCTGTGCTACAAGTCTAGCCTTATACCTGCTAATTTCACCCCTTTCATCTCTTTTGACTGTATATACCCAACTGCAACTGTTTACTTTGTCGGAAACAGATGCAGGCACTAAGTCCCAGATACCTCTTTCCTTCATGACACTTAATTCGTCTGTCATGGCTATATTCCATTCTTTGGATTGGGGTGAATTAACCGCTTCCTTGTAGTTCCTAGGGATTTGGATCTCTAGAATGTTTGCTTCTGGCTGATTCCCTGATTTCCCTTGATCCCCCTTGAAATTGAAAAACATTTTATCAAATTTTATTTTATTTTTCACACAAAAATTTTCTATTTCTTTTAGTGTTCTCAACCTAGGTCGCTTTCTTTTGTAATAGTAATACACATCCTTTCTTGTTCCCTTCATTCTCGTAATGACTTTTCTGAGCCAAGTAGTATCTGGAACTTGACGATCATCATCAGAGGACCCCATTTCCTCATCACTAACTGTAATGTCTTGATCTTCCTCTGATGAATCGTCTTTTTCTCTTTCCACATACTCTTCGTCAGACGAGTCTAGGTATGTAAGCTTGCGAGATGAAAAATTGAATTTTTCGACTGGTTTTGGTTTCTCATTAATATTGGGTCCCAGACCGCCTTCCTCTGTGTAGCACTCTTCATTAAATTTTACATTGTTGGTTTCGACTATCTTCTCTTCATTCAAGAGCCAGATCCTATATCCTCGAGTTTTTAAAGCATACCCTACCATAATGCCCTCATGTCAAACTTTCCCCTAAGCTCTTTAGGCTTGCCTACAAAAGCTTGGCATCCGAATGCTCTGAGGTGGGGTACCGATGGTTTTATGAAACTGTATAACTCGATCGGTGTCAGATTCTTGAATTTGTGGCAGATTCCATTCTTAAGATATGTAAAGCAAAGTAAAGCTTCTGACCAAAAGTCGTCTTTCAAATTACTGTCATTTAACATTGCCCTAACACAATCTAAAGCTGTTAAATTAAACCTCTCCAAAATCCTGTTTTGTTTGGATGTGTATGTGTTAGTCCTTTCTGCTTTAATGCCTTGTGTTTTTAAAAACTTTTCGAGTTCAGTGTGGCAAAATTCCATCCCATTATCAGTACTGACCTTTAAAATTTTGGAATCTTTCCGCTCTATGCTGAAATTGTTTAAACCTATCAAAAACTTCTGACTTTCTTTTCATAGGATAAATTGTTACTTTACATGAAAAATCATCGGTTATGCTAAGGAAGTACCTAGCTCCTCCGCGCGATGATTTTGGCATAGGGCCACAAACATCCATATGGATTAGTTCAAATAATTTATTCGATCTAATTCTCCCTATGGGTTTGAAAGAAACTCTTCTTGTTTTTGCTAATTTACAGCATTTGCAATTGATTTTCATAACACTGATGTTCGGCAATCTATTAACAGCAGATACTTTACATGCATGGTGTAAATAGTCAAAGTCAATGTGACAGTATCTCTTTTGCGGAAGGCCCAAAAGTATACTAAGCCAGAAAGCCTTCTTTGAAATCAGACGCCAAACTTCGTTTTATCGCCAGCGTGGAAGGAGTGCTCTCTCTCTCTGTCAAGGTTACTATAGCAGCCATATCAAGAGAAAGGACTCTCGCAATTTGGTTTACCTTTTATAGGATATATATATATATACAGGGTCCGCGCTAGCCATTCGCCTACGCGCCAAATGCGAAAAGATCGCAAAACTGGCGATAAAAAAAATACTTTGGCGAAAAAAATGGCGAATGATTTTTTAGAAACTGTGAAAATTTTGTAAATATTTTTTTGGGAAGTAATATGGATTAAAAGTCCGATTTAATTTGGAATAAAACTCCGATTCCAGACAAGTAGGCCTATGACATACGAGCGTTGTCTCCCGTCTGTTTTGGGGACGTTCGTTCTTGTGTGACAAGCTCCAGGCATTCTTTAATTCCCAGCACGCCGCTCCTCAAAACGAACGGCAGACAGCGCATTCCTGTCTCTCAAGCGTCCTTGACCACCGCCTCCTTTAAACAAGGCATAAGTATAAAGGAGGCAGTGCCTTGACCCACCGTGGCTATCAAAACATTATCTGGATGCCGTCCGTTATGTGAGCCGATTTTTTTCGTTAACCCTAAATCGCACAACCGTTAACCCCCAACACAGTTATTAGATACTCTCCAATAAACAAAACAAAAAAACACTTTCAACCTAAAATCCTGCATTATAGTTTTAAACAATCCGTGTTACAGAATTATTTCTGAAAAGAGCCATTTTTTGTCGAAAACGATCAGCCGTAATCAGAGAAACAAGTGATAAACATCGAACGAAAATGTATATATATTTTTTGATGACGCATATACAATGGTAGTCCGGAGCATCTGGCGGGCAGAGAAATTAGGAGTGTGCGATTGCGTAATTACTCCCGCATTGTTTTAGATTGATTGTCTTACGGGAAAAAATAACTTTTAGACTTACGATGTTTTTTTAGACTCCCCCCCCCCCCCCCCCCACACACACACACACAAACACTTTGAAGCGTTTTTTTTTTTTTTTTTTGGTCACAAATTTCTCGACTTACGCGAGTATATACGGTAAATAAAAAAGCATTTAATTTTAGTTAAAAGCAACTGCAAAAAGGTCACTGCTGATTATTATCACAGATGCCAAATTGCGGTTTGCTGTTTTTGTCATAAGTTGAATCGTAGTTTATCTTTTTGTTACGAATTTTTAAGCCTGCCTGGCTTGTTTTCGTTTCATCTTCATCATCATCTTTGTGGTTTTTATACGATCCTTACGCCTGCCTGAATTTTAAAACCGACATAAAAATGTATCCCTTAGATAGTTTTGGTGCCTAATTTTAAAGAAATATAATGATGATACTGCATATAAAAATATTATGGATGTAGCAAGACTTGGTTTCACATGTCCTATGACAACAACCATCGTTGAAAAAGGCTTTAGTAAACAGAACATAAATTTCATTAAGTAGTAACATCAGAGTAAAAAATCTCAGTGACTTGATTCTTATAAATAGTGAAGGGCCAGATATGAAAGATTTTAACTTTAAGGCAGCTTTTGAAAATGGGTGTATAGTACAAAAATTCGACGCTTGCCTGGTTTATATGAAACTATAAGTGAATTATAAAATAAATTTGTCATTTTTGTAACTCATTGTGATCTTTCATTGGTAAATTCAAGTTTAATTTACTAATAGCCTATTTAATGATTAAAAAAATGAAATCTACCTATCTTTATATCTTGTTTAGAATGAAATTATTATTATTAGCTGCATTATGGCTTAAAAGTAGAAATTTTTTCACCGATGGCGACGATAACTTTGACTAATAATCATGTAATTTGGCTAATGATTTTTCAATTTGGCTAATTTGTTGGCTAACAGTTTGAAATTCCTAGCGCGGGCCCTGTATATATATATATATATATATATATATATGTATAACTTACAATTTAGCAATAGAGACACGTTTTAAATGGATTGTCTCTTAGATTGGAATTAAATTAATTCAATACTGATTAGATTAAAGAAGCCGATATATAACTTACAATTAAGCAATATGGGCTTATCGCCGATATATAACTTACAATTAAGCAATATAGACACTTTTTAAATGCATTATCTCTTAGATTGGAATTAAATTAATTCAGTATTGACTCAATTAAAGAATCATTTTAATATTTTCTAATGCTATTGTATAGAGGAAGTTCACGGATAATATCACGACATTTAGACGAAAAAATACACTCCAAATTGTTACTCAAGTCCTCTGGACGAGTCGGACGGCCTGGGGTTTCCACTTAAAGACACCATGAACACATTTCGAACATTTTAGGAAATATTTCCACCAGTGTGTGTGTGTATCTGTAGGGTCCGAATGCACGTATCACTATGGCAATTTATATGTAGATGCATTCTGTAGAAAATTAGAAACAGGTGGAATATTTTATAATAAATGGGATTAAAACATTATTCGAAATTAGAGATTTTAAATTAGAGAGAGTACGTACAGCCACGAAATTCTATATGTAGCTACATTCTGAAAAAATTAGAATTAGGTACATCATCATGTAATTAACGTGATTAGAATACGGGTAAAAGGGAGAGAGGGAGACACCGAGAGAGAAAGAGTGTGGTTGTGTGTGTGTCAAAATATAGAAAGGTCAAAATATAGTGTGATAACTGCAGGAGAGGTCGACCTTGTTTCGAACGAGTAGACTTCAAAGGCGCCCATAAAACTTATTCCTGAGATAGCCAAACTCAAGGATGGGAGGTAAATACCTATTAACTTAATACCTACATTTTTGACCTTGAACGTTCGAGGGAGCGAAAGTGCCCCCTCGTGCTCCCCTATGGGTGCCCATAGAACATTTTCCAGAGGGTAAACTCATGGATGAGAAGTACAATATATTATAGTTTGATACCTATAGTTTGATACCTACATTTGTGACTTTGAACACCCCTATGGGCACCCATGGCTATAAGTGTTGAAGACCCAGACCATTTGACTAGCCCTATAGGGCTTACAGCAGCTGTTTGAGTGGCCGGAAGAGATGGCTATAAGTACAGACTAATATAGTATTCTGTGGCTATAAGTGTTTCAGACCCAAACCACTCGACTGACCCAGAGGGCTTACAGCAGCTATTTGAGTGGCCGGCGTGGTTATAAGTGTTGTTGAGACCCAGACCGTCCGACCTACCAGAAAGGTGTAAGGTAAATGTTTGGACGGCCGGGAAGTGCCACCCAATTTAGACCGGAACCCAGTGGGGGAGGCATCCACAGGGACCGTACCCTCCTTCCCCTACCACCAACCTCTCGGAAGGACTTACGGACCCACATGTTTAACGTGATCGTACTCCGCATGAATACGGCGGCAGTTGTGGCAGCGTGCAAATCCAGCGCGCAAACCACCGGGCTACCGCGCCCGAAAGCTGCCAACAGCACGCGGTGTTCCCAGATGGTCACCCACCCAAGTACTAACCGCGCCCGATGCTGCTTGACTTCGGTGATCTAACAACGTGGCGTGGCTTAAGTGTGTAAAGTTTTAGACTTCACGGAAACTTTTGTGGGGTCTGGAAAGACTCCCTTTTCCACCTCTTGGGAAATCGAAACTCAACTCCGTTAGGTTCTGTCCTGAGGTAACTAGTATAAGCAGGGAGTTTTTTCAATGAGTGCCCATAGGGGAGGGAAAGGAGGCACTTCCGCTTCCCTGGACATTCAGGTTCCCAAATGTGGGGATCAAGGTAGTCGATATTGTACATATCATTGCGTTTAACTTCTAAAAAGTGCTATGGGCGCCCATGCTTATAGTATCGACAACAGGACAAAATCTAACGGAGCTTAATATTTTTGTTTCTCATTCGAGGGCGAATAAAATGGGTGGGAGTGTCAAAAAGACTTTATCAATCAATGACTTTGAGTCCTTCACAGCTTAACCGAATTAACTTTTATTTTGTGCAAATATTGTATTTGAAACGATTATAACCGCGAAACTCAACATATCTTAAATCAAGAATATTAATTTCCCCAAAGGGACAGAAATTATCAAATAAATTAAACTTCATTTTCCAAGATATTGACTATTCATCAATTTGACATCATTTTTATTAATTTTAGTGTCATTTTTGTCAATTTGGAAACATTTTAAATAAAATGTCAAGTTGACGATATTTTGTTAATTTATCGATAAGCATTACAGACAGACAAACTAATAAATTACATTTGACAAATTGTTTGATGTCAAAATACAAAACTATTGTAAAACAGTGTTTCGTGAATAAAATCTACCAGAATGATGCTAACACCGTTGTCACATAATATTGTACATGGAATGGAAACATATTACGGTAGTTAGCACTGTTTTAATTTCATGTATTTTTTAAAATTTATTTGAAAAACGTACAATATATCAAGAACGGTTCATGCTATTATCCCAAAGTTTATGTTATTCATTTTCTAATAAAAAATTAAATAAAAAATGATATTTTATGTAACAATATTAAAGGTTCTGATTTTTTATGATTTTTTTTCAAAATTTCATTCGGAAGTTTGGAGCTAGTTTCCAAATATTCGATTGCTTATAAAATCAATAGACTTCCAGTATTCACAGATTGTAATAATCGAATTTTTTTTTGTTTGAAACGTTCCATCCGTTCGTTAGATATTGCATCCACTGACTCAAGGACGCACACACTAATATACATACACACACACTAATATACATACACACACACTAATATACATACACACACACTAATATACATGCACATACTACATACATTAATATACAGACACACACACACACACAGATATCACTTTAAAAACATTCAATTCGATTTCAGGAATGTTTGAAACAAGCTCTACCGAAACAAGCTCTACTCGAAAACACTAAGTAGAATTTGAGTTTTCAACCTCGTCATAATACTTTCCCTATACATTATATCAGTGTTTTACAAATTTATTTTCTCACGAAACCCTTTAGAAATTTAATTTGATGGTAGAACCCCAAAATAAGAAATATCCCCATTTGTCCAAATTATGCATCAAAATATTACACGTTTTTAAATTTAAGACAATTTGCATGAAACTAGCACGTCGCGAATCCCAAGGGTTCCGAAAACCTTGAAAAGTCCACCTTGAAAAACGATGCATTATTCTAGGTATGTCAGAAAAGTAACATTTATTGCTCCAACAAACCGAAAATGTCAAGCAAATTTCCTTAAAATGTCACAAATTTTGCATTTTTAAAATGACAAATATTTCTTCCTTTCAAATAATCTTCAATTTTCGTCACTGATTCTTGTACTATATAAGTATTGGACAACATACGGATCCTACACATATATTTACTCCAAAATCTCGCATTTAAAGGTTTTATTCAAATAATAAATTATATATGTGGGTGGAACATTTCTTACACTCATTGCAAACAATCTGTGTGCAGTACAAAAAGGTCTTAAATACATGTATTTTCATAGTATTACTTTAAAACCAAAATGCACATAAAACGTGATTTAAATAATGGGAAACAAATGTATCTAATCGGTCTTCATGAACAATATCGCGGATTAAAAACAATCGTCTTTCTCTCCGCTTTTGCAGGAGTTGCAAAAATAGTGTACCAGAACTGGCGATAAAACGACGTTTGGCGTGTGATGTGAGAGAAGCTTTCTGAACTGGTAAACCTTTGGGCTTATCGCATCTCTTTTGCCATAGCCTTGTATTTCCCCCGACCTCAGTGGGTGATTTTACATGATTAGAACTTTTAAATACATCATATGTACAAGGCTTGCTAGGTTTAAAAACACTAACACTAGAATTTACAACTTTACTTTAAAAACTTTACTGGCATTTCTATTTACACTTTGACTTTTAGCATTACTACAATTGTCATTACTTTTACAGGTTTACAAGTCTTAAAATTACTATTCACATTTGGATTTTTAAAATCATGATTAACATTTTTAGTTTTACAAACATATGAATCATTAACTTTAAAATTACTTTTACTTTTAAAATCACTAGAAATTTTAAACTATATATTTTAACTTTAGGCTTAACAATTTTACTGCCAGTTGACTTTTCAACATTGAAATTCTTGGTTTTTATTTCATATTGAGGCCTGAGGAAATACAAGTCATTCTGCCTTCTGGCACAAAACCAATTGCTACCATCTGGTTTGCAAAAAGTAATCGTACCATTTGTACCAGTGAAACTGCAATTTTGCTCTTCTAAGATTGAAGCAGCAATTAAGTTTCTCCTCAACTTAGGAGAATACTCGGTTAAGTGAATTGCATTTATAACATTATTCATATTTACATACATACTGATCGATCCGACACCTTTGATTGGGCTTTCTTGATCACCAGCAGCTAAGGACATTGTTGTCCCTTCAAGCTCTTTAAATTTGTCAAACAATTCCAAATGGTTGCAAAAATGTCTAGTTGCTGCCGTGTCAACAACCCAACCGAATTTGTCGGTCGATTCAGTGTTACAGTTTTCAATGCATGATTGAATCTCACTCAATTTAGCATGACATAATTTACACTCAGAGTTGAGATGACCATATGCCATTCATACATGGCAAGGGCCTACTCTTTTATTATTATTATTATTTGAATTCACATTTCTAATATTTACACTTTTAAAATTTAACATTTTTGAATTTTTAGAAACACTTTTAGAGTTACTATAACATTTAGGTTTAGGCATACAGTAAGCTAAAGTCTTACTTCCATTTTGGTGCTCATCATACTTTTATTAGGCAATTCGGTCCTCCTCCACTATCAATTCTGTTTCTATATGTTTCAGAGTAAACTGGTCATCAGGTACTCAGAGTCTGTACAATACCCTTGTATTCATCACTCAGATGGCGTATAGTCTGGAATGAAACTAAGACCTGGGCCAATAGATGGCCGGCATCCTTCAACTTGGACACTAACTTTTTTATTTGTGCAATAAAAAGTCCAATTAGTTCACCCAATATCGGCTTCTCATTGAAAACGTTGTCGAATAGTCGCATTAGTCCGGCCCTGGACTTGGGTTCGAACTGTTCCTTCAGTATTTCCCATGTCGTCAGTGGTTCTTCTATCGAAGAAATTAAGTCGCTGTACTCATTTTCAATACTGTAGTACAAGATCGACAAAGTCTTCTCTTTTTGCCTCTACTCATAATAAACTATACATCTATTTTTGTCAATTTTTAACCCTATCTGGTAGCATTCCTCAATTATATTTTGCATCCAAACCATTTCTTTGGCGGCTTCAGTCAGTGACATGTATTCCGCTTCCATAGTGGAAAGACTAACACAATTGTGTTTGAAGGTATGCCATGATATCGGTACTTTATCTATGTAACATATCATGCCTCCTAAAGATACACGATCATCTCAGTTAGCAGCAAAATCTGAGTCTGAGTAACAGTTTAAACTAAGTTCTTTGATATCAGACAAGTTTAAAGCATAATTTCTAGTTTTGCCTAAATATCCATTACTTTTAGTAATGCATCCCAACGTTTTATTTCCGGGTTTTCTTGAAAGTGAGAAAGTAAATTTACAGCATAGCTTAAAGCAGGTCTTATCCTGCTGCAAATGAAACTCAAGCATCCGATCAAATTTCAATATGGAATATTTTTCATTTGATTTAACTCTTCACTAGTCCCAGGACAATCTATTTTGCTAAATACTTGACCATTGGCTATCGGCAATGAAACAATTTGGTACTTAAATTCTTTAAATTTTCTACAAACTCTATCAGTATATTGCTTTTGGTGGATTTGAAATTTATTTTCCAATTCCTCGAATTCTACACTGAGTAATTTCTTTATTTTGTCCAAAATTTTTATATCAAATTTAACATTAAGCATCAAGACTACCAAGTCAATATCTTTCTGATATTTAGAAAATAAAACCATATCATCTACATAAACTAATATAAAAATATTATTATTGAATATATAACAGCAATTGCACCATTTTAGTTTCGTAAACATAAGTTCTTTGAACATTGAATCCAATTCTAGAAACAATTCTCTTCCACTTTGGTGTAGTCCATATATTGCTTTATTCAATAGACATACATAATTCTGGTATTTCATATTAGCAAAACCCTCTGGTTGTTTCATGTAGATCTTATAGTTTAATTTTGCAGTCCGGTTCCTCACTGTCTTCGGATAACCTGTTGCCAGTGTCTTCACTCCCCCCTGCTTTTTCGCCTGATTTCCTATCCAAACATTCTTTATCGGAATCTGCAGAATAGTGATCTGGGGTTATCTTAAAGGTGACAGTATTTGGGTCTCTCTTATCCCCACTCGGGTCCAGGATGCTTTCCCCTGCATCTGTGCTTTCATCAAACCTGATATTACTAGTTTCGATAAATTTTCTATCCCCCTTAAGAAGTACGCGGTAGCCTCTAGTTTTTGTTGCATAACCCACCATAATCCCCTCTTGGGCTTTCATATCTAATTTTTTTTTTCTGAGTTGCTTGGGTTTTCCCACATATACAGTACTACTAAAAATTTTGAGATGGCCTACTGTTGGTTTCTTGCCATTATATAATTCTAAGGGAGTTTTTGACTTGAATTTGTGGCAAATTCGGTTCTTTACATAGGTCAAACATAGCATAGCTGCCAACCTTGGAAAATGAAAATTAGGGAGATTTTTAAATATATGCAATTCGCGACAAAAGTCGAAAAATTGCACAGCGCGATAACAATTTCTTTTTTTACAGAAAGCATAAAAGGGAATTTTCAAGACAGAATAGAGACTTTTTTCCCCTCTACTACAAAACTGCACCATAAAAAATAGACAAATATGATAAACAATCTGTATTGTATCTATAAACACAATTTATTTTCAACGAATACAAAATAATTAAAACATCTTTTAAAAAATAAGCACATTCGTTAGAGTTATTCTCATCAGAGTCTATAACAATATTCATTACACTGAATATGATGCATAAAGAAAAATGTAATTGGTTACTGTTTAATAATCATTCACATGTCTTTGACACAGAAACACTTCTCTGCAGATAAAATATTGAATGAAAGAAATCTTTTGGTAAGTAAAAATACAGCACGTAAAAGTTCTATATAATCAAAAAATGTCAAATTCAAACCTTCTTACTACTTAAAAATAAAGTAGTAGCTCTTTTTGCTTTTAAGAACTCCTTACTAAATTATTTTTCAATATCCCTTCACAGAGTTCATACCGATTTTTCAGAAAAATATTTTTTTTAGAAAAATTTGTATTATACAAATATAATTAAAAAATTAACCTTAATGATTAGCCATAATATGAAAATAAGCTAGTTCAGTCAATCTAATATGCAATATTTAAATAATGGAGATGGATGGATAAAGATACTAACGTACTCTCGGCAATTCACACGAAGCAACTGAATTGCGCAATCGCATTATTTATCTCTCTTGGAAAATTTAAAAATTTGAATTTGAAGATAGCAAAGTACGCACTGGCATTGAGTCAATAAGTGTTGGCTGGGTCATGAAAGCCCACAAGTCCAGTTTTAAAGAAAAACTTCGTTCACTTTATTTTGTGAAAACATAACTCGGCATATTACACATATCTGGTAATTTTCCATGCCGTAAAACATCAAAATATACTATGTACAAAAAGTTTGCAGTTGTAAATGACTAGACAGAGATTTCTTGAAGCATTGGTAGAAAAATAACTATACTACCTCTATCACTTGCGTGTATTTGCAGCCACCATTGAAGGTATCACACTTGGCAAAGGGAAACCAAAGGATAGAACATCAAAAAGTATTTAAAGCGACTTCCGAACGTTTGTAAGTAAATTTAACGTTCAATACACCCTGGTCTGAACTGACCACATCTGCATCCGTTTCGACTTAAAAACCGTCGTCAAACGATATCCCGCGGTGCTTCTGTCAATAACATTTCTGTCTGCCTGCATCAGACTATCAGTGTCTAATCGATCGTCATCTGATCGATCGAATGTCAATCTCATTAATGTCTGATTGCTTCAAGAAACCTCTGCCCTATATATCCGAGAATGGACAGCTCCGGAAACACCCCCGGATATGCAAATCAGATGCGTACGCATTGAGAACTGATTTGCATGAAACCTCATGTTGAAAAACGTTACAGTTCACGCCGGTGAACAGGAAGAGTCGTTCATATTAAATTTGCATAAACGCCCATTCACGGGAACGTGAATCGCGATGTATTGATTTTTTCCAACAATCGGCCCCCTCATGCAAATCCTTAAGTCTCAATGCATATGCAAAAGAAAACTTACTCTGAGAAACCAAGGTATATCAATAAACATCAAGGCCCCCAGTATCCTATCAAACATATAATGAAGGAAAAATTTAAAGTATTATATCATTATTAAATTTAAAATAAAATGCATAAGTACTTATAGCATTTGAAAAACAGTTAAGTATTGTCGACAATATTGTAACAACAACATTTCACATCAAGTAGAAATTTATATACAACACAACTTCAATGCTTAAGTATTAGCATTCAAAAATTTAAATTTTAATTTAAGTTGAATTATAAGTATCCAAAATTTAAGTATAAGCAGATTATCATATTAAACAAGTCAACTTTAAAAGATTAAGATTTTGTATAAGCATAGAATTTAAGTTTACTTTAAATTTGAGTATAAACACTATAATTCAAAAAGCTTAAAAAAATTTTAGTCTATTAATACAATACAAGTATACATAATTAATACTACTAGACTGCATTGATATACCAAATATTTAAAAATACATGATTGAAGTAATTAGATAATAAAAGTCCTTTATCAAAACTTTCAACACATACTTTTTACCAAGTTGAAAAATACAAAATTTTATACACATAAGCTGTTATTTAGCATCATGCGGGTCATGGAAAATGGATGTATATACAAAGGTGTAAAGTGAAAAAGATTCAATATCACAAAAATTTATACTCAAGATATACTACCTTATATCAATGAGGTTTAAGATAAACAATAATGTATATATATGACATCTTTAAAAAAATTCCCAAGTTGTAAATTCAATTTAGTATTTAAAATTTTCTTTAGACTAAACATTTAATCTCAAAAAGTTTGATTTAGTTTTTAAAAATTTTATTACAAAATTTAAGTATTATTTCCTTAGTCATTGGTTTAGTAAAGTGATCTGCTAAGTTATCTTTACTATTTACAAATTTAACATTAAAAGATTCATTGACTATTAAATTTCTGAGGAAATGATATCTAACATCAATATGCTTAGTTCTATTGTTTTCAATTGGAGAGTTAGAAAAATTAATGGCTGCTTGGTTGTCGCTAAAAATAACACTGTTACTTTTGTTAAAGTTTAACCCAAGTAAATGACATTCTTCAATTATGTTTTGTACCCATACCATTTCCTTAGCGGCTTCAGTTAGTGATACGTATTCAGCTTCCATGGTTGATAAGCTGACACACTTATGTTTAAAGGTTCGCCAAGAAATAGGTACATTGTCAATAAAGAGTATCATGCCTCCAAGTGAAACACGGTCATCTCTGTTTGCAGCAAAGTCAGAATCTGAGTAACAATTCAATTTTAACTCCTGAATGTTAGATAAATTCAACATATAGTTTTTAGTCTTTTCAACATATCCTAAAAGTCTTAACAATGCATCCCAATGCTTAATTCCAGGGTTTTCTTGAAATTGAGATAATATATTGATGACATAACAAATATCAGGTCTAGTTCTACTAGATATAAAAGCCAAACACCCAATTAAGCTCCTGTAAGGAAAACTTTGCATTTGCTTTATTCCTTCACTTGTCTTTGGACAATCTATTTTACTTAGAATATTCCCTTTAGAAATGGGAAGTGAAGTAACTGGATATTTATATTGTTGAAACATTTGACATACTTTATCTATATACTGACTTTGATGTATAAAAAATTTATTGTCACACTCTTTAAATTCCACGCCTAACAGTTTTCTAATTTTTCCTAATACCTTGATATCAAATTCTACGCTAAGTAATGAAACAATGTGGTCTATGTCCCTTTGATACTTTGAGAAGAGAATTATGTCATCCACATAGACTAGCATAAGAACTTTGCTATTGTAAATATAGGCACAATTACACCATTGAAGTTTTAAAAAATTTAATTCTTTTAATTTGGTGTCAAGTTCATTAAACCATTCTCTTCCACTTTGATGAAGACCATAAATGGCTTTCTTCAACAAACAAACATAATCAGGCTGTTCCTGATTGACATAACCTTGAGGCTGTTTCATATATACCTTTTGACTCAATTTAGCATAGATAGGCAGATTTGATATCCAACTGAAAATGCATCCATCCAAGCATGCATACGAAAATTGAGAAGAATGCTCTAATTAAGTTGAAGTTAACAACAGGGCTAAAAACTTCATCGTATGATTCTCCCTTTTTCTGACCATACCCCTGGGCTACCAAACGAGCTTTAAATCTCTTGATTTTCCCATTCTCGTCTTTCTTAATAGTGCAGACCCATCTACTGCCTATATGCTTTTGTGAGGTGGATGCAGGAACTAGTTCCCAGACACCCCTCTCTTGCATTATGGCCATTTCTTCATCCATAGCTTTACACCATTTTTCGGACTGGGAAGATTTAATAGCAGCGTTGTACCCTTTTGGTATATTTATTTCAATATTGCTTGCTTCTGGTCTGCCTCTGACCCTTTTAAGACCTTTATTTTCCCGAAAATTAAACAGTTGCTGATCAAATTGTATATTTCTTTTATCACAATATTTCTTAACATCATTGTGCGACCTCAGCCTTTTATTATCTCCTTGAGCGTAATAATACACATCGGTTCTACTCCCATCGGGTCTTGGAACCGTCTTTCGCTGCCAAGCAATATCCGAGCAAGGAGTCATACTGGAGTCAGCAGGAGAGTCCATTTCCTCACTGGATTCAGACGGATCGTCACCAGTGTCTTTACTCTCTCCTGCCCCCCCATCAGATTGCCCTCTCATATATTCCCCGTCAGAGTATTCTGAAAGGTTATCTCTTGATATCCCTAAGGAGATATTTCTGGGACAAATTGGGTCCAGGATGCCTTCCACTACTTCACCCTCATCAAACCTCACATTGCAGGTCTCAATTGTTCGTTTTTCCCCTGACAAAAATATCCTATATCCTTTAGTTTTAGTAGCATAGCCTACCATCACCCCTTCTGTAGCTTTCATGTCTAACTTCTTTCTGAGCTGACTGGGTTTGCCTACATATGCTCTACAACCAAAGGTTCTAAGATGTTTGACTGAAGGTTTTCTACCACTGTAGAGTTCATGTGGAGTCTTAGTCTTAAATTTGTGACATATTCGATTTTTAGTGTATGTAAAACACAATATTGCTTCAGCCCAGAATCTGTCATGCAATTTGCTGTCGTTCAACATGGCTCTAACACAGTCAAATGCGGTTAAGTTTAATCGCTCTGATACTCCATTTTGCTGTGGGGTATATGTGTTAGTCCTCTCAGCCTTAATACCGATATCCCTCAGGTAATTTTTGAACTTATCATGGCAGAATTCCATTCCATTATCCGTCCGGATACATAGAATTTTAGTACCTAATTGCCTTTCCTCTCTGGCCTGAAACTCTTTAAAATGTGAAAATACTTATGACTTCTGTTTTCATAAGGTAAACAAAAACTTTTCTACTATAATCATCTGTTATAGTTAAGATATACTTATTCCCACCATATGATGCTGTGGGTAAGGGACCACACACATCCATGTGTAACAATTGTAATGGTTTAGTGGACCTTATCCTACCGGTGGGTTTATACGATACTCTCCTAGGCAGCCAATTTACAAGATTTACAATTTAACTTTTTGTATTTAAGCCTAGGAAGTCCGTTTACAGCAGAAACTTTGCTGGTTTGGAGGAGATATTCAGCGTTTATGTGGCAATATCGTTTATGCCAAAGACAGTTTGTACTGTTAAGTTCAGTTACTGAACTGCTAGGTTTAGATATTAAACTATCCACATTTCTATTCTGCTTAGTTTTTGTTTTGTCAGATTTAAATTTAGTTTCTTTAAGATTAGGTGCTATTTTTACTTTGTCTATTTTTCTGGAAGCACTAGGATCCCTATCCTTGGATTTCTTATCCTTTTTGTGTTTCTTGTCTCCATCTCGATCCCTATCTTTAGACTGACGGTTTTCTACGTTATGTTGTTCCTGGGTACTATACTTAGGTTTTAAAAATATAACCCATCCTTTCTTTTTGCATAAAAGAATTTCTCCCCTTTGGGTGTAAAAAACCATAGAACCCCATTAGCTCCATTAAAACTAAAATTTTGTTCCTCAAGAACAGATGCAGCTAATAAATTTCTCCTAAGTTTAGGAGAATACATAACATTTTCCAATTTGATAAAACTTTGTTTATCCTTAAATTGGACATACATTTCCACCGTCCCGATAGCCTCAACTGGACTTTCGACATCCCCTACTGCTATCGACATTGAAGTGCCTTTGCACTCATTAAATTTGGAAAATAACTTAATGTTATTACAGAAATGTCGCGTAGCAGCAGTGTCTACTACCCAGCTGAGTCTATCGCTAGGATCGATTACAGTATTAGCCTCAATCTGTGGAGACCCAAGAAATTCCACAATACTAGATCCATTATTTCTACTGCAATTAGTTTTAGTATGACCTAGTTTGTGACACTTAAAACACTTAATTTTACTTTTAGAAATATTTACATTATGACTAGAAGTATTTACATTAGACACATTATGAGATACATTTGGAAATTTAAGCTTAGACACTTTTACTCTATTTACAAATTTCTTAGAAGTAAAATATGCAGAATTTGAATTCACAGTTCTGGAAAAGTCACTTGCTTGTTGACGAAGCCGGCTCTCCTCAGCTGATAGCTCTGCTTGTATTTTGCTGAGCTTGAAGTCCGAGTCACTCCAGCGGTAAATCAATTGAACGATGCCGCGGAATTCTTCCGGAAGGTACCGAATCGACTGGAATGCAACATATAGGTCTTCAATGGGGTGTTTCGCGTCTTTAAGCCTCGTCACGGCCTTCCGCAGTCTTGAGCAAAAAATGTCAACAGGCTCATCTTGCTCCGGCCAAATGTCGAAGAACTCGTCTAGTAGACGCACTAGGTTGGCCCGGGAAGGCGCTTGAAAATGTTCTTTCAAGGTATTCCATGCTTGACTAGGTTCGTCGGTGACGTTTATCAACTCCTTGTATTCCGAGGATAAGCTTTGATAGATGATTGCGAGCGCTCGGTCTTTCCTCCGATAAAAATCATCGTAGTTGCGGCGACTTCCATCTTCTTCCAAAGGCTTAGCACTTTCATCTACGTGTCCGAAACATCCTTCACCCTTGAGGACGAATGAGATGTCGGTACACCAGGTGACGTAGTTGTCCCGCGTCAGCAACTCCGTTCTACTTGCCTCCATGGCCACTCGTAGATTTGAAGAAGCAGAAGCAAAAGTCTTTTGTACACTGTTTACGTTTACATTGTTGCGTTTCGTTGTTCACACGAACTTCAAAATGGTACCAGATGCAGCCCCCATCTGAACACTGGAACGATTTCTTTAAAAATACTTGCACTTATGATTCTATTGGGCGTTGAACTGGCCCCGTAACCGTTTCTCTTGGAAAATTTAAAAATTTGAATTTGAAGATAGCAAAGTACGCATTGGCATAGAGTCAATAAGTGTTGGCTGGGTCATGAAAGCACACAAGTCCAGTTTTAAAGAAAAACTTCGTTCACTTTATTTTGTGAAAACATAACTCGGCATATTACACGTACCTGGTAATTTTCCATGCCGTAAAACATCAAAATATACTATGTACAAAAAGTTTGCAGTTGTAAATGACTAGACAGAGATTTCTTGAAGCATTGGTAGAAAAATAACTATACTATCTCTATCACTTGCGTGTATTTGCAGCCACCATTGAAGGCATCACACTTGGCAAAGGGAAACCAAAGGATAAAACATCAAAAAGTATTTAAAGCGACTTCCGAACGTTTGTAAGTAAATTTAATGTTCAATACACGCTGGTCTGAACTGACCACATCTGCATCCGTTTCGACTTAAAAACCGTTGTCAAACGATATCCCGCAGTGCTTCTGTCAATAACATTTCTGTCTGCCTGCATCAGACTATCAGTGTCTAATCGATCGTCATCTGATCGATCGAATGTCAATCTCATTAATGTCTGATTGCTTCAAGAAACCTCTGCCCTATATATCCGAGAATGGACAGCTCCGGAAACGCCCCCGGATATGCAAATCAGATGCGTACGCATTGAGAACTGATTTGCATGAAACCTCATGTTGAAAAACGTCACGGTTCACGCCGGTGAACGGGAAGAGTCGTTCATATTAAATTTGCATAAACGCCCGTTCACGGGAACGTGAATCGCGATGTATTGATTTTTTCCAACAATTTATGCTAAAATAATTAAGAAATTAACCATAATAATTAATCAGAATATGAAAATAAGCTAGTTTAGTCAATCAAAAATGCAATATTTAGAAGATTGAGATGGATGGAAAAAGATACTATTGTATTCTCGGCGATTCATGAGAACAAACTGAATTGCGCAATCTTGGTGTTTATGCGAAATTAATGAACAAAATAACATTTTAGCGATTTATGCTCAATAACCTTTGAAGAAGTATGTTTATTACTTTCATAAAATAAGCGATCGAGATCTTAATATACAATACCCGCGGCCATAAATCTCCGTTAATTTGATTGGCATTACCCTGCATTGTATTATGGATTTGCTACGATCCCGGAAATGATAAAAATCAGTGCTAAAAATTGGTGTTTTCGAGGAATTATACCATGCCTGGTTAATTGATAAATTTCCAACAAAAAAAAGCCGGAGAATTTCATTAGTAATCCGGAGGCCGGAGAAGTAATGAAAAATCCGGAGTCTCCGACCAAAATCCGGAGAGTTGGCATGTCTGCATAGGGATTTTTTTAGGAAAATCTCTTTTGTAGGGATTTTTTCTAATTATTGTAAAAATTCGGGAGATTTAGGAATTTTTTGGGAGTTCGGGAGATTGCATCAAAATTCGGGAGACTCCCGGAAAAATCGGGAGATTTGGCAGGTATGACATAGGATCGCTTCTGCCCATAAATTTTCGTTCACTTTGCTATCACTTAGTATGGCTTTCACACAATCTAATGCTGTTAGATTAAACCCTTCGGAAACACCGTTTTGTTGAGGCGTGTACGCATTAGTCCTCTCAGCTTTTATTCCTTGTTTTGCTAGAAAGGTTTGGAACTTGTTATTGCAGAATTCCATGCCGTAATCCGTTCGAATATTTAAGATTTTCTTATTTAAATATCTCTCTTCTCTAGTCTGAAATTCTTTGAATATCTCAAAAACGTCAGATTTTTCTTTTAGGAAATATACAAGCACTTTCCCACTAAAATCATCGGTAATGGACAAAAAGTACCGATTACAGCCTAATGATCATATTGGTAAAGGTCCACATACATCCATATGCAATATAACTCTAAAGGTCTTGTCGATCTTATCCTACCTGTCAGTTTATACATAATCCGTTTGGTTTGGGCTAACATGCAAGCTTTACAATTTAGCTTTTTGAACATAAATTTGGGGAGTCCTGTTACCGCCAAAACTTTACTGGTTTGATATAGGTAGTCGATATTCAGATGACAATATCGCTTATGCCACAGTTTAATTACCCCATCAGATTCAATAATTGAACTGCTTGGTCTACTTTTGTAAATGCTAAACTTGTTACTTTGCGACCTTCTAACTTGTTCAGAACCTTTAAAATTAGTTTCCTTTCTTTTATGTTTTTGAACTTCTTTAAAATTTAGATTACAATCCCTATACTTTGGATTTCTAGATTTCCTATTCCTATCACTATTATCTGGTTTACTATTTTCAGTTTTGAGATCCTTGATATCTTTTACATTGTTAGATTTATACTGGGGTTTAAAGAAGTATAACCCTTCTTTCCTCTTTGCATAGAAGTATTTTTCCCCTTTAGGTGTATAAAACCACGATTCCATTTTTCCCATGAAAATAAAAATTATGCTTTTCTAGAATAGAAGCAGCTAGAAGATTTCTTCGCAATTTCAGCGAATACATCAAGTTATCTAACAAGATCTCATTTTCAAGGCCATTGATTACAACAAACATTTTAACCGTGCCGATAGCCTCAATTGGGCTATCATACCAATTTTTTTAATTTCCAATAGCTAAAGACATAGTAGTGTCTTTCATTAATTTAAAATTTTAAAATAAAGACTTATTATTACAAAAGTATCGAGTAGCTGCGGTGTCTACCACCCAATTGAGTCTACCAACCTGATCTCCAACCAGATTTGTTTCTATTTGGGACTTATACAATTCCACAATACTTAAAAGGTTACATTGGGCTTAGGTTTTATATTAAAATTTCTAGATTGATATTTACATTTAGACACAGATTTAAATTTACAGGATACATTAAAAGCAGAATTTAAACTCACACTGTTGTCTTGACTCTGTTGTCTCAAACGACTTTCTTCTGCAGATAACTCCGTCTGAATCTTGCCTAAAGTGAAATCCAAGTCTGGCCATTGGTTGATTATTTGTACAATACCACGGAACATTTCTGGGAGATGCCGTATCGACTGGAAGGCAACATAGATTTCAATGTTTAATGTCTTTTAGCTTTTTGACCGCCTTCTTCAAAAGGGCACAGAAAATGTCCACTGGCTCACTTTCCTCCGGACAGATACTGAGAAATTCATCTAGTAGACGAACCAAATTCGCTCTCGTCAGCGTTTCGAAATGTTCCTTTAACTTGTCCCAGGTGTCAGAGGGGTCGTCAGTGATATTGATGAGATCCTGGTACTCAGTTGACAAGCCATAGTAGAGCATTGACAAGGTCTTATCTCTCTTCCGAATAAATTCCTCGTGATCCCGTCTTGTCGATGAGTCATCCAGTGGTCTGATACTTTTATAAATAAAGCCGTAGCAGTCTTCTGCTTTGAGTGCGAATGCCATTCCATTGCACCAGGTTGCATAGTTGTCCCTTTCCAGTAGTGGAATTCTTGTCGGTTCCATCCTTCCTATTAAATTTTCACTTGCACTACTCCCAACTCTATACCTGTATATAACTTGATGAGCGGACTTAGGCTGCCCCCATCAATTTGATGATTAACTTTCTTTCTCACGTAAACTGGATATTTCCACGTGAACTGTCGGTTTTCACATTAACTGGTGGGCTGCTGGCCCATAACCGTGTTGGAAATATGAATTTATCTCTGTATAAATCATCCGAGTGTAGCAAAGTATGCCCAGTGGTGTCAATGAGAAAAAAGTCAAGTTTCGAAAAACTGTTTGTTTTTATTGAAGGACGAAGGTATATTTGCCAGTATTACATCATGGCAATAAAGAAAAATGCTATATGAACAATACAGCTTGAACTATATACATTTTTGGAGTTTACAGCACACACAGGAAGGAAGGAAATCCACATTGGATTATCAAGACACATCACTGTTTTGGGAATCTTAAGTGTTGATTTGACTAGATGAACACACACACAATAGACAGCACTAAATACTACCTTCTACTAAATACCGTAGAGAATTTAGTTGCCTGCTTTCACCATCAATACGATACAGGTACACTAAGTAAAGCGAATATTTCTGCTACATGTCCATTCTAAGGATCAGCAATATTCAATCCGTGACTTAACTAAACAGCTATTTAAAACTATAGCTCAGCTATTCCAGTCGCACAATACATATATCAAATACAAAGCATTGTATTTGAATACTAATGAGTATTCCCGCCGTGTCTAACTATCGTAGTTTACTACGAGTACAATGTCGACAACCATGTCTTCGTCATCTGCATTGCCATCTGATAATCCAATGCATGCTTCCTATCTTTATACCATGAGATTGGTACCTCTTGGAACAAATTCCAAGGTAAGACTCATATAGTATGCAAATGAGCCAGTGCATATGTCAAACTTCCAATCCGCATGAAGAAACTTACTGGAAAAACTCCGTGAGTCGTTCCCGTGAACGGAGGTAAGTTAAAAAAGGTAAGTGGTATTTTTGAACTACTTCCGGGAAAATAGGGACTAATTTTACACAAATAATCGCAACTGAAAATTTGTGCAGTATGCAGCCTTTTATACTAAAAATAACACTTTTGTAGCAGATGTATCAGCTGCTATAAAAATGGCATAACTTTATTTCTTGCTAAGAATTTTTAGCCATGACAAACTAGAATTTAAACAAATTTTGATGAATCTGACAAAAATGATAGCAAATGAAAATTAGCACAATACGGAACAATTTATACCAAAAATATTTTTTTTGTATAAGTGTATATCAGCTGCTAAGTAAAAACAGCACACCACTGTGTCTTGTTAAGAATTCTTTGCCAATATAAAGTGGAATTTCCAGCAGATTTTGATAAATTTTATGAAAATGATCACGACTAATTGGCACCATATACAATTGTTTTTTAAAAATAGAGACAAATAGGGAGAAGGGACTAGTTCAAGGCCTGTGATTGAATAATTTCAGTTACACAATCATACAAAAAAAAGAACACCTATCGGTAAATCATAGAATTAGAAAACATCCGTAAAGTTTGTAAGTATGAAAATGGAAGGAGCGAGCAGCACACTTGTTTCCGTGCAACATTGCTGGTTGAAAGTAAAAAAATTCCTTCTTTTCCATTTTCAGGATACTGATTTTTTTTACAATTCCTTAAAAATTTGTACAGTTTTTCAATCAACTGTTCAATTGTACAATAAACAGAAAATTCATACTTTGTATGGGCAATTTCTACGAGTTGGCAGGTACGCTATAAACATGCTAATAATGTAGATTGGCCCATAATAACAGCTGTTTCAGCTCACTGTGTTAATGATAATTGCACTAATATCTAACATGGTACCTCATGTATATAACAAAATTGAAGTTAATACATTGAACTTTAACATACAAGCCTTAGTATATATAACTGTTTTTAAAATATTTGAATCTTCATTTAACAACAGTATCTAGCAAAATGATTTAACATTTTTTTTTAAATCTCACCTTCAGGATCTGACCAAAGTAAGTCGCACATTGGGCCATCATGAGGAACTTCTTGTTTTCGGTCAATTGTTCGAATCTGATCCAGGGTTTGAATGGAAGGGGAAAGACCACCATGCACACAAAATATCTGTATAATAAATACATGTATCATACAATGGGGATAACAAAATCATGCTTTAATAAAAAAATAAATGAATAAAATTTTAAAAAATAGAAACAATATAAAACATTATTAGGCCAGCCAATAGAGAAGACCAATAAGGAAAAAAAAAATAGGGGTCATTCCATGTCAATTCAACCAAAATAATGTGAAAATGTTATCCGTCAGACTCCTTACATATTTTGCATTTCTTTTTCCAAAGCTACATATAGAGTTATAAATACCATACAAAATTTTAGTTGATTCCGTGCATTCATTTTTTAGCATTAAATTTACAAAGAAATGGAGAATTCACTTGGTGCTACTTTGCGGATGCATGAAATGAAAGCCTTGTGTTTGATAAAATCCTTTTTTGATATGCCCATAATTGACAGAAGCACACAATTTCTGTGCATATTCTATAATATATGCTTAATTGTTAACAGCATCCACTTTAATTAAAAACCTGTTATTTTTTGCCAGTTGAAAAAAGTAAAAAAAAAAAAAAAATATTTTCAAAAAAAGAATTTGAGCTCTGAATTTAAATTTCCTGATAATTCTTTTTAGATGGTCTTTATACAGTGACCTTCTTATAGACTGAAAATAGGCACTTGCCACAGGTTGATTAAGCAATGTAGTTTGGTGATTCAATAAAACAACTAATCAGCCACCACACTCCCAATAATAATAATAATAATAATAAAAATAAATAAAAAAAAATAAATATATAAAAAAAAAAAGAGCACAAATGCAAAGAATGTTAAACAAATACATTCTACAACTTTCATATTTTCTTTTCAACTTAAGATTTTGTTAAATTATTCAATGTTGAGTATGCATTTGGGATTAAAAATTCTGAAGATTTAAACTCTAAGCATTTTTGCTCTAAAACCAATATTTAAAAATATAGCTTTCTGGACTGGGGTTCTTTTGAGCTGTCATTTGCAGGAAAGTGTATGTATTTATGTTAAGTCTGTCAAAACACAGGATGATTTAAGAGAAAGAGTTATGTCTAGATTAGCACATGAAGGTAGCTTTGATGAAATATAAGATAACTTATTTCCCTCATATTATTGAATTACCGCCTTCGGTGACCAGCCTTGTCATTTTTGAAATAACTTTTAACTTGAATAGCTTTATTGCAATAGCTGTCGATTGTGCACCTCTGCTACACATGCAAATCATGGCTAACAGTGCAGTTCATAGAGTAGCTGTCAATCGTATGCCTCCACTACACATGCAAGTTACAACTAATGGTAAAGTTCATGAAGTGTCAATCACACACTTCAGTTGCATGGACAAGCCACAGCTATCGGTGCAGTTTCTGAAGTAGCTGTTGATCGTACAATTCAGCTATATGTGCAAGTCACGGCTAACAGTGCAGTTGATGAAGTAGCTGTCTATTGCATGTTGGAAGAATGATGTTGAAAACCCAGACCATCTGACTCGTCCGAGGACTTGAGCAACTATTTGGGTTTTAAACAAACGGTTTTCAACCTTTTCGTTTGGAGGAACCATGTAGGAACCATGAATGGTCGGGTGCTGGAAGAATGTAAAACATCATGAATTACTACTCCCTTGAACGATGTTGCTATAGTGGTTTCTGAGGAAGTAAAATTAGTATGCTCTTAAAGCAATCTATATAAATAAAACTGAAAATCTGTTTGTCTGTTTGTCCCATCATCACGGGAGAATGGCTGAACCAAATTTGATGAAATTTTGTGGGTAGCCTTGAAATAGCCCCATTGAAAATTTAGTTCAAGTTTCGAGTTTCTAAGACTAGTGGTTCTCAAGATATTAGTGAAAAATAAAACTTTCGTTTGTCTTAACATCACGGGAGAACGGCTGAACTGAATTTAATGAAATTTTGTGGGTAGCCTTGAAATAGCCCTACATAAATTTAGTCCAAGTTTCGAGTTTCTAAGACCAGGGGTTGTTGAGATATTAATGAAAAATGAAACCTTTTCCTAGGAGTTCTACTCTCTAACTACATGGTTCCTCCAAACGAAAAGGTTGAAAACCGTTTGTTTAAAACCTGAAAGTGAATTAAAACATTATCTCTGAGTTTTGTGGGAGATTTTTTGCACTAATTAGTCACTTTCTGAAAGCATGAATTGTTTGAAGCAAGAATTTAAATGGAAAATCTATCCCCAAGGTATATTTTTCATAGGCTTTTACTCAACAATGAAAAGTATTAAGAAATCAAAATAGATATTTTATTATTAGCATTTTATGAGAAAGATTCTATCTTATATCATGTTGCTCAGCAATGCAATTAAATTAAATGTGTTTGTTAATGTTTATTATTTTTTCCATTTGAATAATAAATAAATGGATATTAAAATATATCTTATAAACAGGGTTGGCATGGTTTAAACCATGGTTTAAACCAACTGGTTTTTTCTAAAAAAACCAATTGGTTTTTTTTTTAAGAATAATTCATAATTAAATTTTTCAAAATATTTGATGTTGTAAATAACTTCTACTTTTAACAACTGAACAACTCAACTCATTTCAGCAGAAATTTGCATCAGTCAGTAGTTCACAGACTAATATTATACAGACCTGCCACTCTCGATAGTTTCGTTTTCGTGGTGGCCATTAGAGATAGACCAAAACGAGGGTTGGCGCGCTCTTGGCGATGGTCTGGTTTGGTCTGAGAGCTTGGCGATGGTTTGGCTTTGGTCCAAGACGATTTTCAATGTTATAACCCTATTTTGCTCGCCGAAAACTTAGAACCACAGACTAGCGTAGTTTGAGTAACGTGAAAAAGGACTATTTGTTAAGTGTTTAGATCATTTCATAGAAATGGATTGCCAAAAGAAAACTGATTGCGTTACAGGGTATGTAATTTATTTTTATTAAAATTGAAATAATTTTAGTTATCACCATCCTACATACGTGATCATTATAAGTATACACGTGTTCATAAGTATACACGTGTTCATATAAGTATATATGTGTTCCTCATACAAAATCAGTGCTGTGTTATTACTGCCGATTAGACTAAATTCTAAGAGGTAGTGGTATAATTAGTTAAAAAATATTTTCCGTATTTTCATAAAATGTGAAATAATTGATATTTGGATAGCTTTTTCATAGTTGAATGTGATATTATATGTGTATATATTTATGTAAAATTTTTATTAAGTGCCTTATGGTAGAAAATTCACCCCACCCTCGGGTAATTAATGATTGAGTTCCACAACTTCGATAGTGCATTTATGTAAATTTGATATTTACTGTATGAATATTTTTATATTTAAAAAAAAAAGCCTATTATCAGTATCCCAGAACAAATTAAGGATCAAGTAATTTAACGATGAACACGCTAGTATACCTTTTAGACTGAAAATATTATATAATATTTCAGTCTTTTGAGTATGTTAGCTTGTAATTTTTTGTGCATTATGTTTTATAGTGAGACAATGCAATGCGTCTATTTTTTAATCAATTTTATGATTATTTGAATTAAATATATAACTATGTTTATTTAAATTTACTTAAACTAATGAATATATTAATGTTGCAGATTAATGTATTTTTAAATCTTGATCATTTCTATAGTTTCAAAAATTATAAAAGTACAGTCCTCAACATTTTGTTCCCTCCCGTTTTAAAAAAAAATCCCCAAGCGAGCGATAACACGCCAAATCTGGTAGATGTATTTTGTTTACATCGTAGTTCAGTTAGTCCAACTCACAAGCTCTAGTGTCTATGCGACATCCCATGTTAAAAATGTTGCCATAGGGTCCTATGGGAGTGAACCTTCTGAATATAGTATTCTGTGAGTCAGTTAATAGTTACAGTTACATCATATTTGCTCTTGTGTTTGTGTAGAAGTAGAATGGGATAAAAGTTAGCATTTGAGAACAAAAAATGTCTAACTCTGGTGGCAGAAGAAAAGATTTAATTTGGTTATATTTTGATGAGGTAAAAAATGATATAAGGAAAGGCTGCAGGGCTAAATGTAAAAAATGTAAACAAGAAATGGAAAGTCAAGTGCTCTGATTGAAGAAACATGTGGGAATCCTCATTCAGTTAATGAATCTGTTGGTACGTAATTATTTTATTATTATTAATACTTCTATTATTAACTGTAAAAGTAATTTTTTTGAAAAGTTAAATGTTTGTTAAATCAAAAATACTTGTGAAATTACAAGTAATGCATATTGAGAACAAGAACATTTTTCATGTACACACATTCTAAGAATGTTTGTTTATCTTCATTCAATCAAATGATTATATTCTTATCAAAATTGTTATATTACTTGTAAATTCTATTTGGTTGAAAAGATAATAAATCAATACTAAATTAAATATACTAATATTAATTAATTTTATTATGTGTTTTTGAAATAAAAAAAAGTTTTATTTAAAATACAAGAATACTATTACATCATATCAAGTTAATTTTAGCCTAATTATTAAATAAATATTAAAAATAAATACATAAATAAAACAGTGTTTAATTCACAAAATGAAGAAAAAAATAAAGTTTAATATTGAATTATGCGATTAAAAATGTTGATATATAATATGTGTTCTATGTCATTAAGCCCCTTCTTAATTTTATGCAGATGGTGACGATGGTATATCAGCCTCACTTTCCAGTGCTTTAAGTTCTTTGGATTCATCAATGACACAACCAGAACCAACTACAAGTGAAATCAGCTCTCAAAAAAGGAAAACAGAAGATAAAACTCTGGACTGTTTTGTGAGTAAATCAACACCAGCTCAAAAACAAATGTTTGATGAACAAATTGCCAGGTTTATTTGTGCTACAAATACAGCATTCAACACTGTGGAACATCCAGAGTTCATTAAAATGGTTCAGAATTTTCACCCAGAATATTTTCCACCATCAAGGAAACAAATTGCTTGCGATTTATTAGAGAACACCTGCACAAAGGAAAAAGAAAAATGTGCAGAAATATTAAAAGACGAAATTGTCACATTAGGATTAGATGGATGGTCAAACATTCACAATGAATGGGTGATTTGTATTTCTTTAACAACAAAAGATGGGAACACATATTTAGCTGATACCATTGACACTTCGGGCACAGCACATACAAGTGAAAATCTATATGACATTGCTGTTAAAACTATAAAAAAGTGCCAGTCAGAATTTCAGTGTTCAGTATGTTCAGTAGCGACAGACAATACCGGAAATGTTGAAAAAATGAGAAAAATGCTTGATGAGAGTGAGGATGAGGAGCTCAGAGTTATTACTTACGGATGTGCTGCTCATATTTTGAACTTACTGGCTGGTGATATAAGTTATCCAAACACAAAAGAACAAATTTTGCATGTGATTAAGTATTTTAGGAATAACCATTTTGCAGGTTCATGCTTTAGAAAAGTTGCAAATGCACCAAAGTTAATATTGCCATGTGAAGTTCCCTGGAATTCCTTTGCTGATGCCTTGGAGAGGTATCTAAAATCATGTGCTAGTAAATATATGTGAAAGCAATAAAGACGAGATTGATAAAAATATTCAAAATTTAATTTCAAACATTTCATTAAAAAGAAATGCAGAAGATTACTTGCAATAATTAAAACCAATTAGTGTAGCTCTGGACAGGGCACAGAGAGAAAATTGTTCAATTGGAGAGACTGTTTTTATTTTTTAAAAATTAAAAAAGCAGATGCATGATAAGAAATTCAACAAAGATATACTGAAAAAATTAGATAATCGTTATAAAATGGTAATAACACCAGCCCATCTTCTTGCTTTTCTGTTACACCCAAAAGTTGTAGATAAAGATGATGAAGCTGATCACAAATTATCAGCAGATGAAAAAAAATTGGCATTGGAATATGCTAAGAAAAAGTTTCCTAAAAATAACTTATTAATTCTGGTATTAAAATTTTGTGCCAAAGACTTTCCATCCCAAAGATATCTTTTTCAAAAGGAATTTACTGAAAATGTAACAGTTAAGAATGGTGGCGAATGTAAGAAAATGATATAAAAAAAGTTTAATGCTGATGTGTTGAAGGAAGTTGAAGTAATTCTTACTGCAAAAGCAACTACAGCGAATGTCGAGAGAATTTTTTCTTCTTTTGGAGTTGCACAATCAAAATTGCTTAACAGACTGGGTTTAGAAAAAGTCGCAAAACCTGCTTTTTTGTTCAAAATGTTAAATCCTAAATTTGTTTTTAATTTTTAAATGGAATAAAGTAATAAGAATCTAATTTTCTTTCAATTATTTTTTAAGAAAATAATTCACTAAATGAAATATCTACATTATTGGTATTTTAAACAACTTATCACCATTACTGATGAATCTAAGAGCAATATTCCATGTATTATGTAGTAAACAATTACTATTGTATTATATTGTATTTGTATACATTGAATTTAAAAAATAGTATCTCTAAATAAATTAAAATTTAATATGATTTGAATGTAGTGTTGCACCGAATATTCGGTTGGTATTCGGTATACTGCCTATTCGGCAGTTAAACCGAATATTCGGTTCGGCCGAATACTTTAATATTCGGCCTAACCGAATAGTAAAACAAAATTAAAATATTCGACAATTGATAAAGCACATTTTTTATACAATGAATGAAAGTTATAGTATCATAGTACAAAATTAATTCAAGTTTTTACTTACCAATATTATCACATTTAAAATAATTTTAATGTAAAAGAAAACACTCTGATATTAAATTTTTTTTCTCAATTTTTCTTAAATCTTATCACAACTTAACCTTACTAACTCATTTAAATATGAAACAGTAACCAGAAAATAAAACTCTTAATATTACGTGTTCAAAAATATAATGGTTAATTTTTTATAAAATATGCAGCTAAAAAAAAATCAATTATCATTTCACCAATATTAAAAAAAGGTGAAGGTGATTAATATATAAAACAAACACTTGGATGAATATTCAATTTTGCAGTATTTTAATTTCGATAGAGATAGATAAGATACTGAGGGTGCCATAGGTGTTCCTTTGTATCCATTAAAATGTGTCAAATAAGATAACCAAAGAATTTCTCTGTGTGTGGCCCCATTGTAGTCAAACCTTCTAATTTCTTTCATGATTTCTGAAGAGAAGATTACTTTGTTGAGTCTTTTGTCACAGGGTGGGTACACCTGTCTGTAACTGTTTAGTTATCTATCAGTATCTACTCTGTTGTAGTTCGCAAGACCAGGTGTGACAACAACTTAAAAAAGAATGGCTGGACATTCTGGCAAAGTATCCTTTGCACTTTAAAAAGAAAAATGATTTGGCAATGTTTGAATTTGACTGCTCAGTTTCAATTTTGATAAAATTATTTATCAATTACAGTACAGAAGAGACTAAGATAGCAAAAATTCACTTGAATAAATTGTAATTCTAATTTGTAATGATATTTTAAGCAACTTGGGTTTGTATGTAAGGTAAATGCAAGATTCTCTATAACATAATATGAAGCCATATGATTATCACATATTAGAAATTAACTATCAATTATCAATTTATGCAGATAAACATAAACCAAATTAGGTAGCCATTTACTATTTTACTATATTAACTTGCTTTTGGAATGATTTATTTTATTTTTTATTTATTTTAAATTAATAATTATACTTAATGTAAATGCAAATAAATTTAAGATGTTAAATGTAAATGTATTTATAAAAGGCACAAAATAGAAACATTTCCTATTTTAAATTGGCATAAAATAAAAATATTACCTTTAAAAAATTTAACCGAATATTCGGTATTCGGCCGAATATTCGGTTAGAATTTTAACCGAATATTCGGTATTCGGTATTCGGCAAAAAATGGTATTCGGTGCAACCCTATTTGAATGTCCACATAAGTAGCAACAATTGTTTATTTACTTAGTTTAAATTATTTTCAGAAGGAATATTAATTGTTATGAATTAATTATTCTAGTTAATGTCAAATTTTATTTATAAATATGTATACATGTAATTAGAAAAGGATTTAAAAAAAAAAACCGGTTTAAACCAAAAAAACCTGGTTTAAACTTTAAAACCCGGTCTTCTGGTTTTTCTTTTGGTTAAAACCTGGTTTTTTGCCAACCCTGCTTATAAATGAAAGGTTTGACTTTTCTTTTAATTACAGTAGAGCGCTGATTATCCGAACTCCAATTAACCGAACTGTCCAATTATCCGAACACCTTATCTTTTTCAATTTTCTTTTTTTTTCTTTTTAGATTTAGTACGTGAAATCGAAAACATTCCCCTATCAGAGTATCGTTGGGAGCAGTAACAAGAGAATAAAGGCTTGGGAAAAGGGGGTGAAATCAATCAAGGTCAAGACAACAGAATTTCTGTTTATCTTAACCCCCCCCCCCCTCTCCGTGGACTCTTCCTTTGTCTCCTTCGCAGTGGAATTTTCCCTTGAGTGACAGGTTTCTTGGAAAAGTTGATTATTGCACTCGCGATCTGTTACAGTCTGGTTCATTTCATTTAGAACAAAGATGAAAATAAGATGTCTGGGAAGCGAAAAAAGATTGTTCGTTCATTAGGGGAAAAAGCAAAGATATCGAAGAGACTTAAAAATGGCGAAGCAGGAACAAAATTAGCATTGGTGTATGGTGCAGGAAAGTCTACGATAACAGAAATGAAAAAGAATGGAGATTCTATTATAAATTTTGTAACGGCACTTAAAAGTGAGCAAGGAAGCTTAGAACGATAATCTACAAAAGATCTTAGTTGATAAAGCTTGATAAAGCTTTGTACATGTGGTTTTTACAAAAAGCGTTCATTTGGTCATCCAATTTCTGGATCCCTATTGAAGGTTTTTCAATGAAAAACTGAATGGAGAAAATACATTTCAAGTAAGTTCTGGGTGGTTTCGAAACTTCAAGTTATGCCATGGTATACAAGAAATCAGATTACATGGTGAAAAATTATTTGCATCTGTGGTGGTCGCTACGAATTTCGGAAAAGAATTTAAAGAAATTATTGAATCAAAAAAATACGAAGAAGAATTCATTTACAATGCAGATGAGACTGGACTTTTTTGGAGATCTCTACCACGAAAAACATTAGCATCCGGAATTGAAAAAAATTGCTTTTGGGACTAAATTAAGTAAGGAAAGAATAACGATTCTCGTGTGTGCAAATGCAACAGGAAACCATCGATTGCCATTGTTCGTGATAGGAAAATCAAAAAAACCTTGAGCCTTTCAAAATGTGAACATTTTGCCCGTTATTTACACTTCTCAAAAAAAGGCTTGGATGACTACAGAAGTTTTCATTGATTGGTACGATAAAATTTTTATTCCTAAAGTTAAAGAGCATCAAAAAATTTGAAGAAAACAGGTAGCATGCTTTTGATTCTAGATAATGCACCTTCACATCTGTGTGTAGATGAACTTGAATGTGAAAATGAAAAGTTTCGGGTATTGTTCATGCCACCTAATGTTACATGTGTAATACAACCCATGGATCAAAATGTGATAGAGACATTCAAACGACTTTATAGAAAGCAAATGTTAAGAAAACTCCTTTTATCAGAAGAAACAGAAGAGCCTGATTCCCAACATACTAAAAAAGTTGATTTAAAAGATTGTTGTATGATGGCCTAAAGTAAAATCCTCAACATTAAAGAAGTCTTGGAATAAAATTTTAAATAGTAAAGGAAAAACTGATAATGGATCCGAAAAATCTGGTAATGAAAATGAAAAATGAGGAATGTAATAATGAGGAATGTAACAATGAAGGAGATGGGAAGAATCCTAAGTTACGAAGAAAATGAAATTAACGAGTGGTTAGTGACGCAAATGATCTTGGATATCAGATTTTAAATGATGATGAGATTGTGGATGAGATTCAAGATGAAAAAGAAATTGAGGAAAATGAAAACGAATGCTCTGAAAATGACCCAGGTCCATCACATAATGAAACCTTTGAATGTTTGAAAACAGCTATGAAATGGCTCGAACGTCAGGAGAATGCTGATCCTATTCAACTAACGTATTTAAGAAGAATTCGTGATATAGCAGCATTGAAAAGAATGTCTTCTTTGAAGCAAAAAACAATCAAAAGCTTTTTTGCTTAAATTTTAATACCTGCAGTTCAAAAAAAAAAAAAAAAAAAAAAAAAAAAAAAAAAAAAAAAAAAAAAAAAAAAAAAAAAAAAACATTTTTTAACATGCCAGCACTAACAGCTGCCAGTCCTAAGCCTGGATAAAGTGTAAAGGAAAATTGTGCATACAATATTTTTTTTAATCTACCTATCCACTACTAAATTTGATAAAAATAATACATTTGCTGTATTAAGAAAACAGTTACGCATAAAAAATATATATTTCAACCATTTTAGTATAGTCAGGAACATCCCTTAAGTTGTCTGTCCAATTATCCAAACTTTTGTTTATCCGAACTAGGGCCATTTTCCGACAGGTTCGGATAAATCGGCGCTCTACTGTATATTAACCCCTTGCCTGTGGAATATATTTCAGGAAAATGGGTCAAAAATGGAAAATTTTTTTTATGCTTCAGTTTTATCTATTATAACATTTAAAAAGGTTAGAAAAATTTTATTTTGTAAAAATATAAATTTTTATATGAAATAACTACTATATTTAATATTTTGACATACATGTGGAAAATTAATGGATTATATTCATATTTTACTCAAAATTGTTTAATTATAGCAAAATAAATCAAATAATCTTTTGAATTTCACAAATCATTTCACAGAATCATTTTTCAGAATTTCACAAATCTTTTATAGTATTATATATACGAAAAATATGACACGGCACACAAGTCGACATCACACTCTTTACAATAAACTCTGTTTATATCCCGCCTAATCAAGCTAGCTGATCCCGCCTACTTCCAAAAAAAAAAATGTGAACAAGTATCGCCATCTATTGGAAAAACAATGAATTATATTGTAAAGCATTTGGTAAGGCAAAACGGACTCAATTCGGGATCAACTGAATAGAAACGCTGATTTTTCGCTTGCCCGAAGTCAGTTCGGGCATTCCAAATTTGGCGCAGAGGGGTTGCCCGAACTGGATTTGGGTGGCACAGGCAAGGGGTTAATTGTGGACTGCGTACATAACTTTCATATATTTTGGCAAAGAGTTTTTAAGCTTATATATTGTGTTTAGCTAATAAACTCATATATTGTGTTTACCCAATAAATTAATTTATCCGATTGTTGAAACAGAAAAGAGTAGAATGGGTATATCTTCTAATACAATTTCAGTGTTTTCATTTAGTATATACAAACGGGATTAGGATGTTTTATTCAGATCTGCAAATTCAGAGCTACAAATTTGGATGGATATCACTAACTTGGCAACTTTTCTTCAACGTTGCAAAATTGATGGAAATGTCACCAAATTGTTAAAAATGACGCAAACCAATGAAATTTATTTTGTTTTGTTAGAAGAGAGTACTGAACTGATGTTTCGTTAGCATTTGTCAGTCTAACTGTCCTACTTAGTAACATATTTAGCGAATTTTTAAAATGTCACCAAATTGTTAAAATGTTTGTAAATCCATAAAAATATCTTGAAATTGACAAAATTGGGCTAAATTAATGAAATGAATTACAGATTTGAGGCAGTTTTGATACAGATGGCTGAATTTCGTACTTCTTTTTCATGGCTTGAAAATAGGTCACATCTTTGTCTTTCTTATCCGGGTGTATTTTATTAAAATAATCTTGAAGCCTAGAAGGCTTCATCGCTTAATTTGAAAATGTTTTTTGACAAATAAGGCACATTGGCGATGATGGATTTGTGGGATTTTCGATAAATCCGTACTTAATATAATCCACACTATACTGCCGCTTCTTTTTTTTTTGCTTCCGACATGGTTTTTACTTGACAGATACGCGAGTAGTATTAGTGTACTTTTAAAACCCTGTCATCAGTTGCGCGCGATAATGCTAATGAAAATAAAATGAACAATCACTGCCTTTATATAGGTTGGAGACATATAACACACATTGACAGGAATAAGATAAACATGCAGTGACTCGTTTATAACGCGCGGGGGCAAGGGTGATGCGGGAGCAGAGTGCAGGTTAGAACAAGCACAGATAATACTGTCAATTCTTGCAGGATTGCAAAAATCACATTATTTAGCAAAAACTTGTTATAACTAAATTGCTACAAGCATATGTTTTGCTATTTTTATTAACAGGCTTTTGTTAACTTTACCTGTATTTATATATGAGATATTTCACGTGAAATTGGAAGATTTGAAAATGTTTAATTCAAATCTAAAATTAAAAATTTTTATATGATCCAATTTAATGTAGATCTGAATGTAATGGAATCTTTAAGTTCAATTTTCATCCACTTCCTGAACTACCGAAATATGTGAATTTTCGCACACGTGATAAAAATGATTAAAATACATACAATAACAAAAATTAACCAATATTAAAGTTTACTTTAGTTAGTACGTGATTAGCGTGTTTTTTTTTGTCTTTTTTAAACTATATTTTTTTAGTCTGCCCACCACCCCTCCGTACCATCTCAACGCCCCCTAATTTTCTCTGGGTCTTCTACTGCCCCCCTGAAAGTCTCAAACACCCACAAGGGGGCGTTATCGCCCACGTTGAGAACCTATGCACTAGGCGATAAATTTGGCGATTTTTAAAATGTTGCATAACCTTCCATTCCCTCAGAAATTAAAAAACCCACCCTGCATGCCCCAGTACTATAATTTTGTGCCCTGACACCAAAAAATGCATCCCTTCTTTTAAGAATGACACTTCTCCATATATTCTCAAATTTTTAAATCAATGAGAAATGTGCGAATATACAACAGCTGCATATGAAATCCCAGATGCATCACAAAACACATGTAGACTCAATGTTGAGTTATCATTGGTAAAAGCATGTCTAGGAATCCTCACGACATTAAGCATTTGTAGTTCAGCTATCCATTTCAAAAAGTTATGTGAAACATCTTTTGATACTTCAGCATCCCAACTCAATTTAGATTTCCAACTATTTTGTAATAACAACTTAGGATACAATGTAACTGGACAAGTGAAACCTATAGGGTCAAATAGTCTTTGTGCAATAGATAAAATAGTTCTTCTACTGATGGTCCCTTCAGGTTTGCTTATCGCTGTGATGTCACAGAACAATACATCTTCTTGTTTGTCCCATAACAATCCCAAGACTGCTGATGGATTAGATTTGACACAAGTATCCGTTATTTCGGTATGTTCCCAGTCTCTTAACTTAAATTTTCCTTCCGCCATCACCTCTGTGGATATTTGAACAAATTCCTGCAATTCCACTTCAGAGTCTACAGAACACACACAATTATCAACATAAAATGCTGATTTAAGTTTCTGTGCTACATTATGCTGAGCTGAAGATGAATATTTATCTAAATGGTGTTGTATCACTGCTCCAAGAAGAAAAGGACTACAGTTTAATCCAAAGACTGCTCTGCAATGTTCAAAAATCTTTATAGCATTCTGGCTTTCACCTTGCCACAAAAAATTTTTTTTAAAAATTCTTGATCACTTTTATCAACAGATATTTGCAAGAAAGCCTTCTTTATGTCCGAGATAACACCAATTTTTTTCTCTCAAAACTTCAAAAGTATTGTGGGAATCAATTTCAACAGATTTGGTCCCTTTGAAAAACAGTCGTTTAAGGAATAAAATCCTTTAAAATCCTTTCTGTTTACAGGATGCATCGAAGACAGGTCTAACATTAGTCGATGAATTGCACTTAAATACTCCTCGATGAGGTAAAAATTGACCACTATTCTCTGAACTTTCTGTGATTATTCCTTCTTGCCACCACTCATGGAAAACAGCATTGTAGCTTTCAAACTTTCCTTCTTTCATGAGTTTAGATATTGTGGTTGGTTGGTTGTATAGTAGGTTGGACTAACACTTTAATTTTACAGCAGTTATTAACTGAACTATTCAAAATTACATTGTAGCACTTGTGCTCTCTCCTAGAGGTGATTCCTCCAAACACGACTTGTGTTAATCTATCAGTATTCACAGTATCAAATCCCATCTGCCGTGCAGTACTTTCCAGAATATAAGAACGCTGAGAACCTGTATCAATCAGTGCCCTAACTTTTCGGTCTTTACCTTGAGCTTTAAGAACCACAAGCAGTGTTTGCAATAGTACTTCTTCAGAGTGGCATTGGCTGGATAAAGTAATATGCTGATCCACACCTTCTTTGAACTCTGTAACTGAAGCCTTTTTATTATTGGTTAGTTCAGGACACATAAGTACCCAGTGCCTTTTGGAATAAGTTATACACCGAACATTTGATTTGCACTGTTTAGAACGATGTCCAATCCGTAAACAAGTGAGACATTTCTTCTTTCTTTTTAAAATATCGTGCTTCTCTTTTAACGAAAGTTTTTGAGCTTTGAAGCATTCTTTACTTTCATGAAATTTTCCGGACAACAGAAAAAGAGTAGAACAGGTATATCTTCTAATACAATTTCAGTGTTTTCATTTAGTATATACAAACGCGATCAGGATGTTTCACTCAGATCTGCAAATTCAGAGCTACGAATTTGGTAGGATATCGCTAACTTGGCAACTTTTCTTAAACGCTGCAAAATTGACGGAAATGTCGCCAAATTGTTAAAAACGACGCAAACCAATGAAATTTATTTTGTTTTGTTAGAAGAGAGTACTGAAATGATGTTTCGTTAGCATTTGTCTGTCAGTCCAACTGACCCACTTAGTAACATATTTAGCAAATTTTTAAAATGTCAACAAATTGATAAAAATGTTTGTAAATCCATAAAAATATCTTGAAATTGACAAAATTGTGCTAAATAAATGAAATGAATTGTGTTTTGTTAAGGAATAGTATTGTGATGATATTTGGTCAATTTATCGCCAACTGGAATTGTCAGTTCTACAGTCTCACTAGGCAATAAATTTGGCGTTTTCTTAAAATGTCGCTACACTGACGAAAATATCGCATAACCTTCCATAGAGATAGCATTATTCAGACGATATTTTTTCCACCAATTTATTTAAAGGAAATAATATGTCATTTAGCAAAGGATTTAAATCCAATGTGTTTATGCGGCAGACGATTTTTATTTAAATCTTTTCCAATTTGAATAATGAAGATATGTATATAAAATGAACTTCATCGCCATTGCATTTTTGACTGGATAATATCAATTACGGTCTTCAGGTTTAAACATTATTATTATTGATATTTTCAGGGATTATTGATTCAGAGATTATCGATATTTTCAAGTTATTATGCCATTGTTTTATTGCGGCAAAAATTGTTGAAACTCATAATGTATGTTGTACGAATAATGTTCTACAAATGCATGGATATATCTTCTAATCTACGAGAATATAAATCAGGGTTCATCCTACCTGCTTTTCACGGGGCAGCCCACCCCGCTCCCCTTAAAAATTAGGAAACCTGCCCCGCTGCTTTCAGAAATTAGAAAACCCACCCTGCATGCCCCAGTACTATAATTTTGTGCCCTGACACAAAAAAATGCATACCTTCTTTGAAGAATGACACTTCTCCATATATTCCTAAAGTTTTAAATCATTGAGAAATGTGCGACGTTTTTTCTCATTCATAATTTTTTAAAGCTACGGCAGTATTTTCGGCAAAGTAATTTTTTTAAATTTATAATTGGGCCCTTTTAAAAGTATGTGCCCTTTTTTGGAAGGTAGCACCCTGCCCTTTTAAAATCCTAGAATGAACCCTGTATAAGTAGTACAGGCGTATTGGCATATATTGGAATCAAGTATGGCCTTCTGGCATGAAGATTACGGATATTATTGATATTTTCAATATATTATGTCATCTGTTTTATTTTGGCAAAGATTTTTTAGACTTATATTGTAATATGGGTAATCTTCTACTAACACTCGGACATGTCTTCTAATCTACGACATTATAAGTAGAACAGGTATATCCTCCCATATAATTTTAGCATTTTCCTTTTGGCATATATTGGAATCAATTACTGCCTTCAGGTTTAAAGATTACAGGTTTATTGATATTTCAATTTATACATGTAATCTACTAATACAGGTTATATCTTCTAACATTCACGTATATAAGTAGTATGGGTGCCATACAATTTTAATGCTTTTATTTTGCATATATTGATTCAATATCTATGTTTGTTGTTTACTTGTTTCATTAATTTTAGTTTGTGGGAAAGCAGTTTTTCTTTTATCCCGTTGGTAGATGGGCATTATTTACTGTTTGGTTACGAAGTTTCTTTGTTCAAGACCTTTAATTGCATGACCGACGCTTTGTACATGATTATCAATAGATAGGTATATTTTCTGTCAGTCGCCCCCCCCCCCCCCCCCTCCCATACACATACACCTCAATTCACTGGTAAAATGTCTCTATATTTTTACGTTCTCATACTATAGAATAAAGAATGTATTGTTTTCATGAATATTTTCTATTTTGAGATTTTGATGCTAATACATGTTTTAGGACCTGCTGCGCATATCTTAACTATTTTAGAGTGATATCCATCTATTGTCAATTGCTAGTGTACATGATAGCTGCCATAAATACTGATGGATTTTCACGAAACTTTATATAAGGTTTTGTTACCAAAAAGTTTAGAACTAGATATAATTTTTTTACATTCAAATCAAAACTTTTTTGAGTAAAATTTCATATTTTCAATGGCAGCATGAGACAAAAGTTTGCATAATCATGCATAAAAGGGATTATTTATGACTCAATGATCACGAAACTTAACAGCTTCAATAATTATAGTGATGCCACTCAGTTGATGAAGATTACAGTAGTGAAGAAAGAAAATATCAGTAGTTTTAAGACTTTTTCAGTAGTCAAGTTTAGAAATTAAATATATAAGTTCACATAATACAAAAATGCATATACATAAAATTAAGCATATATATAATTATGTATTAATATATATATTTATAAGGTCTTATCCAGTTAAAATTCTGATTAGTAAAGCATAAGTTTTCCCTAATAATAACAAATATTAATCTTTTAATAAAAAATAAAATATAGCAATGTATTTATAGATGTGAATATATCAATTTTAATCACCTTGCCAAAATGGTTGCTTTTTTATTTGCCTAAATCATTATTTTAATATCACTTTTTGGAAAATATCCCTTCAAAAGGTTCATACCCATTTTTCAGAATAGGAAAATATGTATTATGCAAAATTATTAAAAAATTACCTTAATAATTTAACCAGAATATTATAAGGTAAGGAAGTATAAGGAAGATCGTGGACAAAAGCCGTTTATTGTGGTACAGTACAAGATCCTATTATCCGGACTGCTTGGGACTTCAGGTAGTCTGGATAAGGGGGTTTTACGTAATTCGGAACACTTTTTCTAAAACATACTGGCATGGTCTAAAATGTTATGGAAAATGATAATTCATTTTAAAAACATGTATTAAATAAAGCTTTCTTACAATCCAAATGAAAGGATATACTTGGTTAACTAAAATGCAAATTACATGTAATTATAGTATCAAATTTAGGGATTAAGAAAATTTTTGAAAGAAAAAAATGTCTGAAAAAAGTTTATTATTCAGGGTAGTTATTAGAAGTCTTTTTTTTTTTTTTTTTTTTAACATTTCAACTAAAAAGGGTCCTCATCATATTCATCTAATATTTTGGCAGAAGCACCTTTGTTCATATGTTTCAAAATATTTTAAAGTACTTTTAATAAAATTAAGATGAGAAAGATGTTCATTTTTAATTGAAATGAGAGATTCACCTATGGGTGCAAATATATCAAATTCTAATTTATGCTCTTCAAATGTATTTCTAATAAGCCTTATAATTCTAAATGCCTGAATAAATAAAAAAAATTTTAATTTCGTTATCCTAAACATATATGTCATTTTCATCAACAATATGTCTAAACGATAATATCCCAGCATAAAAAACACAAAATATATAAAAATATTAGTGGATGGAAGCAGATTGTAAAAATGGAAAATATTTAAAAATAAAACGAAAGATACTGGCGATCGTGTTTAAATAAAAAAATTTTGCGATATTGCTAAACTGTCTTCTTTAAATTACTAATTAATAAATGTAACATGTTAAAACCCCATAAATATACTTCAATGGAACTTTTTGCTAGGGTCAATTTTCGGTTCAAAATAGCCATTTTCATCCAAATAATAGGATTTAATTGAAAACGATTTTGATCTTGGAATTCCATCAACGTTTTTTAAAATATTGAAGATGTGTATATTTCCACGGAGATGAAAAAAAACCGGATTTTCGCGAGAAAATGACAAGTTTATTGCTTTAGTATTTAAAGAGATCAATCAGAAGGTCCTGAATGACAGTTTAAAGTTGCTATACTTTTCTCTGCATTTCGGCAAAAGTTAACTCTCATTAATTTCGGAAATTCCTTACTTAAACATACTTTCTATCATCTCGTAAATGAGCTGATGACTCTTATTTTTTTCATCTTTTCCAATAAATGTTTATTAAATTGTGCAAAATAGTGTGAATTCTGCATGGCACATCCCGTTTGAAGAGCGTAGGATTTCTTTAGCGATATCGGGATATTTCTAGCGAAAAAGTTGAAATACTTTTACCGAAAATCAAACTCCCGGAACAAAGCGCAGAAAAGAAAATGTAACGAATTCGTAAAAATTGAAATCTTTGTGACTAGTGTGCTCTGCCCTATACACCCAGAAAAAAATTAAACGCCATTAAAAAAGCACCTTACCACGACTTGTTCGTAATTAAGGCTCCTATATACTATACAGGAGACTTATCCAAAACTAGTGAAGAATGGAATGACACCTCTCGCCGGCAATGTGACGGTCTCGCCCGTGCTGGATTGTCACGTCTGAGAGCTACTATCAGAGGTGACAGCCGGATGCAGCCGCTTACGAAATTTTCGGGGAAAACGGTGCTATTTCGGATGTTTTCCCGGAAAAGAGGAGTTGTGAAACTTCTCGGAAAAAATACTGTCGGAAACTTGGTTCTGTTTTCGTTGCGATTCTTGTTATCGCGGGAACGTGTCTTCATTTTTAAGAATGGTTTTACCGTTCCCGTGAGCGACTCATGACGGGAACAGAACATGCCATTCATGCAAATCGCCTTCTCGCCGCGCGCACATCCTAATTTGCATATAGTGAGGGCGCTGCCGTCAACGGTTGAGTTCCGGAGCGTACCCATCACGGTGTATATATGATAGGACGCATTCTCAGTTACTTATCTCTCCTGTCTTTCTCTCTGTGTCTTGTCTTGAACATTGACAGACTGGTTGTCTGATCGATAGGTTGATCGATAGATATGATCGTATGTTATGATGCTTAGCAAATACTAGGTATGAGTATGTTACGGTACGTTAGCATTGTCAGCTAAGTTGCTTAAACAAAGCAGAAGTCAAGTTCTGATAGTTATTTCGGAAAGTGCGATAAAATGTTTTCTAGTGTTTGGCTCTTTAAATTTTAAAGAGACCAAGTTAATTTTTCGCGGTCTTGGACTCAGAGTAATGCCATGACGTGTGACCTGACGATGGTGGCTTTGTTAACGTGCACGGCATTTGTGGTAATATAGCTTTTATTCTACTTACCAATGTTATAGCAACTGTACGATCAACTGAGAGTGTGTGCCTAGGCATAAACTGTTTACAAACCCTTTTTCATGAGCTTGTTAGCTCATTTTGTACATACTGTTTGCTTCAAGCCACCATTTTGCACTTCACACCATTTGCATCAAGCAGAAAAATAAACAGTGCACTCTAGTCACAGTTAAAATTTAGAGACTATGGAAGTGAACAATGGCGTAGAAGCGTTAAACAGGGACAATTACGTCACCTAGCGTAATGAAATTTCTTTCCTCTTAAAAGGAGAAGGATGCTACGGCCATGTCAACCGTACTGCATTGCCAGTCGACCAGTCTACGTCACGACGCGAGCGAGAGGAGTACATGCGCAGCAGCAACCGTGCACTTTCCACCCTGTTTCGGAACATTTCGGCGGAATACCGTGAATTACTCGACATCAACGACAGCCCGGCGGATGCGTGGGAGAAGTTGGAGGCGCATTTTGAGGCCCCAACGCGCGCTAACCTAGTTCGTCTGCTGGATGAATTTTTCAGTCTTCGTCCGGAAATCGAGGAACCAGTGGATATTTTCTGTACAAGGATAAGGAAAGCGGTCACCAAGCTTAAGAATGTGAACCATTCCTTGGAGAACGTATACGTAGCGTTCCAAGCCATCCGGTACCTGCCAGACGAATACCAAAGTATTATTCAAGTCATCTACCATTGGAGCGACAAAGATTTTAAGATAGATAAAATTCAGAAGGAGCTGTCCCAGGAAGAAGGAAGGATAAGGCAGTTGACGAGAGATCGTAACAATGTAAGTTCCAATTTATCTGTATACCTTTCTAATGTTAACGCTGAAAGTAAAAAATTTCGCTAAAGTCAAAATGTCTATTAAGGTCATACGACCATGCTTTGTTTGTAATAAAACTGGTCATTTAAAAGCACAATGCCCAAAGTTGAAAAAGTTGACTAGCTCTAATATTATTGAAGTATTTTCAAATATTAATGTTGAAGCTAACATTGTTGATGATCCTGACAATAGGCTCAGCTGGGTGATTGACACCGCTGCTATGCGACATTTCTGTAATGATATAAAAATGTTTTTTAAATTTAATAAATGTAAGGATACATCTATGTCGCTAGCAGTGGGTGATATGGAAAGCCCAGTTGAGGCTATTGGATCGGTGAATATGTATGTTAAATTTAAAGATCATACAAATAATATTATTCTACATAATGTTATGTATTCACCAAAATTACGGCGAAACTTGTTGGCAGCATCTGTATTAGAAGAGCAGGGCTATTCTTTTAGTGCAGCCAAAGGTGTACTATGGTTTAAGACTCCTGAGGCAGAAAATTTCTTTTACGCTAAACGTAAAGAAGGATTGTATTTCCTAAAACTGCAGTACTCAACTAAAAATTTAAATAGTAATGTTGAGGGCCGCAAACGAGATCAGGATAGGGACAAAAGTTCTGAATAGGTTAGAAAATCAACTGCAACAAATAGTCAAAGTCAAAGCAAAATTAGGCCTAACTTGAATAATAGGAAAAACAAATCTGATTTAAAATCAAAGTCAAATAAAATTAGTGGTTCAACAGTTGAAATTCTGAATAAAACTGAATTATGGCATAGAAGATATGGCCATATTAACTCAGATTACTTGCACCAAACAAGTAAAGTTTCTGCGGCAAACGGACTCCGTAAGTTGAAATATGCAAAAGTAAATTGCATTCATTGCAAACTTGCAAAATCTAAGAGAGTTTCGTACAAACCAATAGGCAGGATTAGATCTACAAAACCTTTGCAATTACTGTACATGGATGTTTGTGGTCCAATGCCTGTAGCTTCATTGGGGGGAAATAAATATTTTTTTACTATTACGGATGATTTTAGCCGCAAGGTGTTTGTTTTTATTTTAAAACAAAAATCAGATGTGTTCAAAGTTTTTCAGGATTTTCAAGCTTGTCAGGAAAGACAATTAGGCAAAAAGATTTTGTGCATCCGTACTGATAACGGCATGGAATTTTGTCACGGTCAATTTAAAGCTTTTCTGAAAAAGTTAGGGATTAAGAATTTGTGATCTAACACATATATACGCGAGGGCGCGGTAGCCCATTGGTTAGCGCGCTGGAGTTGCACTCGGTAGGCCCGGGTTCGATTCCAGCCACTGCCAAAACTGCCGCCGTGTTCATGCGGAGTACGATCACGTTAAACATGTGGGTCCGAAAGTCCTTCCGAGAGGTTGGTGGTAGGGGAAGGAGGGTACGGTCCCTGTGGATGCCTCCCCCACTGGGTTCCGGTCTGAATTGGGTGGCACTTCCCGACCGTCCAAACAGTTACCTTACACCTTTCTGGTAGGTCGGACGGTCTGGGTTTCAACAACAACATATATACGCGAACAAAACGGGGTATCTGAAAGATTCAACCTAACAGCTTTAGATTGTGTTAAAGCAATGCTTAATCAAAGTAAAATTGGTGACAAAATGTGGGCAGAGGCAATCCTATGTTTCACTTATACAAAGAACAGGATTTGCCATAAATTTAAAGTTAAAACTCCACACAAATTATATTATGGGAAGAAGCCTGCTGTATCCCATCTCAGAATTTTTGGATGTAAGGCTTATACTGGTATAGCAAAACAGCTTAGGAAGAAGCTAGACCTAAGAGCTCAACAGGGAGTTATGGTAGGATATGCGAAAAATACCAGGGGCTATAGAATTCTTCTAGTGAAAGATAGAAAAGTGATAGAAACAAGCAATGTCCGTTTTGAGGAAATGGAAGCAGCGGAAGGCGTCCTGGACCCTATTTATTCTAGAAACTTCACCCCAAAGACATCGAGATTTACTCGATCGAAGGATTCAGGATCGGGATGTTTGGATAGTGAGTCAGAGGAAGAAGCAGGTGAGAGCTATGACACTAGTCATACTAGTGAGGAAGAGGACTCTCCTGCTGACTCCGGTCTGACCCCCTGTTCAGAAATCGACTGGGAAAGGAAAGTCGTACCTAGGCCTGATGGAACTCGAACTGATGTTTACTATTCGGTGAAGGGTGATAAAAGGAGACTGAGAAGTCATAATGACGTTAAAAAATTCTGTGCTAAGTCTAACATACATTATGACCAAAATTTGTTTAACTTCAGAGAAAAGAAAGATATCAAATCCAGGCCAGAGGCAAGCAACATAGAGATAATAATTCCCAAAAACTATAAATCGGCAATTGAATCCCCGCACTCACCAGAATGGCAAGAAGCCATGAATAATGAATTAGCAATAATGCAAGAGAGGGGTGTCTGGGACTTAGTGCCTGCACCCATCTCGCAAAAAGTAATTGGATCCAGATGGGTATACACCATCAAAAAGGATGAAAAAGGAATAGTAAAGAGATTCAAAGCCCATTTAGTGGCTCAGGGATATTCTCAAGGAAAGGGGGATTCGTATGGCGAAGTATTTAGCGCCGTTATAAATTTTTGCTTAATAAGAGCTTTTTTTGCAATTTTCATATGTTTGCTTAACTGGAAGCATTTTCAATTAGACATCAAGTCAGCATACCTTTATGCTAAATTGAATGCCAAAGTTTTCATGAAACAACCACCTGGATATGTCGATCCGAACTAACAAAATCATGTCTGTTTGCTAAAAAAGGCAATATATGGCCTACATTAGAGCGGCAGAGTGGTATAATGAGCTTGACACCACTTTGAGAAAATTAAATTTCTTCAAACTCAAATGGTGCAATTGTGCTAAATTGAATGCCAAAGTTTTCATGAAACAACCACCTGGATATGTCGATCCGAACTAACAAAATCATGTCTGTTTGCTAAAAAAGGCAATATATGGCCTACATTAGAGCGGCAGAGTGGTATAATGAGCTTGACACCACTTTGAGAAAATTAAATTTCTTCAAACTCAAATGGTGCAATTGTGCATATTTTTACCAAGACAAAGTATTAATGTTGGTCTATGTGGATGACATAGTTTTATTTTCAAAACATCAAGGTGATATTGATCATGCAGTTTCTTTATTAAAGGAAGAATTTGATATCAAAACACTAGGAAAGGTCAAAAAACTGTTAGGTGTGGAATTTACTGAAACCAATAACAAAATTTTTATACATCAAAGGCAGTATATTGATAAGGTTTGCCAAATGTTTAAAGAATTTTAAATTTAAAACTTTGTAATCAAATTTTCAAAAACACAAATGATTAAAATTGTAACTTCTAAAAATTTCTAACTTCTAAATTTTTCTTTCTTGTACAAATATGGTTAGGATATCATATAATTTACTCCTCCCTCTTTGATACAGATACTTGTATCTAGAGTATATATATGTGTATTGTTTACAATGAACTTTTTAAAATTTTTCACATTACACTGAATGTATATATATATCCATGTTTTCAATTCCCGCATAAGACAACTATGCTTATGTCGAAAGCCCAGACCATCTGACTCATCCAAAGACATAGAGCAATTTAATGGATGGCCGGTAACTATGCTTATGTGTATTACTTGTGTGTTTACTACTTGTTATCATGCACTTGGTTATGATTCTTTGATGACAAACCACATCTTTAAATTTATATATGAATACAATACAGAAAGAAAAAATCTTTCATTATCTGTGTCACTGCTGTTAGTATTAATAATGTATACTGGTCTTGGACAGAGATAATGAACAGCTATAATTGAATTTGATATTTATAGTAAAATTTTTAATCTTAAATGTTAAATTTAATAGTTATACATAAAATTTTCTATAACATGAATTTGATATTCATAGTAAAATTTTTAATCTTAAATGTTAAATTTAAATAGTTATACTTAAATTTTGATGGACTTAGATCAAATTTTTGGAACTTAGTGTTTCGATGATATCTAAAAGTTTCTTTCAATGAAAAAAAAAAAAATTTTTTTTTTGCTTAACATGAAAGTGATATATATACTTTATGCTTTTGCTGGATACTAAAGAACTTGACATTTTTGCTGTTATGTTTTTTAGAGTAAATTCATTGATTGATAGCACGTGCGCCGAGATTTGGGGTTTTGCATGAGGGGGCTGATTGTTGGAAACTTTGTTCTGTTTTCGTCGCGTTTCTCGTTATCGCGGGAACGTGTCTTCATTTTTAAGAATGGTTTTACTGTTCCCGTGAACGACTCGTGACGGGAACAGAACATGCCATTCATGCAAATCGCCTTCTCGCCGCGTGCACATCCTGATTTACATATAGTGAGAGCACTGCCGTCAACGGTTGAGTTCCCGAGCGTACCCATCACGGTACGAAGCCCTTTTTCATGAGCTTGCTAGCTCATTTTGTATATACTGTTTGCTTTGCAACGAATGTAACAGTGCTTTTGTAACTATAACTTATGCAATGGATCTCACAAGAATAAAAGTTGTGTTTGTGTTTGACGAACATGCCTTTTATTGAAGTACATTTCACAACTGCACATCATCCTCTGCTAATAGTAATACCAGCACATCAGAATTATAAGGAAAGGGCAAACAGTGCTGAAATTTCTAAAATACTTCCCAGTCGCCAGCAAATACGACCCACGGAATATTTTCATTCGCTATCGTGAGAATTCTTCGCGTTCATTTTCGAAATTTAAGAAGGATCAGCAGCGGTGAGTGCGCGCGGCATGTTTTTTGCGCAGGAATTTTGAATTTCGTGAACGGTTTGCGTGTCCAATTTCAAACTCTCTAAAATAGTAGGTTTCAATGCATTTTTTTTATTGATATTGCTAATTAAAGTAAAAAAGCATTTGGTGGGATTTTAAAATGCTTTGGATCGCTATTTGGCACAATATTTGGCAAATAATCGCTTGTTGGTGCAGAATTTGGCACTATTTTGCCGTATTCCGGCTTTGGGAGAGTCCGGATATTGGAACGCCGGATAAGAGGTCGCGTACTGTACCCGGTACTGGTGCAATATAGCCTTTCATTTCTTTAATAATACGTCTGATAAATAGTTTTCTTATATATAACACAAAATAATCATAAAAACTTTAGCTGATGCAAATGTGTTTCTTCCACATTAATTAGAAAGACGCGACTGCAGGGAAAAGGATTGTTAGATAAAAAAAAATGGAAAAACTTCAATCATAAAATTCCTTCTCATTTCATGACCTACTTCCGATTTTATGACATGCAGATACTCTTATGCAGATGAAAAATTTGCTGATTTGCATTCAATAGAATATAAATGTCATGGAAATGGAAAATTGGACTAATGGAACAAATACATCAGAATCTGAACACTTGGCAGCTATAAAAATGCAATTTTTAATATCTGATAACAAAATATTAGCTGATCAAATTTGCAAGACTCTGGAACGATTTAATCTGGAACGCAGTATGCTCCATAATAGTAAGCAATTGGAATGTAAATACTCTCCACAGTGATGTGATTACAAAAAACTCTTTTGGAACAATTTTTGGAGCAGTAAATTTCTGGAATTGTAGCAGTTTGTATCAGGCAATATTCCGAAAATGTAGCAGTTTGTAGCAGGCAGTTATTCGAAATTGTAGCAGTTTGTAGTAAGAGATTTTTCGACATTGTAGCAGTTCGAAGCAAAGCATTTTTTTTATTTTAACAGTTTGTCATATATATAACAAGCAAATTCAAGACAATGAAATTTTAAAAATCTAATTAACAGAATTTAAGTATAAACATTTTGAATTTTCAATTAACTTTTAATAAACTAAAATAGCATATAAATTACATTAATAAAAAATGCTTATTTTTTATTAAGAAAATCTATTTTTAATACATATTCTTTAATATAAAAAAACTGCAATAAATAATTTTAATAAAGATCTATAAAATACTTTAATATAATAAATAATTTTTGAAAAAATATAAAAAAAAAATTGAAAAAATAATTTTACAGATCTAAACAAATTTTATTACATTAAATAATTAGAAAAAAATCTAAATTAAAAAAAAAATTGTAATAAAGAATTTTAAAACATATTTTAAAAAATTAAAATAAATAACTTAAGATCTAAAAATATCTTATTGCAGTAAAATTTTTAAAAAGATCTAACAAAATGAAATAAAAAATTTTAGGGGAAAAAAATAATATTTAGGAAAAATATATAACTTTAAGAAAGATCTACAAAATTAAAAACTATTTTTCAAAAAGGAAACTGGTCTTTTATATTGCGCTAAAAAAAAAAAAATAATGCAAGAAAAAAAATAAAATCATAAAATTAAAAATAAACATAGCGCAATAAAAAAAATAATAATAAGAGAAATTCCCCATTAAATCAAACGGAAATTTTATTAAGAAGGATTAAAGGAAGTTAAACAAGCTAAAGTAAATAAATATTATGCTCAAAACTTTAATAAATTATTAAAAAATTCAGTAAACTTCCGTTAATACGGTGTGAAATTCAACGAGATTTGCCTGCTGTCTATATCAAAATTTTATGTATACATACATTTTTAATGATGGCAATTTTAAAAAATAACTTTAGATTTAATTGATACTGTGAATATATGACAGTGTAAAAAAGCCATTCAAAATAACTTGAAATGTTTTATACATTTTTTTTTTTACATATACCATACAGTACAACTTGGAAAATAAGGACCAGTCCGGATTTTACCGATTCCGGAATTTTCCGAATTATAGAATTTGGATTTTTTCTATTTTCAAATTTCATAAGAAAATTTTGAAAAATCTGTATCATTGTTCCAAGTGATCCAAATTATAGCATGTTACCCTTCATTTTGAAGGGCTTGAAAAAATATTTCGATACCAAGTTTGATAATGTTCCATTGGGGGCTAATGTTTCATTGGTAAATACAAGTTTAATTTACTAATAATCTATTTAATGATTAAAGAAATTAAATCTACCTATCTTTATATCTTGTTTAGAATGAAATTAATATTGTTAGCTGCATTTAAAAATTGGATTAAAAAATTTTTTGCTGATGACGACGATAACTTTGACTAATAATCATGAAATCTGGCTAATGATTTTTCAATTTGGCTAATTTGTTGGCTAACACTTTGAAATTCCTTGCGAGGGCCCTGCACACAGCCATAAATCCCTGTTGTCAGGTTAATTTGATTAGTATTAACATCCATGCAGTCGTAAATCCCGTTGTTACGGTGAAATTACCATGCATGCGGCATTAAATTTACATTAGCCTTCAAAGAAGATAATTTTTCATAGGAAACAATGCAAATTCTGTAATCCGCAGTATAAGGAAGTTTCCCGTAAAAACTACGGAGAATCAATAGTAATCGGCATCTCTGAGCAGGTCAGCAATTTGAAAATTCCCTGATTTTTCCAGAATTTTGAACAAAAAATCGATTTTCCCTGCAATTTCCCTGACATTTTAGTCCATCAAATTCCCTGTAAATTCCTGTTTTCCCGATTTCCATATCTGCCAACTTGAGAAAATTGGAATGTGTAAAATTTTGCATGAATGACATTTATAATGATTTTTTTTTAAACTACACACGCAAACAACATTTCTAATGAATTTAACTCTATGTACAAGTACCTGCATTAAAAAGATACTGCATTAAATGTCAGGCATAGTACTGACAGAATAAGAAAATTCAGGACACCAATTTTATAAAATTTCAGGACAATAAATTATAAAACAAAAAATATATAAAGATTTTATCCACTGAAAATTACTTTATAATGAAAACAGATATTTATATTTGGTAAAACACAGGTTTTCACTAAAGAGAGTAACAAATATTGATGTTTAAAATATATATATACAGGGTGAGTCGGAATTGTTTTTACAAAAGCAGAGGGGTGATAGTACCCAAACAGACGAGCAATAATTACCATGGAACATAGGGTCGCATTGCACTCTGAGAGGCAGAAAAGAGGCACGTCGAACAGCTTCGAACATGACGCAGTCAGTGCCTCGGACATCATTGTGTACCTGCCTACGTAGCATCTCCTACGCTAGACACGAACGCAGTTACTGTATGCAAATGTCCAGGGAGCAGAATCAGCATAACTGGCTCCTAGTAGGTTCCGGCAATAGCCAATGAGAGAACACGTTGCCCATTAAAAACCGGCAAAAGTTTAACGCTGCAAGTTATTCCCGTGATAACATTGTCCAACACGTTGCATGAATGCTATGGCGGAGTACACCTATGAGGAATTGGCTGACATGCACCTTACATACGGTGAAGCCAAAGGGCGCAGCATGAGGATTGTACGATCAGCGGTTTCCAACGCGTCGTATTCCCAGTCATCCTACCTTTGCCAGTGTCGATCGACGACTGCGAGAAACCGTGTTGTTCGCCATCGCTAACAGCAATGCAGGACGTTCGCGAATTGCACGAACGCCTGAACTGGAAGAGCGAATCCTGACGAGATTTGCAGTAGCTCCATCCACTAGTACGCGAGCGGTAGCAGACGAAATGAGTGTTTCTCAGAAAGTGGTGTGGCGCATTTTACACGAGGAACGCATGCACCCCTACTACGTGCAACAGGTGCAATCTTTGCACCCAGATGATTATCCCCGCCGGACAGCCTTTGTGCAGTGGATGCTCGGGATGAAGAATACCGATCCACGATTGCCTGCATTAGTTTTATTTAGCGATGAGGCAACGTTCGGCAGAGAAGGCATTTTCAACATTCACAATCAACACGTGTGGTCTGCTTGTAATCCCCACTGCACAATCCATTGTAAACACCAGCACTGATTTACCGTGAGCATCTGGACAGGTATCCTTGGTGATTACCTGGTCGACCCGTACATTCTGCCCGACAGTTTGTTCGGCACAACATACTGTATCTTTTTTGGAACACGTGCTGCCCAGTTTATTACAGGCCGTTCCGCTCTCCATCCAGAGCGACATGTGTTTTATGCACGATGGAGCCCCGGCACACTTTTCCATCACGGTCCGGAACTTCTTGAATGCCACATATCCCGCACGCTGGATCGGACATGGCAGACCTGTGGCATGGCCTCCTCGCTCACCAGACCTCAACCCACTGAACTTTTTCTTTTGGGGCCACATAAAATATTTAGTGTACGAGATGCCTGTGGACTAAGCGGAAGATCTCGTTGCGCGCATCGTTGTTGCTGCAGACCACTTTAACACAACACCCGGAATCTTCGAGAGGGTGCGTCAGTCATTCTTTGCCGGTGTGAACGGTGCAACGACACGTGTAGTTGCCATTTTGAGCACATGCTGTGAGTTTGTCGCTGCACAATAAATCTGTTTTTGCAATGTTTGGTATCGTTCATTCGCTTTTCCAACACTGGTGTACATGCAGGTTCGTATTCTAATTTTACTATTTTCTGCCTCTCTGAGTGCAATGAGACCCTATGTTCCATGGTAATTATTGCTCATCTGGTGGGGTCCTATCACCCCTCTGCTTTTGTAAAAACAATTCCGACTCACCCTATATATATATATATATATATAAAGGGTTAATATGTAAAAATTAAAATGAAGAAGGAAGGCAACGTAAAAACGTAAAGTGCTTACACAATGGCGGTAAGGGGTAGTGGGGTAGTGACCTTACTCCATACACATACATATATATATATATATATGTATACATATATATAGCACTGAATTATATTCCTGCCAAAATGGTTTCTTCTTTATTTGCCTAAATCATTGCTTTAATACCACTTTTTGGAAAATATCATTCCACAGAGTTCGTACTCATTTTCAAAATAGAAAAATTTATATTATGCAAATATAATTAAAAAATTAACCTTAATAATTGTTGGAAACTTGGTTTTGTTTACATCGCGATTCTCGTTTCGCGGGAGCGTGACGTCATTATTCTAAATAATTTTTCCGTTCTCGTGAACGAATCGCGATGTGGACAAAACTGGACTTATCATGTAAATCACCTTCTCGCCGCTCACACATCCTGTTTTGCATATCCAGAGGGCGTTGCCGGCAACGGTTGTGTTCCGGAATGCACCCATCATCGGATATAAATGCTGGACACATTTTTGGTTTAGGCAGATCGATTTAGAGGATACGGATATACGGTATACGGATCGACTTATAGATCGTGACCTGATCGCTGATCGATTGATGTTAAGACGGATCTACATAGAGTCTTGTTCGATGTAGTCGAATGTTATGATAATGTTTATCGGTTGATGCAGATGTTTAAATCTAAGTAATAGTGGATCTTAAAGATTTAGTGGTTCTCAGTTAAGGAGACCATGTTGTTCCGTATTGTGGACTTTATGCAGTGTTAATTCGTGAAGTTTAAAGTTTTTGCCGTAGCGTGTGACCAGCTATAGGTGGCATCGGGAAATGCACATAGTTACATAAGTTTGAAAAGTTTTATTCTACTTACTCGTGTAAAGATTGCTTAAACCAGGAATGTGTCTAAGCGTGGAACTTTTTCTGAAACCTTACAAATGAGCTTGAGAGCTCATGTTTTTGTATATAGTATGCTTTGTTTTGTTTTACATTGCCATGAATATTTTGTAAGCAAATGCAATGGAAACACTTCTTAATAAAAGTTATTTGAACCAAATTGGAACTGTTCTTTTCAACACCTCTACAGTTAGTTGTATTTTTACAACTACCATTTGATGTTATCACTGCAACCCTGCTTAAATTCCAGTGAAGTTGACCAACAACAATTTGTACCTCATATCAATATTTATAACCAGAAGGTTTATCCTGTGCATCCTGACAGGTTATATGTATGAGCGTATCTATCGTATTATCGTTCGTTATATTTTTATCTATATCACCAACAGGTTATGGACCGACAATAATTAGCCATAATATGAAAATAAGCTAGTTTAGTCGATCTAATATGCAACATTTAAATGATGGAGATGGATGGAAAAAGATACAAAGTACTCTCGGCAATTCACGCGAAGTAATTGAATTGCGCAATTGCACTGTTTATGAGAAAATAATTAAGAAATTGACCATAATAATTAATTAGAATATGAAAATAAGCTAGTTTAGTCAATCAAAAATGCAATATTTAGAAGATTGAGATAGATGGAAAAAGATACTAATGTACTCTCGACAAGTCATGAGAACAAACTGAATTTTGCAATCGCAGTGTTTATGCGATATTAATGAACAAAATAACATTTTAGCGATTTATGCTGAATCAGACAACCTTTGAAGAAGTATATTTATTACTTTCATAAAATAAGCGATAGAGATCTTAATTTACATTATACGCTGCCGTAAATTTCCGTTTATTTGATTGGCATTACCCTGCATTTTATTATGGATTTGCTACGATCCCAAACAAAAAAAAGGCCGGAGAATTTCACCGAAGATTGATTTCCTAATAATATTAAAAAATTCAAATAAATGCGGAAAACAGCAATATATGCGTAAAAGCAGTTAAAATGCGTAAATTTTACGCATAGTTTGTAAAAGTTGGCAGGTATGGATTTCCAGAGAGCACGCGAACCTTGATCATACAAGACTACAGCAAATAAAATAAGCTAAGTAGAATTCCATAATTATCACACTTACTCTTCCATCAATGACAGCTGAAAGACTTAAATAATCAAAAATTTCTGTACAATATCTCCATACAGTTACAGATCCATATTTTCTTAAACATTCATCATAGAAACCATAGACTTGAGTAATCTGACGACTTTCATGATTGCCTCTAATTAAAGTTATTCGATCAGGATACCTCACCTTAGGAAAAAGAAAAATCAATAAGAAAATTGCTTATTGGAAATCTGCATCAAATGCTTGCAAATACACAATACAATAAGTAACAATGTTTTTACAAATTTAACATTATGCAATATGATGCTAAACAGAAATCATACTTATATCTTTCTATTATCTCTGTCTAAACAAGGCAATTCATTAGAAATACTGCACACTAGTGGCAAGGATCAAATTTGGCCTGCAATGACATTTACACAGATCAAAATTCAATGCTTTTGTTGACTTTCAAAGACCAATAAATCATTGAGAAACAAGTTTTATTTTCCTTTTGACATCAATAAATGGTGCTACCTTACATAAATATTTTTATATTTGTATTAATTGATGACTCATTGGTACAATCATCAATTAATACAAACAGCTTGTTCTTCTTAAACAGTGAACAATTCATATGCATCTGAAATCAGTATCTTTTAAATATTGTAAAAATTTGATTTTTACATATGGATAATTTCATTTCAAGTCATCCAGGCCATTGAAGTCACCATCTCTGAATTTAATGGAAACTGACCTAAATAAATACCATATGGGTCTCTTGAAAAATACAAAATTTTAGCTTCCTACTTAAGATAGTTTAAGAAATACAGGTCCTTGAAGTTTTGTAGTAGAACCAAAATGGCTGTTTGAGAATTAAGCAGTGATACTTTGAAAAATCCCTTTCGTTCACTTATTTTCAAGCCTATGTCAATGAAATTTCATGCGCTTATAGTATTGAATATAGGATCATTCCATGTCAATTCAACTAAAAAAATGTGAAAATGTTACCCACCCCCCTTCGATTTTTTTTTTCAAAGCTACATATAACAGAGCTATAATATCATACAAAAGTTTAGTTGATTTCATGCATTAGTTTTTTTGCCATAAATTTTCAAAGAAATGGAAAATTCACTAGGTGCTGCTTTGTGGATGCATGAAATGAAAACCTTTGATAAAATCCTTTCTTGCTCTGCACGTAATTATCAGAAACACATCAACTTTTTCTGTGAATATTTTAGAATGCTTATTGTCAAAGAACATGCAAATTGATAACATTTTAATTAAAATCTTGCTACTTTTTGCCTCAAAGTTGAAAAATATATATATAAAAAAAAAAATTCTTTAATTTCAGCAAAAACAATTTTTTTCAAGATAAGCTCCATATTTAAATTTCCTGATAAATTTTTTTGCATGTTCTTTATACAGTAATCTTCTATAAAAGAGAGATGTTCATGGAAAATGCAAGATTTTCCTTTTTATGTACACTCGAAACAAAAAAATCGATGCACCAAGAAGGAGTTGTCCGATTGTAATGAAATTTCGCATGCAGACATTTTGAGCGAACATGCAAATGAATAAAATTTGGTGGCCAATGAATAAATAGTGAGCTTCAGCACATCGGGACTGGGCATTCAGTAGGTGTGTATAAGGAGCGATTCAGAATCTGTGGTCAAAATTTCTGTTGCATTTTGACTGCGGATATCTTATGTCGACTGTAACAATGCCTCACTGAAGGATTCATGCTCATTACAAGCATATGTCAGAGTTTGAAAGAGATTGTGCTATCGGATTGAAGGAGGCTGGTTGGACGAATCAAAGAGTCGCTCGACATGTGGGTCGAAGCAATGCAGTGATTATACGATGCTCGCAAGAGTGGGTCAACAATGGCAGATGTCAGGATTAGGACGGCAGCGGTCGACCTAGGGCCACAACAAAACAGGAAGACAGAGCAATTGTCAGAGCAGCTGTTAAACTTAAAATTGATGAACATATGATGGAATACATCTTTGCTTCTGCCTATCTTCCTTATGAAGATAAGGAAACTTTTTCTAAGGTCATTATTAATCTTACTGAATATGGTAATAGTAAAAAAATGATCATTGGTTGCGATGCAAATGCCCATAACACTGTTTGGGGCAGTAGTAATTGTAACCGTAGGGGTGATGATCTTTTAAATCAGATCCTTCTTCATAAGCTCTATTTACTTAATAAGGGTAATACTCCTACCTTCGTGACAGTAAAACGTCGCGAGGTTATTGACATTAGCCTGTGTAATAGTTCTGCTTATGATTCGGTAATTAATTGGAAGGTTTTAGACGATATATCCTTGTCTGACCATCAATTAATTTCTTTTTCTGTTAAAGGTCCTGTAAAAGCTTTAGAGAACAAGGGTAGGAACCCTAGGAAAACTAATTGGGGTTCCTACAAAGAAGATCTTACGGCCAATTTGGCCAATCACATTGGTGAGTATTCCTCTATTGAAAACGTGGATCTGGCTGTTGACTTTGTGCAACAGACCATCATCAGTACTTTTCATAGTAACTGCAGAACCACCATAGCTGACTCCCCAAGGATTGTTCCTTGGTGGTCTAGTGAGCTCAGCCGGTTGCGTGGGAAATACAGGAAGCTCTTTAATAGAGCCAAGAAGAATGGTGATTGGCAAACTTATAAATCTGCCCTCACCTCCTATAATAAAGCAGTTAGGGATGCCAAGAGAAATTCTTGGAGAACATACTGCGAAGGTATTAATGATGCCCCTGCCGTTGCAAAACTTGTTAAGTTGATGGCTAGAGACAGAAATTGTAAACTTAACACTGTCAAGAAGTCCAATGGTGACTTTACTGTTACTGGTGAAGAGACCCTGAATGAGCTGTTCAGAGTTCACTTTCCGATTTCTCATCCTGTTGTACAGTGTGACAGTGGTATTGCTTGCTCCACGTCCTTGTCTGATGACAATAGCTGGTGTATTGCTAGGAGCATTGTTACTCTTGATAAGGTTAAATGGGCAATTAATTCCCATAAACCCTATAAAACTCCGGGAACTGATGGCATCATTCCTATTCTTCTCCAGGAGGGAATTGAGATGCTTGCTCCCGTTCTCTGCAATATCTACAGAGCCTGTATTGCCCTTGGTCATATACCAAATGCGTGGAGGCATACTAAGGTAATCTTCATTCCGAAAATTGGAAAGGATAATTATTATGAGGCCAAATCTTTCAGGCCTATCAGCCTTACGTCTTTTCTTTTAAAGACTATTGAAAAGCTTATTGATAGGTATTTAAGGGAAGTGATTCTGGCCTCTAAGCCCTTGTCTAGTTCTCAACATGCCTATCAACCGGGCAAATCTACGGATACTGCTCTATACAGTCTCTCCTTTATTTTAGAGAAAAATCTCAATGCCAAGGAAATCGCTCTTGCTACCTTTTTTGACATTGAAGGTGCCTTTGACAAAGTACCAATCGACACTATTCTTGTTGCTCTAAACAGAAAAGGTGTTGATACCAAGATATCTTATTGGATTAAGAACTTGTTATCTAACAGGTATATCTGTGCATCTTTACTTGGTGAAAGTATGACTGTGCATGCACTTTCGGGCTGTCCACAAGGAGGTGTGCTCTCACCAATTCTCTGGTGTCTTGTGGTGGACTCTCTTTTGGAAAGCATTAATATCTCTGGTGTCTCTTGCATTGGATATGCTGACGATGTTGTCATCATTGCCAGGGGCAAATTTGGCAACACTGTCTCTGACATGATGTCTACTGCTCTTAGGAGGGTTGAGACATGGTGTAAAAATGCTGGTCTTACGGTTAATCCGCAGAAGACTGCTTTAGTTGCGTTTACAAGGAAACGCATACTTAATCTTGGGAATATTTGCTTCTTTGGACAGAAGCTTATTTGCTCCAAGGAGGTTAAATTCTTGGGAATTTATTTTGACAAGGAGCTTAATTGGAAGAGGCACTTGGACTACTGCACAACTAAAGCCAGAAGAATCTTCTGGTCTTGTAGGAATGCTATTGGGAAAACCTGGGGCCTTAATCCCAGAGCTATCCATTGGATTTACTCGATGATAGTCTGTCCTATCATTTCATATGGGTCCATTGTTTGGTGGTCCAGAATTAGAAGTGAAACTGCTAAACTTGATTTAGTTAAGCTTCAAAGGATGGTGTGCATTGCAATCTCCGGACGCATGAAAACCACTCCTACTGCAACTCTTGAACTTCTACTTGGCTTGCATCCGCTCTATATGCGCATTGAAGCAGAAGCACTTATCTGCATGAACAGACTCAAATATCTGAAACACTGGAAAGATTACTCAAGGCATCTATCTTGGGGTAAACTTAACAGTAATGTTGCTAGGCATCCTTATTTCTGTATGCCACCTGATGGCATACACGTCAAATTTATGTTTGATAAGCCTTATGAAATTCTTGTCCCCTCGCGGGATGATTGGAAGAGGACTCCAACCTACAATAAACACAATTGTTTTGTATGGTACACAGACGGCTCGAAGATTGGCACTAGTACTGGTGCTGGTGTCTGTTGCCCTGATGATGGCACTGAACTATCTTATCCGCTTGGTAATTTTGCTACTGTCTTTCAGGCTGAAGTATTTGCCATTCTTATGTGTTGTAGAATTTGCTATGACAGAAAGTATGAGAATAGCCAGATTTTCATTTGTTCTGACAGCCAGGCTGCTCTTATGGCTCTAGGGAAGTTCACTGTGACGTCTTCCCTTGTCTGGGAATGCTATAATGCTCTCTGTACAATTGCTAGTAATAATAGTGTCATTCTGTACTGGGTGCCTGGTCATTCGGGCATTCCTGGCAACGAATTGGCTGACGAACTTGCTAGGAAAGGCTCTAGTACTCCTTTTGTGGGTCCTGAGCCGGCCTTGGGTATTCCCAATGACCTTGTCAGAAGAATTGTCTATGACATCTTCAGAAAGCTTCAGTGTGAGAACTGGCGTGACACTAAGGGTCAAAGGCAAGCGAAAATCCACAACTGTAATTGCCCTAGTACACGTCAAAAGGAACTTTTCAGGCTCAGTAGAACTGGCATCAGGAGAGCTGTTGGACTCCTTACTGGACACTGCACTCTCAAGAGACATCTTAATATTATGGGTGTCTCCAAGGATTCGCTTTGCAGAGGCTGCAATTACAGCGAAGAAACTGCAGCTCACATTCTATGTGATTGTGAGGCCTACTCTGCTCACAGATTCGAACACATTGGTCGTCATGTGATTGAACCTTGGGAGCTGAAAGACATTCCTGTCAAGTGCCTGCTTATTTTCGCATCGGCTACTGGTCTCTTTTCTTAGGGATCTTCATCTTCTTTTTGGGGTAGTACAATAGACCTCTGGTCGATGTGCTAGGCTCTTCTGGAGCCACACACCTTCATATCATTCATTCATTCAGAGCAGCTGTTACAGCACCAGAATCGTTGTTGTCAACTATCCAACGTGTGACCCGCACACATGTGTCCAACATGACCCTCTGCAGACGACCGAGAGAGTGGAATTTACACTCGCGCCGAACGTTATGCCACTTACCTCTCACGCCTGTATACCATCATGTCCGATTACAGTGGTGCCGGGCTCGATCAACTCCAAGTTGATCGAGTCCGCTGACTAGGAACTTATAGTCTTTAGTGACGAGTCCCGTTTCCAACTGTGTCCTGACGACAACCGCAGACGTGTCTGGAGACGTCTAGGGCAGGTGGGGATCCTGCCCTTACTATCGCACGCCACACATGTCCACAACAGGGCGTTATGGTCTGGGGTGCCATCTCCTTTGATAGCCGGATCCCTTTGGTAGTCATTTCTGGCACACTGACAGCACAGCGGTACGTAGAAAACATTCTACGACAGGTTGTGGAATGTGGAAGACCCAGGCCGTCCGACTCATCCAAGGATTTGAGAAGCTGGTTGGACGACCGGGAAAGGAAGCTAGCAGGTGCCGTCTTCCATGGACAGCGACCGCTCTGGAGGTTTATTAAAAATCCAGTTTTTTAAAAGTTAAGAATAAATTCGTAAGACAGACAGTTTTACAGGTGCGAAATACGGACATAACGAAAACAGGTACTGTAAACAGACGCAAATATGGACACGAAACATTCAGAAAAACATCAAGGATAATAATAATGAATTGCACAATATGATATAGATGATGAAGTAAATACAAAATGACATGGGAGGTTGATAATAAAAGATGAAAGTGTTTTCAATTTAACAATAGCATAGCTGCCAACCTTGGAAAATGAAAATTAGGGAGATTTTTAAATATTTGCAATTCGCAACAAAAATCGAAAAATTGCACAGCGCGATAACAATTTCTTTTTTTACAGGAAGCATAAAAGGGAATTTTCAAGACAGAATAGGGATTTTTTCCCTCTACTACAAAACTGCACCATAAAAAATAGACAAATATGATAAAAAAATCTGTATTGTATCTATAAACACAATTTAATTTCAACGAATACAAAAGAATTAAATCATCTTTTAAAAAATAAGCACATTCGTTAGAGTTATTCTCATCAGAGTCTATAACAATGTTCATTACACTGAATATGATGCATAAAGAAAAATGTCATTGGTTACTGTTTAATAATCATTCACATGTCTTTGACACAGAAACACTTCTCTGCAGATAAAATATTGAATAAAAGAAATCTTTTGGTAAGTAAAAATACAGCAAGTAAAAGTTCTATATAATTAAAAAATGTCAAATACAATCCTTCTTACTACTTAAAAATAAAGTAGTAGCTCTTTTTGCTTTTTTTAAGAACTCCTTACTAAATTCTTCACTATCCCTTCACAGAGTTCATACCGATTTTTCAAAATAGAAAAATTTGTATTATGCAAAAATAATCAAAAAATTAACCTTAATAATTAGCCATAATATGAAAATAAGCTAGTTTAGTCAATCTAATATGCAACATTTAAATGATAGAGATGGATGGAAAAAGATACTAACGTACTCTCGGCAATTCACGCGAAGTAATTGAATTGCACAATCTCACATTTTATGCGAAAATAAATAAGAAATTAACCACAATACTTAATCAGAATATGAAAATAAGCTAGTTTAGCTGATCTAATATGCAACATTTAAATGATGGAGATGGATGCAAAAAGATACTAACTTACTCTTGGCAATTCACGCGAAACAACTGAATTGTGCAATCGCATTATTTATGCGAAAATAATTAAGAAATTAACCATAATAATTAAGCAGAATATGAAAATAAGCTAGTTTAGTCAATCAAAAATGCAATATTTAGAAGATTGAGATGGATGGAAAAAGATACTATTGTACTCTCGGCAATTCATGAGAACAAACTGAATTGCGCAATCGCAGTGTTTATGCGAAATTAATGAACAAAATAACATTTTAGCGATTTATGCTCAATAACCTTTGAAGAAGTATGTTTATTACTTTCATAAAATAAGCGATCGAGATCTTAATTTACAATACACGTGGCCGTAAATCTCCGTTAATTTGATTGTCATTACATTAACGGAGCATTGTATTATGGATTTGCTATGATCCCGGGAATGATAAAAATCAGTGCTAAAAATGCGGAAAATTGGTGTTTTCGAGGAATTATACCATGTCTGGTTAATTGATAAATTTCCAACAAAAAACGCAGGAGAATTTCGTTAGTAATCCGGAGACCGGAGAAGTAATGAAAAATCCGGTGAGTTGGCACGTCTGCATAAGGATTTTTTTAGAAAAATTCCTTTTGTAGGGATTTTTTCTAACTATTGTAAAAATTTGGGAGATTTAGGAATTTTTCGGGAGTTCGGGAGATTGCCTCAAAATTCGGGAGACTCCCGGAAAAATCGGAAGATTTGGCAGGTATGCAATAGTGTTATCAGTTGGCAATATGATGGGTGTATTTACAAATTAATATATGCAAGTTTGTACAAACAAAAGCAGGAAAAGGGGAACAGCAGAGGAAACTTCATTGATCAGGAAAGTAAAAAGCAGTAAAGCCCGACGAACTTGTCAATTTACTTTATTGGAAATGTCTCTTGCAATGAGAACACAGTTCTTAAGATAAAAAATGGATTGACTGTTGCAGCTGACACTGGGAAACCAAGTAGCTTGATTTCCAGGAGCAGGTTTAGAAAGATGAAATTTCTTAATTAAGGGGCAAGAGAAAACAAAGTGATCTACGTCGCCAAAAGAGTTGCATAAGTAGTTCGAGGATTTTTTATGTTTAAAATAATATAAATAATCAAGAAAAGGACCATGACCAGTTAAAAAATAGATTAAGTATTTATTATGAATTTGGGTATTTACGTTAACTTTGGGGAGATAATTTAGAATTCTGGCTGGGTCATGAGTCCTAGGGGAGATATATTCATTAAGATACTTTTGCCAGTTTTGAAGTAAGAGATTTTTGCAAAAATTAATTAAACAAGAATAGGGAAGAGGAACTGAAAAAGGGGAACCGGAGGAGGATGCTTCTTTAGCGTGGAAGTCCACGACTTCATTTCCCAGAATGTCAGCATGGGCCTTGACCCAAATAAGATTAAAAAGGTGTTTAGAGCGAGAAGCAGAGTTTTTGATAGAGTTAATGTAGTTAGATTTGTTTTTAATTGATTTAAAGACCAGAATTTATGAAAGGCTATCCGAAAAAATATTTATTTTGGAGAAGTTATCAGTTGCCCAGTCAATGAAAAAGTTAATGGCCACGATTTCTGCCTGAAAAACTGCTACGACAGGTTGTGTTACCGTTCTTTTTGCGACACCCCGGACTTACTTTTCAACAAGTTAATACCCAGTAGCACATGGTACGTGTTGCTATGAATTGTCTTCAAGCTTGCCCAACACTTCCTCGGCCAGCTAGGTCTCCTGATCTCTCTCCCATAGAGCACATTTGCAACATTACGGGAAGGCGATTGCAACCATCCCAGAATGTTGACGATTTAGCCCGACAGTTGGAGACAATTTGGCAAGACATTCTGCAGGACACCATCAGTGAACTTTATAAGTCTATGCCATGCCAGGTAACATCTTGCATCCAGGCCAGAGGTAGACCAACGCCTTATTGACTTCCTCCCTTTGTATACGGTCAAACTCTAAATCATTAAATTGTTCTGAAATTTTAATCATTTCTTTTTCTATGTATGTTCTTCACATTCACCAATTTTTGTCACAATTGGACAACTCCTTTTTGGAGCGTCGATTTTTTTGTTATAGAGCGTATAAGATGTAAAATAGCCTTATTTTCATTAAGTCAACAGTAAAAATAATTGGCTCAGTAAATAATTTATTATTAATTGATCACATTTGGTCATATATTAAAACATAACATTTAAAAAAATTATTATTGATTCATATCAATTTTATAGGGGGGGGGGGGGGATGCAGTTATAAATACAAGGAAATATTTCTCTTTTAATTTACCATATTGTTAACTAAACTATCCTATTTTTATCGTATTTATATGTATATGCATTTTACAGCTATTAAACCAATAACAGTAAACCATTTTCTGTTATTGGTTTAATTAGCTACAAAATTCATATATAAGATCAAAATAAGACAGTTTAGTTATCAATATGAATTAAAAGAGAAATATTTTCTTGTACTCATTCCTCCTATGAAATCGATAACTAAATACCATATGTTTAAGACAGGGTAAATATTAAATATTAAAATGATAAGGAAGAAATATTTTATTGCATTTATGGGGGGAGGAAATATTACTTAATTTCAATATTTCCAACTGATAATTTTCAAACTGCTTTAAGTTATGTTTTAATTAGCATTACATTAGTGCACTTTTATGGTCACTGTTTCGCAGGTGGTAGTTTGAGTTATCTTTTTTGATATAGGTAAACAGAGCAATTCAAAATCAAATTCAGTTGCATTGGACAATTATGCTATTAACTGAGCTACAAAAATTAATTTTTGGTCAGTCAGAATTACTATATAATATTCTGCAAGGCCATGAAATTTGTTCACAATCATAAAAAATATACAGGGTGTTTCAAAATCAATGCAACAAACTTTCAGGGGTGATAGAATATACCGAAACAAATACTTTTCATCATAGAATGCACAGTCACAAGTGAAGCAGTTATTGTTGGAAATACGAAAAATTTCTGGTTCAAATTTTCCGATGTGAAATCATGTAAACAATGTAATATAGCAGAGTAGCTGGTACACAGGAGTGAAAAGAGCCACACAACAAAGTGAGTAAAGGTAATAATAAATTTATTATTTACAAACAAAAGATATAAAAAAATCATAAAAGCCCACATCCTTAACTGTGATACAACTCAATAGAAAAATGGTAGCATCAGAAAACATCGTTCTACCAAACAGAGCGTAGTCACAACCAACTATTAACAGGTTGAAGCACAAGAATACATATTCTAGTCAATACAAATGACACGTCCGATACTAAACACATCTGACCTTACCATCTCAAATTCACTGAGCTCTTTACTGCTCTTTAGAGCAGTTTACTGCGACTTACAACCAACCTTCACAACCTAACTAACACTCCCGATACTGGATATTTATACTTGTCAAGTTTCACGATTCTTCCAGAGTACGCTAATTTCCAATAATAAGAAAAATTAGCATATTCCGGTCAGCCATGGTACAATATGCTGGATCTCAAATGAAATCAGTTCAGAAATAAAACAAACGATCCGGACTCTAAATAGTTAACTGGAAGCAATCTATAATTTAACTTTTAACTATATCTCTTTGATGATACATGGTTTGTTTACTTAATATTGTCTAACATTCGCCCCACTCCTGCAGATTGTGTCATCAAAAGATACAAAAATGTATTCAACCTTTAAAAATCTTTTCAAATATAAGCTAATTGTTCAAAAATATTGTTATATCATGCTTAATTTTTCGTGTATAAATATAGGTTACAAACCATGTTAAATCTAATGTATAAACACATGCATGACACACATGACTAAAATTAAAAATATATACAAAAAGATCTCTATGCATGTAGCAGGAGATTCATATAAATTCCATTTTATTTCCTCGCGACACAATTGAAATAAACAGTAACTAATCTACTTGTTGAGGTATTTCAAAAGTTTGTATTTGGTATACTGAAATTTTTAAACTTGACACATCACCACACAGTTGAAGCTCATTTGTAACTAAACTACACAATGAGGGATTTGAAAAAGTTGTATTTTACTCAATTGTGGCTACAATTTCAAACAATCTATATTTATTTCAATTTACTCATTAAACATTTCTTTAGTAATAGGTTTAGTAAAACCATCAGCTCTATTATTTTTACTTTTGATAAATTTAATCTCAAATAGTTTTTTTTTTTCAACTAAATTTCTAAGAAAATGGTATTTGACATCTACATGTTTTGTTCTTGAATTAGAAAAGTTAATTACAGCTTCATTATTACAGTATACAATACTTCTATTCAATTTAATTCCAAGATTTTTAGTCTCCCAAGATGTTATGCACCCATACCATTTCTTTTGCAGATTCAGTCAATGAAATATACTCTGTCTCCATGGTTGATAGACTAACACATTTATGTTTAAAAGTCCTCCATGAAATTGGAACATTTTTTATTAAAAAGATCATGCCCCCTAATGACACTGTCATCGTGGTTGGCTGCAAATTCTGAATCAGAAAAACAATTAAGATTTATAATTTTAATATCTGATAAATTTAATCTAAAATCTTTAGTTTGATCTGCATATCCTAACAATTTAAGTAAAACATCCCAGTGTTTAATCCCTGGGTTTTCTTGAAATTGGGAAAGAATATTCACAGCATAGCAAATGTTTGGTTTAATTCTACTTGCAAAAAAAGAAAGCATTCCTAACAGATTTCTATAAGGTAAGTTTTTCATCTGTTCAGCCTCAAAGTGATTAGACGGACAGTCTGATTTACTAAATACAACTTCTTTTGCTATTGGTAGAGATAGGGTATTTAAATTTTGAAAATCTATCACATATTTTCTTGATATATTGGTTTTGATGAATGAGATATTCATTTTGATTTTCCTCAAACTCAATACCTAATAACATTTTTATTTTTCTTAACGCTTTGATATCAAATTGAGATTTCAGTAGAGAAATAACATACTGTAGGTTTTTTTTTTTATGTTTAGCAAACACAATTATGTCATCAACATATACAATGAGTAAAACATTGTCATTAAATATATGAGCACAATTACACCATTTAAATTTAACAAAACTCATTTCTCTAAGCACATGTCGAGCTCTAGATACCATTCTCGACCACTTTGATGTAAGCTATAAACAGCTTTTCTTAATAAACATACATAATTTCTTTTACTATCATCAACAAAGCCTGGAGGTTGATTCATATATATTCTATCATTTAATTTTGCATATAAATATTCACATTTAATGTCAAGTTGCAAATGTAACCATCCTAACATGCAAACAAACAGTGAAAAATAGTCTAACAATAGTAAAATTTATGACTGGACTAAAAACTTCTTCATAAGTTTGCCCCTTTTCTTGATTAAACCTTTTGGCAACAAGCCTTGCTTTAAATCTGCCAATTTCACCCTTTTCATCCCTTTTGAGTGTATATACCCAACGGCAGCCAATTACTTTGTCGGAAACAGGTGCAGGCACTAAGTCCCAGACATATCTTTCCTTCATGACACCTAATTCGTCTGCCATTGCTGTATTCCACTCTCTGAATTGGGGTGAATTAACAGCTTCCCCGAAGTTTTGGGGGATCCTGACTTCCACATTATTTGCTTCTGGTTAGTTGCCTGTAGTACCTTGATCTCCTTTAAAATTAAATAAATTTTTCTTAAATTTTAATTTATTTTTCGCACAAAACTTTTTGATATCATTTAAGGATCTAAGTCTAAGGGGTTTCCCTTGATAATAGTAGTAAACATCTACTCTAGATCCAGTTTTTCTTGGAACTACGTTCCTGACCCAAGGAGCACCCGAAAAGGAAACCAGGCAGTGATCAACAGAAGACTCCATTTCCTCACTGCTTTTATCAGTGTCTTCATCTTCCTCTGTTGCTTCACCTGCCTCCTTATCCATATCCGTATCCGTATCCTCCTTCTCAGTTGAGCCTATTCCAATCTTTGGGCATTAAATGTTACATTTTCAAATTTAACTTTATTTTTATTTTCAACTTCTTCGGGTCCCAGACCGCCTTCCTCTGCTCTATAATTTACATTAAATTTAACATTATTGGTTTCGATTATTCGACAATCATCTAATAGCCAAATTCTATATCCTCTTGTTTTAAGTGCATACCCTACCATTATCCCTTCCTGAGCGCTCATGTCAAGCTTGCCTCTTAGCTGTTTTGGTTTCCCAACAAAAGCTTGGCTTCCAAAGACTTTTAAGTGAGCTACTGAGGGTTTTCTACCATTATACAATTCAAGAGGTGTTTTGTTTTTAAATTTGTGGCAGATCCTATATCTTACATAAGTAAACAGAGAAGGGCTTTTGTCCAAAAATAATCAACTAAAATACTATCATTTAACATTGCTTTAACGCAATCTAGGGCAGTTAAGTTGAAACGTTTAGATACACCACTTTGTTCAGGTGTGGAAGGCCCAGACCATACAGCCAACCCAGGGGTTAATGGCAATAAAGTGTATGGCCGGATTTTTGTTCAGAATTTTTGCCAGATCTTTGTTCAGGTGTTGAGACCCAGACCGTCCGACCTACCAGAAAGGTGTAAGGTAACTGTTTGGACGGCCGGCTTTGTTCAGGTGTGGAATTGTTTGTCCTTTCAGCTTTAATTTCTTGTCTTTCTAATATTTTGTTAAATTCATTATGACAAAATTCCATTCCATTACCAGACACTAACAATTTTATGATTTAAGAACCTTTCTTCTCTATTCTGGAATTGTTTAAACTTGTCAAAGAAGTCTGATTTTTGTTTCATGGAAAAAAGTTACTTTCCTAGAGTAATCATTTGTTATGCTTAAAAAATAATTAGCCCCACCACATAATTGCTTTGGCATTGGACTACATACATCCATATCAGTTCCAAAGGTCTCTGTGATCTGATTCTACCTATTGGCTTAAATGACACTCTTAGATTTTGCAAGTTTGCAACATTTACAATCCAACTTTCTATCATTTATCTTAGGTAAATCATTTACAGCAGACATCTTACAAGTATGGTACAAATATTCAACATTTATATGACAAAATCTTTTATGCCAGAGTCTAGTATTTCCCCCTACCTCAGTAGTGGATTTAACTTGCCTAGCCAAACTTACAAGGCTTAGCTTTATCTTTAAAAACTTTAGCACTACTAGAACTTACATTATTACGATTAAAAATCTTACTGGTATTAACATTTTTAAAATTACTGTTACATACAGACAGGGTTGGAACGGCTGTAGAAGCAATTTGGAGCAGCTTTGGGAGCAGCAAAATTATCAATTTGGAGCAGTTCGGAGCAGTAAAATTGCCAATTTGGAGCAGTTTGGAGCAGCAAGATTATTAATTTGGAGCAGTTCGTGTAGCAAAATTACCAATTTGGAGCAGTTTCGAACATAAAATTTTTCTTGGAACATTGAATTTGTTTGGAACATAAAAAGAAAATTTACATTTTATCATTTTGTATAAACATTTGAACTAATGTTTGTTGTTTCATTAATTTTTGTTTGTGGGAAAGCAGGTTTTCTTTTATCCTCTAGGTAGATAGGCATATTTCTTGTTTGGTTACGAAGCTTCTTTGTTCAAGACTTTTAACTGCATGATCCACTGTTTGTACATGATTATCAATAGGTATTTTTCTGTCGACCCCCCCCCCCCTCAATTCACTGGTGAAATGTTTCCATATTTTTACTTTCTTATACAATAGAATAGAGAAAGTATTGTTTTCACGAGTATTTTCTATTTTGAAATTTTGATGCCAATACATGGTTTAGGACCTCACCTGGGACCTCACCTGCTGAACACATTTTGACTATTTTAAAGTAATGTCCATCTGTTGTCGACCTAGTGTACATGATAGCTGCAATAAACACTGATGGATTTTCACGAAATTTTATATCCGGCGTTATTATCAAAAAATCTAGAACGAGATAGAATTTTTGAAATTCGAGTGAAATTTCATAATTTCTATGGCAGTGTGAGACAAAAGTTTGCATAATCATGCATAAAAGGGATTATTTATGACTCAGTGATCATGAAACTTAACAGCTTCAATCACTGTAGTGATGCCACTTAGCTGATGGAGATTTCAGTAGTAAAAAAAGAAAATATCGGTAGTTTTAGGACGACTTTTTCAGTAGTCAGGTTAAGAAATGAAATATATATGCTCACATAACACAAAAAAGCATGTACAAACAATTATTTAAGCATATATATATTTTTATTATAAGTTTTATCCAGTTAAAAATACTTTATATTGAAAACAAACATTTCCGTTTGATAAAATACAAGTTTTCACTAATGATAATAACAAATATTAATCTTTAACAAAAAATAAAATATAGCAATGTATTTATAGATGTAAATATATATCAATTTTAATATATCCTTACCAAAATGGTTGCTTTTTTATTTGTCTAAATCATTATTTTAGTACCATTTTTAGGAAGCTATCCCTTCAAAAGGTTCATACACATTTTTCAAAATAGGAAAATATGTATTATGCAAAAAATAATTAAAAAATTAGTCTTAATAAGTAACCAGAATATAAAAATAAGCTAGTCTAGTCAATCCAATATGCAACATTTTGATGATGGATGGGAAAAAATACTAATTCTCTCTCCGCAATTCACGTGAACATATGCAAAAATAATTAAAAGATCAACCCTTAATAATAGCCAAAATATGAAAAAAAAACTAGTTTAGTCAATCTAATATGCAATATTTAGAAAATGGGGATGGATGGAGAAGGTACTATATAATGGACTCTCGGCGATTCATGTGAACATATGGCAAAATAATCAAAAATTCAGCCTTTAATAATAGTCAAAATATAAAGAAAAACTAGTTTAGTCAATCTCATATGCAACATTTAGAAAATGGGGATGGATGGAAAATATACTAATGGGCTCACGGTGATTCACGGGAACATAAAGTGAATTATGTAATTGCGCAGTTTATGCGAAAATAATTAAAAAATTAACCTTAATAATTACTCAGAATATAAAAATAAGCTCGTTTAGTCAATATAATATGCAATATTTAGAAAATGGAGATAGATGGAAAAAGATACTAATCAACTCTCGGCGATTCACAAGAATTGAATTGCGCAATTGTACTGTTTATGTCGAAATAATTATAAAATTAACTGTTCAACGATTTATACAAAATTTACCAATTTTAAGAAGTACATACCTACCAACCTGGGAAAATTGAATGTGTAAAATTTTGCGTAAATGACATTTATAATGATTTTTTTAAACTACATGTGCAAACGGCATTTCTAATTAATTTAACTATGTACAAGTACCTGCATTAAAAAAATACTGCATTAAATATCAGGCATAGTACTGGTAAAATATGAAAATTCAGGACACAAATTTTATAAAATTTCAGGACAATAAATTATAAAACAAAAAAATATATAAAGGTCTTATCTGGTGAAAATTGCTTTATAATGAAAACAAATATTTATGTTGGTAAAACACAGGTTTTCACTAAAGAGAGTAACAAATATTGATCTTCAATAATAATAATATATATATATATATATATATATAGCACTGAATTATATTCCTGCCAAAATGGTTTCCTTTTTATTTACCTGAATCAGTTTTAATACCACTTTTTAGAAAATATCCCTTCACAGAGTTCATACCCATTTTTCTAAATAGAAAAATTTCTATTATGCAAATATAATTAAAAAATTAACATTAATAATTAGTCATAATATGAAAATAAACTAGTTTAATCGATCTAATATGCAACATTTAAATGATGGAGATGGATAGAAAAAGATACTAACGTACTCTCGGCAATTCATGCGAAGTAATTGAATTGCGTAATCGCACTGTTTATGCAAAAATAATTAAAAAATTAACCATAATAATTAATCAGAATATGAAAATAAGCTAGTTTAGTCCATCTAATATGCAACATTTAATTGATGGAGATGGATGAGAAAAGATACTAACGTACTCTCGGCAATTCACGCGAAATAACTGAATTGCGCAATCGCACTGTTTATGCGAAAATAATTAAGAAATTAACCATAATAATTAATCAGAATATGAAAATAAGCTAGTTTAGTCAATCAAAAATGCAATATTTAGAAGTTTGAGATGGATGTATAAAGATACTATTGTACGCTCGGCGATTGATGAGAACAAACTGAATTGTGCAATCGCAGTGTTTATGCGAAATTAATGAACAAAATAACATTTTGGCGATTTATGCTGAATTAGACAACCTTTGAAGAAGTATATTTATTACTTTCATGAAATAAGCGATAGAGATCTTAATTTACATTACACGCGGCCGTAAATCTCCGTTAATTTGATTGGTGCATTTTATTATGGATTTGCTACGATCCCGAGAATGGTAGAAATCAGTGCTAAAAAAAGCGGAAAATCGGTGTTTCCGAGGAATTATACCATGTCTTGTTAATTGATAAATTTCAAACAAAAAAAGCTGGAGATTGGTATTAAAGCGCACACGCCCGTAAATCTCTGTTGTCATGCTAATTTGGTTGGCATTAATGAAAATGCGGTTGTAAATTCCGTTGATTTGATTGGTATTACCGTGCATGCGACCGTAAATTTACATTAGCTTTCACAGAAGACAATTTTTCATAGGAAACTATGCAAATTCCGTAATCCGCAGTATGAGGAAGTTTCCAGTAGAAACTACGGAGAATCCGTAATAATCGGCATCTCTGTGGGCAAGCAGGTCGGCAAGTTGCAAATTCATTGATGTTTCCAGAATTTTGAATAAAAAATCGATTTTCCCTGTAATTTCCCTGACATTTTAGTCCACTTTCAAATTCCCGATTTCCAGAGTGTGCACAAACCCTGTTTACTTTTCCCTACTGACCTATCATCAAATCAACGGTCAGCGCGGTGACATCATTCTTCAGATTCCCTGTCCGGCAATTCTACTGTTCAGTCACGCAGATAGCAACTCACTTTGGGCGCGAAGAAAACTGGAAATGTAGCAATTTTCGGGAAAACTTTGTACCTGGATTTCGCAGGTAGTTTCGGAAAGGCGTAAAGAAAAAAACTTAAATTCGGCGCAGTTCGGCTCTCGGGAAAATTAATATTTTGGCGCACTTCGACGCTCGGAAAATTTAATATTTCGGCGCAGTTTGGCGGAATTTTAAAGAAATCGTTAAGTTTGGCGCAGATATGCGCAGTGTCAGTTATTGACGAAATTTAAAAAATTTGAAGATAGCAAAGCACGCACTGTCAGAGTCAATAAGTGTTGGCTGGGTCATGAAAGTACACAAGTCCAGTTTTAAAGGAAAACTTCGTTCACTTTATTTGGTGAAAAACACAACTAGGCATATTACACGTACCTGGTAATTTTCCATTTTGTAAAACATCAAAATATACTATGTACAAAAAGGTTTGCAGTTGTAAATGACTAGACAGAGATTCCTTGAAGCATTTGGTAGTAAGTTACTATACTACCTCTATCACTTGCGGCAAAGGGAAACCAAAGGATAGAACATCAGGAAAATATTTAAAGCGGCTTCCGAACGTTTGTAAGTAAATTTAACGTTCAATACATGCTGGTCCAAACTGACCACATCTGCATCCGTTTCGACTATTAACCGTCGTCAAACGATATTCCGCAGTGCTTCTGTCAAAAACATTTCTGTCTGCCTGCATCAGACCATCAGTGTCTATCTCGATCGTCTCAAGACGTCTGGATCTGATCTATCGAACACTCGATCGATCTGCTTGCTTCAAGAAACCTCTGCCCTATATATCCGAGAATGGACAGTTCCGGAAACGCCCCCGGATATGCAAATCAGATGCGTACGCATTGAGAACTGATTTGCATGAAACCTCATGTTGAAAAACGTCACGGTTCACGCCGGTGAACGGGAAGAGTCGTTCATATTAAATTTGCATAAACGCCCGTTCACGGGAACGTGAATCGCGATGTATTGATTATTTCCAACACGCAGCAATGTCATTTCGGCGCAGTTAGGCGCAATTGGCGCAGCTGTTCCAACCCTGATACAGACCTACTTTTAAAAACTTGGTTATTTGTTTTACCATTATGATTTTTAGATTTACCTTTAAGAACATTAGAATCATTAATTTTAAAATTACTTGCACGGTTTAGTTTTACTTTTAAAAACCTTAGAATCATTAATTTTAAAATTATCATGATTTACAGTTTTCTGTTTAAAAGTATTATCTTTAGTATCATTCATATTACAATTACTAATTAATAATCTTTTTAGAATTTTCAACTTGAGGTTTAGCACTTTTGACTTTAAGATTCTCAATATTACTATGCTTGATTCCAAGATCATACTGAGGTCTGAGGAAATACAGACCCTCAATTCTTTTGGCATAAAACCACTAATTTCCCTCAGATGTATAAAACCAAAGTGTACCATTTGTACCTATAAAGCTACATTTGTTTTCTTCTTGTACTGATGCGGAAATAAAGTTACGCCTGAGTTTAAGCAAATACATGACATTTGTTAAAATAATTTGATTTTTATTTCCATTAAAATTAACATACATTTTTACAGTACAGACACCTTCAATTGGGCTTTCGTGGTCTCCAGCTGCTAAGGACATTGATGTCCCTTCTAATCTTTTAATTTTTGAAAATAGATTAACATTACTACAAAATATCTAGTTGCTGCTGTGTCTACTAACCAGCTGAATTTGTTGAAAGATTCCAAATTGCTATTTTCAAGTGAACAATTATTTTCAACTATTTCACTAATACTGGCATGGTACTTTTTACAATTACTTTTTAAATGGTCAAACTATTTACAAATATAACAAGGCCATATCTTTTTATCATTTAATTTTGGATTTTTAGAATGACAACTATTTTTGGTACTTATCGGTTATAGGGACCATGGGTTAACAATTGCTTTTCCGAGTTGTCGCCAACACGAACATTGGCAATATACCGTATATACTTGCATATAAGCAGAGAAATTTGTGACAAGAAAAACAACATCAAATTGGGGGGGGGGGGGGGGGGGGTCAACTTATACACGGAGTCTAAAAAAAAATCGTAAGTTTAAAAGTTATTTTTTCCCGTGAAGCAATCACGCTTAAAGCGATGAGGTAGTAATTACACAATCCCGCACTTCAAAATTCTCCTATGAGTCACTGCCCTCCCGACTACTAGTGTATCACATCATCAAAAAATATGCACATATTTTCGTTCGATGTTTATCTCTCACTTTTTGGATTACAGCCGATCGTTTTTGACAAAAAATGGCTCTTTTCAAAAAAAAAAAACTGTAACACGGATTGTTTAAAACTATAATGCAAGATTTTAAACTGAAAGTGTTTTTCTGTTTTGTTTATTGAAGAGAGTATCTAATAACAACTGTGTTGGGGGGGGGGGGGGGGGGGGGTTAACGAAAAAAAATCAGCTCAAATAAAGTGCGGAAGCCAGATATTGTACATATCTTTCAGAATTTATGTGGCAAAGTGTTACCGGTAATGATAAATTTAATGAAATTTTATCGGCAATAGCTGAGTTTGGGCTGCTACAAATTTCAATGTAACACAATATTTTTTTGATAAATAAAGTTGATCAAACTACATTATATATTAAATTTTAATCATTGTTTGTAGCGAATTTCTTATATGGGATTATATCGCCAATATTCGTGTTGGCGACAACTCAGAAAAGCAGTCGTTAACCCATGGTCCTTATAACCGATAAGTGCCCTATTTTTATACATATTCATAGCACGAGAGTCCTTGGCCTTAAAGGCAGAAATAGTACTCACATTTTGGTCTTGGTCTCTCTGCTGCTGCCCTAGGCAGTCTTCCTCGGCTAGGAGTTCAGTCTCGATCTTATCCAACTTGAAATCCTCGGTACAGTATCTGGACAATGACCCGGAAGTTGCCAGATAGATGGCGAATCATCTGAAAAGCTACATATACTTCCATTAACAGATGTTCGGCATCTTCGTTTCTGCACTTTTTTCTTTATCTGTGCAATGAAAATGTCAATGAATTCTTCAGGATGGAGTCGCTCATCGAAAAAGTCATCCAGTAGTCTCATGAGGTTTCCACAAGATTTTGGCTCAAAATGTTCATTTATAATTTCTCACGTAATCTTGGAATCATCGGTGCCTGAGATGAGTTCCGGATATTATTAATCCATTCCATAGAACAACATGGCAATGTCCCTTCTTTGGTCATGATCCAATTTCTCCTTTCGAGTTATCGTTTCATCAAATTTCAATTCCGTGCCACCTACATGGCTGTAACACCCTTCACTCATAAGGAGAGTACTTCATATTTGTACTCCATGATGTATAGTTGTAACGGTTGAGTTTTTCCATCTCAGCCATGGTCGCTACTTCTCAATTCAGCTTGAATTTCAGGTAAACAATATTTCGACTTCGTTGTTAGGGCTAAGTTTTATAGCCCCTTTCTCAATGCTCACTTTTCAACTATGTATTTTTGCTTCTCCATACATTTTTCACGTGTTACTTTGCAATAACGTTACTGCTTTTCATATAAGCATTAATATCTATTGACAAACAGAATTCCACGTTCCGTTCCCGAACAGCTGTACGGAACGTGTGGAATTCTGTTCGTCGATAGATATTAATGCTTATATGGAAAGCAGTAACGTCATTGCAAAGTAGCATGCTAAAAGTGTCCTTATATGGAGAAGCAAAAATACAAAGTTGAAAAGTCTAATAACTTTTATTGGTGATAGATATCCATTACAACTTAGATTACATCACTTGGTAATTCACAGGTAAAGCAGAAAAGCATTTATATTTACAAAATGAGCTAACAAGCTCAAAAGTTTTTCCGTTGCTATCTGGACCATCTTAAAGCAGTTTAGATCATCAAGGTAATAGAAAATAACTATATTACCTAAATCTTGATGCGTGTTCTCACTAAAGCCACCAGAACTGGTATCACACTTGGCGAAAATAGTCCCTTTGGAAAAGACACCTCCAAGTAAATTTGTTACCAAAATTCACCATTCATGACTTCAACACATCGTAAAGAAAAACTTATGACCCTTAACGAGGTCAAACATAGCATGGTCACTTAGACACATCATTCATTTATCTCCTAGTTATCTAGCATCGATCTGCTTTGTAATCTCTGACTTGATCTACGATCTCCGTCGATCTGATTTGCTTTAAGATGAGTCCAGTATATATACCCGATGATGGGATCATTGCGGAACATAATCATAACCGGACATGCCCCCAGATATGCAAATTACTTGCATCTGCATTGAGCACATGATTTGCATGGCGGAAAAACATTGTGATTCACTCCCGAGAATGACGTAAGTTCTTCAAAAGAATAAGATGAATCACGTTCAGGGGAATCATGATTTGAGATGTTTACAAACGTTTTTCCAACAGAGTGCATCATACCTGTGGCGAGCTCCAATTAATGAGTGGCAAAAATGGAGGATTAAATCTTGGAGTTTTAAGAACTTCAGCGAGCACAGGACACGTAGACGGTAATGTGCACCAGCTGGCTTGAAAGAGCTCGCAAAGCGAGTTTCCAGTGCTGGAGAATGTCAGTTAACAAAGAACAATCCCCCAACAGGTGTATTACACCTGCATAGTAGGCCGCACTAAAAATCCGAACAAAAAGCAAAGCTTATCAACTCGCTAAGCGAGTCATGGGCATTGGGGAGAGCAGCGAGTAAGAGGTGAAAGCGTCAGGGAAATCAGGACACTTAAAAAGTTGTGTGAGCCTGCCAGATTGAAAGAGCTCGTGAAGCAAGTTTCAGGACTGGTGAATGTCAGTTAATAAGGGACGGTCCCTAATGGATGTATTATGCCTGTGTAGCAGGTGGCACTAAAATGCTGGCGAAGCAAGCTCAGCAAGTTAGTCCCAACTCACGAAGTGAGTTACAGAGTTTGGCGAGCAGTGATGGAGTTCCCTAGTTTATTATATAATTTTAAAAAATATATACTTATTGTACACTGAAAACTGCATGAGGCCATTACATTATATAAAGATAAATGCTTAAGAAAACAAAATATCTCAGTTCTTCAAACAAAATTTTCACAAATTTATGCTTTTAATAAATTTGATTGAATACAAATCATTTTGGGCCGATCGAAATCATTCTACATTTATAAATTTCTTCAGACTTGGGTGTTGTGATGAAGCGATTGGCCGGTCTGGGATGGGAAGATAACTGTTCATTACTTTCCATATGAATTCAGGTACAGTGAAGCTGATTCCCACTGCAGATGGGGTAGAGCAAAGCTCTCGGCGAGGAAAATTTACATTTTCTCAAATTGCCAATTTTTTTCACTGATCTGCCGAATTTATATTCATCAGAGCTAATTTTTTAGGCACTATGGTGAAGCCTAGGGCTTGACGAACCCTGTGTTAACCATATTTAATGTAGATTATAGAGTCTCCACAAGTGACAGGTTTTGGTTTTGTAAAGGGGAAGGGGGGGGGGAGATCGTATCATGCCTGTTGTACCAATGTACACAGATTGCATGCAATTTTTACTGGCATTTATATGAATAAAATTTATTTATTTTGTTATTAACAATTTACAACAAAGTTGAAAAGTGTTTATGACTTTGTTCACTCTGTCTGTCTGTCCGTTAGCACGATAACTGCCGTAAAAGTGACTTAATCAAAATGAAATTTTAGTATATTGTTCAGACGGTCTGTAGAACCTATGGGAATATAAATGAATAATATCACCCAATTAGTTTTGGATTGAACCCGGGTCGAAAAAATGAAATACATTGAGCCCTATGGAACCTAATTTTTCAAACATTTTTTAAGCGGATTTAAAATTCACAAATTGCTTCGAAAATTTTAGGTAATATTCAAATTGTTCCATAAAATATATAAAAAAAAATTCAGCGAAATATATTCAGTAGTTTTTTAAATAAAAATTAAAATAATAATTACACCTCTTATATGAAACGATCACGTGACCATGATATGAAACGATCACATGACCCACTTCAAAATGATATATGGCATCCATCTTGTTTCAAAATCGTGATTTTTTTAAGTTCTTTTTAATTCATATTGAGTGCTGTATCCGTCCTAAAACTACTTTATTTTTGCTTAAATTCTGTGCATCTACATACTGAAACAACGCAATGACAATATATTTGAGTTTAAATGCTCATCTAAATTTGATTATTTCTACAACTAAGCCTATTTTTCACCTATGTAAAATTTAAACAGCAAAATATATAGAATGAGTTGTATTAGAATTCCTGTATTTTTTTAACACAGAATAATTTAGTCCATGGAGTATGCATGGCTGATATGAATGAAATATTAATTGATTTCATAAAGAGAAGGACGATTTTTTTCGATGAAGTTTCAAGCATAAAGTTTAATTTTTTGTAGCTCCATGGATTTTGTAGCTCCAAACAAAATGTTTAAATAAAATAAATTATTATAGTATTGTGATGAATGAAATGAATGGGAGAAAGTTATGAATGAAATCCTGTTTTTATAGAGAGATCCAGGCATGTTATTTTTTCTATGATGTCATTTGAATTAATTTCAGTTGTTTTCGATGAAGTTTTCAAATATAATAAATTATCGTAGTATTATGATAATTCTAAAACTATTACCGAGGAATGTATAACATTTTAGAGATGTTTAAACCAGGCAATTTATATTTCAATGCCGTCATTTGAATGAAGTTCATTTTTTTTTATGAAGGTTTAAGTTTTCAAATATAATAAATTAATGCAGTATTGTGATAAGTTTCAAAATATTACCGAGGAATGTATTGCATTTTAGACTTGTTTAAATAAAATTGCATTGAAGTTGGAAAGTGTTTCATAATCAATGCTTTAAGCATGATTGATCTTTCTTGTTTTATATTACTACCCTGCTTTAACTCTCTGACAATGCCAGGTACATTTTCGAGTTTAATAAAATGATGCAACTTGGTTCTGGTGCTAAGTTTATCTATGGAAGAAACAAAATAGTAGCCATAAATTTGTTCAACATTCCCTTTTAAAAGAGAATTTTTATTGAAAAATCCCTAACTTTAGTAAATTCTGAAAAATTTGAAAAAAGCCGGGTTCTCATAAAAATAGGGAAACCGGAAAAAATTGTCAAAAACCAGGAGTCGACCAAAAGAGTTGGCAGCTATACACTAGATATCAGACCTCTGATCTACAGGAACATTAGTAACATTTTCATTGTACATTAAATAAGTCATAGAACATGCTTAAGAATCGTTTTTTTTAAGAGGCAGACACCCTGTGGAAGTTGACATCTTGGATTTTGCTGAAATTTTAAGTGTATGTTCTTTCAGTGACGATAAGAAAAAAAAAATTTTTTTTAGTTTTTTTCCAAGGTTGTTTAACCTTCAGACAAGGTCAAATTTCAAGGTCAAATGACATGTGCTGCAGCTTATGGTGGGTTCTGCTCGTAATGCAAACAGTGTGCCATGGGAAACTCTTTCATTTTGTATACTTCATAATGTAACATAGTTTTCTCCACAAATACTTGGGTGGCACACTCTTCGCGCAAGGGTCAAAGGTCATCCATGTTGGAAACTTGGTTCTGTTTTTGTCGCGATTCTCGTTATCGCGGGAACGTGTCTTCATTTTAAGAATGGTTTTACCGTTTCCGTGAACGACTCATGACGAGAACAGAACATGCCATTCATGCAAATCGCCATCTCGCTGTGCGCGCATCCTGATTTGCATATTGTGGGGGCGCTGCCATCAACGGTTGAGTTCCGGAGCATATCCATCACTGTGTATATATGCTAGGACGCATTCTCAGATACTTATGTGTCTCTGTGTCTTTATGTCACGTCTTGTCTCGATGTGATGTTATGTATGTTATGGATGTACGTACAGGATGTACGTAATGGTCTATGATCGGATGATCTGATGCTTTACAAATACTCGGTTTGAGTATGTTGCGGTACGTTAGCTTTTTTAGCTAAGTTGCTTAAACAAAAGTATGAGTCAAGTTCCGATAGTTTTATTTCGGAAAGTGCGATAAAATATTTCTAGTGTTGGCTCTTTCAATTTTAAAGAGACCAAGTTAATTTTTCGCGGTCTTGGACTCAGTGTAATGCCATGACGTGTGACCTGACGATGGTGGTTTCGTAAGCAAGCATGGCATTTGTGGTAATGTAGCTTTTATCTACTTACCAATGTTATAGCAACAGTACGAGCAACTGAGAGTGTATACCTAGTCATAAACTGTGTATCAACCTTTTCCATGAGCTTGCTAGCTCATTTTTGTACATACAGTTTGGCTTTGCAACAAATGTTACAGTGTTTTGTAACCACGTCTTATGCAATGGATCTCACAAGAATAAGTGATGTTTCTGTTTGACGAATTTGCCTTTTATTAAAGAACACTTTACAACTGCATCTTACCCTCTGTTAAACTTCTGCTCTGCCAACAGTGACACCAGCACATCAAATTATAAGGAACGGGGAAATGGCGGCAAAATTTCTTATATACTTCCCAGTCGCGAGCATTTTAGGTTATGGGCCCCCAGCATGTTAAAGCCCTAACATTTAATTAGAATCCTTATAGTGCAGCAAAGCAGCAGTGAAGTGTTGTGAATTCCATCGACGGGGGCAGCGAGCGTCGCCATTTGCATCAAACAGAAAGTTAAACAGTGCACTCTAGTCACAGTTAAAACTTAGAGACTATGGAAGTGAGCAACGGCATTGAAGCGTTTAATAAGTGCACGTAGCGTTCCAGGCCATCCGGTACCTGTCTGATGACCACCAAAGTATTATACAAGTCATCTATCGCTGGAGCGACAAAAACTTCAAGATAGATAAAATGCAGAAGGAGCTGTCCCAGGAAGAAGGCAGGATAAGGCACTTGAAGAAAGATCATAACAATGTAAGTCTTAATTCATCTGTATACTTTTCTAATGTTAACGCTGAATGTAAAAAAGTCACTAAAGTCAAAAAATCTATTAAGGTCATAGGACCATGCTTTTTTTGTAATAAAACTGGTCATTTAAAGGCACAGTGCCCAACGTTAAACAAGTTGACTAGCTCTAATATTATTGAAGTATTTTCAAATATTAATATTATTAGCTAATGCAGTTGATGATCCTGACAATAGGCTCAGCTAGGTAATTGACACCGCTGCTATGCGTCATTTCTGCAATGACATAAAAATGTTTTCCAAATTTAGTAAATGTAAAGATACATACATGTCGCTAGCAGTGGGTGATATGGAAAGCCCAGTTGAGGCTATTGGATCGATGAATATGTATGTTAAATTTAAAGATCATACAAATAATATTGTTTTAAATAATGTTATGTATTTACTAAAATTACGGCAAAACTTGTTGGCCGCATCTGTATTAGAAGAGCAGGACTATTCTTTTAGTCCAGCCAAAGGTGTACTATGGTTTAAAACTCCTGAGGGAGAAAATTTCTTTTACGCTAAACGTAAAGAAGGACTGTATTTTTAAAACCGCAGTACTCAACTAAAAATTTAAGTAGTAATGTTGAGGGCCGCAAACGAGATCAGGATAGGGACAAAAGTTCTGAATAGGTTAGAAAATCAACTGCAACAAATAGTCAAAGTCAAAGCAAAATTAGGCCTAACTTGAATAATAGGAAAAACAAATCTGATTTAAAATCAAAGTCAAATAAAATTAGTGGTTCAACAGTTGAAATTCTGAATAAAACTGAATTATGGCATAGAAGATATGGCCATATTAAATCAGACTACTTGCACCAAACAAGTAAAGTTTCCGCGGTAAACGGACTTCCTAAGTTGAAATATGCAAAAGTAAATTGCATTCATTGCAAACTTGCAAAATCTAAGAGAGTTTCGTACAAACCAATACGCAGGATTAGATCTAAAAAACCTTTGCAATTACTGCACATGGACGTTTGTGGTCCAACGCCTGTAGCTTCATTGGAGGGAAATATAAATATTTTTTTACTATTACGGATGATTTTAGCCGCAAGGTATTAGTTTTTATTTTAAAACAAAAATCAGATGTTTTCAAGGTTTTACAAGATTTTCAAGTTTGTCAGGAAAGACAATTAGGGAAAAAGATTTTGTGCATCCATACTGATAACGGCATGGAATTTTGTCACGGTCAATTTAAAGTTTTTTTGAAAAAGTTAGGAATTAAGCATGAGCGATCTAACGCATATACACCCGAACAAAAAGGGGTATCTGAAAGATTCAAGGTCATTCCATATGAAAACACCCATTTTAAGAAAAACTTGTTGCTCCATAGTCATGGATTTTTTTTAAATTTTTACTATGAATACATATGGTAATAAAACCCCCAAATCTGAATTTGTAATGTATACATCCCAATAATGGCCCAGATACAGGCATTTGAAAAATGGTCATTTTTGCAAAATGGCGGCCATCTTGGATTTTGCACTAATGTTTAAAAATGTAACAGCTTGAAAACTAATAGCTCAAATTAAATAATTCTGCTACCAATTTAAAGCTATTTATATCAGGAAGATAGGTGCCACATCAAAACAGTAAAAAAGATATATTTTAATATTGTTATTACATGAAAATTGCAAAAATCACCTTCGGATTGATAGGCAACTTTAACGGGCTATAAAAAAAATGGCCCCTAATATTTTTTTCTGAAACTTGGTACAAATACTAACTAATGTGTGTGCTTTAAGTACAAAAAAAATTAGAAAGGTAATATTTCTTATTACAGAGAAAAATAGCTTGTATACAAATTAAAATATATACATTTAGTTAACATTTGACATGCAATGCTTAAATCATTTTAAAAAAATATATTTTTTAAAAACAAATAATGAGCAAAAACAAAACACAGGAATTTTTTACACACTAACTAGTATGTGTGCTTTAAGTACAAAAAGAAATTAGGATGGTAATATTTAATTTAATAACTAAAATACTGTTATATGTATGGGAAATTGGTGTAAAAATTTCTGGCGTACTGAATCATTCTAATAAAAATCTTCTTAAAAACCATACAGTTATCTCTCTTATATTTTATTTTCTTATTTCAAATTATAAAAAGGTATTTCAGTAGAGCTGAAGATACCCATTTTTTCCTAGTGGCCACTGACTCCTAAACCAATTTCATCTAATAGCCAGTATTGTAATCTTTGGCACACATCTAGAGGTTTTGGCCATATATATGATGCACTTGGGCCATGAGAATGCATAAACATAACTTATACAAAAAAAAAACACATATTAATTTCTAATTCATTGAGATGCATTCGTACTTCTTTAAGAATTTCTGGAGATGGACAGTTTTCCCACCTGTGTACCATACTTTTCTGATTCAGTTTAATAAACTTGTTTCTTTTAATAATGATGTAGTATAGTCACTGATATGGATGGCATGAAGCATGAGTTTAATATTTTAATGATACAAACACATACAGAATTAATAACTTTGCTTCCAACAATTACATATTCTGTTGGATGTAGTGTACAAAATTTAGATAGTATTTTTACTTCATTTTGATTTTCTTTAAATGCAGGGTATAATTCCTTTAAATTATGCAAAAGTAATCTTTTTTATTTTAATATTTTCCCATTTTTACTTGGTATAGATATGCAATCTTTTTCCTGGACACAAACGACTGTTTTAATAAAAACTAGTAATTTTTTTATAGTATCAGAATTTAATTTAACACATATTTCACTAGCCATTGATAACATCCCGTCTGTTTCTTTTATTTTTCTTGCTTTTTTTACTAAATTCTCTGTAGTAATATAACAAGCCTTTGTTTGTTGGACTATCCATGAATCTTGGATTATTTTAAAATTTGCAACTTTTCTTTAAATGATGCATCAAAAGAAAACTTATTCAATAATTTTTCCATCATAGACGTGCAATTAGAGTAAATAATGTCTTTTGAATTTTGTGGCTTATTAATACTTTCAACACCCAATACCGTATCAGCTTTAGTAGCAACATGGCTACTTAATTTCTTAACTTGCATATAACTAAGTTTCCTCTTAGAACTAAATCTATTGACCTTTATTGGCGATATATCCAAAAGTTCACAGCTTTTATTCAATTGTTCCATTATTATTCTGACTTCACTATAATCTGCATCATAGGTCATCTCCATGTCAGCAGTATGAACCTCTGACTCACTAATTGATGAATGCAAGGAAGAATAACAAGAAGTGCAGAGTTTTTTTCCTGGAATGAGTAATTCCTGATTTATCATTGAAACTCTGAGAGAAATTGGTATTAGGTGCAGCTCTGATTTTGGTGAGGTGTTTATTAAGTGAATCACAAGTTTTCTGTCTTAAACTGTACCATTTCAGATATTCATCCTTGTGAATCTTGCAGATACTACACTACAACTCAGGACAGGACCGCGGTAGCCCATTGGTTAGCGCGCTGGAGTTGCACTCGGTAGGCCCGGGTTCAATTCCAGCCACTGCTAAAACTGCCGCCGTGTTCATGCGGAGTACGATCACGTTAAACATGTGGGTTCGTAAGTCCTTCCGAGAGGTTGGTGGTAGGGGGTACGGTCCCTGTGGATGCCTTCCCCACTGGGTTCCGGTCTAAATTGGGTGGCACTTCCCGGCTGTCCAAACAGTTACCTTACACCTTTCTGGTAGGTCGGACGGTCTGGGTCTCAACAACAACAACTACCACTCAGGACACAAGTACAGGAATAAACTCAGTAGTTAATGACACATTGATTTTCTTGCATACAAAACATTCAATTTTTATAGAATAAGACAAGAACTAATCATGGAAGATAAATAAAAGAAATAATCATAGAAGCACATTTCACTGATTTACTTGTTGAACATATTCAGCTCTGAACACTTGAACAAAAATAAGCTCTGAAAGGAATAAGTCACCCAGAAATGTAATATAACATTGTATTTTGAAGAGAAAACAGATTGTAGATTGTAAGAGAAAACAGATGATGCAGGTCAAGTAATCATTTCAGGAACAACTAATATACAACTAATATATGTTAATTGCTATTACTTATATAACAGAACTGTGAGAGTATTAGAGTTGAAAATTCTGAGGCTATAGGCAGCTGATGTCTCATGTGACCCAGAAGCAGGTGTTTTTAAATGTTCCAGAAACAATATTGGTGCTATAGGATCACTTCCTTCTTCAACAGCTTGTTTGTTTATGTTTAGGTACTTATTTCAACTAGATAGGGATATCACCCAGTGTTTCCTTTGGCGCTGGCAGGGTGATATTTTTAGAGATATTTTTTGGTGATAGACATGCTGTAGTTCTGTGTTTAATTTTTTTTTAAAATTTTAGTGCTGTTCATGAAAATGAGTGCTTTATATTATCTAATTACAAATTATTTTTTGTGAAATTAACTATATGTATGCTGAAAAGTTTTAGCTTTATACGATAGTTGGCATTTATAAATAGACCAAAGGTTATTGCACTGCCTCTTAGATGAAATTGGTTTAGGTGCCAGTGGCCACTAGGAAAAATTGGGTATCTACAGCTTTACTGAATATAGAAAATGCCCATTTTATAATTTGAACTAAGAAAATAAAAATAAGAGTGATAACTGTATGGTTTTAGGAAGATTTTTATTAGAATTTTTCATCATCCCAGAGATTTTTACACTGATTTCCTATAATACATGTAACAGCAAATTTTTTAGTTATTAAATTAAATATTACCATCTTATTTTTTTTTACTTAAAGCACACATCCGGTCATCCATGTCGTTACTCTATGTCTTCGGATGAGTCGGCTGGCCTGGGCTTTCGACACATACTAGTTAGTGTGTAAAAAATTCCTGTGTTTTGTTTATGCTCATTATTTGTTTTTAAAATATATATATATTTTAAATGATTAAAGCATTGCATGTCAAATGTTAACTAAATGTATATATTTTAAAAGCTATTTTTCTCTGTAATAAGAAATATTACCTTTCTAATTTTTTTTGTACCTAAAGCGCACATATTAGTTAGTATTTGTACCAAGTTTCAGAAAAAAATATTAGGGGCCATTTTTTTTATAGCCCATTAAAGTTACCTATCAATCCAGAGGTGATTTTTGCAATTTTCATGTAATAACAATATTAAAATATATATTTTTCACTGTTTTGATATGGCACCTATATTGCTGATATAAATAGCTTTATTATATATAGCTTTATTATAAATAGCTTTATTATAGCTTTATTATATATAGCTTGGTAGCAGAATTATTTAATTTGAGCCATTAGTTCTTAAGCTATTACATTTCTAAACATTAGTGCAAAATCCAAGATGGCCGCCATTTTTCAAATGCCTGTATCTGGGCCATTATTAGGATATATACATTACAAATTCAGATTTGGAGGTTTTATTACCATATGTATCTATGGTAAAAATTAAAAAAAAATCTGTGACTATATATAGAGCAACACTCATCGGGTGTCCCCATATGGAATGACCCTTCAACTTGACAGCTTTAGATTGCGTTCCAGCAATGCTTAAAGTAAAATTGGTGACAAAATGTGGGCAGAGGCAATCCTATGTTTCACTTATACAAAGAACAGGATTTGTCATAAATTTAAAGTAAAAACTCCACACGAGTTGTATTATGGGAAGAAGCCTGCTGTATCTCATCTCAGAATTTTTGGTTGTAAGGCTTATACTGGTATGGCAAAACAGCTTAGGAAAAACAGCTTAGGATGGTGAGTCAGAAGAAGAAGCAGGGGTGAGAGCCATGACACTAGTCATCAGGGGTGGAAAACCGAAAATTGAGTTTTGTAGCACCTTTGTAGCAAGAAATATTGCTGTTTCGTAACAGTGTAGAGCAGTTTTGTAGCAGCTAGAAAATGATGTTGCGCACACTCGATAGTTATTTTAGGCATATAAAAATTTCATTTTACATTAATTAAAGCATGAAGAGTATTAAATCTTAAAAAGTTAAGCTAGAAAAATGAGAAAAAGATTTAATGATACTATCTAATCTTAAAGAACAGAAGTTGCCTGCTAGTTAAATACACACTAATTTTTTTTTTATCCAAAATACAAATAGTTTATGTTCAAGATGCTTGTTTTTTAACAGTTTGGACACACTGAATTAATTTTTTTGCTCTAAGTCCTCGGACGAGACGAATGGTCTGGGCTTTCGACACTGAATTAATTTGAGTTTCTGTGCTCTTCTAATTTTATGAGATTTTTTTCAATATTTGATTTTGCCTCTTTTAAGAGAACTTGGCCATTTTCAATCTCTGATAAATCTTTCTTTTTAATGCTGCCTTCAATCATCTTCTCTGCTGTAGAAAGCACTTTTTGTGATGATTGCAACTTTTTTTTTTTAACTCATCACTCTCTATTTTCAAACTCTTTAATACATCTTTCTCGTGTTCAGCTTTTGGCTTAACTCCTTTTTGCTGTTTTCTCCATTCTCTGTCTATATTTCCCCCCTGCTTCTTTTACAGATTTTAAAAGTTCTTTAGTTATTGACAAATTGCTCACATCTCCATTTAGTAGATTTTCAAAATCTTAAGAGGAAAAGTTCAAAAAGTCAGGAGTTTTATTATTAAAACATAAAAGGTTTTTTTGCATCACTTTATATTACAACCAGTTTTCCCTAGGGCTAAAAAAGACCAGAAAAAGGGGACTACATAAAGACACTAAGTTACAGAATACTAATAAATGGGAAATTTAATAAAAGGTAAAAAATCACTGTCAAACTATTATCAAGAATATCTGAATTTAATTGCTTTTTTAGTTTTGTTAAATTCCTTCTCATTTAAATATTGAAGTTAGTTTATAAATTTCACTTTCGGAATATCCATTTTAGATAAGTTCATATGTTTTTTTAGGTTCTAGCGTAACCACAATTTGAAATAATAATTCATAGCTTCAGTTTCCAAAAAAGTAAAATAAAAAATATTTAATAAATTTATGGTTGATCAAAATTTATTTTGATCTATACTAGCTAACCTTATAAGAAAAAACAGATTTTAATGTTATTTTATAAGGTGGGGAAAGTTTTAAGTTCCAATAAATACGAAATTTTCCCTATAATTATTATATAATTTACTTTTCTATTCAAATATAAGTAATGCTTAACTTAAGACATATAAAAGTATTTATTAATACTATTTCATATATTGTGCAAAACATTGTCAGTTGTGAGTCCGCGTAAATCTTTATTGAATTGAGTTTGGTTATTGATGCACCCGCGTAGCGCGTTAAAGGCGAATACGTGAATAAAGTGCAATTTTCTTGGAAAATTTAAAAATTTGAATTTGAAGATAGCAAAGTACGCACTGGCATAGAGTCAATAAGTGTTGGCCGGGTCATGAAAGTACACAGGTCCAGTTTCAAAGAAAAACTTCGTTCACTTTATTTTGTGAAAAACACAACTAGGCATATTACACGTACCTGGTAATTTTCCATGCCATAAAACATTAAAATATACTATGTACAAAAAGTTTGTAGTTGTAAATGACTAGACAGAGATTCCTTGAAGCATTGGTAGTAATTAACTATACTACCTCTATCACTTGCATGTATTTGCAGCCACCATTGAAGGTATCACACTTGGCAAAGGGAAACCAAAGGATAGAACATCAAAAAGTATTTAAAGAGACTTCCGAACGTTTGTAAGTAAATTTAACGTTCAATACACGCTGGTCTGAACTGACCACATCTGCATCCGCTTCGACTTAAAAACCGTCGTCAAACAATATCCCGCAGTGCTTCTGTCAAAAACATTTCTGTCCGCCTGCATCAGACTATCAGTGCCTAATCGATCTATCGATCTAACTGATCTAACTGCTTCAAGAAACCTCTGCCCTATATATCCGATAATGGATAGTTCCGGAAACTCGCCCGGATATGCAAATCAGATGCGTACGCATTGAGAACTGATTTGCATGAAACCTCATGTTGAAAAACGTCACGGTTCACGCCGGTGAACGGGAAGAGTCGTTCATATTAAATTTGCATAAACGCCCGTTCACGGGAACGTGAATCGCGATGTATTGATTTTTTCCAACAATCGGCCCCCTCATGCAAATCCTTAAGTCTCAATGCATATGCAAAAGAAAACTTACTCTGAGAAACCAAGGTATATCAATAAACATCAAGGCCCCCAGTATCCTATCAAACATATAATGAAGGAAAAATTTAAAGTATTATATCATTATTAAATTTAAAATAAAATGCATAAGTACTTATAGCATTTGAAAAACAGTTAAGTATTGTCGACAATATTGTAACAACAACATTTCACATCAAGTAGAAATTTATATACAACACAACTTCAATGCTTAAGTATTAGCATTCAAAAATTTAAATTTTAATTTAAGTTGAATTATAAGTATCCAAAATTTAAGTATAAGCAGATTATCATATTAAACAAGTCAACTTTAAAAGATTAAGATTTTGTATAAGCATAGAATTTAAGTTTACTTTAAATTTGAGTATAAACACTATAATTCAAAAAGCTTAAAAAAATTTTAGTCTATTAATACAATACAAGTATACATAATTAATACTATTAGACTGCATTGATATACCAAATATTTAAAAATACATGATTGAAGTAATTAGATAATAAAAGTCCTTTATCAAAACTTTCAACACATACTTTTTACCAAGTTGAAAAATACAAAATTTTATACACATAAGCTATTATTTAGCATCATGCGGGTCATGGAAAATGGATGTATATACAAAGGTGTAAAGTGAAAAAGATTCAATATCACAAAAATTTATACTCAAGATATACTACCTTATATCAATGAGGTTTAAGATAAACAATAATGTATATATATGACATCTTTAAAAAAATTCCCAAGTTGTAAATTCAATTTAGTATTTAAAATTTTCTTTAGACTAAACATTTAATCTCAAAAAGTTTGATTTAGTTTTTAAAAATTTTATTACAAAATTTAAGTATTATTTCCTTAGTCATTGGTTTAGTAAAGTGATCTGCTAAGTTATCTTTACTATTTACAAATTTAACATTAAAAGATTCATTGACTATTAAATTTCTGAGGAAATGATATCTAACATCATTATGCTTAGTTCTATTGTTTTCAATTGGAGAGTTAGAAAAATTAATGGCTGCTTGGTTGTCGCTAAAAATAACACTGTTACTTTTGTTAAAGTTTAACCCAAGTAAATGACATTCTTCAATTATGTTTTGTACCCATACCATTTCCTTAGCGGCTTCAGTTAGTGATACGTATTCAGCTTCCATGGTTGATAAGCTGACACACTCATGTTTAAAGGTATGCCAAGAAATAGGTACATTGTCAATAAAGAGTATCATGCCTCCAAGTGAAACACGGTCATCTCTGTTTGCAGCAAAGTCAGAATCTGAGTAACAATTCAATTTTAACTCCTGAATGTTAGATAAATTCAACATATAGTTTTTAGTCTTTTCAACATATCCTAAAAGTCTTAACAATGCATCCCAATGCTTAATTCCAGGGTTTTCTTGAAATTGATATAATATATTGATGACATAACAAATATCAGGTCTAGTTCTACTAGATATAAAAGCCAAACACCCAATTAAGCTCCTGTAAGGAAAACTTTGCATTTGCTTTATTCCTTCACTTGTCTTTGGACAATCTATTTTACTTAGAATATTCCCTTTAGAAATGGGAAGTGAAGTAACTGGATATTTATATTGTTGAAACATTTGACATACTTTATCTATATACTGACTTTGATGTATAAAAAATTTATTGTCACACTCTTTAAATTCCACGCCTAACAGTTTTCTAATTTTTCCTAATACCTTGATATCAAATTCTACGCTAAGTAATGAAACAATGTGGTCTATGTCCCTTTGATACTTTGAGAAGAGAATTATGTCATCCACATAGACTAGCATAAGAACTTTGCTATTGTAAATATAGGCACAATTACACCATTGAAGTTTTAAAAAATTTAATTCTTTTAATTTGGTGTCAAGTTCATTAAACCATTCTCTTCCACTTTGATGAAGACCATAAATGGCTTTCTTCAACAAACAAACATAATCAGGCTGTTCCTGATTGACATAACCTTGAGGCTGTTTCATATATACCTTTTGACTCAATTTAGCATAGATAGGCAGATTTGATATCCAACTGAAAATGCATCCATCCAAGCATGCATACGAAAATTGAGAAGAATGCTCTAATTAAGTTGAAGTTAACAACAGGGCTAAAAACTTCATCGTATGATTCTCCCTTTTTCTGACCATACCCCTGGGCTACCAAACGAGCTTTAAATCTCTTGATTTTCCCATTCTCGTCTTTCTTAATAGTGCAGACCCATCTACTGCCTATATGCTTTTGTGAGGTGGATGCAGGAACTAGTTCCCAGACACCCCTCTCTTGCATTATGGCCATTTCTTCATCCATAGCTTTACACCATTTTTCGGACTGGGAAGATTTAATAGCAGCGTTGTACCCTTTTGGTATATTTATTTCAATATTGCTTGCTTCTGGTCTGCCTCTGACCCTTTTAAGACCTTTATTTTCCCGAAAATTAAACAGTTGCTGATCAAATTGTATATTTCTTTTATCACAATATTTCTTAACATCATTGTGCGACCTCAGCCTTTTATTATCTCCTTGAGCGTAATAATACACATCGGTTCTACTCCCATCGGGTCTTGGAACCGTCTTTCGCTGCCAAGCAATATCCGAGCAAGGAGTCATACTGGAGTCAGCAGGAGAGTCCATTTCCTCACTGGATTCAGACGGATCGTCACCAGTGTCTTCACTTTCTCCTGCCCCCCCATCAGACTGCCCTCTCGTATATTCCCCGTCAGAGTATTCTGAAAGGTTATCTCTTGATATCCCTAAGGAGATATTTCTGGGACAAATTGGGTCCAGGATGCCTTCCACTACATTACCCTCATCAAACCTCATATTGCAGGTCTCAATTGTTTGTTTTTCACCTGATAAAAATATTCTATAGCCTTTAGTTTTAGTAGCATAGCCTACCATCACCCCTTCTGTAGCTTTCATGTCTAACTTCTTTCTGAGCTGACTGAGTTTGCCTACATATGCTCTACAACCAAAAGTTCTAAGATGGTTGACTGAAGGTTTTCTATCACTGTAGAGTTCATGTGGAGTCTTAGTCTTAAATTTGTGACATATTCGATTTTTAGTGTATGTAAAACATAATATTGCTTCCGCCCAGAATCTGTCATGCATTTTGCTCTCGTTCAACATGACTCTAACACAGTCAAATGCGGTTAAGTTGAATCGCTCTGATACTCCATTTTGCTGTGGGGTATATGTGTTAGTCCTCTCAGCCTTAATACCGATATCCCTCAGGTAATTTTTGAACTTATCATGGCAGAATTCCATTCCATTATCCGTCCGGATACATAGAATTTTAGTACCTAATTGCCTTTCCTCTCTGGCCTGAAACTCTTTAAAATGTGAAAATACTTCTGACTTCTGTTTTCATAAGGTAAACAAAAACTTTTCTACTATAATCATCTGTGTCCCGACCGTCCAAACAGTTACCTTACACCTTTCTGGTAGGTCGGACGGTCTGGGTTTCAACAACAACAACTATAATCATCTGTTATAGTTAAGATATACTTATTCCCACCATATGATGCTGTGGGTAAGGGACCACACACATCCATGTGTAACAATTGTAATGGTTTAGTGGACCTTATCCTACCGGTGGGTTTATACGATACTCTCCTAGACTTAGCCAATTTACAAGATTTACAATTTAACTTTTTGTATTTAAGCCTAGGAAGTCCGTTTACAGCAGAAACTTTGCTGGTTTGGAGGAGATATTCAGCGTTTATGTGGCAATATCGTTTATGCCAAAGACAGTTTGTACTGTTAAGTTCAGTTACTGAACTGCTAGGTTTAGATATTAAACTATCCACATTTCTATTCTGCTTAGTTTTTGTTTTGTCAGATTTAAATTTAGTTTCTTTAAGATTAGGTGCTATTTTTACTTTGTCTATTTTTCTGGAAGCACTAGGATCCCTATCCTTGGATTTCTTATCCTTTTTGTGTTTCTTGTCTCCATCTCGATCCCTATCTTTAGATTGACGGTTTTCTACGTTATGTTGTTCCTGGGTACTATACTTAGGTTTTAAAAAATATAACCCATCCTTTCTTTTTGCATAAAAGAATTTCTCCCCTTTGGGTGTAAAAAACCATAGAACCCCATTAGCTCCATTAAAACTAAAATTTTGTTCCTCAAGAACAGATGCAGCTAATAAATTTCTCCTAAGTTTAGGAGAATACATAACATTTTCCAATTTGATAATACTTTGTTTATCCTTAAATTGGACATACATTTCCACCGTCCCGATAGCCTCAACTGGACTTTCGACATCCCCTACTGCTAGCGACATTGAAGTGCCTTTGCACTCATTAAATTTGGAAAATAACTTAATGTTATTACAGAAATGTCGCGTAGCAGCAGTGTCTACTACTCAGCTGAGTCTATCGCTAGGATCGATTACAGTATTAGCCTCAATCTGTGGAGACCCAAGAAATTCCACAATACTAGATCCATTATTTCTAGGGCAATTAATTTTAGTATGACCTAGTTTGTTACACTTAAAACACTTAATTTTACTTTTAGAAATATTTGCATTATGACTAGAAGTATTTACATTAGACACATTATGAGATACATTTTGAGATTTAAATTTAGATACTTTTACTCTATTTACAAATTTCTTAGAAGTAAAATATGCAGAATTTAGACTCACAGTTTTGGAAAAGTCACTTGCTTGTTGACGAAGCCGGCTCTCCTCAGCTGATAGCTCTGCTTGTATTTTGCTGAGCTTGAAGTCCGAGTCATTCCATCTATAAATCAATTGAACGATGCCACGGAATTCTTCCGGAAGGTACCGAATCGACTGGAATGCAACATATAGGTCTTCAATGGGGTGTTTCGCGTCTTTAAGCCTCGTGACGGCCTTCCGCAGTCTTGAGCAAAAAATGTCAACAGGCTCATCTTGCTCCGGTCGAATGTCGAAGAACTCGTCTAGTAGACGCACTAGGTTGGCTCGGGAAGGCGCTTGAAAATGTTCTTTCAAGGTATTCCATGCTTGACTAGGTTCGTCGGTGACGTTTATCAACTCCTTGTATTCCGAGGATAAGCTTTGATAGATGATTGAAAGCGCTCGGTCTTTCCTTCGATAAAAATCATCGTAGTCGCGTCGACTCGCGGTCGTGTCTTCTTCGATAGGCTTAAAACTTCCATCTACGTGTCCGAAACATCCTTCTCCCTTGAGGACGAATGAGATGTCGGTACACCAGGTGACGTAGTTGTCGCGCGTCAGCAACTCCGTTCTACTTGCCTCCATGGCCACTCGTAGATTTGAAGAAACAGAAGTAAAAGTTTTTTGTACACTGTTTACGTTTACACTGTTGTGTTTCGTTGTTCACACGAACTTCAAAATGGTGCCAGGTGCGGCCTGTTGGAAACTTGGTTTTGTTTACGTCGCGATTCTCGTTTCGCGGGAGCGTGACGTCATTATTAAAATGTTTTTTCCGTTCTCGTGAACGAATCGCGATGTGGACAAAACTTGGCTTATCATGCAAATCACCTTTCTCGCCGCTCACGCATCCTGTTTTGCATATCCAGAGGGCGTTGCCGGCAACGGTTATGGTGCGGAACGCACCCATCGTCAGATATAAAGGCTAGACACTTTTCTGGTTTAAGGTAGATTGCTAGATCACGGTAGCTCGCTTGATAGCTTGCTTGATAGATCAGCCAGACGGATCGATATACTGATCGACGGAAGGATCTAGAAGGATCTAGATCGGGCAGACGGATCTACATAAAGTCATGTTCGACGTAGTCGAAGGTTACGATAAATGTTTATCGGTGGACGCGGATGTTTAAATTAAACTAAGTAGTTTTTGTGGTTCTCAGTTATGGAGACCATGTTTTCCGTGTTGTGGACTTTATCTAGTGCTGATCCGGGAAGTTTAAAGTTTTTGCCATAGCGTGTGCCCAGCTAGTGGTGGCGTCGGAAATTGCACGTGGTTACGTAAGTTGAAATGTTTTATTCTACTTACTCGTGTAAATACTGCTTAAACCAGAAACGTGTCTAAGTGTGGAACTTTTACTGAAAACCTACAAATGAGCTGTAGAGCTCATGTTTTTGTACATAGCATGCTTTGTTTTGCTTTACTGTTTTTCATGAAATATTTTGTAAGCAAATGCAACGGATTCACTCTTCAATAAAAGTGATTTTGAACTAAACTGGAACTGTTCTCCTTTAACACCTCTACAGCTACTTGTATTTCTACAACTACCCTTTGACGTTGTTATAGCTGCAACACTACTTAAATTTTCAACGAACATTTGATTTAACTTATATAATATAATATATACCAACAGGTTAATATGTTATAAATTTGCCATCAGGTTATGGGCCCAGTGCTCCCCATAACAATGTTAAAAATTCAGAAGTGTTAGTGTTCCAGCAAAGAATCCTGTCGACGGGGGCCGCGGACGGCGCCATTTACATGTCGACGAAAGCATAAACAAAAAACTGTTCAGTTCAGTTCCAAAAGGCCACCTTGCCATGGAGGCAAATAAAATTAGTGCATTAACAAGAGACAATTACGTCACGTGGAGGAATGAAGTTTCATTCGCTCTGAAAGGAGAGGGCTGTTTCGGATTTGTAGACCGAACAGCGTTACCGGTGGATGATAAGACGTCACGGTGTGATTATGAAGAACACATGCGCAGAAAGGACCGCGCGTTAGCGATCCTGTTCCAGAACGTTTCATCTGACTACCAAGAGTTAATTGACATTAACGAGGATCCGGCAGATGCGTGGGATAAGTTAAAAACGCACTTCGAAGCGCCGACTCGCGCCAACCTAGTGCGCTTACTGGATGACTTCTTCAGCCTGCGTCCGGAGCCAAATGAACCTGTGGATATCTTCTGCACACGTCTAAAGAAAGCGGTCACCAAACTGAAGGACGTTAAGCACCCGGTGGAAAGCGTCTATGTGGCATTCCAGGCCATTAGATACCTCTCGGACGACTTTCAAGGAATGGTCCAACAAATCTACAGATGGGAGGACAAGGATTTTACTTTGGAGAAAATCCAACGTGAGTTGTCAGAGGAGGAAGGACGTATCCGGCAACTCCGTAGTGACAGAAACAACGTAAGTCAGAATTCATCTGTATTCTTGTCTCAAAGTAATGTAAATGTAAAAATAACAAAGTGTTTAAAAATGTTAAACCAGTTAAAAAGGTCATAGGACCGTGTTATTTTTGAAGAGAAATTGCCCTACTCTTAAGCCTAGCTCAAATATAATTGAATTATATTCTTCTGCTAGAATTGAAGCAAATACTGTGCAGGATCCTAGCGATAGACTCAGCTGGGTAATTGACACCGCTGCTATGCGGCACTTTTGCAATGATATTAATCTATTCTCAAAATTTAAGGAAAGCAAAGGTGCATCAATGTCGCTAGCAGTGGGTGATATTGAGAGCCCAGTTGAGGCTATCGGTACGGTCAAAATGTTTGTTCAGTTTAAGAACATAAGAAGTGATATTGTTTTGTCTGATGTAATGTTTTCGCCTAAGTTAAGACGAAACTTATTAGCCGCATCTGTTCTTGAGGAACAGGGGTATACATTTAAAGGGGCTAATGGGGTGTTGTGGTTTTACACTCCAAAGGGAGAAAAATTCTTCTATGCTAAACGAAAAGAAGGCTTATATTTTTTAAAACCTCAATACGAAGTTCAGACTGTAAATAACAATATTGAAAACCGTAAAACTAAAGGAAAGGATCAGAATAGGGATAAAGATTCTAAGAAAGATAGAAAACCCCTAAATAAGAAAAACAGTATTAACAAAATGAAAAATTTGCCTAGTGTAAATAAAAGTAAACATAACTCTGAGGTGAAGTCGAGGTCAAAAAGAAAAGTTAATGATAAACCAAGTTGTTCGATTTCTGAGGTTTTAAATAAAACGGAACTCTGGCATAGGAGATATTGCCACATTAACACTGATTATTTATATCAGACAAGTAAAGTTTCCGCGGCTAACGGACTCCCTAGACTAAAATATGCAAAAATTAACTGTACACATTGTAAGTTAGCAAAATCTAAGAGAATTTCTTTTAAGCCAATTGGTAGGATAAGGTCCACTAAACCTTTACAATTACTCCATATGGATGTGTGTGGTCCCTTACCTACAGCTTCAATGGGCGGAAACAGATACTTTTTGACAATAACTGACGACTTCAGCCGGAAAGTGTTTGTGTATATAATGAAACAAAAATCAGAGGTGTTTAGAATATTTAAGGAATTCCAAGCTAAGGAAGAGAGGCAGCTAGGCAAAAAGATTTTGTGTATCCGTACGGACAATGGTATGGAGTTCTGTCATAACCAGTTCAAGGCATACTTAAATAAATTGGGGATTAAATCAGAAAGGTCAAATGTATATACACCCGAACAGAACGGGGTTTCTGAGAGATTTAATCTAACTGCACTAGATTGTGTAAAAGCTATGCTTGATCAAAGTCAGGTTGATAACAGAATGTGGGCAGAAGCGAATTTGTGTTTTACACACACCAAGAACAGGATATGTCATAAGTTCAAAACCAAAACTCCACATGAGTTATATTATGGAAGGAAGCCAGCCGTTGCTCACCTCAAAGTTTTTGGGTGCAAAGCCTATGTGGGCACAGCCAAACAAATCAGGAATAAGTTGGATATGAGAGCCCAAGTAGGAATTATGGTCGGTTATGCCGAAAGCACCAAAGGCTATAGGATTTATATAGCAAGTAAAAAGAAAGTTGAGGAAACTTGTAATGTAAGATTTGAGGAAGGAGAGGCAGCGGAAGGCGTCCTGGGCCCTAATTACCCTAAAGGAATCACCTTGAGGAAATCGAACGTTACTCAGTCGATTGACTCTGAATCAGAATGCTTGGGAGGAGTGTCAGAGGAAGAAGCAAGCGAGAGCCGTGACACTAGTGAATCTAGTGGGGATGAGGACTCTCCTGCTGATTCTGGTCTGACTCCCTGCTCAGATATTAACTGGATACGGAAAGCAGTACCTAGGCCTGATGGGAGTAGGACGGATATTTACTACTCAGTAAAAGGTGACAATAAAAGGCTGAGATCTCATAATGATGTCAGAAAGTTTTGTGGAAAAGCTAACATTCATTATGATCAGCAAATGTTTAATTTTAGAGAGAAAAAGGGGGTAAGTGATATCAAAAGAAAACCGGAAGCAAGCAATGTTGAGATCTTGATACCCAAGAGCTATAGATCGGCAATAGAATCTCCCCAGTCCGATAAATGGCAAGAAGCCATGGATGATGAAATAGCTACAATGCAGAAGAGGGGTGTCTGGGACTTAGTGCCTGCACCCATCTCACAACAAAATATTATCGGAAGTAGATGGGTTTATACCATTAAGAAGGATGAAAGGGGAAATGTCAAAAGATTCAAAGCTCGCCTAGTAGCTCAAGGATATACCCAAGGGGGACTCATATGATGAAGTGTTTAGCCCTGTGATTAATTTTAGTTTGATCAGAGCCTTCTTCTCCATATTCGTTTGCATGCTTAAATGGAAACATTTTCAACTGGACATTAAGTCCGCATATCTTTATGCAAAGTTGAATGATAAAATTTTTTTGAAACAACCACATGGATATGTCGATCCAAACCAGCCTCAATATGTTTGTTTACTTAAGAAAGCAATATATGGCCTTCACCAAAGCGGAAGGGAATGGTATACAGAGCTTGACACCACCTTGAAAAAATTGAACTTTTTAAAATTTAAATGGTGCAACTGTGCTTATATATATCAGAATAAAGTATTAATGCTGGTTTACGTAGACGACATAATTTTGTTTGCTAAACAACAAAATGATATAGACCATACTGTTTCACTTTTGAGTAAAGAGTTTGATATCAAAGAATTAGGAAACGTCAAAAGACTTTTGGGTGTGGAATTTAAAGATAGAGTTTTTAAATTTAGTAATGATATCTTTAAAATGTAAAATTTAACTGTTCAAATAGAAATTTTACTTTAAATTTTTTTTCACATTTTCAAAGTATAAATGGTTAGGGTATCTTATAATTTATTCCTCTCTCATTGATACAAATGAAATGTATCTTGAGTATATATTGTTATGTGACAATGAACTGTTACTTTTCTCACATTACACTTGAAAAATATATATCCATTTTTACTACACGCATAATGCATTTTTGCTTATGTGAATAAAATATGTGTCTGAATGTACATTATTGATATAATTCACATGAATCATAAAATTTTTTATCTGTGCTTATCTCATATGTATGTTTACCTTCTGTATCTTTTATTATCATTGCCATTGTATTGGGTATTTATTGTGTATACTAGTCATAGGCTAAGATAATAAGACTTAAAATTTTTTAATCTTAAATGTTAAATTTCATAGTTATACACTAAATTTTCTATAACTTGAATTTAATGTTTGGACTTAAAATTTTTAATCTTAAATGTTAAATTTAATAGTTATACATTACATTTTCTACAACTTGAATTTGATGTTTGGACTTAAAATTTTTAATCTTAAATGTTAAATTTCATAGTTATACACTAAATTTTCTACAACTTGGATTTAATGTTTGGACTTAAATTTTTAATCTTAAATGTTAAATTTAATAGTTATACATTACATTTTTTTACAACTTGAATTTGATGTTTGGACTTAAAATTTTTAATCTTAAATGTTAAATTTCATAGTTATACACTAAATTTTCTACAACTTGAATCTGATATGTATAATAAATTTTTTTAATCTTTAATATTAAATTTAATAACTATACCTAAATTTTCTAGAGCTTAAATTTTTGATATCTTAGATTTTTAAATTTTAAACTTAATGTTTCTATAAATTTTCAAAATAGTAAAGAAATAGCTTTCTTTAGTATGAGCTAGTACTTAAGAAAGGGCAATAGTATGGTTATACTCAGTTTCTTTTACTATGTTATCCTTAAACATGTAATTTAAAGAATGCTTATGATCTGCATTATAGAGAAGTGTACTTATTTGATTGTTGCCATTTTGAGATATAGAAAAGGCTGTTCACTTTCTAGAATGTTATAAGTATTATAAATTTCTTTAATGTATAAAATTTTGTGTATGCATACATTATGTTTTTAGGATACTAAGAACCTTGACATTTTTGACCTTGATTCTTAGAGTAACCTTTTGTTGGATGAAAGCATGGGTGCCGAGAGTTGGTGTTTTTGCATGAGGGGGCCGATTGTTGGAAACTTGGTTTTGTTTACGTCGCGATTCTCGTTTCGTGGGAGCGTGACGTCATTATTAAAATGTTTTTTCCGTTCTCGTGAACGAATCGCGATGTGGACAAAACTTGGCTTATCATGCAAATCACCTTTCTCGCCGCTCACGCATCCTGTTTTGCATATCCAGAGGGCGTTGCCGGCAACGGTTATGTTCCGGAACGCACTCATCGTCGGATATAAAGGCTAGACACTTTTCTGGTTTAAGGTAGATCGCTAGATCACGGTAGCTCGCTTGATAGCTTGCTTGATAGATCAGCCAGACGGATCGATATACTGATCGATGGAAGGATCTAGAAGGATCTAGATCGGGCAGACGGATCTACATAAAGTCATGTTCGACGTAGTCGAAGGTTACGATAAATGTTTATCGGTGGACGCGGATGTTTAAATTAAACTAAGTAGTTTTTGTGGTTCTCAGTTATGGAGACCATGTTTTCCGTGTTGTGGACTTTATCTAGTGCTGATCCGGGAAGTTTAAAGTTTTTGCCATAGCGTGTGCCCAGCTAGTGGTGGCGTCGGAAATTGCACGTGGTTACGTAAGTTGAAATGTTTTATTCTACTTACTCGTGCAAACTCTACTTACGTCTTATTCTACTTACTCGTATTCTACTTACTCGTACTGCTTAAACCAGAAACGTGTCTAAGCGTGGAACTTTTACTGAAAACCTACAAATGAGCTGTAGAGCTCATGTTTTTGTACATAGCATGCTTTGTTTTGCTTTACTGTTTTTCATGAAATATTTTGTAAGCAAATGCAACGGATTCACTCTTCAATAAAAGTGATTTTGAACTAAACTGGAACTGTTCTCCTTTAACACCTCTACAGCTACTTGTATTTCTACAACTACCCTTTGACGTTGTTATAGCTGCAACACTACTTAAATTTTCAACGAACATTTGATTTAACTTATATAATATAATATATACCAACAGGTTAATATGTTATAAATTTGCCATCACTGCCCCCATCTGAACACTGGAACGATTTCTTTAAAATACTTGCACTTATGATTCTATTGGGCGTTGAACTGGCCCATAACCGTTTCTCTTGGAAAATTTAAAAATTTGAATTTGAAGACAGCAAAGTACGCACTGGCATAGAGTCAGTAAGTGTTGGCTGGGTCATGAAAGTACACAAGTCCAGTTTTAAAGAAAAACTTCGTTCACTTTATTTTGTGAAAAACACAACTAGGCATATTACACGTACCTGGTAATTTTCCATGCCATAAAACATTAAAATATACTATGTACAAAAAGTTTGTAGTTGTAAATGACTAGACAGAGATTCCTTGAAGCATTGGTAGTAATTAACTATACTACCTCTATCACTTGCATGTATTTGCAGCCACCATTGAAGGTATCACACTTGGCAAAGGGAAACCAAAGGATAGAACATCAAAAAGTATTTAAAGAGACTTCCGAACGTTTGTAAGTAAATTTAACGTTCAATATACGCTGGTCTAAACTGACCACATCTGCATCCGTTTCGACCTAAAAACCGTCGTCAAACGATATCCCGCAGTGCTTCTGTCAAAAACATTTCTGTCCGCCTGCATCAGACTATCAGTGTCTAATCGATCTAACTGCTTCAAGAAACCTCTGCCCTATATATCCGATAATGGACAGTTACGGAAACTCCCCCGGATATGCAAATCAGATGCGTACGCATTGAGAACTGATTTGCATGAAACCTCATGTTGAAAAACGTCACGGTTCACGCCGGTGAACGGGAAGAGTCGTTCATATTAAATTTGCATAAACGCCCGTTCACGGGAACATGAATCGCGATGTATTGATTTTTTTTCCAACAAATTTATATTGTGAATTCGCTACACGGGTGCCACGCTCCCGCACAAATGGTGCACGAAATAAGCGCGGCCTTGAACGCGCATAATGAGCACGTGCGCGATTGACAGCTATTTCAATGCTACTCAGATTGTATGTGCCCGCTCAGCGTGCATAGCGTTATTGCATGCCAGCATCCGCTAATAAAAGAAGATTCATTTTGTAATGCGATGCGAATTGCATATGCTTGCGCATCGTGCGTATTGCATGAAGCGGAGTTATCGTTATTGTATATAGCTTATGCGGATTGCATGCGCCTCTGAAGTAATCTTAACATTAGCCGAGAGCCCGCGGAGACTTGCATGCCTAGCAGAGATACACGATCTAAAACTGCTTCCTAAACTGCACTGCGATCATCGACAGCTACTTCCTAAATTGCACCGTTAGCCGTGACTTAGATGCGTAACGGTGGTGAGCGATCGACATCTATTGCAAAGAACTATATAGGGCTGGTCACCGAATGCCGTAATTAAATAATATGAGGAAAATAAATTTTCCAGTATTTCATCAAAGCCAGTGAAGATCCATGCAATGCTAGTGTAACGCGTTATTCTAAACACAACTTTTCATTCCCTTCTTATCATCCTTTATTTTGACTTGTTCAACATAAATAGATACATGTTCCGGCAAACTGCAGCGAAAATTTATGTGAAAATTATTTATTTTAATAAAATATTTATTTATTTTTTTACCCGCACTATTAAAATAAGAGTTTTGTTGCTCTAATATGGAATAATTAAAAGATGAAAATTTAAATAGATGCAAAAGGGTACTTTACGACTATCTCTAACGATCTATCTATCTGAAGTAAAAATCGGTACAACTACAGAAAATTCGTAAAGTCGGAATTTCTATACTTTTAAACAACAAACATAAAATAACTTGAAAAAGAAGCTATAAAAAAATAGTAGAGTACAACCTCAAAAATCCGGACATTTTCCAAATTTTCGTTTTTTTCCCCCCGGACTGACGAAGTCGCGAATTTAAAACAACAGGGTAAGATTATTTATATGGAATTATATTTTATAAACAATACCGTATTTTCCAGTCAACTTTCTGAACCCGGAAATGAAATGAAAGTTAAGATGGACGGCCGTATAGATCGGCTCGTGGTTGGAGCGTGAATTACGTTGTTAGCGTTAATTCCTCCTCCCCCTTAAGTCACAACTTCCGATGAATTATTTCGTTTAAAATATACACCGTTATTTAAATACTGAATTTTTATTATTAAAATTTCCTTTTCGCATTATTGAAAAAGACATTTTTCTGAAACAATGTAATTTTTAATATTAAGCAGTTTAAAACGTTATCGTAACATTTTATCACAGATTGTTCAATTAAATCTAAAAATCCCGAGAATTCATATTAACGCTCACGGAAATTTATTTTGCTCACTTCGTAGTACGAATCCCATTCTTCAATGAATTCTATTTTCTCTTCAGAATCTCCTCTCCCTCCCAATATCTGACAATTTTTTCGTTTTCGTCGAACGTGTCAGCTTAAAATCGACAGTATATTTTGCCTTTTTTGTTTATAAAGCCATATTTGCATACTATAAATAGCAAACAAATAACTAAATAAGATCGTATCGCACAGAACTGAGCACCAAGGTCATTAACATACAGACCTCTCAAAGGGGTCAGCTGTGTTTACGATTAGGAACTAAGCAAATTCCTTTCTTTCCTTTCCCTGCCCCACCACGTCCCGGTGTTGCTGCAGCCTAGTAATGCCTCATCGTAATTTAGAAAAATCATTGAGAGGAGAGATATTTTTCTTTTTTAGGAAAGACATTTATTTTATCTACTGCGATATTTTTTACATATATGACTATTACTAATAAAGTTTTTACTTTTTTCAGAGTCATCAGCCTTATATTAAACATAACATTATATAGATGCTAGAAAATAAATAAAACTTTTAAATTCTTTTTTTTTTTTGCTTTTCGTTTGTTAATAGCGAAAACGGTTTAAACGCATTTACACCTTTAAATATATCAGCAAAAGTGCTAATCGTCGCGCTTTATTAAATCTCGGTGCTACATTAAATTCTTCTGGTGCTTCATTAAATCTTGACAAAGCCGATAAAACGGAAGTTCTGCACTGTGATGATGATGCACCAATCGTAAAAAAATTGAGTGATGGCGAAATTCGCGATATGATATTAAATAAAAAAATATCAAAGTAGGGATGATAAATGTGGAGAAGAAAAAGTACCCATTGATAATCTTATGCAAACAATTGATCATGGAATTAAAGGTCTTGAATAAAGAAACTTTATAACCGAGCAGAAATAATGTTCATCTACAGGATAAAGAAAACTGTTTTCTCATAAACTAAAATTCATAAAATAACAAATATTAATTCAAATATTTAAACGAAATGATAAAATGTAATTTTATCATTTCGTTCACACATTCTAAATTATTAATGTGTATATATTTTTTTTTAGAAATTTCTTTTGCCATATTTTTTAGATTAAATAATATGTTTTAATTTATTAACTTAACTTTTCTCATTATTTTTACTAAAAATAGTGCTTTATAGTGCATTTAGTTAATATTAAATTTGAATTTTATTCAAATTCTATAATCCGGAATCGGCAAAGTCCGGATTTTCAAGGTTGTACACCAAAGTTCTCGTGATGTGGTCATGTGATACGCAGACTTGTTTTACTGAAAATGCCGTCTGAAATCGCGCCGAATAACCGTAGATAACCGGATTTTTTCTTCTCGTATTTCGGACCGATCAGTGCGGAACTTTCGCTTTTGCATGTGTAAAAAAATTGCGTTTTTGGCGCAGATATTGAGATTCTAGGTGCTTTTGTAGCAGGATGTAGCAGTGAACGGAAATTGTAGCAGTTTGGCGCAATTGGCACAGATTTTCCACCCCTGCTCTTTAAAATAATATTCTAAAATAGCATTAAATGCTTTGCATGATATAATTTGTTAGTACATTTCAGGCGTGAAGTTTTGGCTTGGGTGGTAGAGAATCAGCTCCGCAAACGAGTGGGTTCTGATTCGAGTCTAAGCGAATCTTAAATTTGCCATCTGTTGCTAATATTCAAATACAGTTTTTCTTTAACAATCTGCAGAATTTTTTTGTTTTGAATTATTTTAAGTTCTATATACAAAATAACATCATATCAGTAAATTATTTTTAAGTTTGAATGCCTATAAAATTTATTTCGAAGTTACTTTGAAAAATATCTTGAAGTCTACTGTATACCAGCTATAGATGGAATGTACTCTTAATTAAAAAAGTGTTTGCAGAAATACGTAGCAAATATAAAATGTGCATATAGAATTAGACAGAAATCATCGAACATCCTTATACGAATAGTAGTTATCTTTCGACATGTAATTTTGAACATTTTAGATTGGAATAGAAACAAAAATCAAAATACTTTGAAATTTTAAAGAGGTTGTATTTTAATAATTTGGCTCTAACATTTGAAGAATTTTTAACTTTCCTTATATACATAATGTATAAAGAAAGTATTGCGACGGGGTTGAAAATTCGAATTCCAGTTTTCGATGGGAGAGCACGTTTTAAGCATCCCTGATCACGAATCAAACATTTTCGAAGTGATGTCTGTGTGTGTGTGTATGTCAGTGAGTCTGTGGAGACGATAACTGACGAACAAACGGACCGATTCGAACAAAATTTGGTACAAAAATCACCATCCATAAACACCGGAAGCCTATTGTTTTTATACGCAATCGAATGTCCAGAATCCCCTAAATGTTCTCGAGAAATTTTGAAAAAATTGCCAAAAAATCAAAACCGCTTATAAAGTTACGCAAATAGACATTTCTTATGTAATTTTTCCTTAGAAAACGATTGACATAAACTTCAGAATGCTAGCATGAACCGTTCTCAAGACATTGCACATTTTTCAAACAAATTTATCAAAAAATCGCATAAATTAAAAAAAAAAATTAACTTTTGAGAAACATGTTCACTTTTCATATGTAATATTATGCAATAAATTTGGTGACATCATTCTCGTGGATCTAGCTCATTCCATTCATGAGAAAAGATACGTTGAGTAATAATTTTGTATTTGAATGCCAATAGTCATTTATCTGCTATAAGAATAACTTATTTCTTTGTCCAAAAGGCTTGGCGAGATTTTGGCGACAAATTTGGCAGAATGTCGCCAACTTGACGTCTTTTTTAAATGTTGCCAAATTAACGAAAATCTCGCTAAATGGATAAAAGTGACGCTAAATCAAAGAAATTGACGACTAATTGTCGAAAATATCTTGAAAAAAATATAAGTATCTACTATAAAAAAAATCTAATTTTTTTACTGTAAAAGTAGTAAATTCATTGCATTATATAAGAAAAGTCATGTGTTTCCCACATCAGATTTTTCATTATTTTAAATGCACATAGACAATTAGAAATTTACAATACATTTGAAAATCATTTATTTTTAATAAAATAAATAAGTTTACATGTAAATATGAAAAGTTTACTCTTTTAAGTTTGAATGCTTATAAAAATTTATTTCGAAGTTTGAAAAACATCTTGAAGTATACTTAATACCAGCTATAGATGGAATATACATTTAAATCTATTTTAAAAAATAATTACTCAATAAATATAAATGTAGATAAAATAATTTTTAAATTTAAAAGTTTACTTTAATGAGAAATATTTTATACGTTACAAATGAGCAAAGAACATATTCAGATATTTAATATAGATACGTATTTGAAAACCTTTGAAATCAAGTATAAAATGGTAATGAACTTAAATTTGTTTAAGACATAATATTTTAATAACGGCATTCTTGAATTTAAATACTTTTTACATTTTCTTTTTTCTTTGTTTGTTTCATTTTAGTCAATATCTGCAATATCGCTTTTTAAACTTATTTTGTATCTTAAAATAGAGTGAATATTTTTCATCAAATATTTATTTGCTTTTTTATACAGATGTGTGACAAATCCAAATATTTTTTAATGGTCATTCATCTGTTTAAGCCTCTGATATCTGAAGTAATCCATATAAAAAAGATCAAATAAAAAATTTACTATACGAAATATTGATTTAGCAGTAAAAGCATGATCTACGATGCTATTGGCTGTTTCGTTGCCTTCTACCATGTGGTACGCGTTGAATTCGGTTTCATTTCGAATTTAGCAATGCGGCCTGCGTTCACCGCGGAAGAGAACTTTCCCCCACTTTTTCATCGTACAGAGCATGTGTGAACTCAACCGTCCTCTGTGGTGCGTTGCAATGCGGTGAGTGGGAAGATACCTTTAGGGTTGGCTGTGTGGTCTGGGCCTTCAACACATTCTTTGCTGTACTTGGGTGGGCGATCACCTGGGAACACCGAGTGCTGTTGGCACATTTCAGGCGTAGTAGCCTGGTGGTTTGCGCGCTGCCACAACTGCCGCAGTGTTCATGCAGAGTACGATTACGTTAAACATGTGGGTCCCTAAGTCCTTCCGAGATGTTGATAATAGGGGAAGGAGGGTACGGTCCCTGTGGATGCTTCCCCCACTGGTTTCCGGTCTAAATTGGGTGGCACTTCCCGGCCGTCCAAAACAGTTACCTTACACCTTTCTGGTAGGTCGGACGGTCTGGATCGCATCAACAACACATCCTTTGATGACATATATATGGAATGATGGACATATATATGAAATTATGAATGTTTTACATGGAGGTGATGGGAACACACCAGTGTATCACGTAAAATACATGCGCGCCCTAGACGAAACCAAAAAAACTTTTCACTTCAAGGACAATGATCAAGATAGCAATGTTTCAGTGTCACAGGTCTTGGATAAACAATTACCCTCTTACATTGTGAACCACAGAGGTCATTACTGCTTTAGTGAAAAGGTTGATACTGAATAGCCTGTATTTTCTTATTTTATGTTATGTTCTCCTAACTTGCAGTTATCTTTTTTTTTAAGTTTGATTGTAAACCATTATAGAAAACAGCATGTTGTCCTAAAGGCCTAATCCGATTGTTTTGAATGAATATACATGCCGGTAAAAATAAAACCTGCTAATGTGCCATGAATCTGTTGACTGATTCACAATATACAGATGTTAAGGTCTTGATGTGACTTAGTTTCATATCAATTCACTCTGCGCGCACCAAGCCCTTTACCTTGACATTTGACCCTTTTCCAGATTTTCAAACTTTGACCCTAAATATCTTGTTGGAATTTATTCTTTACTTGGTGAAAAATTCGTTGAAAAAACCATAGTAGCAGAGTGTCACAATGGTGTGAATTGAAAGTAGTCAACTTGAAAAATAATGAAGTTTTATTTCTTCACGAACTTAAAAACATCAACGTTAACACAGAGAAAACATATCCATTTCCGTACTTCCGAGAAATGGTAACATTGTTGAGTAGAACATTATAAACTAAGTCTTCTCAATATTACAATTTTATCAAGAGACTTAGCAGCAGTTAGGCCTAACAGTATCAGTCTTTTAAATCGCCATTTAACCGGCATACATGGAAATAACGATCACCCGTGATTATAAAGACATGTTATGAAGAATGACAGAGATCGCGGAGATATCCTAGATAATCAACTGATACAAGTACTAGCTTAAAGAGTGAAGTATCATTGAAAGTTGAAGTTAATGTTTTCCTTCCGGAGTATGCTAATCTCTAATCGGTTGAAGTAGAAATTAGCATAAATCAGAAATTGACGTCTCAGGATCACAGACCATGGGGGTAAAACTTCTAAACAAGTGATCCGAAAGCGATTAGCCAATCAGAACAAAGTTTTCTTTAGGATTTAGACCGTACATCGACCGATTCACGTACGTGCTTGTTTACAACTGAAGTTTTGCTAACAAGCGGCCCGCTCCTGCAAATTGAGTTGTCTAACCACAAAAATACAAAATTGTAATCAAATTTAAATTTCAGTTTAACATATACTGTATTATAGGGTTTCAAAATATCATGTATAAATTTTAGTGTATAATCATATACAGTACAGGATCTATTATCCGGAATGCTTGGGACTTCAGGCATTCTGGATAAGGGGTTTTTCCGTAATGCGGAACACTTTTTCTAAAACTTACTGGAATGGTCTCAAATGTCGTTATTGAAAATTATAACTCATTTTAAAAACATAAATGTATTAAAAAAAAGTTTTTTTACAATCTATATGGGTTAACTAAAATGCAAATTGCATGTAATTATAGTATCAAATTTAGTGATTAAGAAAAATTTTGAAAGAAAAAAATGTCTGAAGAAAGTTGATTATTCAGGGTAGTTATTAGAAGTCTTTTTTTTTTAACATTTCAACTAAAGTGGGCCCTCACCATATTCATCTAATATTTTGGCAGAAGCACCTTTGTTCATATGATTCAAAATATTTTAAAGTACTTTTAATAAAATTAAGATGAGAAGGATGTTCAATTTTAATTGAAATGAGATATTCAACTATGAGTGCAAATATATCAAATTCTAATTTATGCTCTTCAAATGTGTTTCTAATAAGCCTTTATAATTCTAAATGCCTGAATAAATAAAAAAATTTTTAATTTCGTTATCCTAAACATATATGTCATTTTCATCAACAATATGTCTAAACGATAATATCCCAGCATAAACAGCACAAAATATATAAAAATATTAGTGGATGGAAGCAGATTGAAAAAATGGAAAATATTTAAAAATAAAACGAAATATACCGGCGATCGTGTTTAAATAAAAAAATTTCGCGATATTGCTAAACTGTCTTCTATAAATTACTGATTAATAAATGTAACATGGAACTTTCTGCTAGGGTCAATTTTCGGTCCAAAATAGCCATTTTCATCCAAATAATAGGATTTAATTGAAAATGATTTTGATCTTGGAATTCCATCAACGTTTTTTAAAATATTGAAGATGTGTATATTTCCACGGAGATGAAAAAAAAAATGGATTTTCCCGAGAAAATGACAAGTTTATTGCTTAGGTTAAGTATTTAAAGAGATCAATCAGAAGGCCCTGAATAACATTTTATAGCTGCTATACTTTTCTCTGCATTTCGGCAAAAGTTAACTCTCATTAATTTCAGGAATTCCTTACTTAAACGTACTTTCTATCCTCTCGTAAATGCGCTGATGACTCTCTTTTTTTTCATATTTTCCAATAAATGTTTATTAAATTGTGCAAAATATTGTGAATTCTGCGCGGCAGATTGCGTTTAAAGAGCGTAAGATTTCTTTAGTGATATCGGGATATTTTTAGCGAAAAAGTTGGAATACTTTTACCGAAAATCAAAGTCCCGGAACAAAGAGCAGAAAAGAAAATGTAACAAATTCGGAAAAATTGAAACCTTTGTGCCTTATTTGTTCTCTGCCCTATACACCCAGAAAAAAATGAAATGCCATTAAAAAAGCACCTTGCCGCGACTTGTCCGTAACTAACTCCTGTATTATACTATACAGGAGTTAGTTACGGACAAGTCGTGGCTCCTATATACTATACAGGAGACTTATCTGAAACTACTGAAGAATGAAATGACGCGTCTCGCCATCAATATGACGGTCTTGCCCGTGCCGGATCGTCACCTCCGAGAGCTACTATCGGGGGTGACGGCCGGATGCAGCCGCTTAGGAAATTTTGGGGAAAAACTGTGCTACTTCGGATGTTTTCCGGAAATGAGGAATTGTGGAACTTCTCAGGAAAAACATGATCCACGGAATATTTTCATTCGCTATCGCGAGAATTCCTCGCGTTCGTTTTCGAAATTTAAGAAGAATCAGCAGCGGCGAGTGCACGCGGCATTTTTTTCTGCGTGGAAATTTTGAATTTCGTGCGCAGTTTGCGCGTCCTATTTCAAACCCTCTAAAATAGTAGGTTTCAATGCATTTTTTTTTTTTATTGATATTGCTAATTAAAGCAAAAAAGCATTTAGCGGGATTTTAAAAAAAAAAATTCGTTATTTGGCTCAATATTTAGCAAATAATCGCTTGTTGGCGCAGAATTTGGCATTATTTTGCCGTATTCCGGTTTAGGGAGAGTCCGGATATTGGAACGCCAGATAAGAGGTCGCGTACTGTATATCCAAGACAAAGTTTAAAAAAGTATAAAGTACATCATGATACAATTTACATGAGAAAACAAATTTAAAATATTTCTGTGCCAAAAACAGGAGATACAAGTTTTTCAAAAACTCTTAAATACATCGCCACGCAGTATAAACTGAACAGTAACTACACTACATGTTGAGAGATTGAAAAAGTTTGTATATTACATTGAAAAATCTTTAACCTTTTAATACTTCACCACGCAGTATAAACTCAACAATAACTACACTGCATGTTGAGAGATTGAAAAATATGTATAAGTTATTTTTAGTATGCATCAAAAACTACACAATGCGGGTTTGAAAAAGTGTTGAAGTTAATTTTGAAAAATACAACTATACAATTTAGAATGAATTTAACTGTTTACATTAGATTTCTATTTAGAATTTAAACATCTTAAGAAGTTTTAAAGATTTCACAGAATTTAGAGATTGCTTCTTTGGTGATAGGTTTCATAAAACAGTCAGCTTTGTTATTTTTGCTATTTACAAATTTTATCTTAAAGAGCTGCTTTTCCACTAGATTTCTTAAGAAATGATATTTAACATCAATGTGTTTGGTTCTATGATTCTCAATGGGCAAATTGGAAAAGTTTATGGCAGCTTGGTTATCACAGAAAATTACACTATTTCCTAACTTAATGCTAAGTTTAGTATATTCAAGTAATATGTTCTGTACCCACACCATTTCCTTTGCCGATTCGGTTAATGATATATATTCAGCCTCCATTGTAGATAAACTTACACATTTGTGTTTAAATGTCCTCCATGAAATAGGTATCCTATCTACAAAAAATATCATGCCTCCCACTGATACTCTATCATCCCAATTAGCTGCTTATCATCCCAATAAACTGACATACATATCCACTTTTGTTTTTGTCAAAAAATCCTGGGGGCTGTTTCATGAATATTTTTTCATTGAGATTGGCATATAAATATGCACATTTGATGTCAAGCTGAGTATGGAACAACCCTAATAAACATACAAAGGTAGTAAAAAACATCCTAACGATTGTAAAGTTAATTACCGGGCTAAATACTTCTTCGTAAGTTTGCCCCTTTTCCTGGTTAAATCCCTGAACTACAAGCTTTACTACAAGCTGGCTTTATACCTGCTAACTTCACCTCTTTCATTTCTTTTGACTGTATACACCCAATGGCAACTGATTACTTTGTCGGAAACAGGTGCAGGCACTAAGTCCCAGACACCTCTTTCCTTCATAACACTTAATTCGTCTGCCATGGCTGTATTCCATTCTTTGGATTTGGGTGAATTAGCCGCTTCCTTGTAGTTCCTAGGAATTTGGATTTCTACAATGTTGGCTTTTGGCCGATCCCATGATCTCCCTTGATCCCCCTTAAAATTGAAAACCCTTTTATCAAATTTTATTTTATTTTTCTCACAAAAATTTTCTATATCTTTTAGTGATCTCAACCTAGGTCCCTTTCCTTTGTAATAGTAATAAACATCCTTTCTCATTCCTGTCATCCTTGGAATAACCTTTCTGATCCAAGTAGTATCTGGATCGGGAATTTGACGATCATCACCAGAGGACCCCGTTTTCTCATTACTTTCTGTAATGTCTTGATCTTCCTCTGATGAATCGTCTTTTTCCTTCTCCATATACTTCTCGTCAGACGAGTCTGGGTGGGTGGGTTTGTGAGGTGTGAGAGTAAATTTTTCTTTTGGTTTATCATTTACATTGGGTCCCAGACCGCCTTCCTCTGCGTTGCATTCTTCATTAAATTTAACATTTTTAGTTTCAATTATTTTCCTTCCCTTCATCTAAGAGTCATATCCTATACCCCCGAGTTTTCAATGCATATCCCACCATAATGCCCTCTTGTGCCCTCATATCAAATTTCCCCCTAAGTTGTTTAGGCTTGCCTACAAAGGCTTGACATCCAAATGCTCTGAGGTAGGCAACTGATGGCTTCCTGCCGCTGTTTAACTCGTTCGGAGTCAGACTTTTGAATTTGTGGCAAACTCGATTTTTGATGTATGCAAAACATAGTAAGGCCTCTGCCCAAAAATAATCTTTTAAGTTGCTATCATTTAACATAGCTCTAACGCAATCCAAAGCAGTTAAGTTAAATCTTTCAGAAACCCTGTTTTGCTTGGGTAATGTTGTTGTTGAGACCTAGACCGTCCGATCTACCAGAAAGGTGTAAGGTAACCAGAAAGGTGTAAGGTTGGGTGTGTACATGTTTGTCCTTTCCGTTTTGATGCCTTGGGATATTAAAAATTTCTCAAATTCAGTACTACAGAATTCCATACCGTTGTCGGTTCTTACATTTAAAATTTTGGTATTTAAAAATCTTTCTGATCTTTGTTGAAACTGTTTAAATTTGTCAAAAACAGATTTCTTTTTCATTGGATATACAGTTAACTTTGTGTGAAAAATCATCGGTTATGCTAAGGCAATACCTAGCTCCTTCGCGCGATGGTTTTGGCATTGGCCCGCAAACATCCATATGGATTAGTTCCAATGGTTTTTCTGATCGGATTCTTCCGATGGGTTTGAAAGAAATCCTTCTGGTTTTTGCCAACCTACAACATTTACAGCTTACTTTTCTTACACTGATATTAGGTAATCCCCTGACAGCTGATATTTTACTAGTATGATGTAAATAATCAAAGTTGATATGACAAAATCTTTTATGCCACAACCTTGTATTTTCCCCGACTTCAATGGGTGAACTTGAACTTTTAAATACATCAAACTTACAAGTTTTTCTAGGTTTAAAAGCACTAATATTTGAATTAATAATTTTACTTTTAAAAACCTTGCTGGCATTTACATTTTGAGTTTTTACATCATTACAATCTTTCTTACTTTTCACCATTTCGCAAGTCTTTTAAAATTACTTTGCTTATTAGAATTTTTAAAAGAAGTGTAAGGGATTTTAAAAACATTATTACCCTTTTTAGTTTTACAATTATTAGAATCATTTTTACATTTACTTTTAAAATCACTAGAGTCTTTAGATTTTGCGTTTTCAGTTTTAGACTTAGTATTTTCTTTTCCAGTTGACTTCTCAACATTAAAATTTTTAACTTTAGTATCATATTGAGGTCGAAGGAAATACAAGCCGTTGTTTCTATTAGCATAGAACCATTTGCTACCGTCTGGTTTGAAAAAAGTAAGAAAACTATTTTTGCCTATAAAATTGCAATTTTGATCTTCTAAAAGCGAAGCAGCAATCAAATTCCTTCTTAATTTAGGCGAATACATTACATCATTTAAAATAATTGAATTCTTAATATTTTTCATTTTTACATACATGTTGATCGATCCGACACCTTCGATTGGGCTTTCTTGATCTCCGGCAGCTAAGGACATTGTTGTTCCTTTCAGCTCTTTAAATTTATCAAATAATTCTAAAGTATTATAGAAATGCTTAGTTGCTGCCGTGTCAACAACCCAATCGAATTTGTCGGTCGATTCAACATTACAATTCTCAATACTATTTTGAATTTCACTTAATTTGGCATGGTAAGATTTGCAATGCCTTTAAATGGCCATATGCCTTTCATACATGGCAAGGACCTACACGTTTACTTGAATTTACACTTTTAGAAACAGAATATTTAGGTTTACACATTTTTGCACTTTTAGATTTAAAAACATTAAAAGCCAAAGTTTTACTTTCGTTTTGTTGCTCATCGTGTTTTTGTTGAGCTATTCGTTCTTCTTCAGCAAAGTAGTTTGGTCTCAATGTGCTTTAATGTGAAGTTATCGTTAGGCAATCTGTGGAGAGTTTGAACAATCCCTCGATAGTCCTCATCAAGGTGTCTTATAGTTTGAAATGTGACTAGGATCTCAGCCATTGGGTGGCCTGCATCTCTCAGCTTTGATACCCACTTCTTGATTCTAGCTATGAATAATCCGATTGGTTCTCCTGGCAGGGTTTGAAAAATCTATTGCCCGACATGCCCGGGGCATATAAAAATTTCAACCGGGCATGTATTAATTTTTATTACATGCCCAGTCGGGCATGTAATAAAACTTTATTTGACATTAATCTGATTAGGTCAATCGGTAGCCAAAATCGAGTAACCAGCTCTCCACTGCAAATATTTTATGTTCAACTTTTAAAGCCGAGTAAGAGAAGAGGATGAAAAAGAAAAGTCTTAATTATTCAGCGATAGACTATGAATGGCTTTCGCAGTGAGATAGTTGATAACTGTGGGGAGAAAACACGACAGTTTACGAGCGACAGTGACGTCACTAAAAGAAACAAGCAGAGCCTCTGGCACAGTGCCAAAGCAGCTCCTTGTTCACTTCTCTCTCTCTCATTCATTTGCGCTTGATTCCTCGGGTAGCTTTGGGAGATTTGTGGACGTGCACAAGTGCTGATAAGCAGAGATGCAGATTACTACAGAATCTCTGTAGTTTCTATCTGAAACATCCTCATACTACGTACAAAATTTGCATAGTTTCCTACAAAAAATTCCCTTCTGTCTAAGCCAATGTAAATTTACGGCCACATGCACGGTAATGTCAATCATGATGATGGGGATTTACAGCCACATGTAATGTCAATTAAGATCGCGATCGCTTTTTTATGGAAATAATAAATATGCTTCTTCAAAAGTTGTCTAGTCTAATTCGGTATAAATCGCTAAACGGTTATTTTAAAAATTATTAGCATAAATAGTATTCAATTCACATTTTTGATATATTTACTTCATTAAAAGTAACTAATTTTCTAATTTTGACATTTAATTATAGGCTACATATATAACATACCTGCCAACTTTTACGCATTATGCGTAAAATTTACGCATTTTAACTGCTCTTTATGCTTTTACGCATATATTGCTATATTTTATGCATTTCTGCATTTATTTGAATTTTTTAACATTACTAAGAAATCAATCTACGGCGAAATTATCAGCTGTTTTTGTTTGAAATTTATCAATTAACCAGACATAATATCATTCCTCGGAAACACCGATTTTCCGCTTTTTTAGCACTAATATCTACCATTCCCGGGATCGTAGCAAATCCATAATAAAATGCAGGGTAATGCCAATCAAATTAACGGAGATTTACGGCCGCATGTAATGTAAATTAAGATCTCGATCGCTTATTTTATGAAAGTAATAAATATACTTCTTCAAAGGTTGTCTAATTCAGCATAAATCACTAACATGTTATTTTATTCATCAATTTCGCATAAACACTGCGATTGCGCAATTCAGTTTCTTCTCATGAATCGCAGAGAGTACAATAGTATCTTTTTTTATCCATTTCAATCTTCTAAATATTGCATTTTTGATTGACTAAATAAGCTTATTTTCATATTCTAATTAATTATTATGGTTAATTTCTTAATTATTTTCGCATAAACAGTGCGATTATGCAATTCAGTTACTTCGCGTGAATTGTCGAGAGTACGTTAGTATCTTTTCCCATCCATCTCCATCATTTAAATGTTGCATATTAGATCAACTAAACTAGCATATTTTCATATTCTGATTAATTATTACACTTAATTTCTTAATTATTTTCGCATAAACAGTGTGATTCAGTTACTTCTCGTGAATTGCCGAGAGTACATTAGTATCTTTTTCCATCCATCTCCATCATTTAAATGTTGCATATTAGATCTACTAAACTAGCTTATTTTCATATTATGGCTAATTAAAGGTTAGTTTTTTAATTATATTTGCATAATACAAATTTTTCTATTTTGAACAATGAGTATGAACTCTGTGAAGGGATATTTTCCAAAAAGTGGTATTAAAGCAATGATTTAGGCAAATAAAAAGGAAACAATTTTGGCAGGAATATAATTCACTGCTATATATATATATTTATTAAAGATCAATATTTGTTACACTCTTTAGTGAAAACCTGTGTTTTACTAAACATAAATATTTGTTTTCATTATAAAGTAATTTTCACTGGATAAAACCTTTATATATTTTTTGTTTTATAATTTATTGTCCTGAAATTTTATAAAATTGGTGTCCTGAATTTTCATATTCTACCAGTACTATGCCTGATATTTAATGCAGTATTGTTTTAATGCAGGTACTTGTATATAGTTACATTAATTAGAAATGTTGTTTACATGTGTAGTTTAAAAAAAATCATCATAAATGTCATTCACCATAAGGTCCCTAATTCATCAACATAACGTCCCTAAACCATAAAGTCCCTAATTCATCAACATAAACTTTATGTCTGTGCTCCACGTGGAGAAATTGTCTTTACGTAGCTTTCCATATTTGGTGTCGCTATTTTAACACAGTACTGCTGCGGCCCTCGTCTCGGTGCTCGTTCGTTCTACCTTGATGTTTTCACAACTTCTCTGTTGACTAGTATGCTGCTAGGGCCCATAACCCTGTTTGTTGGAATTTATTCTTTACTTGGTGAAAAATTCGTAGAAAAAACCATAGTAGCAGAGCGTCACAATGGTGTGAATTGAAAGTAGTCAACTTGAAAAATAACGAAGTTTTATTTCTTCACAAACTTAAAAACATCAACGTTAACACAGAGAAAACATATCCATTTCCGTACTTCCGAGAAATGGTAACATTGTTGAGTAGAACATTATAAACTAAGTCTTGTCAATATTACAATTTTATCAAGAGACTTAGCAGCAGTTAGGCCTAACAGTATCGGTCTTTTAAATCGCCATTTAACCGGCATATATGGAAATAACGATCACCTGGGATTATAAAGACATGTCATGAAGAATGACGGAGATCGCAGAGATATCCTAGATAATCAACTGATACAAGTACTAGCTTAAATAGTGAAGTATCATTGAAAGTTGAAGTTAATATTTTCCTTCTGGAGTATGCTAATCTCTTAATCGGTTGAAGTAGAAATTAGCATAAACTGGAAGTTGATGTCTCAATTTACAGGATCACAGACCATGGGGGTAAAACTTCTAAACAAGTGATCCGAAAGCAATTAGAGAATCAGAACGAAGTTTACTTTAGGATTTAGACCGTACATCGACCGATTCACGTACGTGCTTATTTACAACCGTAGTTTTTCTAACATATCTGTCAATCCGAAGAGTGTGCCATACTAAATTTTCCACAAATAAGAAATATTTACTTGGTAGTAAAAGCCCCCTTTGTTATTGTTCTCTTTGTTATTCCCTCTTTGCGTTCTAAGATATGGAGGGTCAAAAGTATGAAAAATGGCGATTTTACTTATATTTTGGATGACCTTTGACCCTTGCGCGAAGAGTGTGCCACCCAAGTATTTGTGGAGAAAACTACGTTACATTATGAAGTATACAAAATGAAAGAGTTTCCCATGGCACACTGTTTGCATTACGAGCAGAACCCACCACAATCTGCAGCACATATCATTTGACCTTGAACTTTGATCTTGTCTGAAGGTCAAACAACCTTGGAAAAAAATTTAAAAAAAATTTTTTCTTCTATCATCACTAAAAGAACATACACTGAAAATTTCAGCAAAATCCAAGATGTCAACTTCCACCATCCTGTACAAAGTGTCTGCCTTTTAAAAAAAATGACTCTTAATTAAAAGAATTTCATAAAAATTTGCTAGTTTATGATGAGTTATTTTTATTTACTATAATTTTTTTTTAATTCTTTCTTTGTTAATCCAACTTGTAAAATTGCTTACAAGTTGTTAATCCAACTTGTAAAATTGCTTACAAGTTTTCAAACAAATTTAAACTTGTAAAATTGCTAATCAAATTTGATTTTGAAAAGCAGTTTTGCCAATCATTTTCAAATTCTTATGTAGAGTCCTCACTGAATCCATTGTTCATAGTTTTAAATTTATTGCATTGTTGCTCAGTGTGTGGTATATTTGTGTGAGACCGTTCTCTCCCTATTTTTAACTTGAAATTACAAATATTAAAAAGTAGCAAAAAACAAAAAATGTCTCCTCAATTTGAAAGTTTGACTCATATTTTCAAATTGTAAGAGTATCTTATAATTTTTCAAAAAGTGAGCTCTGGCACATAAATCATTGAAATTCTGAGGTTTTTCTAATATAGAATACGACAGTCAACAGTAGAAAACCACTATTTTTATGTCAAATGTAGAATAATTATTCTACATGCTGAACCCTTACTGAGGCATCTCAAACAAGAGTCACTGATATAGTACGACTCCAGCGAGAAGGCATTTGGGTCACGTGAGTTTGGACGAGTCCATTAGTTAAATTCAATGACAGGTAGAAACGTCTTAAGAAGAACGGGTTTCCAGAATTGGCGCCTTTAGTGCGAATTAATTTATAATTTGTGCAGTACGATAAAGAGTTTTATATGTATAAGTACATTCAGTGTAAGTGTTGGGATATGGTGGAATTGTTTTCTTCACAATGATTAAAACTATTTATTACAATAATGGTTGTAAATGTTTTATTAAAATTGAAGAGTTCGTGTTGTAATACTTTTCTTCTAACTTAAACTCTTTTATTTAGCGAGGAATGCACAACGTGACATACTCACATCTCTATATTTTTATCATTATATATTTTACTCTTTATATAATGTGTTTAACTTCTATCTCCAAGAGAAAATTTTTCAATGCAAATACTTTTGCTGCCGTTGAAAATCATTTCAGTAATATCTATGCATCACATTTTATACAGTTACATATTTCATAAAGTAATAATATTTGTTCATTTTGAAATAAATTTTTGTAATTTAATTAATTTTAAATATGTTATCTAAACATTATCCTTGTTTGTGTGCCACTATTTAGACAGTTCTGCATTAGAGCTTAGCTCTGCATGGCCATGTTATCTAAAGAATCTATAACCCCCCCCCCCCCTGAGATACGAAATTTGGGAAATTATAAAAATATTTAAAATATTTAAAAAATACATAAAATATTTCTACTTTATATTTATTTATTTTATATTATTTTATATATAAAATATTTAATAAATTGTATCATTGTCGCCATTCTCGAAATCTGATTCTGCACTTTCAGTTGACTCTGAGTCATGTTCTGAAGAGGAGTCGGCTCCTACCACAAAACTTATTTCTTCTATGGTTTCTTCCACTAAATTGTCAATTTCTCAATTTGTGTTGTCATCCACACTTGAAACTGTATTTCGATATTTTTCGGGTCTCTTTCTTTTACGTGGCGACACTAGGATCGGTGATTTACTTGATTCTTTCTTGATGCGTGCAATTGTTTTCATTGACACACCAGTTGCAGTGGCTGTTTGTTCTCTTTTGGGCCTGTTGGATGGGATGCATAACTTTCCTGAAGTTACTTCGGCCTCAAAAAAATTGAGAACTTTGTGGAGCACATTTCTTTCCTTGGAATGAATTACTTTTCCTTTTACAGACATTTTATCGACAGAAGCAAGGTTCACAAATATCAGATTCTGATTAACTAAATAAACTGATGTTAGAAGTTGGAACAGAGGTTAGACAGACTTTTAGTCGCAAGCGCAATGCTAGTCCAACGCAACGATTCTAAATGCATTCCAACAATTCTAAATTCCAAATTCTTGGCGAAATACGCGGTCACCAAATGGGTTTCTGCGTTCAGCAGCCCTTTCCCTGTAATGCACAAATCAAGCAAGCCTTCTTCAGTTTGCAAGCCTTCTTCCCTTAAGCGAAGTGGACTCATCCAAGGTCATCTGCCAACTCACGGGAGTCGGACTATACCAATCAAACTATTAACATATAAAATATCTAATTATTTCTATAAAATTGTCAATTTAATTAAAGATTTATTAGTTAAGCAGTGCTAGAAGATATGTGACTAATTAATTATAAATCATTCTTATTGATTAATAAAAAGTTTATCATTAGATATATATATGTTGAACCAGATTCTTTAAAATTCAATTATTTACCTTTAAAGCAAGGAGAAGAAGAAAAGTTTCCACGCTATAAAACCCTCGATCTACAAAATCTCCCATAAATAGGTAATTTGTGTCTGGAACATCCCCTCCTACTTTGAATAATTCTTTCAAATCATAAAATTGGCCATGGATATCCCCACAAACCTAAAATGAAATATAATACATATAAGAAACTATGCTTTAAAGTAATTTTAATAAAGTATTAAAATAAAGTATTTAAATAAATACAAATTGTATATTAATGAAACTCTAAATTTACACATTCAATTAATAGTTCTCGTTAGATCACCGAAGTCAAGCAGCATCGGGCGCGGTTAGTACTTGGTGGGTGACCACCTCGGAACACCGCATGCTGTTGGCCATCTCGGGTGCGGTATCCCCGTGGTTTGCGCGCTAGATTTGCACGCTACCACAAATGCCGCCGTGTTCATGCGGAGTACGATCACGTTAAACATGTGGGTCCGTAAGTCCTTCCGAGAGGTTGGTGGTAGGGGAAGGAGGGTACGGTCCCTGTGGATGCCTCCCCCACTGGGTTCCGGTCTAAATTGGGTGGCACTTCCCGGCCGTCCATACAGTTACCTTACACCTTTCTGGTAGGTCGGACGGTCTGGGTCTCAACAACAACAACAACAACAACAACATTCAATTAATAAAAACCATGCTCTATATAAATTATTAAAGAAAGTGTTTTAGGTAATAAAATTCTTGTGAAAATATATTTAAATTATTTATGATGCACAAGTGAAGCAAAGTCCATTCTCCATTACTAGTGAAGGGAAATCTACATTTACCTTTGAATTTTGTAATCCCTTTCACTTGAAAAGTACTATAGATATGAGGAACAGCTTTAGTATACGGAATCTTGGCATAATCCGCCATTTTTTTTAGTGAGCAAAAATTTTGCTAAGGAAGATTGTGTTTGAAAAGTGATTATGAACTCCATATTTGGTTTAGTATGTACATAATTGAAAAACAAATAAGTAAATTTCAAAAATGCATTAAAAACATAAATATCATACAAAAACGAAAGATCACACATGTCAACAAAATGTCGTAAAAATGGATAAAATAATGTAGAAACAGAAAATTTACATAGAAATGGTCGTTCTCTGTCGAAGGTCGCAATGTGGAAACAAGCTGTTTGTGCAAAGTTGATCCGCAGTAATTCGGACATGCCTGCTAAAAAAGATAACAGAATCCAGCCTCACTGGCTGTTGGAGGTCACACGCAGAAACAGTTGTTTGTGTAACAGATGTTCTGTGGCTCATAGAGTGATGCACAACGGACGTACATGAAAATCAGAAAATTTAAGTTTTCACTATATAAATAACTAAAGCTTAAAATTCCCACTTACAGGTAGGTTCATGAAGTTTAATGGCCAGTTGTTGTAAGCTACAAACTGCGAGACGTTTTTTTTTAACTTACTGAATATTATGCAAAATTGTGTTTAGATATATAAAATTTAGAAATTTACAGTTATATTACAATTATTTATAGATTTATTTTACAGCAGACATAAGTTAAACAACCAATCCTTCTCCCCATGTCTTAAGCTGGCAAGTACTTTGATCAGGTGCGAGGTATCACTATATGTCCATTATCAAGAAAACTCCCTTCAGCAGATCAATTTTTATAAGATATTATTTAGATGTTGAGGAGGAGGATTTTAAGAAATTGGGGAAAATTTAAGAGATTTGTAAAATACAAAACTTATTTTTATTTTTGTTATATAACACAAATTCACAGAAATATAATTTTTTACATAATATTGTTAACATACATTTATTATCATCTTCTCATTTTTAACATTTAATAAATTCTTAAAACTTATTTAAAGTGTTTTGTTTTCTAGAACTAAATCTTTTCTGTAAGTCAGTGTCCCTATATTTTCCATTTCTTAGTTTTTCAAATTTAGATTTTTCATTTATTCATTTTCTGAATATTTTAAACATTTATATTCACTGATTTTTTTTTTTAACCTTGTTTTAAATCTTACCAATGATTTTTATTACAGGTCTTTTATAATATCTGTTTTCCAAAACATCATAAAAAAAATTCATTTAACATGAAGCATTCAAATACTTCGGAGGGCAAATTTAAATTCATTTTAAGTTTTCTCATCTTCATCTTTTTATTTTTCACTTTTCCGAGCTCTTGAAGCATTTACTATTATTTATTCCTTTTTTATTTTTAAGAAGCCCGGCCACTAATTTTTCTTTAATTCAGAGAGTTTTACTAACGATTTACGGCGATTTTGAATAATTTTATATTCATGTTTTTATTTTTTGATCATGTACTCTGTAATTTTTCAATTATCATGATCACGATATTTCGGTCATTTTCCCCTGTTATATTATCGGGGGTAAATCGATAGAATAGACCCTCACTCCTTTTTCTAAGTACAAAATTATGCCAAGTTGCCGTGTTTCTCCATGTTTTGAAATTGACTCCTCCCCACTCAATATTCCTGTGTTTTAAAATAGGCTCCTCCTACCAAAGTGATGTATTCTATAGTTTTATGAACTGGAATTTTGAATGTAAATGATAGTGCAATTCAATTTGATTAAAAGTAAATAATACTCATAAAAGGCTTACAAAATAAGATTTTAAGAAGCCTGGTCATTAATTTTTTTTTAATTCAGAGGGTTTTACAAACAATTTGCAGCAATTTTGAATAAATTTATATCCATGTTTTTATTTTTTGATTATGTATTCTGTAACTTTTCAATTATCGTGATCATGATATTTCGGTCATTTTTTCCCATTATATTATCGGGGAGGGGGGGGGGGGGGTAAATCAATAGAATAGACTCCAACTCTTTTTTCTAAGTATAAAATTGCGCCAAGTTTGAGCGCTTCTCCATGTTTTGAAATTCATTGACTCTTCCCCACTCAATATTCCCGTGTTTTAAAATAAGTTCCTCCTACCAAAGTGGCGTATTCTATAGTTTTATGAACTGGAATTTTGAATGTAAATGATAGTGCAATTCAATTTGATTAAAAGTAAATAATACTCATAAAAAGAGAATAATACTCATAAAAAGCTTACAAAATAAAATTTTTGTGCATTAAAAAAATATTGTGTAATGTCAGAATAAAAACTTTTAAAATTGTTTGAAACACGTGATACTTAAAACATTTTTAAATCAATTTCAAAAACTTATAACTGGAAACTTTGAAAATTTAAAAAAAAAAAAAATACTTAGAAAAAATATGAAATTTAAAAAAAAAAAGATTGTACTTTAATGAAGGTCCAATCTTTTTTCTAAAATCGATACTTAGAAAAAAGATTGGACCCTAATTAAATTTAAGAACTTGGAAAAAAGATCGGACTTTAACTAAATTTAAGAAAACATGATACTTAGAAAAAGATTGTACTTTAACAAAATTCAAGAAAAAAACGATACTTAGAAAAAAAGATTGTACTTTAACGAAATTTAAGAAAACATGATACTTAAGAAAATGAATAACGAAATTTAAGAAAAAACAAAACTGAAAAATATGATTGCACTTTAACGAAATTTAAGAAAATCAATATTTAGGAGAACCATTTTAAAAACACTGGAAAATACAAAAACAATTTCAAAACATGGGATGAATAAATAAAAAAACTAATCTTTATGTAAATGCACTTATCCTCTATTTTTTCAATTACATCCACACCTGAACACGTTTTCTTGAACATACAATACACATACATTCCACACCGGAACACGTTTCCCACTGCAATCCAATTAAATCTACAAAAATATCTACTGAAAATCTATATAAAATGCTTATGTACATGAATTACGAGGAAAGTTTCAAATATTTATTCCAAAAAAGTTTGTAGCAACAAATCTTTGCAAAATCGATTGAAAAAGATCTGTAAAAATAAGGGTCAACGAATTCGATCGAAAAATATCTGATGAAATACACAGAAGACTATTGAAATACTTACTAGCTATTAAAATGCAGATTCCCAAAAAATCACACACTAATTGGATGTCCGGAAAGTCGTGGGCTACCAGACTGGTGAAGTAAATGGAATAAAATTGTAACCCAGTGAATATCGCCAACTTAGCGCACTTTCGTACTTTGAAAAAAGAGTGGGGGGTCTATTCTATTGATCAACCTTATAGGGTATTACAAACTCTTATTTTAAAATTTCCTCAATATGTTCATGGATGATTTTCAAAATGACCACCTGTTTGATGTCCTAATCTTTGAACCCATATTTCATGCTAATAATTTTTTTAATACTTTTAGAACATATATTGGTACATTAGTGTATAATTAATAAAATGTACTCATTAAAGTGTTTATATTTTAAAAATATTAGCTATTTTCTATTATTTTTAGTTTTCAAGTAATAGAAATTGGCATGTCCCAACTCAAAACACCACACTTAAGGAAGTCTCTTTTTATGCTTTCAAACTAGATTAGCTTTAGTATATGAATTAAACAAGAAAGATCAATCATGCATAAGCATTGATTATGAAACACTTTCCAACTGAAATGCAATTTCATTTAAAAATCTCTAAAATGTGATACATTCAGTGGTGATATCTTTTACATTATCACAGTACTACAGTAATTTATTATACTTAAATATTTAAAACTGTATCGAAATATAAATCATCTAATTCTCTATGCAAAATCAATAAATATTTCATTCATATAACTTGTATTCCAGACTCCAGAGCTAAATGATTGTGTGAAAAAAATTCAGCAATTCTTATGTAACTCACCTTGCAATCGCTTGAGATATTTGCATTCTGCATAAGTTAAAATTAGGCTTCGTTGAAGAAATAATAAAAGTTTAGGGATCATTTAAAATCATAACTATTGTAAATGCGTAGGCACGGAATTTAGATACACAGATAATATACGTGTGTGTATGTATTCAGAGTATTGGAATCGTGCCGAAGATCGGAATTCGAATTTTCGAATGATCTACACGTTTTGGGACTTCTAGAACACGAAAAAACTACTTTTAGGAAGATGTCTGTGTGTGTAAGGGTGTATTATCTGAGTGTTTCTGCGTGTCTGTGAGGATATTGCATCCCCTCTAACTGAAAAACTAATGTACCGAATTTCATAAAATTTGGTAGGTATGTTTTTTGTGGGAAACCCTGATGTTCATTAGATTATAGTATGATTCGTAATAAAAGAATCTATCTTCTTTGCGAAATGGCGGGAGAAATTGCCTTTATCCACTATAGCTAAAAACTAATGGAACAAATTTAACAAAATTTGGTGTATAATATTTCAATAACTTACAAGTGATTTATATACCAAATTTAACAAAATTTGGTATATAAATCACTTGTAGATTATTCTAGTACGATTCGGGAAAAAGGAACGGGCTATTTTTGTGAAATGGCCTGCAAAAATCGTTAAATATAAAAATAAAGTACTATGTGTGCTCAATTATATCAATTAAATTCCTATTTTATACGTGATTTTTGACAACAAAAATAATAAGACAAACCCCATTGCATACCTGCCAACCTGGGAAAATTGGAATGTGTAAAATTTTGCGTGAATGACATTTATAATGATTTTTTTTTTAAACTACACGCGCAAACGACATTTCTAATGAATTTAACTATGCACAAATACCTGCATTAAAAAAATACTGCATTAAATATCAGGCATAGTACTGGTAGAATATGAAAATTCAGGACACCAATTTTATAAAATTTCAGGACAATAAATTATAAAATAAAAAATATATAAAGGTTTTATCCGGAGAAAATTATTTTATAATGAAAACAAATATTTATGTTTGGTAAAACACAGGTTTTCACTAAGAGTAACAAATATTGATCTTTAATAATAATAATAATAATTAAAAAAAAATAATAGCACTAAATTATGTTCCTGCCAAAATGGTTTCCTTTTTATTTGCCTAAATTATTGCTTTAATACCACTTATTGGAAAATATTCCTTCACAGAGTTCATACCCATTTTTCAAAATAGAAAAATTTGTATTATGCAAATACAATTAAAAAATTAACCTTAATAATTAGCCATAACATGAAAATAAGCTAGTTCAATCGATCTAATATGCAGCATTTAAATGATGGAGATGGATGGAAAAAGATATTAACGTACTCTCGGCAATTCACGCGAAATAACTGAATTGCGCAATCGCACTGTTTATGCGAAAATAATTAAGAAATTAACCGTAATAATTAATCAGAATATGAAAATAAGCTAGTTCAATCGATCTAACATGCAATACTTAAATGATGGAGATGGATGGAAAAAGATACTAACGTACTCTTGGTAATTCACGCGAAGTAACTGAATTGCGCAATCGCACTGTTTATGTGAAAATAATTAAGAAATTAACCATAATAATTAATTAGAATATGAAAACAAACTAATTCAGTCAATCAAAAATGCAATATTTAGAAGATTGAGATGGATGGAAAAAGATACTTTTGTTCTCTCGGCGATTCATAAGAACAAACTGAATTGCGCAATCGCAGTGTTTATGCGAAATTAATGAACAAAATAACATTTTAGCAATTTATGCTGAATTAGACAACCTTTGAAGAAGTATATTTATTACTTTCATAAAATAAGCGATCGAGATCTTCATTTACATTACACACGGCCGTAAATCTCCGTTAATTTGATTGGTATTACCCTGCATTTTATTATGGATTTGCTACGATCCCGGGAATGGTAGAAATCCGTGCTGAAAAAGCGTAAAATGGTGTTTCCGAGGAATTATACCACGTCTGGTTAATTAATAAATTTCAAACAAAAAAGGCCGGAGAATTTCGCCGAAGATTGATTTCCTAGTAATGTTAAAAAATTCAAATAAATGCGGAAATGCGTAAAATATAGCAATACATGCGTAAAAGCGTAAAGAGCAGTTAAAATGCGTAAATTTTATGCATAATGCGTAAAAGTTGGCAGGTATGCCATTGCTCTACGACTAGCCGTTCTTGAGATATTCTAGTTTTTTCATGTTTATGCTACGCCACCTTTGACAATAAGTCCAGCTATTAAATGAGAACCAAATTTAAGTTTAACGTGCAAATTCAATGTCATTTAAAATACTTATGGCTGTTATTTTGTGCAGATAAACTCAAATTATTATTGAAGAAATAAAGAGAACGTGAATATGAGTCTGCAGAGAAAGACCTGTGCTGCCCACATCAAAATTTTTAACAATATTACAACAGTGATTTATAGAAGTGAGTGGGGATTATTTGCAGGCCATTTCGAAAAAAATGTAGGATCTATATTTAAAGATCCACCAAATTTTTGTAGAATAAAATGTTCAACAAATTTAAGCTGTGTACCAAATTTTAACTCTCTAGGACGTAGGAAAGTGCATTAAAAATGCCATCAAATAAGTATATCATGAAGAGTTATATAAAATTAAAAAAAAATTTGAAAAATTGTTATCTACCAAATTTATTTTAAAATGTGAAGCCTCTCTCATATACAAAATAATTAAACTCTTGGAAATATATTTATTATATATATCTTTTTTCTTTCTGGAGGATATTTGAAAAGTGAGAAGTTAATTGAATTTGTTTTTTCCCTATATTAAATAATTTTTAGTTAAAAAAACTACCTAACATATTTTACTGAAATTTTTTTTATATATTTTATGGGATAATGTGAATATTTCCTAAAAATTTCGAAGCAATTTGTGAATTTTAAATTTGCTTAAAAAATGTTTGAAAAATTAGGTCCCATAGGGTTCAATGTATTTCATTTTTTCAACCCGAGTTCAATAAAAAACTAATTGGGTGATATTATTTATTTATATTCTGATAGGTCCCACAAACCGTCTGAAAAACATACTAAAATTTCATTTTGATAAAGTCATTTTTACGGCAGTTATCGTGCTAACGGACAGACAGACAGAATGAACAAAGTCATAAACACTTTTCAACTATGTTGTAAAATGTTAAAAATATCATTTTGCATTTTAATTAACAAAAATGCAAGTGATTCCTTTAAAATATAATTATTAATATTTTAAAATTTTAATTTAATATGTGTCCCCTCAGGAGTGTTACTACTATTATTTTAAATAGGTTTTGATTTCTGCAGTTGGTAACAAAGCTAAAGGAAGCCACATTGTTCCTTCTTATTTAGTATAAAAAAAAGAACTGGATGACTACTTTATTGAAAAGTTCATATCTATATAGCAAGTATTTTTATTACCTATCATGAGTGTTACCTATATATTTTTCATTTCATTATTTGAGTATAAAGAATTTTAATTTAAGAATAGTATATTTCTTGTTAAAGAATATATAGACCTAACTTTATTATCTTAAGAATGATTACATTTTTTATGAGTTAAAATTCCTTC